>CM062296.1:129820633-130465633 GCA_031216915.1 Pictodentalium vernedei | reverse complement strand
TTTTAATAATAGTACAGACCGGAATAATTGTACGGGTGTGGGAAGGTCCTTGAAGTGTATCAGTTTATGCATGGTTAAATTCAAGTCGCAGACATCATTCATTGGAAAGCTCTCCCAGAGAGCTTTCCAAGGAATGATGCTTGAGATTAGTTCAATCATATAAGGTCTGGAATGTTTCCAATTTTAAATATTAAAAGTTGGTGTTACTTTGTGGAATTTTGTTCCCTGATTACAACTGGGAATTTAATAATCATACAAGTCAGAGTAAGCATTATACAGGATGGAAAAAGTCCTCAAAATTAATAATAATACACGTATGATTATTTGGCACCCAAGAGTATGCCAATCAAGAATGTGGAACATTTCAGAACGGAAAAGTAAATTCGGGGGCGTAACCTTCGTTAACTCTTCTTTTTCCATCAAGTCTCCCGTAAGTAGATCTGATTATAGAAGAAGGATTTAGAGAACATCTCGACATTTTGAAAATTTCCGTATCACCGCGACTCGTATCGAATCGAAAAAAAACATCGGGAGGTTTTGAATCGAATCGAACTGCGAATATTCGCAATGCCCTTGTAGTAGAAGTCGTAGCAGCAACAGCAGCAGCAATATTAGTGGTATTTGTAACGTCTGTAGCGTTATTAGTTCTAGCAGGAAGAAAAACGACAACAGCAGCTGCAGTAGTACGAATATTAGTAGTGCCGCCTGTTGTAAACCTTCATAAACTAATGCCAGGCGTGCCTTTTATCATTTCCGAAGCCAAAAATGAACATGAAAAACTTGATGATGTAAACAATGACTAATGAGCCAAGGTGAACCAAAAGTGGCAGGAATGGTCTATGGGAGGTCCTCTACAAACGATCCTCACTTTGTCCCCGTTGGATGGGATGAAACAGACCAAAGACATTTTTTGATTCTGATAAGCTGAAATTTAAAAATCTTCTCTGAAACTACAGAACCAAATGTTTTGAAACATCACATGATTGATGAATGGGACACCCCCTACCAACGTTCCACATATAATGTTGATCGGATTGCAAACGTGGCCGCAATTGCGGCTCATAGTTACCATGTAAACCCTATGGAAATCACATTTTCATCTTCTGAGCTGGAACTACTGAGCCGATGTGAACCGAGCTTGACAGGAATGGTCCTCATTTTGTACCTATCAGAAGAACAACGTGACCGACAGTGGCATTCTTTGATTTTGATTGGTCGATTTTCAAAAATCTTCTCCTCTGAAACTATAAGGTCAAATGTTTTCTGAAACTTCACGTGATTTATGACTGGGACACCCTGTTCCACGATCGTCATTTAACGCTGATCAGGTTGCAAACATAGCCGGAATGGTGGTTCATAGTTACTATAGGAAATCACATTTTCGTTTTCTCAACTGAAACTACTTGGCCAATGTCAACCAAACTTGGCAGAAATAATGTATGGAAAGTCCCTCTAAAAACAATCATCAATCTGTTTCGCTCAGATGAAGGAGCATGGCAGCCAGCAGCATTCTTTGATTCTGATTAGAATAATTGAGGGATATGTTGTTCTTCCAAGTGAACGATTACAGCTCTTTAGAGCCTCTGATTCTTTTGTAACATACTATCGCCTGAAGGCGGTCCTTGTAAAGCTCTATAAGAGTGCTTCGTAAATAATTCTCTGGAGCAAGGGCTTGCAAGTAGTCTAATTCTGTATGGAATTCGAGTTATCGGCTGTTTCTTTACACACATTTCTTGGAGTTTACGCGCAGACCTCCGTTGATGTGATGTAAAATATGGCACGGTAACCAAAAACTGGGGTGGCAGTCCTCTGAAATGGGCAACATGGTTATGAACGATTGGTTGGTCTTGATTTTATAGCCAAGTTGCGGTCACGATTAGCCAATGCGCAGAAACATGTGACCTTAAAAATAAATAAATAAATAAATAAATAAATAAATAAATAAATAAATAAATAAATAAATAAATAAATAAATAAATAAATGTTCCAGTAAGAGACATATCAATAATCAATATTCACTTTTAAACCATCAAGTTATTAACACAATTACAGTACTGCCGTGGACTGGTGACTTTCCACGGTGGGCAATATCTCCACAGATATAATAATAGAAGATTCGAAACACCAATTATAGGAATAATCATCAAAAACTTACTTAATGAAGCACTGGGAACAACCCAGTGCTTCGTTAATTAAAATTTTGCTGATGATGATTTTTTATTACCTGGTAAAAGCATGCGTGCACATCACTGTTCAAGCGTGGATTACGACCAGTCCACGGCAACTGTACTGGCCTGGAACTATGTGGCGTAATCATAAAATTACAGCTGTGGCGAGTCTTCATTTCTAATGGTAATGTGTTAGGCTCACTTTTGAAGTAACTGACAACGTTTGTAGTAGCTCACTACTTTTGAAGTAAAAATCGATCACTTTTGAAGTAGCTCATCACTTTTGTAGTAACCGTCTCCCACTTTTGAAGTAAAATGAGGTCTCCACTTTTGCAATAACTATCGCCCACTTTTGAAGTAAAAAAAACAAGATCACCACTTTTGTAGTAATATTTTGACCACTTTTGAAGTAAAAATATTTCCCTTTTCTCATAGCTGTGGGACTTAGAAAATTTTGACCTAATTTTTTCCATTTCATTTTTTTGCACGAAACGAGTAGAAAATTATCAGAGTTTTCTTTTTTACCTAAACTCCCCTTGCCTTTATGCCCCCGATAGCATCTTAAATCTAGGTTGTTCGGACGTCCGTCCGTGCGTCCGTCCGGGTCAACATATCGTTTTATGTCCGTCCGTCCGTCCGTCCGTCCGTCCGTCCGTCCATCTGTCTCTCTCATCTAAAAAGCTAGATTCCAGCCATCGTTTTGTAACGGTGTGCAGTCGTCTAGTGGTTTAGGTGTTGGACTCCTGATTGTCAGGCGGTGTTGCCGAGGATTCGAATCCCGGCGGGAGATCAGAAACCAATATTCTAAATTCCTCTAAAGCATAATTGTGTCATTTGATACACACACACACACACACACACACACACACACACACACACACACACACACACACACACACACACACACACACACGCCCTTGCCAACCACAGCTATTTCGTCGTACTGTAACCAGCGCGATCCACACTTCCACACCACTGCTACCGAAAGGAAACCACAAAACTTCCGACTAAAGAGGTTGAGGAGGTATGAATTAAAACCGCTTAGAATAAAGATTTACATTTAAATAAAACGAAAACTATAGGACAGATATCCACTTGTCATCTTCCATTGACACACAGTGGCAACACTTGCCATTTTCCAACAACATTTATTTCAATATTTGCAATTTATGGAACAATAGAAACTCAGAATAAATTGAGAATTAAACGACAAATGTCTTTGAACAGCATATTTATTTCCTATCATTTCGCTGATTCTATATAACAAATTAATGGTATATTTACACTCACCAAGTGGTTAGAAAGCTTTACGAAATTTAGAATATATAGCAGCGTGCATCATCAGGCCATTTGCATTCCTGTTTGCAGGAAGAATATTACCCAGTGTACTTACACCCAACACACCTCACCCTACCAAACCCCAACCCCACCCCACCCCACCATTCTCTGACCAGCAATTCCATCACAGTATCAAAAATTGTCACAGATCAATTCGCTGTAAACATATAAAGCGGAGACACTGCCTATTGGGATATAGTACCGACTACAATTCTACAGAAGCCCCGTCGAATGTCCTAATACGTAATTCACTAAGATCCATCGGCCGTATCCTCCAATCACAACAACTTCAATGCAAGTGCCATAAAAAGTCGTTCAATAATTTTATGCCAGATATGGGCTTCTGTAGTCTGACCTGAGCGTGCATAATCGCAGGTTCACAAGGGGCACAGCAAACAAACAAATGTGCTCTGAATAGGTGCAAACAGTTTAACCTACGATTGTGCACGTGCTGTTTGCTGCGGGTCTTGTTGACATATAGTTATGTAATAATGTTAGTCCACACAAATTTAAACTCCCATATATCGCAAATTTAAAAAACGAGCGAATTTTTATGAAACTTTAATTGGCATGACTAGGGGCAGACGGCAATTACAGAAGAAAACAGTTTCGCGCATAGCAGTCCTTTAGGTGAAACCAATACTTCTTATGCAGGAAATGTAATGTTTGTAGTTACATACTTGTAACTAAAAAAATGTGTATAATTGTACAAATAATTATTGAACCCTGTACTAATCTTAAAAAAATATAATCACGAATGATTCCTTTAAAACGCCTTGCTTACCAGGCCGTATGAGCTAAACTTATTAAATGCTTAATAAGCTTAAGCTGATAAAAGTTACAAGGCTTTGCAGAAATAGAAAAATTACAGAACGGCTGCCGATATTTTCAGTGTTGAATATCTAACATGCTTGATTGTTATTAAAAACGAAAAAAAATATATGACAGAACGGTTGGATATGCGTTTAAACCAAGATAATTAAATTTATTTTTTATCTTGCACGCGTCAGTTAGTACGGAAGCGTGGAAGGCACATTGGCTACCGAAATTTATCTCGCCTCGGCGCGATATTATCTCGCCACGGCCAGATAATATCTCGCCTCGGCGAAATAATATCTCTCTGCGACGAGATATTTATTTCGCTGTGGCGAGATAATTATTTCGTCGAGGCGAGATATCTCGCCACGGCGAGAGAATAATGACTTGCCGAGGCAAGTTAATTACCGATGTGGAAGGTACATTAGGTAGGAATTAATTATCCCACCGAGGCGAATTAATTATCTCGCTGCGGCGAGATAATACCTTACAGCGTCAAGACAAAAACTGATAGCGAAATGACCGTTCTTGATAACTGTCTTGAAGCGGTAAACTAGCGGCCATAGCTTTGCCCAAAAACTCTACCTCCGTGCACATTTCGAGGTTGATGCAGTCCACAGATTTACCACGATCAGGTGCTCAAGACATCAACTTTCCAACTCGTTTTTCCTACCCTGTCCCACTCTCCCACTTGACATAGGTGGTTCTACCCGATGGGTCTTCTCAGCGACAGAGTGATCTCACCACACAACTCCTTCAACCCTGTGGCTCAACACGACACGACCCTACCATTCTCCCCGTGTGTTACCTGAGTAAGAAGTTTGATCCGCGCAGTAGTCTACTAAGTCATACTAACAATGTCCTCATAACAAAAGTCCAGTCAATGTGACCCGATCATATCATCTTCCTGGTCCACTGGTTAGTTCCATTGACCCTTTTCAGAGATTCCATCCCAACCCAAGTATAATACGCGGGCCCGAAGGCAGACTGTTCCCGACGACTGACTGAGAAAGGAGTGGGGTGACTTTTAAAAATTTCCGAAAATACTCGGGAAATGACCTAAAAACCTAAATTTTATATGAAAAATGCACTCACATTCTGGAAAGAAGATGCCAAAATTTCCGACTGGGGTGGCCATGCGAGTAGAAGCCTCCTCTATACTGAAGTTCAATGGGATACACTACAAGAAAGACGCCGAAAGCACCAGCTTACTCATTTCTTCAAGATGCATCATGAGCTAGCACCTCCATATATCTCTATCAAAGTTCCTCCCATCAGTGCATCCATCAATCAAAGTCATAATCCCCGATCTGCAATTAACCACCGTATTCCCTTCTGCCACACTAACTTATACCAATCCTCATTTATCCCCGATGTTACCAATCAGTGGAACAGATTACCCACCTCGGTAAAGGAAAATTCCTCCCTCATAAATTTTAGAGGTTCTTAAATAGTGTAAACCAACGACCACCGATATTTTACACTGGTGCTAAATCCCGTGCTGCACAAATCTATCATTGTAGGCTACGCTTGCATTGTAGCGGTATCAATGCCCACCTCTATGACAACCATCTATCGTCATCCCCGCTGTGCCAGTGTGGTGACCCAGAGACAACTGAACATTTCCTCCAGTATTGTCCAATACATGACGCTGCACGCGGCTCAACTATCAATACATTGCCTTTCACATTTGACATCTCTACGCTTCTGTTTGGGTCTGAATGGTTGGACAACTCTAATAATGCTCTTGTATTCGAACTTGTACAGGATTATATCACACTGAGTGGACGCTTCCAGTGAGTCATTTGCATTTGTAGTTCTTTGGGGAATAACTTATCACCTTCATTTCACATATTCGTTATTCAAACATTTGAGACTGATGTGATGACTTTCCAGAAAGGAATCGATGTCTTTGGTGTCGACGGTTTGGGAGTCGTGTGCGGCCGCGGCCACTGTCGGGACTGGTGGGCTGCTCTCTTCCCGGCAGTGGGAGCGGGGGGGGGGGGGTGGCACTTGTGATGTTGCAGGTGTTGCTCCCCCGCGCCCGTTGTTGGAGGAGGGTGGCTTGTCGGTCCCGACGGTGGACTCGGCTATGCACGTTTCTCAGATTGTGGATATTACATGCATCTGAAGTGTGAATAATGCAGCCTTATTTTGCATTCTGAGCGTTAGTGCCACAGGACGCTAGGCTGCGACGGAGCCATCGTGGGCAGTTCGGGCTCCGCGCTTGGGCTGTGTTTCCTCGCGTGCATCGATCTAGGAAGTCTAGGATAAACAAGATGTAGATTTTTTGTGGCTTTTAATAGATTAAATTTGGTTGATAGTTTGTAAATGTTAGATGCACGCGCGTTAATGGCGGCTCAGGTGTGGATGCCGGGTGAGTCCGCTTTAATGACACCGCTAGCAGCACATTCTCTGAGGTTGCGTTTAATAACTCTCATTTGTCGGGTGTGCGTTGAGCTCAGTTTGGTTGAAACTCTCTATCCCCCTCTCTCTCTCTCTCTCTCTCTCTCTCTATCTCTCTCTCTCTCTCTCTCTCTCTCTCTCTCTCTCTCTCTCTCTTCTCTTTTTTTGTATACCTCCATTTCATGTTTAAACAATATTTTACATAGTGTAAGCAACTACCTGCAAATTTTTTCAGATTTTCTTGGGAGACAGCTTAACATTAGCTTATAGCTTACTGCTGAATCCCACCCATATAACTTGTACATCAACTATGTTGAACTACCTTTATGCATACACCTGTATTACAAGTCTCCATGAACATTATGTAATTACCTGTATGTATTATATTATAATTCATGAATAAATATTGTTTAAACTAAGATGCTGATTTGGCGTTAAGCACTAATAAATAAATAAATAATCAATGTTTTTTTTTCTATAAATAAATGTACCATAACGCATCCTTAATGGCTTCACTCCTATGGATTTATTCCCGTAGGCTACATGCCACATTCCCATGGAGATAAATACACAACAGTTAGACCATCTGGAGCCAATACTATAAAACTTTTACAACTGTATTTTCTAGAATTGTATTTCTACCTATTAATATGACTGACAAATGAATCATTATGATTTTAAAAGATATGGCAATTTGGCAACTGGCAAATTGTCACATCTTTGAAAATGCTAATGGTTCATTTCAACCCATTTAAAGTCATAACTAGAAAATGCCATATTAGAAAATACAGTTGTAAAGGTTTTATAGATTTGGCCCCTGAAAGCGTAGAAACACATTTTAACAGTCAAAAAATGCTCAACCAAGTTTGTGGTTTATATTTTTGTCATTACTTCTTTGTTTTGTAAATCACTTTTTTACATTAAGTTACAACTTTTGGGAGAACACTCTCATTGTCCATCTCCTCTCACTCTCTCTGTACGTCCTTGTCAGAGATTGGTATTATTAGTGATGCTGGAATATATTAAAACGTTTCATATCGTTAATCTGTAGTTTATTCCCACGGGCACCTGCTGTTCAGCAGCACTGAAAAATGATGGTATGACGCAGTAAACATAACAATAATTCGATTGATTTGACCACAATTGAACATTGAGTTAAAACCCTTTACCCAACGCAGACGATATCAAAATTTATTATTTTAAATTTCATTTTTTCAAATTTTTCAAAAAATTTCAACAAAACCATATCATGTGGCCCTCGTTGGAACGAGCTCGACGAGCTCGTTTCAACGAGGGGTCACATGATATGGTTTTGTTGAAATTTTTGGAAAAAATAATATTTTTTCAACTGCTGAATTTGCATATTACGCGGGCGGATGCGGGCGATTCGTTGGGTAAAGGGTTCAAACATCTTATTATGTAAAATAGAGAAATATGGCATCAGAGGAGTTGCAAAGGACGCAAAGGACAGGTTCAAAAGCTATCTCTTCAATAGATCTCATTGTGTCTCGTGCAAAGAACCCCTATCTGAATCAGTCCGAATTTGCTCAAATGAACTGCGGGGTTCCCCAAGGCTCCATACTGGGTCTCATATTATTTCTTTTATACGTCAACGACATTAGCAATGTATCATCATTAAACTTTTTAGCTTTTACAGACGATACTACTGCAGAACATAACTCTGGATCAGATGTTACTCTTC
Source organism: Pictodentalium vernedei (assembly GCA_031216915.1). Taxonomy (NCBI): domain Eukaryota; kingdom Metazoa; phylum Mollusca; class Scaphopoda; order Dentaliida; family Dentaliidae; genus Pictodentalium; species Pictodentalium vernedei. The sequence continues at coordinate 130,457,203 of CM062296.1, read as the reverse complement.
TAACCTGGTACTTCAATTAAGAACTTCAGAAACTATTTGAGTGGTGTTCTGCCAACCAGTTAATGATGTTAAATGCCAACAAAACAAACAAAGTATTTTATTACACCCAGGAAATATACGTAACAGAAATAGTAATTTGCAAGAAGATATTCTCATTAAGAACATATCAATTACTAAGGTAGGAGCTATCGAGACTGAAAATTCACTGATATATCTTGGAATAAATATTGATGCTCACTTGTCCTAACATGCTCACATCCCCCAGATTTACCTAAAAATAACTCGTGATAATTACAGTCTGGATAAAGACAAAAAAACATTCTTCCCCATGATGTCATGAAGACTCTCTATTATGCTTTAATTTACAGCCACTTGACGTATGGAATCCGCATTTGGGGTAAGTCCAAAGTAGTGACGAAGTTAGCGATTATACAAAAGCATTAGCTGCGCATAATTAATAACAAAGGATACATATACAGAATGCGATGTGTGTTTGAATTGTGGGTGTTTTACATAACGAGTTGGAATGGCGTGGTCACATTTCGCGAGAGCCGTACCGATTCAAACACACATCGCGTTCTGTGTTTGTTACACAACCCATGCATTAAAATTCATTTAAATAAACAAATTTTAATTCCGATGTTTAAAACCAAAGTTGAAGAGTCTGTTTGTTTTGACTGGAGCTGTACTGATCAAATGGTTCGATAAAACATCAAAACAAACTTTTCAGAACCAGTGTTTGTTGAAATTCGTATCGCTGTTTCTCTTCGGCTGATGCCCATTCACGGATAACCATTTGGTGGCTATTACTGTCAGTAAATCTATAAGTATAAATTTGTGCAATTTTGCAGAACAGCTGGGATAAACATTTTTAAAAGACGTTCGAAGCATGTCAAGACGAAAAATGATTTACCGCAAAAAAGTTGACCAATTTAGATAAAACGGATCCACAAAACGAGATAGCCACGGGACTGGGTTAATGTTATGGTTGGAAATGATTGGGTTTTTTTTAAATATTATCTACTTTTTGGTAAACTAATTTTTTGTGAACCGATTTTATTTTGCTTTGAACGTTTTCATTTTCACACTACGCGACAGACTGTCGATAATTGTATAACGAAATTTGGAAATTTTTCGAAGCGTAACTAATGACTCGATGGGAAAGGAACTAGTATGAACGGGGCTGGGGGAAAAGTTCCAGCATGTACATCACCTATTAAAAACAGAATCATTTATGCCATAGCTGCCGTCCCGTTAAATACAAGGGTTTAAAGCTGAATGGATGCGCAATAAAAATTTTAAAAAATGAATTTACTCACTAAAACATGCATTTGAAAATCCTCATCTCCCGGTCAACTTTTTGTCTGCAACCAAATTATTATTTATTGGTGTTTACGCTCACATACTTTTACAGAAATGGCTAATCATGACAGTGATAGTTTTACGGGTGGAGGAAGCCGGAGTACCCGGAGAGAACCATCGAGCAACGACGAGCAGCTGCCAGCTCCCCACCATCGTAACTCCGCACTGCAGCACAGGCAGGGTTAGATTGGTTGACGACATGCGCACTGTCCACGTGCAGTACGCCTTAGTACACGGCGTCATCGTGCCCCCATGGGGACAATGGGGGTTAAATGCCTTGCCCAAGGATACAACGCGGGAGTCTGAATCGATCGCTCAGACGGTCACCCATCCGAGGATTAACCGGGCTCGACGTTGCTTAACTTCGGTGATCAAACGAGAACTGGTTACCGCAACGTCACCGTGTCCCCTTCTCTGCAATCAAATCTTAAATTATGAATCTGAAACTGAACGAAATGTTTCCTATATATGCACTAGAGAACCAGAGTTGAATCATAATCTTTTTTACATATACATCCAATTGCATGTAATTTGAATTTTTGAATGAGTACTGCCTTCAACTGTCCAGCCATATTTTTCACAGGGAACTATTTACAGTTCAAATGTATGGCACATCACATTGATCAATACTGTAGTTTACCTCCCCTGCAATTATAAGCCATATAAGGGCATGGCCGCTGTGGTGAGCACGAAGATTCTTTTAGCTCTGTTGTATTTTCTTATAAAATGGATAAAATTGTGTGTTTTGGTTGTGGATATCCAGAAACTGAATGAATGAAGCTAAACCTTGTGTTGGTATCTATTTGCTACTGTTATTTGATATACTTTATAATGAGTGACACTAACAAACGTAAAGCATCGAAGGAGCTTAAACCGCCTGTACGTGAAAGAACTAATATGGCCACCAGTCAGACCAGACGAACAAGCAGTGACGAGCTGGTTAATCTGACAAAAACTATTTCTGACAGCTTAATAATAGTCAATTCAGATGGTGGGATAATGTCGAACGCTGGAGGTTTCTAACGCAGTGATATGCCTGATGACGATTTTGATACCAGGGAAGTTAGTAGGCGCCCAGATTTATCGCGTACTTCCACTCAGTCACCGAATTGTGGGTCAGAAAGGTCAATTGACTTAACAGATTTAACAGATTACAGTGCTTTCACTAATCATTATTATTCCAACCCTCAACAAACCACACAAATACAAGCAGAACATTTCCAAACGACAAACGTGAGTGCCTATCCTCCAGAAAGAGGGGATTTAGCAAAAATATTTGAAAAATTGGAGCAAATTTCACTGAAATTGGAAGTAATGGACGAAATGAGGTCAGATATCAAATGCCTTCATCAAAAAATTAGTAACATCGAGAGTAGTGTGGGGAATCTAGGTGAACGCGTTCATGATTTGGAACGTGGAGTTTGCTCAACAGCGACCGAGTGAAATACAATGAAAGCTGACAATAAAGACCTGAGGTGTAAATTGAGTTCACTTCAAACGGAAAATTACCAAGTTAGTCAGTCCCTATCGAGCATTCAGAATCACTGATAAAGCCTGTGAAACTGTGATTGACTTGCAGATGCAATCAATGCGTGAGAATCTTTTATTTTCTGGTATCAGAGAAATCGAAACAGACCGGACAACTTCGGAAGAATTTCTGACAGACCTTTTACATGATAAAATGAAAATAGAAAGGCCGATTCATTTTGAGAGGGTGCACAGACTTGGACCAAAAGTCCCAAATAAGACAAGACCGATTGTGGCAAAGTTTACGTACTTTAAAGACAGGGAGTGTGTTCGGAATAGGTCATATATTCTCAAAGGCTCAAACTATTATGTCAGTGAGCATTTCCCGAAAGCAGTGTCTGATTATAGAAGAACTGTCTTATTCCCGGTTGCTAAAGAGGCAAAACAAGCAGGACACTAAAGTTGTAGCAGACAGGTTATTTGTGAATAACAAACCATATTACCCTTCTACTCCACCCCCTTACAGGGCACCCCATAATGTTGATCAAAGAGTAGACGCTAATATCAGGAGAAGCGACTCAAACAATTAGGCCAGCCCGAGAAGGTGCAAGATCCGAATTTTATAACTGAATGTTTGTGGATTAATGTCCAAACTACGTAACCCTGAATTCGTCGACTACATCTCAAATTTCGATATTCTATGTCTACAAGAAACGAAAACTGACGATGCTGATGTGGTGCGAATTGAGGGATTTCACGTTTTCGCCACTAAAAACCGACACAAATTATCAAATATAAGATCCGGAGGGATATGCTTGGCCATGCGAACAATGTTTAAAGCTAAGTGTTCGACCTTGGCTGACGATAATGAGAATATTCTGTGGGCTAAATTCGAAAGAAAAAATGACCCCCCAATCATACTCGGAATCGTGTATCTGCCATTTGAAGGGTCAAAATATGATACGGGTTACTTGCACGAACAATTGCACGTCTCGATAATAGATAAGTTGGACATAACAGACTGTGTTGCAGTGGTTGGGGACTTTAACTCACGAATTGGAATTAGTAATGATGCTACCGATTGTGTCCAGAAAGAAATTGTAAACTTTAAATGGCTTGACAAAGTTAGATGCTCTGAGGACAGGGTGACCAACAATTTTGGGAGAAAACTATTGGAAGTGTGCAAGGCCAATAATCTAGTAGTCGGGAACGGGCGTTTCAGGCAAGATAGAAACAGGGGGAGGGTCACGTCTAAGGGGGTTAGCGTAATTGACTACCTCATTGCCAGTGTCAAATCCATCGAATGCGTGACCGACTTCACGGTTGATGAATTCAACGAGCTATACTCTGACATTCATTCTCCCATTGCATTTACAGTTAATTGGTTAGTTTGGCAAACAAATAATAGAACATATCACGATGATCAAATGTTTGACAAACATAACGGAACACAACCGAGTGACAATAGCAACAACTATCAAACAATGGACTCAACCGAGAGTAACCCTAACGGTAACTCAAATAAAGAGATTATCAACAAATGGGAACCTGACAAAAGCCAGGTGTTTGGAGAGAATATCGATGACGCGACACTTTTAGTGATAGAAAATAAACTACTTTCTTTAGAAATTGCCGAAGATGTAAGTCTAAAAGACATAAATGACACAAATAATTTAATATGTTCTGTCTATATTGAAGCGGCAAAAAAGACATTTGGTACAGACTTGCCTAGGGAATATACTAAAAAAAAATACTAAACACAATAAGCCATGGTTCAATGTTGGGTGTGTACACGCAAGAACAAATCTACGAAGAATTAAGAAGCTTTACCCAAAAAATAGGTGCCCCGAAAACAAACTACGTTTGAATTCCTGTAGAAATCAGTATAAAAAATCATTACGTCTCAGTAAAATCCGATATGATATAAAACTAAGAGAAAAATTACGAAAACTTCAGAAAGTAAATGCAAGAGAATACTGGAAAATTCTAAAACTTCTGAATAAGGACAGGAAGCAGGAAAAGACACCCCCGCTGGACGTATTTTATGAATATTATAAGAATTTGGAGAAAACTGACACAAATGACTTGGCAGAGGAAACAAACTTTGGTTTCCCTCAACCCCCCCCCCCCTCTGTGAACCCTGTTGATACTAACATATTAAACGAGGACATTACCCTCGATGAAATAGCAAAAGTCGTAAAAAATCTTTAAAATAACAAAGCCCCTGGGATCGACGGCATTAAAAATGAATATATTAAAACTACTTTTACAAAATTTGATGTAATTTATGTAAAGTTCTTTAACTTAATATTGAAAAGTGGTTTTCTCCCATCAGAATGGACAGTCGGGATAATTAAACCGATATATAAAAACAAAGGTTGTAGTCTTGATCCAGATAACTACAGAAAAATTACCATTGTAAGCAATATCTCTAAGCTGTTTACAAGTATTTTAAACAAACGAATTACTACATTCCTTGACGATAACGACGTATTATCGGAAAACCATACAGGCTTCAGATGCGACTATTCAACCCTCGATCATATCTTTTCTATTAATGCCATTCGAGAACTGTCGGCATTGAGAAAGGAGCCGCTCTACTATGCATTTATAGACTTTGCCAAGGCGTTCGACACAGTCTGCAGAGCGGCACTCTGGTCAAAATTACTCCAGTGTAATATTGACGGGAAAATACTGGATATTATAAGGAATATGTACAATAATATTAAATCAACCGTTATGATGGGATACCAAAAGTCGAATTTTTTTAACAGTAATGTAGGTGTAAGGCAAGGGGAGAATTTGTCGCCCATATTATTTGCGCTGTATTTGAATGATCTTGAAACATTTTTATATCAAAATAACTGCACAGGGTTACGTATAAAGGACCCCCCCCCCCCCCCCTTCTGATACACAAGGATATCTGCAACTTCTAATACTACTGTACGCAGACGATACCGTGCTTCTTTCAAACTCCAGTAAGGAAATGCAGACCATGCTCAACGCATTCAAAGAGTACTGTGACCAATGGAAACTACAGGTTAACACATCTAAGTCAAAAATAATAAAATTTGGTACAGGGGGTGGGAAACGTGACACATTTTCCTTGGGATCAACCTCAATAGAAATTGTAAACGAATACAAATATTTGGGAGTAACATTTTTTAAACGAGGTTCATTCAACAAAGAAAAAAATATCAGATGTGTGGAGGCAAAAAAGCAATGTATTCTCTTATAAATAAAGTTAGACAGAATCAGCTACCAATAGACATTATCCTGGAAATCTACAAAAAGTCCATCATCCCAATCATGATATATGGCTGTGAAGTATGGGGATACCAAAATAAGAAATGTATTGAGAAGTTAGAACTATGGTTCTTAAAATTTATCCTAAAACTTAAGAAGTCAACCGGGGATAGCTTTATATTTGGGGAGCTGGGACTATATCCAATAGCAATTATAATAAAATTACGTTGTCTTAACTTCTGGGCAAAACTTGTTTCAGGCAAGGCCAGCAAAATTTCTGTCCTCCTTTATTCACACTTATTTAATAGACATGTTTCGGGAACATACTCAAGTCCTTGGATTTTAAATATTAGCAATATTCGAGCAATGACTTTTCAGTAACTGCTCGATGGCTTATAAGGGATATTTGGGATAGGTATGCCTTGTTGTATAGGTAATAGTATCCTCAGATAAGTATCCTCTAAAAGGTATCCTCGATAGGTATCCTCAAATAATACAATACCTGGGCCATAGGTATCCTCAAATACTGAAATGAGTCTAAGAGTCGTTCGAGGAGTCACTCGAACGAGCAATTACTCGATAGCTCATTTGCTCGATGAGCTTCGAGTCGTTCGAGCAATTGCTCATGGAGCAATTGCTCTTAGGCTCATTTGCTCGATGGGCTTCGAGTCGTTCGAGCAATGACTTATCAGTAACTGCTCGATAGCTTATTGGCTTTGGGAATGATATTGGCTTTGGGAATGATATTGGCTTTTGTTGTACAGAAGGGAGATAACTCTGCATACAGGTTATGGGAAATCAAGCAATCTGATTGGTTAGTTATAATTTATATAAATGATCTAGATAAATGAAATAACAAGAGTACTTGGAATAGGGTCAGAACTAACAAGAATAGACTAGAATAGCTAAATATAGTAATAATAAGCAAAGCTGTTCCAAATAATAGGCTCTTCTACGCAAATGGAGTATACTCCAGGATAAAGGAACATGGTCAGGTAGACGAAAAGTATTGCATATATAGATAGAAGCAGAGAATTCTGGGTAAATTTGTCCTATAGCACTACGTGCTATTGTTAATAGGGGAAAAACGTCATGGGATAGAGATCCAAAAAGGGATTCTGGGAGAATTCTAAGCCAGAACATTACTCCACTTCAGTCGAATGCACCCCGATACCCTCTCGGTACTATAGCACTACGTGCTAAGCCGATCATTTGGGGAAAAAAGTCAATTTCGGTGATTTTGGGTGGATTTTGGTGATTTGGGGGATTGTCGGGTTGTTTGTGGTAATCAGATTTACTCCGATTCAATCGAACATACCCACCGAACATACCCCTATCCTATTGTAGGCCTTAGGTAACATAGCAATCACGTGCTACCATAGAAACCAAGATGGCGGCTCTCAGTATACAAAATGGACGACGGAAGCTCGTATTACCCTAACAACACGCGCTGCGCATGCGCACTCACACCACGTATCACTATGGCGATGACGTCACAAGATGGGCGCTCACGCGGGTTACCATGACAACACAACATGGCGCCACTACGTCACGTGACATGACGTCACTTCCGGGGTCCTGCACCGGGGTCCTGCAACCTTTACCTCAAACAAACGAGACATACTACTAAGGCTCCCAAAGTCCCTTGCTAACCCACTTCTTCAATTCAGAGTAAAAAACCACAGACTCCCAATCGAAACAGGCAGTTGGCGATCTATTGATAGATCTTTAAGAAAATGTGGTCTTTGTAATAGTGAGATCGGAGATGAATACCACTATATACTTGTATGCGAAAAGTTAAAAGAATTACGGCGTCTGTACATCAAAAAGTACTTTTATTGCCGTCCCAATATGTACAAGCTCCAAATGTTATTTGGCAATGAAAATCCCAAGATAATAAAAAACCTTGCTAAGTTTATCAAAACAATCAAATCAGTTTTGAAACCTCACCGAGGCTGACTCCATTTGCTCTTATCTTACCTAATTAGGATGTCTGTAAGTTGGAATTGGTTCATCGGAATTTGTTTTATTGGCAATTGCTGGAAAGTGCCTAAATGCACTCTGTAGTAGTTCTTGATGGAACAGATCTGGATGGATAGTACTAAACATATACCATAGCAAAGTACCGTTACAAAAATTACATACATTAGAAAAAAATAAAAAGTCTTATGAAGCTCAACACAAACCTAAAATCAGTTCTGAAACCTTCTCGAGGCTGACCTCATGTCCCTATTTGCCCTGAATATTGACAAAACATGATTGGCGGGCTAGGGGTGGAGTATACTTGGAAGTTGGAATTTGTTCATTGAGACTTGTTTTGTTAGGGATTATTGGAGAGTGACTAATGATACTTGCCAGAGGTTTTGGATGTGTCAATTGTAAATGAGCACATGCTATTGTATGGTCCCTTGTTTTTGTAGCAACGGCTTCCTGCACTCAGCCCGTCAAAAAGGTACAACTCAGAAAAAAACCCGTAAAATATAGTACTATAATGATCGGCGTAATATAGCATTACTGATGGAAGAGGCCTCCTAGAAATGTAAGTACTCAGCTCGCTTGTGCCCTATAGTGTGATATACGCGGTGTCGGCGGGCACCATGTACGGATCGAGCTTTGCTCGCACCAGACATGGAGACCGGCGGCGACTGGTATGTCTGGGTGGTTCACCGGCGGACTGTTTTAGCCGATACTAAAGTCAATAATACACAAGGACAACATACTTCGATGTGTGTATTATGGTGTGTGTGAGAGAGAGGGAGTGGCGTGGAATGTGTGTGATTGTATGATGGTGATCGTGTGTTTGGGTGTTAAGGATACGAGTGTCGAGTGTATGACCGCATTAAAAAAGAGACCTATCAGTTTTGCACATGACATCCCAGAGCTCTCGTCTTGTACCAGACTGGCGCACTATCTGAACTTTCGGGTAAGGCGATACGAATGCCTTGCCATTTTCGCGTGCAAATGTCCTGGCATAAGGCGAGAAGTCCGACTCGGGTCGATGCCACGTGGGCTTAGATATATTAGGCACACTACATGCTTAGAACCCAATCAAATGCCAGTAATTGCATAAAGTGCACCCCCCTTAGATCTTCTATTATATATTGACGTCCCTTTTCCGCACACAAGTTGACCAATATTAAGAGAAGGTTGGGAGGGGCGTACACTTGTTTTAGCGATCCATTATGTGCATGTATGAGTGTCGGTGGTGAGAGCGAGGGAGATAGAGAGAGGGCGAGAGAGTGAGAGAGAGAGAGAGAGAGCGAGAGAGAGAGAGAGAGAGAGAGAGAGGAGAGAGAGAGAGAGAGCTTAAGCTAAAATTGTTCATCTATTGTTTTTGTGGATGCATTGATACGTTCACCACCGTGGCCATGTTGCATATTAGCTTTATTGTTCTTATTTTTTATGTATTTAACTGTAATCCCATTCACTTGGGCTACACAGGAGTTGAATAAACAGATAAACAGATATAAGTATTATAAGTATTCCGCCCTCCTCCACCCATAAAACTGTCAGACCTGAGGCGACCCCTGCCTGTCGAAAGTGTATCGTCAAACCCAATAATAAAAAAGTTGATATTAATATCGCCTTCAGCAGCAATAAGATCAACTCAGCACCTGATGCTGGTTCACATCCCATCCGTAACAGAGACCCTTTTTCACAGTGGCTCCTTTCTAGACTGGACTGGAATCGTGCAGCATTCCCGAGCCACCTTCAGTTTCTACCTATGTTGGGTATTTTTTACATACCGACTTTTTCCTGTCCCCTCAGATGTACAATATGAAACACGAGCAGTAAATACTATAAACAATGAGTTCAGGTTTGAGGTTCATTCCTTTGTGTTTATTGAAATTAACCCTTTACTCAACGCAGACGATATCAAAATGTATTATTTTAAATATAATTTTTTCAAATGTTTCAAAAAATTTGTTAAAAACCATGTCATGTGACCCCTCGTTGGAACGAGCTCGACGAGCTCGTTCCAAGGAGGGGTCACATGATATGTTTTTGTTGAGATTTTTTGAAAAATAATATTTTTTCAACTGCTGAATTTGCGTATTAAGCTGGCGGATGCGGCCGATTCGTTGGGCGAAGGGTTAACGGACTATGTTCTTCTGATCCAAGCTCTGACCAGCAGACCACCATCTCCTCCTCCAGTGGTATGATGCATAGAGGATATGTAGTTTTTTTGAGTGGATACCGAAAATTATCTCATGAGTGACCGAGAGAAATGTTTATTTTGAAAATGACCATTTGTCTCGATATCCACTCAAAAACACTAGATTTTCTTTTTTATTATATGCTTTTTATAAGAATCTGATAATTCCACTCGTTTACACCTTGGATTTATCATGAAAGTAAACAGCGCATTGAATCATTGAAACGCGGAAGTGATTTGATTGATACTCGGAACAGATTGCGTCTTGCAATCTTATTCAGCTGGCGGATTTCTAGTCCAAACATGGCCTGAAAGTCCGTAATATAAGTTTTTGGTTTGGTTCGCCCTTTGAATAGACGTACCAAACCAAAACCTTATATTACGGACTTTCAGGCCATGTTTGGACTAGCGGGTTTCATGCGTCAATTCAAGGTGACGACGTGTTGAATTATTGCATGAAATAATAGGTATCCACTCACAAACACTAGATTTACTTTTCATTATACGTTTTTAAAACAAATTGATCATTTCCAGTGATAATTTGACTCGTATTCACCTTGCAGTGATGCTTTGAAAGCTGCCACTTTGATTGAAAGCTTGAAAGTGAAATTTCTTTTCTTCTTCACAGTGGGGGGATATGATTTCTATCTTTCCGCAATTTCTTCGATGATCTATCGTTTAGCGTGTAATAAAAATTAATATCTGTAACTTAAGTCCAATGGATTGTTCAATAAACAATATAATACTTATTAGAATATAACTTAAACCCTTCATAATCTGATGCGAATAGAAAGTATTAGATAGTACTTGTGTTGAAATAGTCATAGGTTTTTTGACATCTGTATCTATTACCAGATAGTTTATAACCCACAACCTGATACATAAAACGGCTAAATTTCAAATAAACCATTAGAATGATTACTGAACTGAACTGTTTGTCCGATAGTCGTGGACTGCACCGTCGTTTAGCGTATAATAAAGTTAACTACTTTTCTCAGACATTTTGCCTGACATTATGTTCTCAGAAAACATATTGTTTCCCGCAAAACACATGTTCAAGATGTTGAAAATTCCCATGGAACTACAGTTTCTTAACCTTTTATCACTACATTTGTATGTACATGCATTTAACATAACTAGAAGATAATATTTATTACACATTTCTCTCAACCAAAGCATTTATCTAACCCACTGATCAAAGAACTATTGCTGCTCAGATAAATGGCCATTCGGATTTCGTAAACATAGCATGTGATTACGATCTTCATGAGTGATGAGCTCACTGAAGCCTTTCCAACAGGTCTCTTTCTGAGGCAAAAAGTGTAAATATGCTGTGATTTCAGAAAACATCATACCAGTGCCACCTTTCCTCTGCATTATGTAAAGGGTTAATCGTCCCCTTCCCCGCCTCCCACCCCCCCCCCCCCCCCCCCAAAAAGCAAACCTTACCATCCCCAACCAAAGCTTGTTCAAATAAGATGTTGGTTGAGGTAAAGAAATTGGAAAAAAGAAAACATTTCAATGATATGTTGGGGAAAGGTGCTGTTTTGACGTGCCCAGTACATCAGGGTTTCATGTTGGCACTATCTGTCGCTAAAATAAGGCCCCGTTTCCGATGAGGTACATGGTATAAAATTCCAAATTTCTTGCACAAAACACTCTTTCCTCCAAACTTAAACAGCATAATCAGGTTACATAAGCATTGTGTTTTTCTGGTGGTTAATTCTTATAAACTGTTACCCATTTTAACTTGTATTCTCTCTGGAAAAAAGGATTACTGGTGTATTTATGTTTATATGACCAACTGAATAATTTCCCCAAGGCCAAGAAAAAGGCCCCTTTCCCAGTCTACTTGGATCAGATCCTGGGCTATACATAAAGGTAAGGTATAATGCTTTTCAGGCCCAGTGCTGAGAATTATGCATTTGTACTTACATGTCCCATTGTTTTTCTGCACGTGACAGTGTACATGTACAGTTAAAACTAGAAGTCCTGCCATGAAATGCGCACAGATAGTACGTCGATCTGCGCGTTAATCTACGCGTAATGAACATAGTAAGGCTATCAAATTTTGTACATATGGCCTATGCTCAAGCAATGTTTCAGGCAATGGACCTCCGGGTAACCCGGAGGTCCATTGGCAGAAACATTGTCTGTGTTTGCTATGAGTAACCAGGAGAACCTGCCGTGCTTTGGGTGCCATTCGATATGATATGGCTATTGCGCAATTAAGCCCAGATAAGCGCACAATTCGTGACAGGACTTCTAGTATTAACTGTACGTATCACTGTATTTAGAGTCATCACTGACCCAAAATATTTGGGGGCGGGGAATATTGTATAGTTATGTTTCCCTGCTGATAGTGCTCCGTTCACCGCATTACGTTCTACCTTTACTAGTCACAGAACAATATCACGCCTTAAGTGGATTGATAGTACTAAGGGCTAACATTTAACCACCAGAGGTATAGACAATACATCCTATACTACAGTTCTAAACATCAAATTATAACACTGCCTTGCCTAGCATTATGTGCTACCTACACCAGCCCCGATTGTAAAACACATTAAATGGGTTAGTAGTACTCAGGGTCGACACTAGACTAACTGTGTATATACTGCTCATACTATACTACCACACTAGACAAGCATGCATTGCCCCACCCAGCCCCCAATACCATCTGACCTTGCATTACGTACTACCTATACCAACTATAGGACTTTGTAACGCCGTAAATGGGTTGATAATTCCAAACGCTGACAGGAATCTACGAGGGTAAAGACCGTATATGCCATACTACCGCAGTAGACAGCCATGCATTACCCACCACACATCACCGCTTGACCTAGCATTACGTGTTACCTATACCCGCCATAGTATAATACAAAACATTCGATAGGTTAATGGTATCGAGGGATAAGGTGGAACTTACAGGGGTATATACCGCTCAGACTATCCTACCCTTAAACGACATCCGAAGCACGCTTGGCCATGTGTTGTTTCTCCTGAAATATTATTTTATTTTCAGTTCTGGTACGAATACGGTAGCAGACTTTCAGGAACCACTGGTGCCAGCTGTCAGCTCTATGAGTTGACTGCATATGTTTTCGTATTCTACACATCGTAAGCATCACTTTGATGTATAATTTGTGTATCTTTAATTTGAATTTATGGAATTTCAAAGGTGGGAATTTCAAAGTAAACAAATTTCCCTTGCTTAGCACCTTAAAGGATGACTGATCAAGACAGGTGATCCGGGTAACCATCACCTGCATTTTGAAAATGTGAAGAGCTTGATTGGTGAGTTATCTGTCGGAAAAACACATCAGATGCAACAAAACGACGTTTTAGGAGAAACTCCAGGCAAAAACTTGGTCCGGTTAGGTTGAATTCTTTTATTAGAACAATAAGCGTTTATTATATAACTCTTTATCCAACATGAAAGACAGATGACACTTGCAAACAAAATTCTTGAATAACTAAATATTTTCATTTTTTGTCTCAAAAACATATAGCTTTTGCCCCCTTCATTGGAACGAGCTCAACGATCTCGTTTCAATGAGGGGGTCATAAGCTATGTTTTTTTAGACAAAAATTGAAAAGAATAATGAAAATTGCCTGATTTTTGTAAATAGTGCTGACCGGTTTTGGCCGTTTCGTTGGGTAAAAATAATATCTGGTCCTTGTTTCAGGAATGCTCCGTCATTCGTCTTTTGAATAACAGCGAAGGGGGAGCAAAGAAGTTATCGGCGTTGGTTTGGAATTGATTTTAATATCCTCAATCCTGACAACACCACGACGTCTCTAAGAGATTAAAATCGAAGATTCCAAACGCCATCGTCCCCTTCTAAGTAGCCTAAGGTTAACCCTTTACCTAACATGAAAAGCAGACGACACTTGCCAAAAAAATTATTGAATAACTAATTTTTTTCATTTTGTGTCTCAAAAACATAGGTTATGACCCCGCATTGGAACGAGCTCGACGGGCTCGTTCCAATGAGGGGTCATAACCTATGTTTTTGAGACAAAAAATTTCAAAAATAATGAAAATTAATAGGCCATTTTTGAGAATAGCGTTGGCCAGTTTTGGCCGTTACGTTGAGTAAAGGGTTAACCAGTTTTTCGTCAAATTTAGCTAATGTAAGTGACAATCGAGCAATCATGAATTCACATTCCAATGGGTTGATTCCACGCAATTTGGATCATCTTGTCGAGAGAAACCTGAAAGAAAAATCTCGAGACCTGAACTTTTACGATGTCATAAATCTCGATTATCCGTGGTCAGTATCATGACATCTTAATTACACGCTCACATCATATAAAACATATGAGACGAACGATATCGCGTAAACACATAGAAGTAGATTATATATTACATAGAATTGAATTCATCAAAAAGTTTTATGTTTGTGGTTTGATGGCAAGGTTATGGATCATGTACGTCTGTCTGACCTTTCTTATTGGTATGGCCACAGTAATATAAACGGACAAAAGAACCAAGTATCGTTCCCAGAGCGTTTAATATTTATACTGATGTTGTACATCTAACACTTCCATTCAGCCATCTTTTACTTGAGAACAGTAAGTGGTTTTAGTCGTTTCAGAACGACCCCGTAACAAGGAGTGCAATATATTAGTTTATTGCACGCCAATTCTATGAAATCCTTATCTGCAGTAACACGAAACTTCGCGGAAAATGAAAATCACACATGTGCGGGGCGGAAATCGTTGATTGCTGAAAATTGTCCCCGGACTTCCAATGCGTTCTTTGTGCAAGTAGACACATAGAACACATTGGAACTCAGGGGACGAAATGGTAGCACGGGTTCCCCTCAAAAATTTGGTTGGCGATAAAATGTGTTCTTTTTGTTGATAGCTGTCAAATGAATTGCTGAGTGTTCTTCTAATAATTACTTTTAGAGACGCGAAGGCGTGTAATAAACACAGTACAACCATCGTGGACGGGTCAAAATCTATGAGTGGGCATTTTTCCATGCATATAATTGAGAGATGTATCGCTATGACACCTAATAAAATTTCCACCAATGAAGCACCGGGTAATCCCGGTGCTTCATTGGTGGAAATGTTGCTAGGTGTCATAGCAGATCATCTCTGAATTATATGCGCGGACAAAATGACAGCCTGTGGATTTTGACCGGTCGGCAATGGCCCGACTGTATGACAGTTCACAGATTTTGAAAGCATCTGTGGCAAGCACATGGTGCGCCAGCTGTCTTAGAGAGATTGAACATTGACGAGAGGGATCTTCCCACTGTTCCCAAAGGAATATTTTAAAACCGTGCTATCACTTAAGGTGATAATTTTTTGACGAACTGTTTGTTGTTCCAGACGAAGAACTTTTCGGTTGTTTGTTTTTTCATTAAGATAACCACTAGAGGAACGATAAAATCGTTCCTCTTAAATTTTATGACCTGTACTCATCCACTCAGTGGGTGAACATCCACGCATATTTTGTCGGTAACGAAACCCAACCATACCCTTAATATGTCTAAAGGTGTAATTATTTATTTATTGGTGTTTTTAAGGTCACATATTTCTGCACAATGGCTAATCATGACCGCGACAGTTTTACGGGTGGAGGAAGCCGGAGTACCCGGAGAGAACCACCGAGCAACGGCGAGCAACTGTCAGCTCCCCAACATACCAACTCCACACAAGCAGGGTTTGCATTGGTTGAAGACAGGTGCACCATCGATGTGCAGTACGCCTTAGTACACAGCGTCACCGTGTCCCCACGTGGGCAATGGGGGTGAAGTGTCTTGCCCAAGGACACAACGCGGTTGCCGCAGGTGGGATTCGAACCTAGGACTTCTCGGCTTGCAGCCTGCACCTCTACCTACTGAGCCACCGTGCCCCCCGAAAGGTGTTATAATCACCTAACAAGCACATATTCAGTCCGTTGACGGTCTATGCGCATGGCTGTCAATTTTCGTCATTGGAAAGGATTTTCGGAAAAGTTAGCTCCCTTTAATTTCTTAAAGTTGTCAGTTATTTATTTATTTATTTATTTATTTATTTATTGGTATTTAAGGTCACATACTTATGCAAAATGACAGTTTTACGGGTGGAGGAAGCCGGAGTACCCGGAGAGAACCACCGAGCATCGAAGAGCAACTGTCAACTCCTCAACATTCTAACTCTGTTCATGCTCCGCTCAAGCAGGGTTACAGCGGTTGGAGCTTAGTACAAGGCGTCAACGTACCCCCATGTTGGCAACCAGGATAAAGTGCCTTGGCGAAAGGACACAACGCGGGTCGTCCCGGACTGGGATCGAACTCGGAACCTCTTGCACAGAAGTCCAACAGTCTACCACTGAGCTACCGCGCTCCCTAAAGTTGTGAGTACATTAAAGACTAAGAGTATGGGAATTTCATATAAAGACAGGGGAGGGGGGATCGTCAATTTTTTTCCGGACACAAGGCGTGAGTGGGTCGGTCGGTCGGTCGGTCGGTCGGTCGGTCGGTCGGTGGGTTGGAAGGTCAGCGGCTCTGAAAACACGTTTTTTCCCTGCCTTGAATTTTTTTTTCCTATTAGCGCTTATCCTTCAAATAAGTCATGTAGTGCAGTGGATAAGTCAAACAATTGTTCACTTTTTGACAAAAGTATGAAACTTTGCACACATGTTGCTTGTCTTATTCTATTTTGAAAACAATCGGGACACACTTGATTTACCTCCCCTTTCGGCCTTCATCTTGAAATTCAAAATGGCCGCCACTGAAATCTGCACAGAAGTGATTTATGCATATGTTTTGCATTAAAATATTGAATTGACATGTCGTTATTGCTAAATTTTGTTACCAGTGGTTATAAACCTTAGTATCAGCAACATTTTTTCCAACTGGGGTCTTTTTACAGTTGCTTGATGACAGTTATGAATGCAATTTCATGTATGTTAAGGTATTTTCGCTTTGTTATAATATCGTGCTTAGTTTTTAAGTCATTAATCCATAGTTATGAGGATTTCGACAATATATATATAATATTTAATCACATGTAATTGTCCAAAATGCATAATTTTTATGTTATGAAGGATAGGCGTGGGGGTGTAATAATGCTAAATCTCAGTGTATATCCAAAAACTTTCTTTCAAAGTAGTGACTTGACCTCTCTTACAATACAATTTGGTGATATAGTCTGTTGTTAATACACATTATTTATATTCATAAAAGTCATTAAACTTAATTATACTCAGGTACTTGCTATATGCATATGATATCAAGATCAGTCAGTCATATGGTTCTACAGCTGGTAGCATGTGCCGGCACAGAGACACAGTTCCGTACACGTAAGTGAAGACACTGTACACTTGCAGGGTCGTTTACATGACTTTTTACAGCTACATTTGATTAATTCCTTGCATGCTTTAGCTGCCTCGGGAAGTGTCGACCAAAATGGATTCCAAGCACTATTTGGTCCCTTAATCCATCCCCAGTCACCAGGAGTGGGCAAATGTTGTATCGGAGCAAGTGCCTGACACCAACAATATCCAGCTTGATGAATAGCCCGCTTAATGTGTTGAGTCAGAGCGGCAGAAGTTGGTGGTATTCTGTCAATTTGCCTTCCTTTGGTAAACAGGAGTTTCCTTGCCTTATCCACATCAGAACACTCACTTGCTCGGTCATAGAGAAGGACAACAAACCTCTGTAGGTGATGGAACTCCTCATCTGTTATAGAAGCTGGCTCATTGGACAGATTGCGAAATATTGGTGTGATGTCTGGATATGCCGACCAAGTATCCCATGCCGTTTTTTTACCGATACCACCAAATGAAGACACTGTATCACACCCAGTAAAAGCGTGGAAGAATAGAAGGGATCTAGCTTTTTCTTCACCTAAAGCCTCTGCTATTGCATGAACTGGTATTGCCCTGTAATGCTTCTTTACCCCAAATATAATCCACAATTCTTCCAGAGACAAATCAAAATATTTGCTTACTGCAAGAACAACAATATCTGTGTCCACTGTTCTAATGCTAACTTTATGATAACCATTTCTACTACAGTCCAGAGCGTGAAGAATTAATCGTGTATCAGCTTCCTCATGGTTAGATGGCGTTATAGTAGAGAGATCTCTACCAGTAGCAGTCTGTGATGAAACTATGACAGTATCATGTGTGCTAAGCAGTTCCTTGTCACCTGTATCCTGGCTTTCTATACATTCAGATAGAAAATGGTACAATTCACTTTTATTTCCATCAACTCGAAGAAAACTCTGCCAATTCTTTGGTATGGGTGTTGATCTTTTAACAACAAGACGATTTCCAGATCCTCTTTTTCTTCGTGTTGAGCTTTTGAGACTTCCTTCAATATACCTATCCCACACTATATCCAATCGTTTTACACGTTCCAATTGTTTCAGTATATATGGCATGAATATAGTATCACAGTAGTTGCCAAAGGTTGAACAAGACTTTGGAGGAAGCATATTCACAACAACAGAACCATCCAGCAATTTTGCATCAACATCATCAGTACCTTTCTCTTCAGCAATTACCATTTTCTCAAGACAAGGAAGTAAATCCGATTTAGTGCATTGTCGAAGTTCTCCCATATCTGACAGAGAGGGTGGTGCTCCTTGGTTTTCGTGCTTGAAGAAATCGTCCATATTTCCATCTCGTGATTGGCATGATATATACATTCGACTGAACAACTCGCAGTTACTCTTAAGAGATTTTATCTGGTGAGACACCCTGGTTACTCTTACAGTTCCTGATTTCTGGAAGATATGAAAGTTGTTCTTCGGAATTATGTCAGAGAGTGCAACAGATTTGTCTTGCAACCTTTCCGATACATATGTTTCATACTGGAATTTGCCACTGTTTTCCATTTTCTTTAGGGAATCGACAGACGTTTCAGGAAACACCTCCTTTGTATCTAGTGCAATCAAATCTTGTGTGTCCTCTTTGAACGGATTTCCTGTGTCCTCAAAATGGGAGACTAATGCCTTTACATGTTCAACAAACTTGGTTTGAACTGAAGGTGATTGATCATGATGCTTTGTATCTTCAATTGTGTCGATTCCAAATGAGATTTTAAACTCATTAATTATCCGTGCAATTTCTGGCCCAGCTGTAACCCATCTAATTAAAGCAGATGGGTTGTCTGTAATTCCTATTATACCACCGTCTCCTTTGATAAGATCGTTCATTTGCTCGTGAGCATGGTCGAGGGCAATTGTTGAAAATATATGCTGAGACTTTTGAACTACGAAATGTCCTTGCTTGAATTGTTGATATACATTTGGCGCTTCTAGGTATAGCTGCTGCATGTCCCGAATATGTACAGGAAGCCATCTAGAATAGTTGGTATGATCAAAGGCAAACATCCAGGAAACTAACTGGCATAAACATTCTACGTACAATTCAAAATTTCCTTCTCGAAAGGAACGCACCAACTGCAGCATATAAATTTCCAGTTTCAAAACTAAAGCCCAGTAATAAAATTGTGGGATTGCACCAGCATTCACTCTGCACCATGTTTCAAAATTCATCTCTGGTTCATATGGATCTAATGATGCAATGTATTCTGTAAATGCATTCACCTGCAGAATGAAGAGGGCTGCTGCTGTGACCTGATGTACATACCTAGATCTAGTTACATGTGATCCTTTTAGTACTCCCTCAGCTCGACCCGATGTTGTTATTTTCGCTTGTACTATAGTAGTGTTCCATCCAGATCCTGTTAACAAATCTCCAAGTAGTTTCAGTACATTCATCTCTATATGCAATCCACCCATCACAACAACATATTTACTTTCACCAAACCTTTCTGGCCATGCCCACTGGATTTGTTTACCTAAACTATATAAAGGTTGGTCCATCGTAATTACTGGAGTCTGTTCTGGATTTAACATCCTTGTAGCTTTGGATACGAGGTCCATAGCATGCAGTATCACAGCAGCAGAATGTGCAGCTTCAGTAAATAACGGCATAAGACTTATTGGCGAAACTGGTCGAATTTCTGGCGATTGTCTATTGGCATGGTAAGCAGACCATGAAACATTATCACTCGCATCAAGCTGTCCTTCTGTTACTACTACATCTTTAACCTTCTGTAACCACTCCTTTTCCAGGTTATTAGCACTGGTTATTACTGATGTGTCTGGTGTGCCATCAGTCGCTGATACTGGTACTGGCACAATGTCATTACTGTGAAATGTTACAGGGTCAACATCAGTATATTCCATTGGTAACGTGGGCAGTTCTTTTCCATGTGATTCTCCATAAAATACACTTGAAGTCTCTCTATCTGTTCCAAGGTTATCTAACGTTGGAAACTGCATAAGCGATATTGCCGTTCCGCGAAAAGCTTCCATAGCACCTCTAGAGGATGGATTATGATCTATATTATCAACTGCCCCTACAGTAAACACATCAGATTTTAATCTTGATGGGCATACAACACCATCCCTTTCGAATTGTGCACATACATCATGTGAGAGATCATTTGAGAGTTCTTGCACTCTGTCATATGATATACTCAAACCACGGTCTGCAAACATTTCAACCAATTCCTTCTTTCTCGTTTTAGCATGAACCAGTAAACCTGTGTATATAGGAAAAGGTGTCTCTCTTAATTTTGAATGTCGAACATGTGATGGCGATAGTGTTTTGCTGTATTTTGTGACGTTAAACATAAGCAGCTGAGACAGTGATAGTGCTATCTTCATTGTTGCATCTGCAAAGTCTTGTTGACGTAGGATACTAGAACCCCGCATGACCATTCTCACTAAGGCCAGAACACTTTCAGGAACCACCTCTTTCTCACAGTTCATTTTAAATGACCCATTGAAAACATAATCATCTGATAGGATATCCCTTCTCAATATTTCTGCAGCACGTATCAAATGAATAGCATCATCATCATCACTTCTAGCACATGCGATGGATATAGCTTCACCAATATCTTTATCAAACATTAGCATTACCTCTCGACCTTGTGATTGGGCTCTTAAATCAGGTACCAAATGCAGTATTCGTTCTTTGAGTCTTGTGGTATTAACTCTCCCAGTAACAGGTTGACCTAACTCACTCATTCTGTCACTATATAATTTTCCGAGATCAGAAAGTTTAAACACAGGTAATGAATCCTCATGACGCGATTCTTCTATATATGATACCAGCTCAGCCAATACAATGCTGCTAATTTTATTAGCATCTGTGTCTTTTTCTTGAATAGAACTATATTTGCGGTATCGATTTTTTAAAGCTGTTAGACAACTCAGATGATAGCGCGCATCTAATGCATGCATATCCCCCTCAGACAATTTTCCCAGTAGTATTCGATCTTGTAGAACATGCGCATATTCACGTACACGTTGATCAATCTGAAATGTTTGAGCATTATGAAGCTTTTCATTTTGATCATCTTGTTCACAAAAGAAGCAGTTCTTACTTCTTTCCATTACACCTACACCACTATATCGTCTGGTCTTAATTGGACTATCTTTCTCTGGATCCTCTTCCTTAGCTTTTCTTTTCTTTGCACGTAAAAGTTTTTGATTATCAAATTTGTTCCTACAGCTTTTATGCCATTTTGCATCATTTGATCTTAAAGTTGCTTCAATTCCTTCTCCAATATCTAGTCTTGATATATCAAACCCTGGAGGTAAACCACCGACTTCATGAAACTCAGTCAGATTTTCTGCCAACAGTCTGTATCCACTTGGTTTATCGTCTGATTTACTTTTAATTTTACAAGGATCAACAAGTTTTTCATTAGTTATTGTTTGACATATAATACACAATCCCCAATTTAAATCAACAGGATCCACACTTCTGCTTTGTGATGACCCGTCAATAGGTTCTATTATTTTCCGCTTCTTAGGCATGGCGTATACTTGAACTCTTCACTGATGCACCTGAAAGTAGAGGAACATAAGATTAGAATGGAATGAAAGACATACATTTTAATCAGTTTTGAAGTTTTGAAGATAGTTTTTGCACTTCCATGAGTATGTTAATACTGCCTTTTGTCATGGTAAGCAGCTGCAAAAAAGATCAATTGTTATTTTAACCAAGTGTACGTCTCCTATTTTCTTCTTGTGGGCCTAAAACATAAGCATAGAGTATTTATAGTGATATAAATAGATTCTAGATGTTAAATAATGTAGGAACAGGAACTTGAATTTCTCTTTTATCTGCAAAATAACGCGAGATACAAGTATTTGAAATTTTAACGGCGGCCATTTTGAAATCCAAGATGGCGGCCATAGTTGACCTCATATCACGTGTGTCCCGTTTGGTTTTTGACCTACATACAATAGAGCTGTTGTATGCAAAGTTTCATACTTTTGTCATAATCTGAACAGTTCATTTATATTTTTGGACTTATCCACTGTACTAATGCATATTGATCAGGGAAGCATGTGTAGGCCTTTTGTCACCACTCCATCTCCTCTGGGTTAACGGGGGGGGGGGGGGGGGGGGGGGGGGGTGATTAGTTGTACAGGATAGGTGCTAGCAGCATGGGAACGTGGACAGATGTTCATCGTTTCCCATCACACCATCGGTGGTTCACGATTTTGAAAAAACGTTAAAGCAATTTAAACGAATTATCATTTATATAATCTAACATAAATGTAATCTAACCAGATCTGACAATAAAAGGACCCTTCTCACCATAAATAGAAGACATGATACATTGGCATAATGCCATTTCTCAATGCAACTGACTACTTTCACGGATTTTCAATATGTAATTATGAATTTTAGTCATACATGTATGAGCAAAATGTAGGGTTGTTATTAATCTTTCAACCTTGGGCCTGGTGGGTAGCCTTCAACCCAATTCCCTTCAATTTGTGATATACTGTCAGAAAGGATGAACCATCAAATAGTCAGGACATTATATCTTATTGATAGAGAGTTTATCAACAGGGAAACTGATTCTTTGTTAACAAACTGTTTATACAATGGTGTCAAAAGAGAATCAGTTGAGTTAATATGAATTTGAGCCATTTGTCCCTGCACCATAGTGTATAGCACACATTGAGGAAGATACTGGAAGTCTGAAGAGAAACCTGGCTTATGAGATCTGAAAACTTTGCAAGCACATATAAGACACCTGGTTAGGTTATCTTATCATAGAAATAAAAGTAACTTCTTTTAAAATAAACTATAGCAATCTGCTATAACAAAGAATAAAATTAATCATAGAATAAAGTGTCTTGGGATCTTCTGAGTCAGAAAGGATACGCCTGTTTATTTTGTTTCAGTGAGATCAAGCTGATTATTGTAACAACCACTTGGAAAGTTACTGTCCTGTTACTGGTCCTGTACCATATTTTGAGCAAATAGGTTTCAAACCTCGGCTGAATGAACAGCCTTCAATATATTGTAGGATAACACTGACATTCATCGCGTAAAAATAATATATAAATCACACGGGCGTCACTCGACACATCAGAGCCCCAAAATTTCCATAACGCATCCTGACTAAATTTGGAGAGATATGTTAGACCTTTTCAACTCAATATGGTTACCACTTCTTTCACACTTTATCATCTGATTTTCTAAGATGAATCAACCAAAGCTTACTAACCGTTCCATCAAATGATGCACTACTCAATTCGTCCAAGGTGCAACAGTGCACTTTATGAGGGGTGGATTTCCGATACCAAAGAATCACCCCTCAGTGTATTGACTATTGACAGGTTCAAAACAACACTGAGCGAACTGCCTCCATGAATTGTGCTCTTGATAATGCTTAATAAATTCATGAGACTGATGAAACTAAAATTGGGTGTTGAAATGGGAAGAAACAGAAAGAAGTAGTAGCAAATACAGTGGTGAAACCAGATAAAACATCAAAATATTCAACATATTTCACACCTGTTCTTGCTACACCTGTCTTAATACTATTCAGGTAGAATGTCAGTACATGCAAAATACTCTCTTGATTCCCATTGTATACACTGACTGTCAGTGTCTGTGAGAAGGTTGCAATAAATTCATAAACTTGCCAAGAAATGGGACCAAATTGCGACCAATCTTCGTTAGCTTGTTGTGGGTAGATTAAATGTCGGGAATGGTTACTGGAACAATACAAACCATGTTCCAGCAAAAATACTCGTTGAAATTGCCAATTAAAGCAGTTTAGGTGCGATTTAGTCTAGTTTTGGGGTGGGGGTGGGGGGTGGGGTTGGTGGGTGGGTACCAAGTTTCAAAGTGGAAACTTTTTTTTCCTTCAAACAAAGGGGTAGGTGGGTGCCCAGGGGTTGGAAAAAACCTTTTTGCGCCTAGTGTCCGAATTTTGTTTCCTGATCCTCCCCCTCCCCCCCCCCCCCCCCCACCCAATGGATTGGAATTTTGAAGTGCTAGCGAATTTATATCGTCGATGTGCGCTTCATTTCAAACACCCCTGGCATTTCCTCGTGGAGCAGTACAAAAATACAAAAGCTGGCTTTTTACATTTTTTCGCCAATAAATTTGAAAGTTTATCTTTTATTCTCTGTTGAAATTCCTTTTAAAAACATGTACACGCCGTTTTTACCATCATTTTTGATGTTCTGTAACTTTTTTTCTGTTTATTCTGTGCATTATATCAACAATGTGCGCATCGTGACATATATAGAAGATATCTAGTGTTTTTGAGTGGAGCGCTTGCGAAAAATAAACATTTGTCTCGGTCACTTATGAAATAATTTTCGGTATCCACTCCAAAATACTACATATTCTTTTTATTATACGTTTTTTTTATAAGAATCCGATAATTCCACTCGTTTACACCTCAGATTGATCATGAAAGTAAACAGCGCTTTGAATCATTGAAACGCGGAAATGATTTAATTGATACTCGGAACAGATAGCGTCTTGCGATCTGATTCAGTTGGCGGATTTCTTGTCCAAACATGGGCTGTAAGTCCGTAATATAGGTTTTTGGTTTGGTACGTCCTTTGAAAGGACGTACCAAACCAAAAACTTATATTACGGACTTTCAGGTCACGTTTGGACTAGAGAGTTCCATGCATCAATTCAAGGTGAATACGTGTTGAATTATTGTTGGAAATGATAGGCATCCACTTCAAAAAAAATTGATTTTCTTTTCATTTTTACGTTTACAGAACAAACTGATCATTTCCAGTGATAATTTGACTCGTATTCACCTTGAAGTGATGCTTTGAAAGCCGCCATTTTGATTGATACCGTGGAAGTGAAAATATCTGTATCTTCACAGTGGGGGATACGATTTCTATCTTACCGCAAATTCTTCGATAATCTATCGTTCAGCGTATAATAAATTTTATTGTTTTTAATAAACGACAGTTGAAACGACCATTGAAAGTAACATCATAAAACTTTGCTTTATTTTCTGCTGATGTCAAAGGATATAGGCTTTTTTTCTCAACAATTACTTGCTTCTTAATTAGACCTTCCTCGCGCATCAAATAACTTTGTCGAAGGCCGATTTTCATGACGATATACGTAAAGGATGGAGGTCTGTGAAGTGGAAATAACATGTTGAGCTTTTATGCTGGAAAAGCGGATAAGGGATTGTTTGAGCATACTATAACCCTCATATCATACCAGAAGGTTGACTTAAAATTTATTCACTGTTTGAGAAACAAATTGCGTAACCCTCTGCTTTCTCATAACACAACTAGGAATTTAACCCTTTACCTAACATGAAAAGCAGACGACACTTGCAAAACAAATTCTTGAATAACTATTTTTTGCTTTTTTGTCTCCAAAACATAGGTTATGACCCCTCATTGGAACGACCTCGATGAGCTCGTTCCAACGAGGGGTCATAACCTATGCTTTGGAGACAAAAAATGAAAAAATAATGAAAATTAGTTGGCGAGTTTTAAGAATAGCGCTGGCCGGTTTTGGCGGTTACGTTGGGTAAAGGGTTAACCAATTCAGTCGTGTTTGACAGAGCTCAAGATTCAATTGGTTACGTTTCTAATAGGATAATGACAGAATCGTGCAGCTTGAAATTTTCGACACGGGAAGTAAACAAACCTTGTTTTGCTGTTAAAATAGGATCCAGCCACGAGTGCTTGGGTTGAAAAGGTTCTAAAATATGCAACGTTGGTATAAATGATTGACTAAACTTGAATTTATCTCTACGTTGCGGTCTTGGTCAGCTACTGCACAGAAAATCTGTAACTTTAAACACAAATAAATAAATAAATAAATAAATAAATAAATAAATAAATAAATAAATAAATAAATAAATAAATAAATAAATAATTCAGTGCATTGTGGGATTAAGAATACCAATTATTCAAAATAGGTCATTCTTAATACTTAATGTATCGAAAGAAAATGCAAATATTATTTTAATTTCTAATTGTATTCTGTTGATAAAGGTCATTTCCTTTAATCTATAAATCTGGAGAGTTCCGGTGGGTATTCGACAGTGCATAGAACGTATTAAAACGAACATGATCTGGTTTGTCGTATTCCGTCGGGTTAGCACGGTGATAATCGCGGATGGGACGAACCACCAAGGGCGGTGAGATTGATTCGGCGATTAATTGCCTTCATCTGTTTATTTTATGTCTTTACTGAAATTCACATTTTTTATTCTGAATAAAATCACGCCCCTGGTAGGGATATGTTAACCCTTTAAGTAACGAATCGGTCGCATCTACGCGCACAATTTACAAAATGAACAGTTGACATTTTTTTTGTAATTTCAATGAGGCCATATTTTGCAAGCCCTCATTGGAACGAGCTCATCGAGCTCGTTCCACTGAGGGGTGGCATGATATGGTTTTAGTAACATCGACGAGCTCGTTCCAATGAGGGGTGACATGGTATGGTTTTAATAACTTTATTAATCTTTATTCTTTATTGTACTGCTACACCATTGTGGTCAAATGTACATCAAATATAATAATATGAACTTTGGTAAAACCAAGAAGCGCGCGCAACTCACAGTGTTTTTCAAATTATAATGACATAAACTTAACAAAATTTAAAACAGTGTTTAAGGGGTCGTCAACATAAAACAGAATCCACCTTAAGTGGACAAATAAATTGAACCGAAGAAGCTTGAGGCCTACAATCCGAGAAATTATCATGAATAAAGTAGTTGCAAAATAATTTGAGGAAATTATTTGAAACCATACCCCTGTGGGAACCCTAGGAAGTGAGGTAGTGCTGGTTTACTTTGGTAAACAAGCTCTGTTGTAATGGTAAAATAGGACCTGGTAAACAGTGCCTGAGGTGGAAGTCCTCTAAAATAGGCAGCATGTGACGATTAATTGGCTATACTTGACTTCATATCCATGTTGTGGTCACGATTAGACATTGTGCACAAGCATGTGACCTTAAACAGCAATAAATAAATAAATTGAAACCATACAGTTGTTAAATATTGTGTAGGACTGTATTCTTGCACTCTTGGGCTATATGATTTTTTGAATAGAAAATATTTCGAAATAATTTCGAAATAACAAAAATACAGTACAATAAACAGTTGCAGCATTGAAAAAAATAATTTGAGAAAAACCTACAAGTATTTCATTTGGGGCTGAATTGTTCCCTTGTGTGCCAACTTTGTGAACCTTTTACCCAATGCCGACAATATTAAAATTTATTATTTTAATTTAAATTTTCCAAAAAATGTCAACAAAAGCACATCATGTGACCCCTCATCGGAATGAGCCCGTTTCAATGAGGGGTCACATGATGTGCTTTTGTTGACATTTTTTGGAAAATTTTGAATTTTACGCAAGCGGATGGGGCCGATTCGTTAGGTAAAGGGTTAAGGACCAACTTTTCCCACAGGCTCAATCCGGACTTTGTTTTAGGTTGACCCACCTTGGCTTTGTTTTAGGTCGACTTATCTTGTGGGCCAACTTCTCTTGTGTACTGACTTCTGTGTTTGATAAAATTAAAACGCTTGCCTAGGAGGTGGGTAAAGTGGCAGATTTTATGGACCCTGGAAGGCCATGTGTGTGCTTGCCAAAAAAGTGTGATGTTGATGTTCTACAGTGTTCCACTTGAAAAACATGACTGGTACGTGTAGAATAGAAAGTACCAGTCTGAGTAGCTGGGATGGAAGGAGACATGAATTGACCAGTCATTAAATAGAGCAATTGACCAGTGCCCCAACAAACATAAATTGAATCTGATGTTTCTTAGTTAATGTGATCAGTTTGGTACTTGGAACAATTTGACAAAGTGCCTTGCACTGCTGGGTTGTATAGTGAAATTTTGTGAGTATGCCTGTACCACCTTGTTATTCAGCTGATATGATCTCTTAGTTCAATTTTTGGGATGTGGAACCAGAATAACACGGGGTCATTCAGTGGTCCAGCATGGGTGTCTGGATGACTATGTCTCTTAACGTGAGCTGAAAACACTTTCACCTGAAAATTCCCAAAAAAATTTAAAAAAACTCCACCCCTTCAAAGGAAAAAAAGAGCCAAAAATTTAGAAAAAATATCCACATATTTTCATCCGTAAAATTATTCTTTCATTCAGGAATCACTCCGCAGTCAACACTTTTTTCTTCAAAAAACATTCATTATTTCTTTTTCATTTATCAGAAATGATGAAAAATTGCAGTGCAGTCAATGTGAATATTGGCAATTATAAAATAGTTCATGAATTTAATATATCCACTGGGATGAAAAAACAAGCAAAGTTACTTTTAAGTCATCTGGAAAGTGGCAATTAAATTTACTGATATCCAAATTACAAAACAAGGAAACCAATTCCTGTTTTTATGATTTCAATTGTCAGATCAAAATCCACAAGTTTCTTCCCAGGCGTGATCACTTCCCACCTAATTTTTTATCTTGGCATTTTATCCCAGATTTTGGGCCTATTTTTTTCCCCATTCTGGTAGCATTATCAATTTATCTCTCCAAACATCCTATAAATATTGTGGGCAAAAATAGGAAAGTTGAAAATTTTTAAGGAAAAAATATCTCGCCCAACTAGTGTCAAAGGTGTTTTGGCCTGAAATTGTGGAAGCTGGTTTGGCTGAAATTGTGCAGGCCGGTTTGGGTGTAATTATCGGAAAGTACCCTACAAAATAGACGACAACAGATTAATATTTTGTCCAGAATATCGCCATTAACCAACCTTCAAAAAAAAATTTTTGGACCTCAACAAGTTTTTCATTCAAGATCCACACCACCCCCACCCTACCTACACACCACCATCCACACATGTTTTCAAATAAAAATTGAAATTGACCAGGCAACTACATAACTTAGTTTTATAAACAACCAAAGAAAAAGGTTGAACATTTTTTTGTACATGATACACAACATTGACAGCGATGACTTATTTAGATCAAGTCTGAACATTCACTGATCCAAAAGTACAAAAACTAACCCCTTGAATATTTTTGGTAATGATTAAGAAATAGGCTTCAGGTTGATTGTGGGTTTTGTCAAGAAACAATGGATTGCAGTGAACCCACACCCTATCCATTTTTCTGGATGAAATGGAAGCTTTACTTTTTCATTATCTTTCGAAATTTTCAGCAATATTAGGAATTAAATATGAGCTATTTGGACAATGGAGAAATATTTCGGGTTATCTGGGTTTTTTTTTTTATTTTCATCTAGTGAGCATTTAAAGAAAAAAAGAGTTTCACTGCAACATTTATTTTTATTGTTTTTTGGGGTTTTTTTTTTTTTTTTGGTGGGGGGGGGGGGAATAGGCGTTTTTAAATTTCACAAGTTGCACAGCTTTAGTAATGGTCGAGCACAATAAATTGTGCGCACAGAAAAAACATTACAATTGTCAGAAACGAGAATGCATGCAGTCATTGTGATGGGTAAGGCGTCGTCGCTTGAAAATTGGCCTAGAAACGTATTGTCGAAAATTTATTGTTTTTGTTTCGCTGGGGTGCATACATTGTGGAACGGAACTTCTGTTTTGGAAATGGTAATTAGTGGACGTTTGTCAGACAGTATGTCACTTCGACATCTTAGGTTCGTAATAACTGAATGAAAGCGACCTTTGCCACAATCCGACCTGTGCGTACTTTTAAGTTACAACAAACGGACGTGTTGTTGATGCTTTTCATTTGGTAACTTTGTTCCAATAACACGCAGTATTGGTTTGAAGTGAACAGCGTTTTGCACTTGCAAATGCAAAACAGATAAATCACGTGACAGAATACTCCGCAGAATCGAACAACAGCGGGATCCCAACAGCCAGCCAGCAGACGATGAAATCCAATGTGCAAATATGGGAACATTTAGCTTTTCGACAATTTCTGTCATTTAGTCAGCAAAGCAAACGACAGTTGAGTTTGTTTGGAAAAACTTTAATTTTGAAAAGCATGTTCAATAAATTATTCACAGTCTGCATGGAATGATCAAAGGAGAAATCTCGCATTACACCGTTCGCTTTTTAGGGGGCGTCATTCGATTTGTTCGCTTCTGAAAACGAGAGCTGGGGTTCCCCATGTTTTTACTTCCGGTTTCCGGTTTAGATTGGATGGCATAGCATTCCTTGGTTTTTTTCAATTTCACGTACACGTTGTCTATTAGGCTTGCTTCAAAGGAGCCCTTCCGGCTGCTTTTGCGCACGCTATTACACATTAAAATGGTTAAGAAAAAAGAGAAAAAAATAACATTTTTTTTCATATTTACATAAGGTGGTACAAAAAACGTTCAACTTAGCTAGACATGCTGTTATCGTTCAGTTCGCAAAATTTTTCTCCTGTTTCTTGGGCACCTTGGTGAATTCCCAGGTAGCTTTTCCTGACCCAGCTCGCCCCTGATTTCCGAAATTGTGAAAGTTAATGAAAAGTAGCCTATCAAACTTGATTCAAATCCAATGTTTACTCTCCCGGTAACATTTAAAAAAAATGAAAAATATGTAATTAAAACAATAAATTTGGATCAAGTGTGATTTGGGTAAAATGTTAA
This sequence comes from Pictodentalium vernedei, assembly GCA_031216915.1. NCBI lineage: Eukaryota > Metazoa > Mollusca > Scaphopoda > Dentaliida > Dentaliidae > Pictodentalium > Pictodentalium vernedei. Next base: position 130,426,101 of record CM062296.1, on the reverse strand, counting down.
GAAAACAAGAAAATAACATCGCATTGCGAAGCAAATCCACCTCGCCCGCACCCCTGATGAATGATAACAAAAACAGAAGTGTAATGAAGTAATTAGTATTCATATCAGACTCTGATAATTAATGTTGAAGTTTTTAGTCCAACAAACATAATCATTAACATTTCCAATAAGGTGGAAGAATGGCATTAACGCTCTCTCAAGTTTCAACCCTTTACCTAACATGAAAAGCAGACGACACTTGCAAACAAAATTCTTGAATAACTATTTTTTTTTCCATTTTTTGTCTCAAAAATATAGGTTATGACCCCACATTGGAACGAGCTCGACGATAATAATTGGCGATTTTTGTGAATAGCGCTGGCCGGTTTTGACCATTACGTTGGATAAAGGGTTAATCACCTTACATTTTCAAGTTACCATATGATCATCAAAAATTAAAATGAACCCGAATACACGAAGGGAAATAACTCTCTCAGTTTTTTGACAAATCATCCTGATTTCCGAAACTGTCAAAGTTAATGTAAAGCAGCTTATCAAAGTTGATTCAAATCGAATGTTTACTGTGATTTCCGACAGAGGCAGACTGTCCGTATGGTCCACCGGGAAAATTCCCGGTGGGTCCCTATTGGGTTCCCCCCTGGGGCCTCCAAAATTGATGCAGCCCAATACCTGTTGGTACGTGAAAATTGGCAGTCCACATAGAGGACATTTCGACATACCAGCAGTTTAGTTTGCCAGCTATGACATCAGTGAAAAAAAAAAGTTTTCTTTTTTTAACTTTTAATAAAAGAAAAAAAAACAGACAGCTCTCGGGGCTGCCTGTTGCGTTCGTTTATTAGAAGTTACAAGGGAAACTTGGCTTTTTGTGTCAAGTTAATGAGATGTAACTAAGTTACTCTACATCTTGGCTCTTTGTTTAACGGAGGAGTTTTTAAAGTAATTGCAATTTTTCAATTTCCACAGCTGCTTCCCAGAAAAAACTAGCAAATCGTTCTTCCTAAACTATTGTATTAATGGGAAGGATAGTGTCTGCATTATATGTCATGATTATATACTACTCAAAATTTACAAAGAACCAAGTATATCCAACTACCTGTTTTACGTTTTAGTTGAAATATTATAATAAAAAATGTATATATTTTTTATTTAATTATATCTTTAATGATTTAAGTACAGAAATTAAGATTTTATTTGTGTTTGACATCATTGTTTAGCTTTTGAATACGATAACCTTGGGAAATGAATATTATTTGTAAAAGAAGAAATTTTTCCATTTTCCAAAAAATTGACGGAGCGAACTGGTATGTGTTCAATATCGAGTATCAGACCCATTACTGTTATTTACAGCTTGCAACGCCTTCTAATGCTCCCAATCAGGTGCCTGGTGGTCCTTTGTGGGATGTTGTTCCATTCTTGGACCAGCTCCTGGACACTTCTTGACTGGACTGGACGGGCTGAAATTGCAAGCTGCAACTCATTCCAGACATGTTCGATTGGATTGAGGTCAGGGGATCCTGCTGGCCAGTCCATACCCTCTATCCCCTCCCTCTGTCGGTACTCCCCGACAGCATGGGCAACATGAGAACGGGCATTATCGTCCATCAAAATGAATCTATCACCCACTGCACCTGCATACAATCTGACGTGGACATCCAGGATCTCATCAATATACCGCTGTACAGCCAATGTACCACGTTCAAGGACACAGAGCTCTGTACGTCCATCCCTGTTGATGTCGCCCAAGACCATGATTGACCCTCCACCATAGCGGTCATGCTCAGCAATTCTGGTTGCATGGAGTCGCTCTCCTGGTCTTCTCCATACCATAGAACGCTTATCTGTGTGGTCTAGGCAGTACCTTGACTCGTCTGTAAAAAGGACAGGTCGCCAATCTTCTCTGGTCCATCCAACGTGGTCCATGGCCCATTCATATCGTGCCTGGCGGTGGTTCTGGGACAGCGGAATGCGAATACATGGCCTTCTTGATCGGAGACTACTTTCGTGCAACCTTGCCCGGATAGTCGGCGTCGAAACATTTACCCCGGGTGCATTCTGAAGGTCAGTGCGAAGCTGGGTTGCTGTGGCGGTTCCTACGGGCATGAATGATCAAAAACCAGTCTTCAGCTGCAGATGTTGCCCTGTCTCTGCCACCACCATGCCGTCTTACTGGTGTTCCATACTGCTGAAATCTTGCCCAGGCTCTGGTGATCACCGTATGGTGCATACCAAGGACTTCACCAACCTGACGATATGTAGACCCTTGCTCCACCATCCCTACAGCCTGCAACATTTCTGCTTCATACAAATGTCTTCTTACATTTGCATTTGCCATATTCAATCATTAAATCACAAGGGTTTGTGTTGAAATGAAGATTGAATACCCTACACATGTCATGTACATGTAGATAGTACACGAACACATCATGAAAATCAAGGGGTAAATGATGCCACGGAAGGTCTGCCTGTCAAGGGAGCTAATGAAAACATTGGGGACCATCTCAATACATTCCGCAATCATATCCACCAAACATAATGCAAATATGTCACGAGCAAATTTCACAATAATGTGTCAAATATTTGGTGCTCAGCAAACTTTGAGTAGTATATGTTATGATGCCAACACTGCTGATATAGCGAACAGAAAAAAAAATTACTTAAGATGGTGAAAGCGCCGTTTTCTTATTTTAAATGGGTTTAACCCTTTACCCATGATAACGGCCAAAATCGACTAGCGCTAATCACAAAAATTGCTAATTAATTTTCATTATTTTTTTCATTTTTTTTATCTCAAAAACATAGGTTATGACCTCTCTTTGGAATGAGCTCATCGAGCTCGTTCCAATGAGAGGTCATAACCTATGTTTTCGAGACAGAAAATGAAAAACATTATTTATTCAAGAATTTTGTTTGCAAGTGTCGTTTGCTTTTCGTGTTAGGTAAAGGGTTAAAAAAAAAAGTAATAGTGAAACGTTCAAACCGATTGGAAAAAAAATTAAAAAGCCAGCTTCTGTATTTTTATAGTACCGATTCGGAAAATGTATGAAGTTTGATTGCAAAGCTTCGCTAACATTTCGAAATTTTAATATTTGTTTGAAATTCCCAGACCTTAAGAGTTAAAAATTTGCTGACAACGTTAGAAAATTAAGGGGAGTTATCTTTCTTGTAAATCTCTTCCATTGACGAAAATTGTCGTCCATCTGTTCTTCAAGTTATCACAAAAGCAAGCCGAACGGCTCGTCCAACGTACAGAAGGACAATGGCATTCTTTACTGTATTCCTCCGTTGTGGGGTGGGGTGGGGTGGGGTGGGGTGGGGTTTATAATAACGAATATTACTTAAGCGCAACATTACAAAGTCGAGATGAAATTGGAGTGATCCAGAACGGAAACGGATGTGGTTACTTGGGCGGACTTGATTAACGTTAAATCATGCATGCAAGATTCCTTCAGAGACCAACCACCCGATACGGCATAGGAAAGCAACGGAGTGTGATCCAGCATCAAGATCTGATAGAGAAAAATACAACATAGCAATGATTGGTATGTAATATTTTCTAAGAAAATAATCGTCATTCACAAAAAAGTGTGTTTAGTGATGTTAAAATCAAGAACACGAATGACGCTTCAAAATCCAACGTGTATTTCCAACGCTATCCACTGGAATGCAAATATTGTTAGTTATCCGAGTTCCGACACAAAAAGAACCTGGTTGTTGAAAGTATCGTTAAGACCGATAAACAAACAAACTTTTATCCGTGCATATTTCAGAATATATGGACATATACGTTGGTTAAAAAACTGATATTTCACTTGACTTCAATCAATTATAACCCTTCTTGATAAATTAGAGAGTGCGACAGTTACTCAGTATTGCTTATTGCTTCCTTATGGGTACTCTGGCTCCCTCCACCCGTACATTTGCTCAACTTTATATGACCCAGACTGTTAGAAGTGTAATGCGCCGCATTATCTCACGGTAATGATTCCGCTCCAAGTTTCGGAATATACAAATTATCCACTTCGTTCATCAAAGAACCTGCGCGAAATGTAATGTAGGAATAAACTTTATTATGATTCTATTTTGCCGTCTGCTGTAAGACTCTTGAAGGATATGGATGGATGCATATATGAGAAGCTGGGAATCTCTACAAGTACTGAAAACATTCTTAGAAGGAATGATCCTATCATTCCAGTGTATTATTATGATGGCGAGAGAAGAGGCCAGGTATTGCACTGCAAATTAAGATGTAGCGACTTGAATGATCACATGTATTTGTAACGATTTCTGCGCGATGACACGAAATGTTCCTGTAATCAATACGAGGACTCTGAGCACTACTTTCTTTTCTGTTCATTCTATAATACCCAAAGAGAAATTATGTTACAAAGTATAGGTTACACAATTAAAGAAGTTAGCATTATCTTATCGGGAAATGAAACAAAAACATATTCAGAAAATATTCGCATATTTAGAGCCGTACCTAACTATATCGAACAAATGATGAGATTCTGATGATTACCGGAGTAGTAGTATAACTTACCCCAGTCAGTCATTACATCCTAATATCAGACAGAAGAGACCTATCAAGACTCATGCCACAAGTTAGTTTGACAGAAACTTTAATTGATAGGAAACTTTGTCTAGAACAAACTTCATTCCTCTGCACTTGTTTACGCACCATGGTTGGTAAAATAAGAATGTATATCTTACCTCCTACAATTATCTGGGAATTTCATTGGTTCAAAGACGTCACATGCAGACTGCATATAAAACCATATACTGCCTGTCAACATCAATATACGCTGACAGATATGGGTAATCTCCCCTTTGTTCATTGATTATTCAAAATGGCGGCAGCCGATAAACGCTTCAAGTTGAAAGATTGAGTGTTGAAAGCCCATATTTGGTCTGAAGTGCAGGTTGGGCAACTTAAAAGGCTTCATGTTCTGTTGATGTGTGTCCTGTTACCTTCGAAATGAAACTGTTTGGTATGTAAGAATTTGCCTTGTTACAATTTATGGGGGAGTGCCACATTGTGAAAATTCCCTCATGTAATTTTGATCGTTGTTGTTATTAGTTCTGTGCATCGATGCAGCAGTCGGTAAGATATATTCGTTACACAGTTTGTTGGTGGCCTAATATGGTATATATGGCGTCAGTTATTCGCTCGAGTCCAATATGGAATTATCTGACACCATATATATCGTATTAGGCCACCAACAAACAATAATATTTTATGTATTGGTGAAGTATATGCATAGGCATATACCTGTTTACCAAACCATTTCATGACGAATAAAATATTGTTTATAAAAAGTCTCATTGTTCCCCAATAAATAAACAAGAAAATCGTGTACATAGTTTCTTTTTATGAACAAATTACATCGATGAATAGGGGACGATCCATAGGAAAATATGAGTACCATACATTTCCTTAGAAGACTAGATTTGAAACTTGGCATTGTGTCACACACACACAGTCGGCCATACAAACAGTGGTCCCTATTTGGGCCGTTGTGGATCCCAGCATGACCGATTTCGAGAACCGATATGGTAGATGTTAACAAAATAAGACGTTGCGTGACGATTATTACGCGTATGCGTTATTTATTCACTAACGAATTCACAGGATTCCACGATTTCCTTAACTTTTATCCTCATTGGCTAATATTTCAACTGCATCATCAAGGTGAAGGTATGCATTGGTGATGTAGTTGCAATATTGGTCAGCTGCAACCTTGTCATCACATTCGGGACAGATCATACACAGAACGACACACGCGTATGAATGGGTTAATCGATATAGAAAGAGTACCTGCATGGAAGGACAGAACGAGAGGCCGCGGGCCTCGAGTTTTATCCTTTCGCGATGGCACAAGTGCCATATCGATCGATTAACCCATTCACATACGCGTGTAGGTCTGTGTTGATTACACGCCTTCACGTCTATAAAAACAATTATTGGAAGGACACTCAGCAATTCATTCGACAACTATGAACAAAAAGTACACATTTTATCGCCAACCACAGTTACGGGGGGACCCGTGTTACTATTTCAACCCCTGAGCTCCAATATGTTCTATGTGCCTACTGGCACATAGAACACACTGGAACTCGGGGGATGATTTTCAGCTTTCGCAAGCGATTCATATTGTAATTGTTACACACGATCTGTGAAATTTCGCCTCTGTTTAAAAATAGTCCGTCAACGATTTCCAGATTTTCATTTTCCGCATGGTGGAGTATTGCTGTAGATGGGGTTTACATAGAACAGGCGTGTGATAAAAGTTTGACCAGCCTCCACCCACCCATCCACCCCATCTTCCCGACGCCACTGGAATATTCCACTACCTCAGTGGAGGTGGTCTTTGATAACATTGCCTTTTGTCAAGTTTATGAAGTGATAAAATGTACTAGCGGTGCAATATCTCGAGGGATGACAGGTAGCCAGCCAATCTGGCTATGTTATTTCTCTACGGTTTAAGCAATTTGCATCTGATTGTGTTTATACCGTTAAATCGGAATGGGGTGGGGCGACAAATAACAAGATTCGTCACTTCCGACCAAACATTTTTTATCACTACCCATCCAGTTTCCTTTGTAGGAAAGATCATGTTATTCTGACACGATGTCGTATTGGTCACACGAGGTTTACGCATTACTTTATGTTAGATTTGCGACCAGAATGTGTTCCCTGCCAACAGGTGTTGTCAGTGGAACACATTATTTTACACTGTGCAGATTTTAATCATGTTAGAGGGCAATATTTCACTGTCGGATCTCTAAGAGATTTATTTTATCACACGAGCCCACATAAAATTCTCTCATTTGTTAAGGTAATTAACCTTTTTAATCAATTTTAAAAATTGTTTTCATCATTTTAACCTAGACGCCACAAGTCTAAATATCATCAGGGCGATTTTTTAGCATTCACTTTTCTTGTTTTTTCATTCATTACTGTTCAGACCACTCTTGACGTTGAAATTGTATTGTAATTCTTTAATAATTACATTGTAAATGCAGTTATACGTTTTGGGTCCAAATACTCAATTCCCATTGGTCAGCTGGATGAAAACGTCATGACCAAATGTAATTCATTTTCCAATGAATACATTTGGTCGAACTTTGACCCGCATTTACGGTAGAGCGCAGTTGACAGAATGTAATTCAGGCGGTGTTTGGGTGGGTTTATAACTTTTAGCGCCTCTCGCAGTGATCAGTGATTATAGTTTACAGATATGTTAAATAAATTGTTTTGAACATTCCAAGTTTCGTTGCGAAAGACGGCAGTTTGACAAATTCGGGTCAATGCCGAAAACTGGCGCTCAACTCAGAGTTGTGCGCTTTGTCTTTTGTGTGAGGGTGGTGTTTCGCCTCGTTCGTTCGTACATGTTTTATTGCGTCTTTCTGCTTTGTTGTTTGGTAAAAAGTAGTTTAAACAGTTACGAAATGTAATTATACGAATTGAATGCAATTTTTATAATCTTGATTGGAGTATGAACGTGTGGGAATTGGTACAAATTGTATGAATCCCTTCAGGATTCATACATAATTTGTACCCATTCCCACACGTTCATACTCCAATAAAGATTATAAAAATTGCATTCAATTCTTAAATAATTACATTGTTAATGTAGTTATACGGTTTGGGTCCAAATACTCAATTCCCATCGGTCAGCTGGATGAAAACGTTATGACCAAATGTAATTCATTTTCCAATGAATGCATTTGGTCGAACTTTGACCCGCATTTACGTTCAAGTTAATAATTTGTGATATCTCAAACAACTTACAAGAAATGTCAATCGACAGTGTGAAATTATTTCAGTGATTTTATTCTTGAACTTGTTGTCGTTTCAAAGGTGATTATAGTTTACTGATATGTTAAATAAATTGTTTTGAATATTCCAAGTTTCGTTGCGAAAGACGGCAGTTTGAGAAATTTGGGTCAATGCCGAAAACCGGCGCTCAACTCAAGAGTTGTGCGCTTTGTCTTTTGTGTGAGGGTGATTTTTCGCCTTGTTCGTTCGTACATGTTTTATTTCGTCTTTCTGCTTTGTTGTTTGGTAAAAAGTAGTTTAAACACTTACGGAATGTAATTATAAGAATTTAATGCAATTTTTATAATCTTTATTGGAGTATGAACGTGTGGGAATGGGTACAAATTGTAAGAATCCCGAAGGGATTCATATTAAGGATTCATACATAACTTGTACCCATTCCCACACGTTCATACTCCAATAAAGATTATAAAAATTGCATTCAATTCTTAAATATTTTATTCAGTTGGTTTTATTTCATAACTGGCTTTTGTAATTTCTGACGTGGGGACGCGCGGTGGCGTCGCGGTAACCGGTTCTCGTCAGATCACCGAAGTTAAGCAACGTCGAGCGCGGTTAGTAGTTGGATGAGTGACCATTTCAGCGACAGATTCGCCGCTCCCGCGTTGTGTCCTTGGGCAAGGCACTTAACCCCGATTGCCTACATGGGGGCACGATGACGGTGTGAACTAAGGAGTACTGCACGTGGATGATGCGCACGTCTTCAACCAATCTAACCCTGCCAGTGCCGCGGTGCAGAGTTCAGGGTTACGATGTTGGAGGGCTGACAGCTGCTCGTCGTTGCTCGGTGGTTCTCTCCGGCTTCCTCCACCCGTAAAACTGTCACCGACATGATGTGACCCTGGCTGTTAATGTGTCGTTAAACCCTAATAACATTTTTAAAAATGATATTGCCTTTGTGCACACTTACAGTGGGATGGAACAGTCCAATAACAATTTACAGGGAGGATGAAATAACAACTGGAGCCTGCAGCCGCCAGTCTGCAGACTGCAGTTATTATTTCATCATCTGTGCCCCGTGTATAAACCTCTTATAATAAGATAAAACTGGGACGAAATTATTCCTTGGCACGACAAATCGGTCTCTTGTGTTCAACAGGTTAATAATAGACTTTTTGGAATTATCAATGCTTTCCTTAACACTGGTGAGTTGGTGACGGGGGATAAATGTATGCAAAGTGAATTCTAGCTGTGTTATAAACCTACAGAAGAACGCCAAAAATGCTGTTCAAATTACATTTTGAGGACACAAATGGTTGTGAATTGCATGTTAATGAACTAAATTTGCCAAGGGTACACAAAGTGAAGCAATAATTTTTATTATTATTTCAAAAGAATGGAATTGCTATTTTTTAAACACATCTTAGGCCTATTACGCCATAATTGTTTAAAATATTTATGGCGTTTAATGCATATTCGTGTTTTGCACCGGGCTAACCCAAGATGTAAGTGTACCAAGGGTGTGAGAGCATTATTTACTATGGGTAAGTATGGCATGACACAAAGGGTAAGTATGGTTTGACACAATGCAGATTATCTTCAAAGGATATAACCAAAATAGAAGCATGGTTGTTTTTGGCCCTAGACATGGACATGGACACATCTGAAGTGAAAATTCCACGAAAGCAGTTGTAATATAGGCCGTCACGCTCTTTGGATGACATGGGCAAGCGTAATGGAACTTGGCACTGTGAAACACGTAACTCAAAGCGTGTCCTTCACTCACCTTTAAATCGCTGTCACAAAAATGTCACGACACAATCGTATTGCCTACAGAAATTACAATGAAGCTCTGTTTTGGAGTATCCATTCAACTCGTACGCCATCATGGGTCTCTCTTCCATATCCTACTCAGAAGTAATACAACCACATGTGCTCTCAGGTCACCAGTCGAATTATGGAAGAAATTCGACGTTGTTATGACCTGGAACCAGTCTAGCTCTCAAGTAGGTCATCGCCAATGTTAGATTCACTCGTCTGGAACATTTCGGGTGGTTGGAACAGCGAACCCACGGCTCGCCTTTCCAAGAAACGGATATATTTCCGAAGATTAACCCTTTGCACCCTAGCGACCGCTTTTCCGGTCAGAAACATGATACGTCATAACGTCATTAAATAGGATGGCTTGTTACAACCAGTAGTAGAGAGAGAGAGAGAGAGAGAGAGAGAGCAAATAGGATGGGATATGTTGTGCATATGAAAGAGGGAAATAATTGTTAAACATAAAATTCCATATTTACTGGGGTAAATGTGTTAAAACTTGCGCGAAAATGGTTAAAAGTCGATGAATATTGGCAAAAGTACAATTTGAGCAACCCGAAAAAATATTGATATTTTTGCGAAAAATCGTCATTTTGGTCGTCACTTTTTGACACTACTGGTTAATTTTTCGACATTACGGATTTTTACATTACTGGTCGATTTTTTCGACATTACTGCTTGATTTCGACATTACTGGTTAATTTTTTCGACATTACTGGTCGATTTCGACATTACTGGTAAATTTATACACTACTGGTTGTAACATGGCTGTTCAGTAAATGTGTGGGGTAGACCAATCAATATTTTCAACGTGCAGCCTCGAGGCTGCACGTTGAAAATATTGATTGGTCTACACCAAATAATGAATATAGACTCTTCTAATTGCTGCCATTGGCCTAGTATGGAAGATGCTACCAGAGTTCAAAGGGTTAATCCAAAATAAAGTTCAGTAGAATCCAGTAATCCAGTGATAAAGACACTTTCGAGCTGCTATTGTAATGTCCAAGAATGTGTCTGTGGAAAAAAAGTATCCAATAAAATGCATTAAATGTTCACTCAAAAATCCAGCAATATCCAATAAATTTTAATAAAGTACTCGGAGAAATTGAAATGGAATTAATATCCAACAAGTATTGGATGCACAGTTGGTTTTAAAATAATCCAGTAGAATCCTGGCTTGTCACAAAAATGAATTTTGATTCACAGCTGTTATAAATTCTATTCCAAGATTTGGAAACAGTTGTCCTGCACGAAATGATGCTCAGATAACAAAATAATACTCTGTAGAATGTATATTAAACTCAGCTGCTATCTATAATAATGCACTGTTCTGTAAAAATAATCTCCAATGTTCAGTGAATTCTGAATGTATGGAAAAAGTAACTTCTCAATGCTGTGTGAGATAAGTAGAATCTATATACTCTATAGTCTTCAAACAGAAAGTTGCAGAATGAGAAATGTCTCCAATGTTCTATTGTTCCATTAATTATTGATTGTCAATAAATCACCTCATTAACTCTTTCAACACGAGAAGCCGCTATTCCGCACCAGCAGCACAATACGTCATAATTTCCTAAAGTAGGATGGCTACTAAGTGAACGTGTGTGGTAGAACAAGAAATATTTTCAACGAGCATCCTGAGTTCAAAGAGTTAAATCTGGAATATTCTATAAAGATCCATTCTCTGTGAATGAAGGCTAGACACCTTGTTCAGTCGAGACTTGATTTAAACGATATTTGATGATATTACAAGCAGAAAGGAAGATCACGCAGCAGAAAGTTGCACAAATTATATTTAGTGTTTCTGAAAGTCATCAGTTGTGTCGTAATGGCGTGAAATGGACGCAGTCAACAAGGACATGACTGAAATATTTGTTTTTCACAAATTAAGGATTTTCTGGTTGTGTTTTCTTACACATGAGCAAATGAAATCATAGATGAAATCAGAACAGTGTTTTTTTGTTGCCAAATATAAAAAGATTCTGCCTGGTGGATCTGACGAAATAAAAATCTACGAAAAATATTCCTCATATTATCCAAAGTTAAAATTCGGGCTCCGTTTTAGGAATTTGATTTGAACACACTTCTAAAGATGATGTGTGCCAAAATAACAAAATAGTTCATCTGGTGTATCTGAAAAAGTTTTTAGAAGAATTTTCTATATATTTCTGCATATTATACTATTTTGATTTTTGGGGTACCCAAATATGACCCTCGGCACTTGATTTGAACAGACTTGAATCTGACTCACTAAGGATGTTGAATATCAAAATATTATGCTGAATGGTGGATTCGAAGAGAATTATTTAACCCTTTACCTTACACGAAAAGCAGACGTCACTTGCAAACAAAATTCTTGAATAATTAGTTTTTGTTCATTTTTTGTGTCAGAAACATACCTTATGACCCCTCATTGGAACGAGCTCAATGAGCTCGTTCCAATGAGGTGCCATAAACTATGTGTTTGTGAAAAAAAAATGAAAAAGTAATGAGAACTGAATGGTGAATTTTGTGAACAGCGCTGGCCGGTTTTGGTCGTTACGTTGGGTATAGGGTTAAAGAATCTCCCTCATATTGCACAACGTTAAAATCCCACAAGGAGCCCAAATAGGAACCCAGGAACGTGATTTCAACAAACTTGAATCTGCCCCAATAATAAAAAAAACGTAACTGGTGGACCCGGGGAGCGCGGTTGGACTTCTATGCTAGAGGTCCCGAGTTCGATCCCCGCCCCGGGACGACCCGCGTTTAGTACCTGTGTACTTGTGCAAGGCACTTTATCCCGGTTGCCTATATAGGGACACGATGACGCAGTGTACTAAGGCGTACTGCACGTCGATGGTGCACATGTCTTCAACCGCTGTAGTCCTGCTTGAGCGGAACTTTGTACAGAGTTAGAATGTTGAGGAGCTGACAGCTGCTCGTCGGTTCTCTCCGTGTACTCCGGCTTCCTCCACCCGTAAAATTGTCACGGTCACGATTAGCTATTGTGTATAAGTATGTGACCTTAAACGCCAATAAATAAATAACTGGTGGACGCGAAGACGAAGATTTTTAATGGCAATTCCTCATACTGAACAAAGTTAAATTCGGGCTCCTTTGGGGAGCCCATATATAAACCCATGCCTTTAATTTTAATAAACCAGAATCCGACCCCAGTAAGGATGCTGGATACCGAATATCAAAAGATTCTGCGTAGTGGGTGACTGGCAAAAGGAGAATTCTGAAGAATTTTCCTCATCTCACACTTAAATTTTGTTTTCCAATAGGGAACATGAACCCAGGGACTTCATCTGAAATACTTGAATCTGTCCCCATCAGAATATTGTATACCAAATATCAAAAGAGTCTTGTGGATCTGAAAAACATTTTAACTCACCTGAGCGAAGCCCAATGGGAGCTTTAGACATCATTTTCCATCCGTCGTCCGTCCGTCCGTCCGTCTGTCCGTTCGGTGAGACTTTTACATTATAGACTTCTTCTGATAAACTACTGGGGTGAACTGAACCATATTTGGTATACTGTACGTGGGTAGTGTATTATCACTAAATCACCCACAGAGTGAAGATTCCACCCGAGCAATAATTGCACATTTGTTGCAAAGCATAACAATCACAAGCAAAGGTCCATTGGATGAAACATTGCTTGTGTTTTTGTCCATATGTACAGAATTCGAAAGTGATACACCCACTTCACGGGTGATTTAGTTACAATCCACTCTCCACGTACTGTATGTGCTGCACATCGCATGTCAGTTCATGTTTGTTCAAATAAAGTTGCCACGCCCAGATGGGCACCACATGAGGTATAACTCTGTTAGCACCAAAATTGTTTTTCAACTATTAAAACAATCTTCTCCAGAACTACCAATCATAATGTTCTTATATTTGGTGTGCAGCATCCCTGTGGGGTGGGGGTGGGGGTGGGGGTGATTCAAGTATGTTCAATTCAAGTCCCTGGCATAACTCTGTTAGCAGCCCAAACAAATTGTTTTTTAAAATATTAAAATAATCTTCTCCAGAATTATCAATTATGTGGGTTTATATTTGCGCCCACACCCATGGGAACCCGAATTTTAACTTAGTGCAATACGAGAAAAATTCTTTAAAAATCTTCTGCAAACTGCATCCTTTGGGGATGGGAGGTGGGGGGGGGGGGTTGTCCAAACCAAGTCCCCGGCTTCAAATTTGTGTTGTCTATGGGAGCCCAAATTTCAGCTTAGTGCAATAGGAGGAATATTCTTTAACCCTTGACCTAACGTAACGGCCAAAACCGGCCAGCGCTATTCTCAAAAATTGCCAATTAATTTTCATTATTTTTTTCATTTTTTGTCTCAAAGACATAGGTTATGACCCCTCGTTGGAACGAGCTCGTCGAGCTCGTTCCAACGAGGGGTCATAACCTATGTTTTTGAGACAAAAAAATGAAAAACAAATAGTTATTCAAGAATTATTTTTGCAAGTGTCGTCTACTTTTTAGGTTAGGTAAAGGGTTAAAAAATCTTCTTCAGATCCACCGGTAAGGCTAAAGAAAATTAATCTTTTGATTCTCGGGCAGCGGCGCATTTGTTTTTCGGCCCGTTTTCGTCATATTTATTTCCGAAGCAAAATTCAAAATGTTAAAACTATAATAGGGTGTGATTTTAGCGGTATCACATCGCGATTTGCGATACAATATGTCATATATATTAATACACTACTGTTATTCTATTCTCAAATGCGACACGATTCACATGTGTGTGTGCAAAATAAATATTTATTTAACTGGTTGAGGACTAGATTAGTTTTGGTGGGCTCACTTTGTTTATCAAAAATTGTTTATTACAAATTATTGGAGAGTGCCAACAGTAATAGAACAAATTTGTAGTAACAAACTCTTGTTTACGTTTGACTGAATACGAAATATGGGTAAGGAATATGTTTGTTCTTGCCCTGGAAGCCTCATTTTTTGGAAAGACTTGATTGTGGCTTCTCGCACCGGACTAGTTAAAAAAAACACTCCTTATTTTTCTTGATCCCCATTTTAGTTGTTCTATACTGATTTTGTGTTGTATTATCATTGTTACAAAAAGCTATCAGTGAAATCAACATGGAAGCTCTAGTATTTAATTTTAGACTGTCACAACTAGATTTTAAGCATCGGCGACTACACCATCAGGAATTTAAAAAAAAAAATTCGTTTAAGAAAAAATTGCTGAGAATCAATTATTTAATTTTGTTTGGCCTAAGAATCTTTGATATTTGGTATTCAGCATCCTTATGGGGGTCCTATTCAAGTTTGTTCAAGCAAATACCTTTGGTTTCATTTATGTTTCTTTTGAGAGCATTAATTGTAAGATAGTGCAATATTGGGAATTTTCTTTTAAAATTTTCTTTTTCAGATTCACTGGTCAGAATACTTCGATATTTGGTATTCAGCATCCTTATACGGGGGCGGCGGAACGATTTTCAAAGTGGGGGAGGGAGGCTGGATAGGGCGATGGATGGTCGTCGGTATGAAACATTTAAATTCCAGAGTCCCAAAACCCCCATTTCCATGCATCTGAGTGGATATTTTGAGATTTTTCTGGAGATGTATTTGAAAGATTTCACACGTTGAGAGCCGTTAAAAAACGTCGGTAAAGCATACAGGTGAGGTCTATTTATCAGCTTTGGTCGTAACGACCAAAGCTGATAAATAGACCTCACCTGTATGCTTTACCAGACGTTTACAGCAATTATACTGTCTGTGGATTATCTTGTCTGGGGATGGATTTGGTACTTGTATGTCTGTAAGATTACGATCTATTTCAGTTAACCGATTTATTAACAGACTGTATACATTTTAGCGTTTGCTGCCACATACTGCAAAAAAATTATCCGAAATCCGTCGAAACTGAACCAGTACGAGAGAAACATAGCTGGCGAAAATATGAGGGAGGCTCTGGATCCGCCCCTTGTTTCACCAGTCATTGGTTGTGTTAAAATATATGCATACAAAAAAACATGGCCCGGCAAAAAAGTGGAGAGGCTGAAGCCCCGCCCCAGCCCCCCCCCCCCCCTGTTATGGGTTCACATTTAGCACGAATTTTAAATGCGAATGACACATTTTTTTCGAATCGAATCTCGAATCAAATCGTGTCTCTGATATCGATATCGAATCGAATCTCGAATCGAATCTTAATCATGACTATTTATTTCATATTGCACCAAACGGAAATTACGGTATTCTGTGATGTCCCTTACAAGACTGACTGACACCTTGAACAAAAATTACAATCGTTTATGATGTCATAGGGTTCTCTATGGGGTCGCCTATTTTAACACAGTCGGTAATGGGAAAATGCTGAGCTGGAAGTTTTCAAAATTAAACAAGTCTTCTTCCCAGAACTGTCAGTCAGAACCATTTGATATTTGATATACAACATCCCCGGGATGATCAGATTGGATGAGTTTTTTTTTTCAAATCGAAGCCCTGAGTTCATATTTGGGGTCTTTAACTGCATGCTCTCTTTTTATAACCAATGCAAACTTTAAAAAAATTAAAATTGAATGGTTTATGTCTGATATTTAACCCATGTTAATAAATTTGATACATTTGTCAATTGAGAACAACACGGCTTTGCAGTGCATCAGCATTGCAAAGCCTTCTTGCACTCGGAGGACGAAATATACCATCACCCATACTATTATGTAGATTATGAGGCCTAAAGCATGAAACAAAGCAACATGAACTTTTGATGGCAAAGAAAAAATTACAAAAATAAAAAATAAAAATAAAAAACCGCCCACCCGCAATTTTACATCAAGTGAGAATAGCACTGACCAGTATAATTTACTTGAAGTGTTAAATTTGTTTTCACACTTGATCAGATGCTTATTCAATGAATGATAAAAGCCAGACGTTCAATACTTACTGTTTACAAACCGGCACTCCTTCAGTTCGAAGTTTCAATAGGCAACGATCGGTTTCCCATTTATTATGTCAACATTTTGTTTACGGATGTTCCGTTAGAGTAACATTGTTAAGTGGATTTTCGACTGGAACTGAAAAGAAGTCTAAGGATTAGAATACACACATGTACGTTCGGCTGAGTATGACCGCAAGGAACTGAGCACAATATTGGCTAATTCACGATGTATAAATTCAAACTATGGATCGATTGTTCGATTGATCATGTCGTGTTATTTATAGAGGATATGAAATGAGTGTTTTTCTCAAATGATATTTATGAAACGAGTCTAGGAATTTTCCGTTTGGGCGAGCCTCTGAAGAGCCCCAAACGGAAAATTCGAACGAGTTTCATAAATATCATATGAGAAAAACACTTATTTCATATTCTATTTATCATATGACACACATATGCACAAATTAACTACTTAGTATGACTTTTTATCCCTTTACCTAACGTGTGTTGCAGACGACACTTGGAAAAAATATCATCATATAACTACAAATTTTCATTTTTTGCTTCCAAAACATAGGTTATGACCCCTCATTGGAACGGCGCGATGCGCTCGTTCCAATGAGGGGTCATAACCTATGTTTTGGAAGCAAAAAATTAATTTTTTTCGTATATAGCACTGGTCGTTTTTTGTCGTTATGTTAGGTAAAGGGTTAATGCAATATAACCCAACCTAAATAAGACAGATAACGTAAATTCTCCCTACTCAAATTATGCAAATGTGACACAGTTGTATTTAATTCAGCCAATCAAACTGTCCATATTTAAAATTGACCAATGAAATATTTCAACCCCAATTATGCAAATTATGAAAATATGGCCCAACTGTATTTTGTTCAGACAATCAAATTGTTTAGTTTAGAAATTGACCAATGAAATCGACGGAATGCTTTATTTATCACTGATTAATATGAAAGCAATATATCAAATGTTTTAAAGTGAACAAAACGGATGAGTCAAATGATAAAATTATTTATTGGTGTTTAAGGTCACATATTTCTGCACAATGCCTAATCGTGACGGCAATTCAAGTTCAGTAAATCATTTATACTCATGCTGCCCATTTTAGAGGACTTCCACCCCAAGCATTGGTGACTTTGTCCTATTTTACCAGTAAAACAGAGCTTGTTTACCGCTGTAAGCAAGCACTGCTTCACTCACCAGGGTTCCCATGGGCGAGGTGAGTGTCATGGCGTGTAGAGTGCCTATATGTTAAAACTTTCCAATTATACATAATTTAGTGTACATGGTAAGATACAGTTAAAACTATAAATCCTGTCATGGAATGCGCACACATAGCACGTCGATCTGCTCGTTAATCTACGCGTTATGACCATACTAAGGTTATCAAATTTTGTACACATGGCCTGTGCGCAAGCAATATTTCGGCCAATGGACCTCCGGGTAACCCGGAGGTCCATTGGCAGAAACATTGCCTGTGTTAGGAATGAGTAACCAGGAGAACCTGCCGTGCTTTGGATGTCATTTGATATGGCAGTTACGCGCAATTAAGCCTAGATAAGCGCACAGTTCGTGACAGGACTTCTAGTTTCAAGTAAGACACGATTTTATAACATTGTGCAAAAATGCAGCCACAGGGGCCAGTGCGTTTTGCAATTGTATTTATAAAATAAACAAACTTCTCGATAAATTCTGTCTTTTCATTTGTCAGAATGCCTTGGACAAATAACCATGGCAAAGGGTGCATCCAACATCCAATGTATATGAGAGCGTGCAACATCCAGGATATATGGGCAAGCGAAACATCGGCGGTATATGGTTTAAATGAAAGCGTTTCGCTTCCGCTCGCCTCGATATAAAAATCGAACCAAAAAAAACTGAAAATAGTCACAAATATTATCAGATTTCCGACAATTCGATCAAATTTTGCTGTTATAAATTAAATAGTCGAATAATTAAATGAAATAACTTGAGAAAAATAAAATAAGAGCAAATGTCGTCCCCTCGGTTCCAATGTGTTCTATGTGCCAGTAGGCGCATAGAACACATTGGAACTCGGGGGATAATATGTCAACAAAATACTGTTTGCTCGTTTCCTTAACGACCCAAGAGATGTAACTCTACCTGTTCTGCGTTTGTAAAAACAAAACAATTATTCACGAATTTAGTCCAACTGATTGCGAGGCTGAGAAACGCGTCCACAAATTTTTCTCCACTTTGTTTCTATTGTATTTCAAATGTGCCAAAAACATTATCTCCGTCAACATGTATGGTATATGGAGATTTAATACCGG
Organism: Pictodentalium vernedei; assembly: GCA_031216915.1. Taxonomy (NCBI): domain Eukaryota; kingdom Metazoa; phylum Mollusca; class Scaphopoda; order Dentaliida; family Dentaliidae; genus Pictodentalium; species Pictodentalium vernedei. The sequence goes on along the minus strand of CM062296.1, from coordinate 130,407,302 downwards.
GATGTCTCATTCAAACACCTCGCCTGCGGCTCGGTGTTTAAAAACCAACATCCATGTATTAAATCTCCTTTTACCATACATGTTGGCAGAGGTAAGTTATAATGGCTGACAATTTGCGTCATTGGAAGAGATTTATAGGAACAATTAAAATTTCAAGATGTTGTCGATATGCGCTTCAGTTCACAAACGTCAGATATTTATTTTCTTGTAGAGTAGTATAACAATACAAAAGCTGACTTTTTACATTTTTTTTCAACGTTTACGTTATAAGTAAGTTAGTTTATTTCCAAATGCAACAAAACACTGCATTTTGATTGGCTGAGAGGTACAGTGTAACTTGCAATCTATAGTGGCTTTTTTTTACACCGTGGTTAACCACAGTGTAAAAACAAGAATACACAATAGCAGGGTATATGGCTAAAAAAGTTCCCATTTTTAATTATTAATTCATACCTTCTGCTGGGTTACGTTAGAACAAAAATAAAAATACAGGAAATTTAATATTTGTGTGCAATAAAATATTACAGATATGGATGTCATTGGAACTGGCTCATTGAGCTTATGTTGAACATGAGCTCCGAGCCGCAAACCTCAGACCATGTTACCGTCAACTCATCACAATAACGCATATGTTCCAATAAGACAATACCCATAGCCGAAAAGCTACATCGTGGGGTACACGAGAGGCTTATTTATTAAACTTGTGATCGTTAAAAGTTACCTTGTTCAAGGCAACTTTTAACGATCACAGGTTTAGTAAATAAATTTAAACAACACTTCATCCGGAACACCGTCTGCTGCACGTTTGAAAAATCCAGAAAAACTGAAGCGGCTTGCTTGTCTCTCCGTTGATGAAGCAATTACGAAACCGGCGACGTCATTTCAAATATTTCGCATTGTGACGTAAGACGGTAACATTTGCTACTGGAGCCGCAAACATAAAAGAAACTACGCCAGCTCCCATCCAATCAGAGGGCGAGGATTTTACTCTTACATGAACATTGAAATATTTCAAGTGAATGAAATGAATATGTTTATTATATTACATAACATTTAGTGCTTTATTCTGGTTGCCTTAACTTCTCCCAACTACAGTTGTTTAGATTGTCGTCTAATGATGTTTTTTTTCAAATAATTACGTGAAATTTTAAATATTCTAATGTGCTTTATTATGCCCCACGTTTGTAACATCAGCCGTGATTGGTTAATTTGTCACCTTCTAAAAGTCATAGTACTGGAGTTTTGGGGCAAAACACGGGTACTATCGGAACGTTCTTCCCTGGAGACAAGAGAACAAAGAAAATGTAAGCTCCACTCCCATTGATCAGCGTAGATTACGCACGCCCTGATTGGAATTTCTCCACACCAAACGCTGGCGCCGTGTCCGTTTAACTTTTTTCGTCACCGATAGACACAAACTTACCAACAAATATATCATCTTCAGTGGGTGTGTTTTCAATTTTAACTGCAAACAATGAATTTAAAAGAATCAGAAATATTAAAAACTCTCGTGTTGTTCACCACTTCAGTGAATCCTGAATATGAGTTATGACTTCAATCAATTATATTTCCACAAGTTTAGTACTCCTCGGCCTCACTGAGCCTCCGCCTCAAGTTCAAATAAATTGTTTCACTCCGCTTAATTCTAACAACTGTCGTCTTCCAAGAAACATGAATTTATATTCCATTAATTTATACCACTTATTATACAAGCATTAACAATGAATTATAACATGAACAGAATGATACAATTGTAAACACTGGCATTTGGTGATACAGAAACTCCCAAAGCGACGGCACTTGTGACAAGTCATTTCCGAAGAGACGTGATTCGTTCGAAATGACGTCATGTTTTTAGATTCGACTACATTGTTATTACAAGATTGATGGCATGTTACAGTTAACGCTTAACAATGAAAGTTATTTTTTGTTCGACATAATAAAATAATTAGAACGTTTCAGAACGAAGGCTGCTTCAGGTTTTATTTCAGAAATCACACAAACTCAGGTACTATCGACCGATAGAACATGAAAAGAAACGTTCTAATATTATATTGGTGTCACTGTCAACTGTAGTAAAGGTGACCCGCGCTACACACCGCGATAACATCCTCACCCTTTACCCTACTTGAGGATCTGACATGTATTACTAACAGTGCAGCTCTACACTTTACAGTATAACATGCACTCTGATTTGATTTAGTTTCGTTACATCGGATCGAAATATTAATATCTCTCATGTTTGATGAGCTTACCTTTATATATAGACCCGGAAAGGCAACTTGCAAGGGAGATTGTGCATCTTCACTTCTAGAAGTTCTAGTGCTGGGTCTAGGAACCTTCAGGGGAGGGGGGAAGTTTGAGGGCGACAATGCTCCGAGGGGATGATAGAGGGATCAGTGAAGCTCGCCCAGCGATCCCCCCCCCCCCCCCCAATTTAGATGTATGAAGTGAAGTCTATCCTTTTTATGCCGAGGAAAATCGAAACGTGTTTCAAAAAATGTGCTGTGTCTCTAATTACATTTATTTTGGCGAACGTTTGAGTTATAAGCTCCTGTACAAATACATGGGGATTAACTTAGTAATGTTTATATCGCATTTGTAACAGACGTAATTGGCACATTGCATCTGTTAACTGTTTCAGTCTCGCGACTTGGAGAAGAAATGCAGTTGGTTTGCCTGGTGGTTGAACGGAGTATTGGGGTTCAGTCAATCTGTCACTTGCAGAATGAGATCCCCAGAGGGTGAGTTTCCTGATCCTATACAGTGGGCTACAATCTCCAACTTACCCTCTGGGCACCTCTTTCTGTTGGGCCTAAGACCTTGATTAAGATTGAGATTCACAGAGGGTAAATTTAGTAATGCTATCTTGCTGTACAGGGTAGCATCACCGAATTACCCTCTGGGGACCTCATTCTTCAGATGACAGTCTGCTTATTTCAAAGCATGGGTCCAGAGGAATGAGAAAAGGAATGTGTGATTATGAAAGTGAATGAATGTGGTTTTCTGCAAATATTTTATTCTAGTTTACAAGTGGTGACTGCCAGGTTCAATGGTACATAAAATGTGATGGCACGTGTAACGAAATTAAAGATATTATTAGTTATCCTTGTGTTTTCCAGGGTAATACATGTCAGATCCGGTAACATGGTCTGGGGTTTGGAGCCGCTCGTGAAAAATAAAACTTCCATGTCCACACTCATGAGATAATTCCAGATACTAACTAAAACAGAGTAGATTTTCGTTTTTTTATTATATGCTACGAGACATTTTGTTTCACAATATTCAGCCCAATTCGACTAGAAATGCGTACGTTTCAAAACAATAACAAAGACCAGCTAATCATTCCTTCAAGGTGAAGTGATGCGGCGTAGCGTGACGTCATTTAGGAAGCTACTGGGGGCATTCCTCGATATCCATCGAGTTGATGGATATTGAGGAATACCTTTTAGATAATTTGCATATATTAGCATATATTAGCATATAATAAATTGAAGTATAACAAATAAAATTATCTTTGACGACTATTTTTTGTTAAGTGTATATACACATTAATCAACTGAAGTATGTTTTGACGATGTTATTGGAATATTAGTCTCTCGAGATTATAGTTTTAACCCTTTGAACACTAGTGGTATCTTCCATACCAGTTCAATGCCAGCAATTAGAAGAGTGCATATTCATTATTTGGGGGTAGACCAATCAGTCTTTTCAACGTGCAGCCAAGGGCTGGACGCTGAAAATACTGATTGGTCTACCCACACATTTATTGAAAAAACATTTTATTTAAAGACGTTATGACGTATCATGTTCCTGGTCGGAAAAGCGACCGCTGGGGTTCAAAGGGTTGAAAAAAACTCAAGACTTCTTGGAAATTTAATAGTAAATAAATATTTATTTATTTATTTATTTATTTATTTATTTATTTATTTATTTATTTATTTATTTATTGTTGTTAAGGTCACATACTTAGGCACAATGGCGGCTAATCGTGACCGTGACAGTTGTACGGGTAGAGGAAGCCGAAGTACCAGGAGAGAACCGCCGAACAACTGTCAGCTCCTCAACATTCTAACTCTGTTCAAGCTCCGCTCAAGCAAGGTTACAGCGGTTGAAGACAAGTGCACCATCGACGTGCAATACGCCTTATTACACGGCGTCATCGTGCCTCAATGTAGGCAACCGGGAAAAAATGCCTTGCCCAAGGACCAAACGCGGGTCGTCCAGGAAGGGATCGAACTCGGGACCTCTAGCATAGAAGTCCAACAGTCTACTACTGAGCCACCACGCTCCCAGTAGTGAATATATAAAATTTACATGTACCGGTCGTAACCCACCTTCTTATTTAACCCTTTACCCAATGTAACGGCCAAAACCGGCCAGCGCTATTCACAAACATCGCCAAATAATTTTAATTATTTCTGTCTCAGAATCATAGCTTATGACCCCTCTTTAGAATGAGCTCATCGAGCTCGTTCCAATGAGGGGCCATAACCTATGTTTTTGAGAAAAAAAAAATGAAAAAAATTAGTTATTCAAGAATTTTATTTGCAAGTGTCGTCTGCTTTTCATGTAAGTAAATGGTTAATTAACACCTGGATGCGCGGTGGCTCACCTTTTATAGCATTGAACTTCAAACCGAAGCGTCCACGGTTCAATTCTGAGCAGCGGTAACTGCTTTGTGTCCCTGGGCAAGGCACGCACTTAATCTCGATTGCCCGTGTTGGGTCACAAAAGGCGTAGTGCATGACGATGGTGCATTTGCCTTCAAACAATGCTAACTCTGCCTGTGTGGCGTTAGTACGTTGGGGAATCCGACAGCTGCTCGACGTTGCTCGGTGGTTATCTTCGGGTTCTACAGCTTCCATGTCGCCTCCTGAAGCTGCTAATAACTATCTGTATCATATTGTATTCATTATTCTTGCACATAACTCCATTCTTCGAATAAAGTTCTGTTCTGTTCCACCACCCGTATAGCCCAGTCAATCTGATACTTAACCCACAAGAAATTGCTATACAAAAGATTTTTCCTTTAAGCGAAGCATATTTGTCTAAGTAACAACAATCTAAAAATCCTCAAAAATCACACAACGGGAAATTATGTTTTTGATGACTTGTTTCTTCGTAAGAAAATAAAAATTGTCAAATTATACCCCAACCGCCAAGAAATTGCTAAACAAATGTTTGTACAGTTTTGGGGTAGGAAATAGTGTGCAAAATAACATAAGAAATATCCCAATTAATCCCATCACGGGAAAATGGTTATTTTGGGGTGAAACATTTAAAAATACAATAAAATCAGCGAAAATTGGAATTTGCTCAATACTGATTAAAAGATTTCAAACAACAGTCATTTCCGTGGTACTTAGATCAAAATAATCGTGTACAATAATATACTTGAAATCCCATTTACTGAAAACAAGAAAATGAGTAATTTTGAGGTGACAATTTTGAAAAAGTAAATAAGATTATACGAAACTTGGAATTTCACCATTACTCGTTCAAATAGTTCCAAGCACAAACACTGTCATCGTATTGTACACTAAATCGGTATGATTAATACCTCTTTTAAACTTCAAACCAATGGTAGCAAGAAAAATGTTATTTTGGGGGTAAAATGTTTCAAAAATTATCGTTATATATCAGTGTCAAATATAAATAATAAATATAAAATATTAACTGCTGCAATGTCAATGCAGATAATCTGGAGATCTGATAAATGGTTCTGCCGCTGTGCGAAATTAGATTTCCATTTCCAGATTATCTGGATTGACATTGCAGTAATTATTATTTCCCTGGTATTTCCCACACACAATTGAACAGGTGAGTTGGGTTTTTGCTACTACACGTTGACGTCTCGCAACCTGTGGCACAGTTACATCTTATCATCTCCAGCAAGGTCTTTCGCGTAGGTGGAAGGTCAGGACTGAGTAGCACAAACTTTCCATCCGGAACTTTCCACCCCAACTGACAAGTATCTGCACTTCTCCGTGACTAAATTTGCACTTAATGGTGTGTTTGTAAACAATAATAATATGTCACAGCAGATTGTGCACGGGTAGGTTTTCTGGCTTAGCAAAATATCAAGGCAATGACACTGTATCAACCAGTAGTCAATGTCGACAAGTATGGAGATTTTCGGATTCTTTCCCTTCGAACACAACACCATGGCTTCACAGCCCAAAACGTTCAACTTCTCCGAATGTCAGTGACGGAGTGGGACATTTCCATGTAGTTACAGCGTATTTCTAGTTAATTGCGTTTCCATGGATCGCGTACGCGCTAAAAGCGACGGTCACATAAAATTTTGCAACCTCGTCGACTTCAAGATTTGAACAACGGAATACTTCTCTTAAATAATCATACTAAAATGGTAAGTGAAATAAAGAAAGTTTTTGCCAATCATCACTGTCCTTCCACCTGCACAGATAAAAGGACAAAAGTACCTTGCTAAAGATGATAAGATGTAACTATACCACAGGTTGCGAGACGTCAAGGTGTGGTTGCCAAAAAGACTCATCTGTTAAAATAATAATAATTCTTTAGCCCTTTGCTAATTTGTCGCGGTCCTCTAATGAGGAGATCTACAATAATCCAGATCACTGCTGGGCTATTCCTCCCCTTCTCTCCCTCCTAATCAGCCAGCATTCAGTCAAAAAGCGGTTTAAAATTTCACGCATCGGCGCTTTTTTGATCTCCCTAACTATAAAATTGACCCTTTCCCTCATGTCATTCTCCATCCTTCAGGTTTTCAAACCAGTTTTCCATTAGTTTTCTACGGAGTCTTGTTCTACTAGGCAAATATTTAGGGCATTCTAGAATGAAGTGTCCCAGGGTCTCCGGTACTCCTTAATTACACATTTGGCACACTCTTTCCTCTCCTTTCCTTATTCTCCTCCTCAACTCCAGTGACTTCGATTTCACTTTAAACAGCAAAGATCCACCCCATAGGATCCATCTAAAAACTCCTCAAAGGCAGTGGCATCTTTTTGCACAAACTGTCTAAAGATCTAATTCTAGCTTGCCAGTTTCTATTGCAATCATTCAGCACTCTTCCCCGGTTAAGGCTACTGCCCTGCTTCAGGCAACCTTCTAAAACATCTTCGGTCTCTATGGAGTAATTCTAGTTCCCTAGTCTGGCTTATCCATCCGGTCTGAATGTTATGGTTCCATACATGGTTAAACGTCGCTTTACACTATTTGCTGTTTGGGGGTGGGGGGTTCCAGATAATTTAGGTAGCATAATTGTCCCATATCTATTCTATCTTTAGCCGACATCTACCCAAGTTCCCCTCTGACCGCTTCCAACACAGCTGCGTTGTGCGGTCCGGTTATCAACCGGCCAGCGTCACTGTGTAGAACTAACAACTACCAAGTTCCTCACTTCTGTTTGATTTCGCGTGACCACACCCGTCTGATATGTTATACTTGGTAATCCCACCCTCTCGCAAACGGTTTTTTTCCGACGAACCTCTGGTTAAGGCTATTACTTTCAAGTAGTTTTAACTGATTGAATATCCTTTTCCCCTTTGAATTAAGTTTATTTGTGTGGTTTCTGTATACGCCTCTACCTATAACACATATATTCACTCCCGAGTATTCATATTCTCTCTTTTTCCCCACTGTTAGATCCTTGCTTTCCCCGTCACCTATATAGAATGCGTGTGGAAAATGCCAGGAAAATAATAATCGCGGCAGTGTCAATGCAGGTAATCTAGAAATCTGATTTCACATAGCGTCAGAACCTTTTATCAGATATCCAGATTATCTGCGTTGACACTGCAGCAGTTAATATTTTATATACTATTAAAAAAAGTAGGGGATATTTGATAAAAGTGAGATATATAGAATAAACATATAGCTTTTTCAAGTAAAAAATTTATTCTACGAGTGGGATTAAGAATGAAACCGACGAGCCTCTGGCTCGTCGGTTTCATTCTTAATTCTACGAGTATAATAAATCTTTTACTAGAAAACACAAAACGTTTATTTTGTTTATCCCATAAATCTTCTACAGGGCTACAGGGCAGTCGCGGCAAAATCGTCATTGTTCAAATATTTATGGGATAAATATGAATAAATATATTTATATTTTCATCAAAAAGACAGTTGAGGCATTGCACTGTGACATCTGGGGAATGATTTCAGCGATAGTTGGATGCCTGACAAGCACACATTCCACGTACCGAGCTGTAGAAGGCGGGCGGTCAGTCACAGAATTTACCACATTCAGTCCAAGACCTCCATACCTCGTAAATCCTCCTCGGTTCGCGCGACAAGAAGGGATCCGACATGGCATACTCCTCACCAAACGTCCAATATGAGCTTGACTGATGTTATTCCATTCTCCCTGCAGTGCAGCGGCGAGTTCCTGGACATTGGTAGGGGACTGTTGGCGTTGTCGCAGACGGCTGCCAAGCATATCCCAAATATGTTCGATTGGTTAAAGGTCTGAACTTAGTGCTGGCCAAGGCAGTGTAGTGATGTTCTTCTCCTGGAGGAACTCTGTAGCGACACGGGCCCTGTGTGCTCTTGCATTGTTATCTTGGAAAATCAATCGACTGCCGTGATGTCGCACAAATGGCACCTCATGAGCTGCTAACATGTCACGGTAGTACTGCCCCGTGACATGCCCTTGAATGACATGTAATGCTGTTCTGATCGTCGTAGTTATGCCTCCCCACACCATAACCGATCCACCACCAAAACGATCATGCTGTCTAACGGTCACGTCATGGTATCGTTTGTTCCGCCGCCACCGCCACTCTCTGTTTCGCCTGTCGTGAAAGTCGAGAGTGAACCTCGATTCATCGGAAAACATGTCGTTGCTCCGCCGATGACTGCGTCACAGTGATGTGAATTATTTTCATCGATAGAAACATTCGCACTATTCTATGTTAGTGGCTACACGTTCCTTAAGCTATTTCGTTTCATGTAGCTATTTACGATAAACACGGAATTGCAGTTTCTTATTCGGCATTCGTTATCAACCGATTTTCGGTTGATAACGAATGTCGAATAAGGAACGGGCATAAGTAACAGATGTCGAAATAATCCCCGTAATTATATTGTCTGCATTGCAGTGGTTAATGCATAACATCCGTTTTGGTTTTTGAATGATTTTTATAAGCTGGAGCTCAGTCAAGTACTTTGACAGGAATGTATTAGAATTTGTCGAGTAAAATGATTTATCGCTTGAGCCTTCTTACACATTTAATTTAATACTCTAAGTAGATTGAATTTCAAGAAACATTGTCGACACATCGATTTAAACTGTCTAAAATTGTCATTTTGCCATAGTTCTCAGTACAAAGTCGAGGGCAAGAGTCGAGAGCAAATGTATTTCGTTCGTGTAAACTTGTCTGCTTCGGTGTGCCTGTCCTCTTCAAAATTATATGTTTTTGCCAAATGTTGTAGTGACTTAAATCTACGATATCGTGTTGCGATAAAACACACTGAAGACAATTTTCACCTTGGTTGTTCTCTGAAAAAAGAACCGCCGAGAATAAGAGGCGCGTATTATGTTTAAAAACGGCCATGTAGTCTAAGAAGAATGATAGGGCCCCACGAATTTCATATTTCCGATTTTAATCGAATCTCGAATCGAATCGAATCGAATCGAGTCTATTCATTTCTGGTGATCATATTTACCGTTTATACACTTTTTAGCCGTTACTTCAAATCTCATGAAGTTGTTCGCGTCCATAGATACAGCGACTCGCACAAAAATTGTTCCCATTGTCCCATTGGCTTGTTTTCATATATGATTTTCTCGGCATAAATAGTAGCCAATGGGATGTTTTTGTAAGCATCTTAGCTTCTATGGCCGTCGTTTCCTTCGTGAACTTCCAAGAAAAGGTTAAAAAATGTACAAACGGCAAATGTGATCGCCAGAAATGAATAAATGTGGATCCGAGATTAGTAATTGATAAAAGTATACGGTTAATGTTTGAATCTGCCCTCCATAGACAATGGGATGTCGAATTATTTATAATAAATTGGATAATTGTCGCTCGGAACCCACTTTCCACTGTACACTATCTTCTCCGACTAAATGTTTTTCGGCCTTTTCTGCGACTTCTCCCACTTATCATGAACAACCCAAGAACACCCAACGGTCGTGTAATACACCACTGTAAAGATTATTCATTCCCCTTTCCACTGACACTGGGTACTGCTGGATACGTTGTGTGAATCAAATTTGGGGGTGGTTTTACGAAGATGAGTGCTGTCGTTTTCGAAAAGCGAGTCGTGCACCTTGTTAATATTTATATACCATAATGGGGGCACGTTAGCATCGATTCAAAATGCTATCAAATATCATTTTTCTTTCGATTCCATAGCTTGTGTCGAGTACCTGTGGACAATGCCCGATGTTACGTGGCGCGTATCTGTCGTGACTTTCTTGAGGAGCAGATCATCGAACTTCTTCCCTGGCCCCCACTTTCGCAATATTTGTCGCCAATCGGGCATCTTTGGGATCAAGTGGACCGTCGGGTACGACTTCCTGATCTTTAGACGTTAGGCGATTTACTTAATGTTCTAAGGCAGGAGTGGAACGCAGTACCACAGGGTGACATCCAGAGACTTATCAGGTCAATGCGCCGTCGATGTCTTGCCATCCAAGAGGCAAACGGTGGGCATACACGCTATTCGCTGCACGTGTGACCTTTTCATTTCACCTCATGTCTGAATTGCGGCGTCCTGACGTGACGCTGGCAGCAGTAAGAAGATGAAATTATGCAAATTCATACAGCTAAACTCGAAATATGAATTTACGATAATATGTTTGGGCTCAAAGTCGATAATACTAAAACAATTGCTCCTTAAAGTTTATTATACCTTCTTTTTTTGACTCAGTATATAAAGGATTTTTATACCATGCTCGCCTATGTTACAACCTGTTACAAGCCTGAATGTTAACTTTTAGATTTTAACCCCACTACCGGTATAAAGCTTCTACTGCGATTAAAAAAAATTTACACCTTTAGTAGGTTCATCCAACTTGACCTTTGGTATGACGCAATTTGCCGACTTCGATACATTTGCACTTCGCGATGTTTCATTCAAACATACGACGTTTTGCGGTGTTATCTACTTCGTGACATGGCTTATTAAGTTTAAAATACCTACAATTCAATATCTAAAATAAACTTCAAGAACCGAGAGGGCTTGCCGGGGGTAAGTGCGATTGAACAAGAGTATATCTAATTACCAAAATAGACCTGACAACTCCTACAAACCACCAAAATCTACCCCAAACCACCAAAACTGACTTGGCGAAGCCCCATTTTGGGTATATAAAATAACACGTAATGCTATAGGACCTAGATATCTCCTGGGGGTATGTTCTATTTAATTGGGGTACTGGTCCTGATTTTCCCAGAATCGTATTTTTATAACTATTGCAGATGCTACTCTAACACTAACAGCCAATCCAGTCCAAACTATCTCTGGTTCTCTCGTCCAAGTCTGATAATCGCCACTGCTTCATTTCCATAACCTGTATGTAGAGTTGTTATCTCCCTCGATGGGAGTCGAGACATTCGAGCAGTGTGTGGAGTCACTCGATCGAACAATTGCTCTATAGATCATTTGCTCGATGGATTTAGAGTCGTTCGAGCAATTGCTCATGGAGCAATTACTCTCTTGGCTCTTTAGCTTATTTGGGAAAATCATTTACACTGTTTCTAGGTATCCCACTTATGGAATCCCTTTTTTGAAAAATACATCTGGCCTTCAGCACCCTTTTTCCTGAAATGAGTCGAAGAGTCGTATGTGGGGTCACTTGACCGAGCAATTGCTCTATAGCTCATTTCCTTGCTGGGATTTGAGTCGTGTGAGCAGTATGGGGAGTCACTCGACCGAGCAATTGCTCTATAGAACATTTACGCGACGGGAGTCGAGTCGTTCCTGCAAGTGCCCATGGAGCAGTTACTCTCTTGGCTCTTTAGCTTATATACCGTTAAAACTAGAAGTCCTGTCACTAAATGCGCGCTTATCTAGGCTTAATTGCGCATAGGAATTGCGCGCAATTGCCATATTAAATTGCATCCAAAGCCTGGCAGGTTTTCCTGGTTACTCACAGCAAACACAGGCAATGTTTCGGCCAATGGACCTCCGGGTTACCCGGAGGTCCATTGGCTGAAACATTGCTTGTGCACAGGCGATATGTACATAATTTGACAGCCTTACTATGGTCATAACGCGTAGATTAACGCGCAGATCAACGTGCTATTTGTGCGCATTTCATGACAGGACTTCTAGTTTTAACTGTAGGGAAAATGATCAGCGCGTAGAAACCAAGATGGCGGCATCCAGTATACAAAATGGACGACGGGAACCCGTATCACCCTAACAACACGCGCTGCACATGTGCACTAACACCACGTATCACAACGGTAATGACGTCACAACATGGCCGCACACGCGCGGGTTGCCATGACAACACAACATAGCGCCACTGGGTGACGTGACATGACGTAACATGAGATTTTCTCCGTCCAATTCCATTTACACAGATAGAACTAATATTGATGATAAAATTTCCGAAAAGTTGGAAAATGATATTAATAAATTCAGCAAGGAAAGAGAAATCATGATATTAGGTGATATAAATGCTCATATCAACAAAGACGATCATGATTTCATTTCAAATGATAATAATGATCATATACATGATCTTATACCTGATACGTAATGGCCAGATAGTATTCAGCTTCTTAGAAATGCACAAATAAATCAAGTAACGAATGTGTATGGTGATTAGATTATTATTAGATTTATGTATAGGTACCCAAATACGATTCCTCAATGGGAGAACATAGGGTGATTCTATAGGTAAAGTAACATATCGTGGATATTTTGGTGTCTGTATTGATGATTATTGTTTATGTAGTTTATGAGGTGCAAGTATGTTGAAGGATGTTCTACATTCTAAGGTTGGAGATTACCATCAGCAACTATCGGATCACTGTATGATTTCAGCTAAAATTAAAATAAGTAAACCCAACTGTATCACTTATAAATTGAAACCAAGTCCTATTAACTCAAAGTGGACCAAACCACAAAGAATTCAATTTGGTGCCAGACTCAATGAACAATATTTAAATGAACAATACTATGACACAAGTTTTTGGAGAAGCAGAAATGGAAAGGGTAGTGAATGATGTCACTCACCGTTTGTCATCACATCTCACCGAGACAGTATCATTGGTGAGTGCAAAACATTACACTCAATTAAGCTTCTCTGATACCCCCCCCCCCTCCCCCCAAATAAATACCATATAACAAAAGGAACTGACAAGCAAAAGAAGAGCAAAGCTTGGTTTAATAAAGATTGCTCTGCCCAATATAGAAATTTAAAAAGCATAAGCAGAAGAACAATAAAGAGTTGAAAATGAAAGTTATGTATGAGGCAAAAGCGTATAAAAAAACTCATAAGACGGAAGCAAAGAAGATTCAGAAATATCTTAATCCAAAGTATTGTTGGATGCTCTGGTAAAAAGCCTTCTGAATTTTGGGATTTATTGGTCAATTAAATCTAGATGATCACAAGGATCCCTGTATCAATGTAACATCAGAAAACTGGGTCAGTTATTTCAATACTCTTCTGAACACTAGAAAAGAGTGTAATTTTGAAAAATACCAGGTTAAGATATAGAATAAATAGGTACTAGGGACGGTAATCAGATTTAAACCACGAGTAGGTTAAGGGTTTTAAACACTTGGCCTACCGAGTGGTTAAAACCCCTATTCTACGAGTGGTTTAAATCTGATTATCGGCCCTAGTACCTATTTGTTTTATTTATACAAAGCTCGTAATAAATAATCGACTTTGTAACATAAAATGGAGAAAAAACGACACTTTCTATCGCCAACACATGGGTCTCTTTTGTTTACATCTGCGCCGAGGGACAGTACTGCTGGCTGCACGTGAATGCTTAATTGACAGCTAGACACATTGTCAAGGTTGAATGAATTTACCTTGGTTCTTCAGTCAAATTATTATTAACATTCTTAAAGTTTATTTTAAATATTGAATTGTAGGTATTTTAAAGTTAATAAGACATATCACGAAGTTCTACTATTATAAGTAGGATTCATGGGGAATCGGTATCAAATAATGTCGTTTTGGGTAATTTGGAGGGATTGTCGGGTTGTTTGTGGTAATTCTACGAAACTATAAACTACTCTTATACAAAGGAAAAACCCTGTTATTGGAATAAAAAAGCCAATTCTGGAGCTACATATCAAATAAAAGTGAATCTTGGTGTTTTGAAGGAATTGTCGGGTTTATTTGGGTAATTCTGCGAATCGGGAAATTACTCTTATTAAATTGAACACACCTTCCGAACATATCCCGGTCCTCTAAGAGACCTTTGGGTCACATAGCAATCGCGTGCTACCACAGAAACCATGATGGCGGTCTCCAGTATAGAGAATGGACGACGGAAACATGTGTCACCGAAACAACACACGCTGCGCATGCGCACTAACATCACGTGCCACTACGGTAATGACGTCACAAGATGGCCTCACACGCGTGTTACCATGACAACACAACATGGTGCCACTGGGTCACGTGACGACGTCACATGAGATCCCCCGATGAGATCCCCTAAATGGGCCATCAAACATACGAGACATAATACTGTCGGGTGATGATTTATCAAGTACTTTGCCCTCTTAGCTATTGCATGTTTAATAAATGTTGCAATACCACCTATAAGTCTACTTGAATTATTATATCTGCATTAAAGGATGCACTTGTAACCTGGTAAATTCACCAATTCTCTATTTCCAACATGGATTTCTTCTAAAAATATATGGTCAGATTTCAGTTGTAGAGTGAAATATTTGTCATTCAATTTGGACAACCGTTCACTATTCACTTTCATATTCAATCCATTTACGTTCCAAGAGCTTATTTTCAGAAAGGTTTTGTCTGCCATAATAAAATATGAAGTGAAATTCTTAGAAAGAAAACAAACAGAGTTAAAACGTTAAATCTATTCAGCTAAACAAATTAAGATACATAACTAACATATTCATAAAAAATCCCCCACAGGGATAGGATACCATCATTCTTATTCACTTAAATATGAGTGACAACACAAGTTATTCCCTCATTTGTCTTCTATAAATCGAAGCACACAAGTAATAACTTCCAAAGACTAATGCCTCTATTAGTCACCAACGCTTAATGGTAGTGATTATGAATTTTAGCATGTTCTGATAAGTTACTTTGTGTTACCATCGTATAAAAGAAGAAAAACATACAATTATGGATTTATGATATTAGAACACACACCAGTCATTGCGATTAGGTTCTCTTAACAATTAAATGAAACTGAATTCAATGTTTTAGGACATAACTTACCTTTGTCTGAGCAGAGTAGTAATTATATATGAAAATCAATGATCATTGTATCAACAGGAATTTGATCAACTACGAAAGTTGATAATTCAATAGCAGAAGTCGAAAAAGTAAAAATAGTTTCATCCTGACAATGTGACATTACGAGACAAGATTTTCATTACATTATAGGGGCCTTAAGTCCATGGGCAGATTAATCAATATATCCCATAATTAGGCTGTCTAGGAGAGCCAAAATTATTTGAGAGGGATATTTGAGCAAACTTGCTTTCTCCCAAACAGAAAGAGATACCCAAAGGATAAATGGGGGCTTCAAGCCCTCTGTGTGGGATAGCATCAGCAAATTCACCCTCTCAGGACCTCATTCTGCACATGACAGATTGCGTATCGCCAGGTTTGGTGATTTCGCATATTCCAATATACTGATCTGTTTCTAAATCAGTTCAAGTTTACAAGTAGGCTTGTCGTTTACCGTTCTACCAGTCACAATACCATAAGAAAGGCATATGGAAACTGCGAGTAACAAAAAGAATCAGATACCGTAGAAACTGACAGCTTGCAATCAACAGGCCTAACAGTCTACTTGTTTGCAAACTAAATCTGTTGAATATTGGACTCGTTTAATATTTTTCTAACCTTGTATTTTTGTATAAATTGATCTTGTGAGAAAGCACGTGAAAAAAGTCACCAAATGAGACGACTACTGTCCGTCTTGTATTGCGGGTTGGGTGGGGTTTTTATTTGATATGCACAGTCGTTTGACTGGAATTTCAAACTGGCTCGTGACTATTAACGTGAGGAAGATGTGGGGACTTTCAATTAAATGCGGGATTGTCTTCTGGTAAACTCCTAAGAAAGTCTAAGGGGCATGCCAGAAGAAATTCAGAGTGCTTTGCGCTAACATAATCCTCTACTGAAGTTTGATCGAATCGACACGCAGCGCTTTGGGTTATGACTAATTGTTCACTATCATTTTTATCGAATGATGAGGCAGTTTTAGACTGTGTGATGTACTTTTTCCCGTATCAGTTCAACAGCGCTAAATACAGAGAACGGCATGCGTGTGTGAATGGGTTAATCTATATGGCACGAGTGCCAGCGCGAAAATAACGGAACGAGAGGCCGCAGGCCTCGAGTTCTTTCCTTCCGCGATGGCACGAGTGCCATATCGATTAACCCATTCACACACGCGTGTCGTTCTGTGTTTGTTACACGTCTTCACGTCTAAAAAAAATTATTAGAAGGACACTCAGCAATTCATTGGACAACTATTCACAAAAAGAATACATTTTATCGCCAACTGCATTGCGAGGGGAACCCGTGTTACTATTTCGTCCCTTTGAGTTCCAATGCGTACTGTGTGCCTACTGGCACATAGAACACATTTGGAACTCGGGGTGGGGTAGGGGCGCGATTTTTAGCTATCGCTAGCTCGCCAGCGATTCAAATTGTAATTGCGGTGTACGATTTGTAGAAAATTCCAGTGAAATTTCGCTTCTTTACCGATTAAAATAGTACGTCAACGATTTCCGTTCAGCACATATCTGCGGAACAGGTTTTCATTTTCCGCATGGTTTAGTGCTGCTGTGGAAAGGGATTTCATAGAACAGGTGTGTAATAAATACCCAGAACGGCACGCGTGTGTGAATGGGTTTATCGATATGACACGAGTGTCAGCGCGGAAGAATAGAACGAGAGGGCGCAGGCGTCGAGTTTTATCCTTCCACGATCGCACAGGTGCCATATCGATTAGCCGGCACATGGCACTTAGAACACATTGAACTCAGGGGACGTTTTTTAGCTATCGCCAGCGATTCAAATTATAATTGCGGTGTACGATTTAAAGAAAATTCTAGTGAAATATCAAAAAAATAGTCCGTCAACGATTTACGTTCCGCACATGTGCGCGGAACAGATTTTCATTTTCCGCATGGTTTAGTGTTGCTGTAGATAAGGATTTCACAGAACAGGCGTGTAATAAATATTGCTGCTGTTCGCTCAAAAAGGGCGCTCGACTCTGGGTATGCGTTAGGACCTGAAGCTTACAACGTATTATAAATCGTAATTATGACACTCAGTAGTAATGAAACCGAAGAGCCTTTGGCGAGTCGGTTTCATTCTTTATTCTAAGAGTAGAATAATTTTTTTACTTGAAAACACTACACGTTTATTTTGTTTATCCCATAAATCTTCTACAGGGCAGTCGCGGCAAAATCGTTCTATAATTTGCTACAAAACACAGCGAGAAGTGAGGAGCACATTGGTCCAATTCGATCGACAAGCAAAATTGGCAAAAATAAACAGTGTTTCTAGAGCTTTCTTTTTTATTGAATGATTATTAGGCACCGCCAACGTCATCACAACGTTACAAAAAGTCACGTTTGTCAGTAACTGATGGAACAGCCCCAAGTATATCTAACACACCTTAACCCTTTACCTAACATAAAAAGAAGACGACCTTTGCAAACAAAATTTTTGAATAACTAATTTTTTTCATTTTTTGTCTTAACCTATGTTTTTGAGACAAAAAATGAAAAATTACTGAAAATTAATTGGAGATTTTTTAGAATAGCGCTGTCCTCTTTTTTCCCATTACGTTGGTTAAAGGGTTAACCGATAAGGATTTTCGACAGTCATCTGCTTGCCGATTAGTTGAGCTCACAATCTGCCGGTCGTGAGTGCCAATGTCGGATAGTAACAACCAAAATGAGTAGTATATTTAAGAATACACAGAACAGGGTAAATTTTACAGTACAGTCAGGTTGATTGGTTTGTTGACCCCAAGAGTGTGTCAGTGTGTGTATTGAATAAAAATACGACTTTAGTGGAAACAAGTTAACAGCGCAGCGTCTTTAACGATCAAAGACGCTGCGCCGTTAACTTGTTTACGCTGAAGTCGCATTTCATTGAGTCATCACACAGCACGTGGCATGGGTGTCATGAGCATCAATCAAGGGGAAGATCAAACCAGTCAGTGAGATAAGGCCAATCTTGATTCAGGTATCTGGACAAAAAACCCCTCACGGACAAAAACCCTCGAGGAAAAAAACCCTCAGGAAAAAACCCTCGGGAAAAAATCCTCAAGAAAAAAACTCTACCAAAAATGACAGGGGTAGGAAAAAAACCTACCTTTTTTATATATATATTGTATATTTTTGTGTTATAAACCTCTACTTTTTTATATATTTATATGTTTTTGGTGTTACAATACAACTATTTTAAACTTTTGCACTATGATTTTTTATATATTCTACACTTTTACATACAGATATAGATATTTACACACAGAATTTGTATTAACCATACAAAGGTAGATGCACTGGAACCAACTCATCGAGATGGTCCCAATGCATCTACATTTGAGTGGTTTAATTTTGACCATAATATAGACATTATATCTTACCTCCTACAAGTATCTGGGAATTTCATTGGTTCAAAGACGTCACATGCAGACTGCATATAAAACCATATACTGCCTGTCGACATCAATATACGCTGACAGCTATGGGTAATCTCCCCTTTGTTCATTGATTATTCAAAATGGCGGCAGCCAATAAACGCTTCAAGTTGAAAGATTGAGTGTTGGAAGCCCATATTTGGTCTAAAGTGCAGGTTAGGCAACTTAAAAGGCTTCATATTCTGTGGATGTGTGTCATGTTACCTTCGAAATGAAACTGTTTGGTATGTATGAATTTGGCTTGTTACAATTTATGGGAGAGTGCCTGTAGGCAATCTCCCATAAATTGTAACAAGGCAAAGACACGTGAACACATTGTGAGCATTCTCTCATTTAAT
The DNA here is from genome assembly GCA_031216915.1 of Pictodentalium vernedei. NCBI lineage: Eukaryota > Metazoa > Mollusca > Scaphopoda > Dentaliida > Dentaliidae > Pictodentalium > Pictodentalium vernedei. The sequence continues at coordinate 130,388,128 of CM062296.1, read as the reverse complement.
TTTGATCGCTGTTGTTAATAGATCTGTGCATCGATGCAGCAGTCGGTAAGATATATTCGTAACACAGTTTGTTGGTGGAATGGTGGCCTAATATGGTATATATGGTGTCAGTTAAATTCATATTGGACGAGAGCGAATTGGACTCGAGCTTTGCTCTCGTCCAATATAAAATTAACCGACGCCATATATACCATATTAGGCCACCAACAAACTGTGTAATTAATAATATTAGATTTTGCTATAGGTTTAGTGCTCCTTCATATTAAAAAATCTTCAGCATATTTGTTACCCACAACCATGCAAGTATGGATGCCATTGGAACCAGGTCATTGACCTGATCCCAAATGCATCCATGTTAGTATGGTTTTATTCAGATACTAAATTTTTTTCTCTGAAAGATAGACATTTTGATCACATTTTAATCAAATTGATTATGTAATAAATTGTGTTGGATTTAAGGTGAAAAAGCATATATATTTACTTCTGTGTGATGTATATTTTGATTCTATATGCAAGGAATAAAGTTCTGATATATGGAAAGATCGTTTCTATTGTTTTACCTATAGGTATATTTTTATACTATTACCTTCAAAAACGGTAGGTTTGTTTTTCCTACCCTTGTCATTTTTGATAGAGTTTCTTTCTTGAGGGTTTTTTTCCTTAGGGTTTTTTTCCTTGAGAGTTTCTTCCGTGAGGTGTTTTTTTTTTTTGCATTGCTTAATTCCTGCCAATTAATGTGTCAACTTATTAAGTTTGTTACTGTTTGTATGAGACTGTTAATCAAATGTAAATACAAACAATTTTGACCCAATGGTGTTCCATGTAATCATCGGCATGGACCGATGTTCAAATACCTCTACCGATGGTCATCCGATTGCTTAAAATCGGCCGATATCAGATGCGATTGCTGAACATAGTTTGATCACTAGTGGCTAGGCATTTAAGAGTAGCTAATTTCATGGTCCTGATGTTACAGGCCCTATATGATACAACGAGCTTATCGCTGGTTAATTATATATTTAGTAATTTTTCACATACAATGGTGCAAAAGTGCTAACATTTATATTTTTTAGATTCTAAATTCCTCATATTATTTTCACAGATGCTACTACAGCGTTGCAATTGACACTTACTTTTTAACATTTTGGAAATATGGTCGCCCCGGAGCCGATGATCGTCAATGGCCACTTACCGCACCTCCTTAACGAAATGCTTGGCTTCGCGTCTGTGTTATGTAATGTAGAATGAGGATTACCTGTAGTTGATGCAAGATGTAAACAGTTTGTACGGTTTCTTTGATTTTAAGATTACACCACTGATTGTTTAGAAATAAAGAGAATCTCGCCAAAACACACAACACCAATCCGCATTCGTTTCTATACACCTGGAACTTAATTAAGCGCCCCCCCCCCCCCCCCCCTGAAATGTTTCATGACAGTGAAGTTGCCGTTACTGGTTATTATGCTTTAATCATTGCGTGAAACATGGTGTTACTGATAGCGTACCCCAAACACATCCCCTCATCCACTCGAACTATGCTTCCCACGAATGTCACAAAAACACTATCATCCACATGCAATATCTGGGTATAAAACAAGAAAATTTGTCACTTTTTTTATCAATAAATGTTGACATTGCTAGAGGGAGACTATCTGGGGCACTAAGAAGACAAATCGTTGGCATGCATGCAACAGGCATAGAATTCAAAGCTATTGGAAGGCGACTTGCCTATAGTCATTCTGTCATCAGCAAACTTGTCCGAAAACATCAACAAACCAACGATGTTAAGGACCGACCAAGGCCTGGATAACCCCAAAAGACCTCTCCCCGTGTAGATCGTTCGGCGTAATCCTTTGTTTCTATTGGTGCTTTGAAACGCCTTTGCCCCGCCCAAAGGGCGTTTGTGCAACAGAACTGTTCGAAACCGTTTCAAAGCACAGGGTATGTGGTCCAGGTCATCAAGCGTCCAGCTCTGTCTGATCAGCATCAAAGACGACGTTTGGCGTGGTGTGTGGCACGACAATATTGGAATCTCGGGACGTGGAGAAGAATCCATTGGTCAGACGAGAGTAGGTTCCTGCTTCACGTTACAGATGGTCACATCAGAGTGTGGGGGGCATAGAAATACTGCTTACGTACCTAGGAACATCAAACCTTCTGTTCCTTATGGTGGAGGATCAGTAATGATCTGGTGATGCCTCTCTCGTGATTGTAAACTTGATATGGTGACTGTCGTGGGAATCTCAATGGTCGCCAGTACATCCGGAACATTCTGAATCCGGTAGTTGGCTACTCGTTGGCTACTCGCCCTGTTTTTATGGACTACAATGCAAGACCACGTCGTTCCCATGCTGTGAGAGCATTCCTTCAGAACAACGCTATTACAACACTACCTGCACCTGCAATGAGCCCCGATTTGAATCCCTTAGAACACATCTGGGACTTTCTGGGACGTCGCGTGTAAGCAAGGGATCCTCCTGTACAGAATTTAGCCGATTTGGAAGCTGCATTGCACGAGGAGTGGCAGCAGTTGCCTCTGGGCCGTATTAGAAGGTTCACTGATAGATAGCATTAGGAGAAGGGTTCAGGCTGTCATTCGGGCACGTGATGGATACACTCGCTAGTGACGTCAGACGTCACTGCTTTTGTGTCCAGGAGATCACAAGTTATATTTTTTGTCAGTAATTACCGGTATTGTTCCATCGTGGACCGTTCCAGCACCATACTTGTCCAGGGAACATTTTTCCATCAAACATTAGTGATAGATATGTGTAATTAGCGACATTAAAATACTGCACATTTTCATCATTGTGTTGTCTGTCATTTGTCAATAGACCATTCTTTCCGCAAACAATCACTTTTGGCCATCTCAAATATAGCATGAAAGTAATGGCAGATTCTATTAAAACCACTGCGAAAAAAACAAAGGGTGCTTAATTAAGTTCCAGGTGTATATCACATGGTCAACAGTTTCACTTACTAAGAGCTGCCATTTAACACGTGTGTAAAACCTAGCTGAAGGCTGTTGTTTATTGTGTACATTTGGGTATTAAACAGAACACCAACAACTTTTAAAAGCTGTATTATTTCGTATACTATTAAACCATTGGACGCTGTTGGTATCTTCCATGTCAGTTCAGTGCCTTTAACAATATGATACAATTTTACTCGATCCTTGGGAGAACTCCAATCAATAGTTTCAACGCGCAGCCTTGGGGCTGCGCGTTGAAAATCTTGATTTCCATACTACACAAATTCACGAGATGTTATCTACATTATGTATCCGGGACCGGAAAAGGGGCCTTTTAGGTTTAAAGGATTTATACGTCTTGAGGGAATTATGTTCTCTTGGAAGTTATTAACAATTTTCATACCGTGTTTCAACTATTCTCGTTCTAAATTTTAAAATGCAGGATTTTTGTCACAGATTTGGTGCATGCCTTATTAACCGTCTTTGCATTTGTTTTACAGTGATGATATAATGAAACCTCCGCCTTAGGAATTAAGTATACATGGGACAATGTTATGTCGCTTTCTTGAGCCAACTTTTATCAGTTAACAATTTTTTTCAGATTTATATAGGCAAGAGAAAGACTACGCAGCACTGCAATAGTTATCCACGCCAGAGCAATAGCTAAAATGAACCATCTTGAATACTGCAACTCATTCCATAACTTTACTTAATAATAATAATAATAATAATAATAATAATAATAATAATAATAATAATATTAATAATAATAATAATATTATTATAGAAAGACTTCTTAGAACGTCATAATAAAGTGACGCAATATATATATACTGGTGTATATCTGGGCACTTCGGTTTGAAACATGAATGTCAGTGGTTATAACCATAAACCACACTCGTTCACAGAAAACAACTCAGTTACTATGCTGTGGAGTTTCGTTGTACACACAGACTGATATAACAAAGCAAACAGGCCAGACATTATCATAAAAAATGATCTTGACAAAACTTGTCAGTTAATTGACGTCTCCAACCCATCTGAAAGGAACGTTGATCTAAAAGAAACTGAAAAGCTCTCAAAACATAAAGATCCTGAAATAGAGATAGGCAGAATGTGGCATATGGAAGCGACAACAATACCCGTCGTTATTGGTACTTTGGGTCTCATCAAGAAGGGCAAGGAGCGAAAAGCAAACCCCAAAGAATTAGAGTTTATAAATGTTTTGTGCGTCGGTCGCGGAAGTGGCAAGCTCTACCACGAGAAGCAACCAGCAACCAAAGGCAACATCTTAAGGGCGGGATACGATGAACAGAGTTTATGCTGCTCATCGCTGCTACCTATCCATATCCATTCTGATGTGACGGCATGTGTGTGTTTATAGCGCTCCTCGAGTCGATGTTCTGGGAGTGTGCGCGAGTGTAGCGTGGTTTTGTAGTGTGACTGTTATGAGTCGGCCGAGGTAGCGTCAAGCCACGAGTAGCAACCAGCGTCTGTTCTGGATGTGGGGTGGTGAACAGAGTTTAGATAGCTCGTCGCTATTGTCCATCCATATTCATTCTGGTGTGACGGCATGTGTGTGTTTTTTGAGCTCCTCGAGTCGATGTTCTGGGAGTGTGCGCGAGTGTAGCGTGGTTTTGTAGTGTGACTGTTATGAGTCGGCCGAGGCAGCGTCAAGCCACGAGAAGAAACCAGCGTCTGTTCTGGGTGTGGGGTGGGGTGGGGAACAGAGTTTAGATAGCTCGTCGCTATTGTCCATCTGTATCCATTCTGGCAGGGCTGCGTGTGTGTGTTTGTAACTGTTCTGGGTTCGATGTTGTCGGAGAGCACGTGAATGTGGTGTGATTTTGTACTGCGATTCTCATAATAATAATGCTAGTTTTATAGCATTAAATCCTCGCATGGTGCTCCATGGCTGTACAAAATTGCACAGTGCTTTATGGAAAAGGTAGATTTAATATCCGACGTACATGACTCTAGGGAATCCATTTCCTTTAACTCTGTAACCAACATAATCATCTAAACCGGCCAGCGCTATTTTCAAAAATCGCCAATTAATTTGCATTATCTTTTCATTATTTGTCTCAAAAACATAGGTTATGCCCCTCGTTGGAACGAGCTCGTCATGAGGGTCATAACGTATGTTTTGGAGACAAAAAATGAAAAAAAAATTGTTATTCAGGAATTTTTTTTGATTGATTGACAATATTTTATTTTCAAACAAACAATATAAAAAGTACAAAAAACAGAGATTACACAACTGTGAATTGAAAAATGGACCAAGCTGTAAGCTAATGCTTATGTAAGCTGTCTCCACCTTAGCATTAAACGCTGAAGTATGAACGTCCGAAGATCACTTTTTGTCGTACCTGTAAAGTGGTAATCTGAAAAGTGAGGTTAGATTATTTAACAGAGGTTTGTGTTTTTGAATGGTGAATGTTGTAATATACTACTCAAAGTTTGCTAAGCACCAAATATTTGACACATCATTGTGAAATTTGCTTGTGACATATTTGCGATATTTTTGGTGGATATAATTGAGGAATGTATTGAGATGGTCCCCATTGTTAGCTCTCTTGACAGGCAGACGTTTCGTGAAAGTCATGGAAAGCATGTACTCCTTGATTTTCATGATGTTTTCGTGTACTGTCTACATGTACATGACATGTGTAGGGTATTCAGTCTTCATTTCAATACAAACCCTTATGATTTAATGATTGAATATGGCAAATGCAAATGTAAGAAGACATTTGTCTGAAGCAGAAATGTGGCGGGCTGTAGGGATGGTTGGGCAAGGGGCTACCCATCGTCAGGTTGGTGCAGCCTTTGATGTGCACCGTGCGGTTACCACCTGAGCCTGGGCAAGATTTCAACAGTGTGGCACACCAGTAAGACGGCGTGGTGGTGGCAGAGACAGGGCAATATCTGCAGCTGAAGACCGGTTTTTGATCATTCAGGCCTGTTGGAACCGCTTGGCCACAGCCACCCAGCTTCGCTGTGACCTTCAGAATGCATCCGGGGTAAATGTTTCGACGCAGACTATCCGGGCAAGGTTGCACGAATGTGGTCTCCGGTCGAGAAGACCATGTATTCGCATTCCGTTGTCCCAGAACCACCGCCATGCACGATATGAATTGGCCATGGATCACGTTGGATGGACCAGGGAAGTTTGGCGACCTGTCATGAGTCAAGGTACTGCCTAGACCATACAGATAGGCGTTCTAGGGTATGGAGAGGACCAGGAGATCGATTCCATGCAGCCAACATTGCTGAGCATGACCGCCATGGCGGAGGGTCAATCATGGTCTGGGACGAAGTCAGCAGGGATGGACGTACAGAGCTCTGTGTCCTTGAACGTGGTACATTGACTGCACAGCGGTATATTGATGAGATCCTGGATGTCCACGTCAGATTGTATGCAGGTGCAGTGGGTGATAGATTCATTCCGATGGACGATAATGCCCGTCCTCATGTTTCCCATGCTGTCGAGGAGTACCGACAGAGGGAGGGGACTGAGCGTATGGACTGGCAGGCAAGATCCCCTGACCTCAGTCCAATCTTGAACATGTCTGGAATGAGTTGCAGCTTGCAATTTCAGCCCGTCCAGTCCAGCCAAGAAGTGCCCAGGAGCTTGGTGCCATGTTGGTTCAAGAATGGAACAACATCCCCCTGATTGGGAACACGAGAAGGCGTTACCAAGCTGTAAATAACAGTAATGTGTCTCATACTCGATATTGAACCTTTGCCAGTTCGCTCCGTGAACTTTTTGGCAAACTGAAAAATTTCCTCTTTTACCAATAATATCCATTTTCCATGGTTATCGTATTCAAAAGCTAAAAAATAATGTCAAACACAAATAAAATCTTAATTTCTGTACTTGAATCATTAAAGATATAATTAAATAAAAAATATATCCACTTTTCATTACAATATTTCAACTAAAACATAAAACAGGTAGTTAGATATACTTGGTGGTTAGCAAACTTTGAGTGTAATATAGAAGGTAGAGATTGGAGTAGTTCGACTGGCCGAGTTGGTACTATGGTTATTGGGCTCCTGTGAGATGGACGAAGATATGTGGAACCCGACCAGTTAAGACAGTCTGGCATGAAGCGCACCCAGGTTGGGATCCGGGCGAGGTACCCATTTGGATCAGCGGCGTTGAGCGATCAATATATTGAATACGCCATGTTGGAGATTGCAGTGTTGATTTCGGTACGCGATCTACTGATTGTCATCCGAATCTACCAGTTGCCTCAGTATATCTTCGAAGGCAGAGAAAGATTGCAGAGTTGGTTTGTACGTTGTAGTTGATATCGCCATAGAGAAGAGTTTCCGCGTCAATGGCATGAGGAAGTTGCTGTAGCGCCCCCTTCTTATATCTAAATGAAGAGGACAGTTAAAAAGATAATAAGTTGTTTCGCGCTCCCCACAGCCACATAAAGGTGAGCTAGTGAGAAGATTATTGAACAGGTGGTTATTGAGGTTGCTACAGCGAAGACGTAATCTACAATGATACATTTGGGTCTGACGTGATCTGTGGCGTACAACCATTTTGGAGTCGGGAATCTATCTTTGTTCATGTATGAAAGGAAGTTTCCGAGGGAACTAGTTTCTCTAATTACTGGGGGTAGACTATTCCACAGTCGGGTTATCGACGGCAAGAAGGAATGTAGGTGTGCGTTGGTGCGACAGTGTGGGATGTTTAAGTTGGCATTGTTGCGAAGAGAATATTCGTGAGTAGCGGATGTTATCGAGGGTACAAGAGATGATATATTACCTGGTACAAGATGATGAACCATTTTGTAGTACTGTATAAGTTTGTGCTCTTCTCTGCGCGTACGGATGGTTTCCCAGCCTGTTTCGGCATATGATGAGGCTCTACATGCACTTCGTGTAGCAACAGTAACTATCCGAGCCGCCTCAAGCTGTATTTTTTCTAGTTCGGAGGATTGGTAATCGTTACAATTATCCCAAACAGTGTCAACATATTCCGGTAGTGGTCATATAAAAGGGAAAAATATTTTTTCCAGTGTTCAACGACTGAGGGAAAATTTATTCTTCCTGAGGAGTGATATCCTGTTCCAGGCCTTAGTTGTGATTTCCGATATGTGATTGCCCTATGATCCACGGTCATTCAGGATTAAGCCCAGATGTTTATGCTGGGTGACTTCGCTAATGTCAGAACCAGGCATCTTTAAAGTGGGGTGATCTGGTTTAGTGGACTTGCGTGATATTATAAGTGATTCGGTTTTTGCCGGATTGAAGTCAACCAGCCATTGGGATGCCCACGATTCGATCTTTTGAAGGTCGTCGGACATAAGTCTTGCAGCTTGGACAAGGTCTTCAACGGTGAGGGATGTATCGTCAGCAAAGAGTCGAATATTTGACACCAGTCCGTCAGTTATGTCATTTATTTTGATAAAAAAGTAACGGTCCTAGGATTGATTCCCGTGGAACACCAGCTCTGATGTTTAATCCAGGAAGAAAACTCAGAGTTAACCATGTCTCGCTGGTGTCTATTACTGAGGTACGATTTGACCCAGGACAAAAGATGACCGGTTTTTCCGATCTTTTCGAGCCTGTGCTAAAGGCCACGGTGCCATATTTTGTCAAAAGCCTTACTGATGTCACAGAAGACAAATCTTATTTCGTTAAGAGCAGAGCTAATGGTGTGGTAAATTTCACTCACCTGGAGAACGGTGGAGTCTTTAGAAACAAAACCTACTGAAATTTCGTCAAAATACTATTGGCATTAAGGAACTCTCTAACTTTCTTTGCTATACAACTTTCTAATACCTTGCCTACACAGCTTAAGAGTGAAATTGGGCGGCAATTTGTTACTCGGTTAGGAGAGTCTTTTTGAATATTGGCGAGACATTTGCCCTTTTCCATTGGTGTGGAAATATAGAATTTTGTGAGACAGAGGTAAAAAATGTCGGTTAATGGTTTGGCTGATGTCGAAGAACATCCCTTTAGAGTAAATGGACTTATATTGTCAGGCCCGCTAGCTTTAAAGGTCTTGAGAGAAATCAAGGCTTCCTGCACATCATCGGGCTCAAGGAAAATATTGGCCAAAGTGGGTCGGTCAGAATCAAAAGAACAGGGTGGTAGAGGACTATTACCGTCATTAAGATTGGAAATTGAACAAAAGTACTCATTGAATGCCTCGGCCTTCTGTTCATTACTAAAAAGACTAACGCCCTGGTGGATGAGATTAGGTATGTCAGTGTGTTTGTTTCCCAAAAGCAGTTTGAGCGTCTTCCACCAGACACTAGGGGGTGTCGTACAGAAATTCAGAGTGTTTTCGATTTTGGTAAGGTATGACGCTTTCGACTTTCTAATGGATGAGGTTACTTCATTTCTTTTCTTACGATATTTTGCCCAAGCCAATTCAGTACCACTGCGTTTCTTAGAGCGATAAGGCGCCTATGCTGGCGTATTAAGTGACGAATTTCATTATGCATCCACTTTGGTTCGTTGAGCCGTAATGTGACTAATTTGGTGGGGATATATTGAGTAGTTATTTTGTCGAGGTGACTTGTAAGCTCATCAACAATCTGGTCAGGCTGGTTTGAAGACAAGATTATGTTCCAGTTAACTTCCCCAATAGATTTGTTGAAATTGACAAGATCAGTATCGGAAAATAGCCATATTCGTCGCTTTAGACTTAAGGAAGGCTCTTTTGTAAACTTAATTTGGGCCATGATAGGACAGTGATAACATACGAACTCGCCAAGATGTGGGTCTCCGACATCATGCGATTCGATCAAACGGGGACAGTTAGTTATAATTAAATCGAGCAATGAGGCGGATGTTTCTGTAAAGAACGTGGGCTGCTGGATGGCATGAGACAAGTTATAAAGGTTCAAAAGATCCTGGACTGGGCCGTTGTTGGATTTCAGTTGATGGTCGTTAAAGTCACCGGTTATCATCACGGAAAGCGTTTGTACATCTAATGCTCTTTCAGCAAAACTCGAAATAAGATTCCATGTTTCAGTCCCTGAATTAGGCGGTCTGTAGAAGGCCCCAAGGAGGAAACTTTTTTAGCAGTAAATATCTGCAACCCGATACTCTCAAGATTGACAATTTCCAAATCAGGGCGATGTATGGATGCTATGGAATTTCCGAGGTAGATAACGATACCGCCTCCTCTGGAAGGACGATCTTTTCTTATTGGGTCATGAAACCCAGAGATTGCCAAATCCGAGTTATCGTCACTGCTCTGGAGCCATGATTCCGTAAGCACAAATATATCATGGTTGACGAGCTCACATCTTAGAATGTCAAATTTGAGTTTTAGGCTTTGGATGTTCGAGTGGAAGAGATTAAACCCTGTCGACGTATGATTTGGATAATCTTCAGTAACTGAATTGTCAGAGCCTGATGTCACCGTTGAGTATGAGGGTCCAGGACTGGTCTCAATCTCATCAGATAGTAGGAGAAAAACACAAAGCCATGTACAAACAAGCACGGACATAGTCGTTGCATCCGTGAATGTTGAACTGAATGATGTCGATACATTCTTACCGGTTGACTTACAGCGGTACCTTGTATTTTGGTAGGTAGAGAGGTTCAAGTCCGGATGATCTGCAGAAAGGTGAAATAATACCACATATAACTTTAGCGTTGACCCCCCGATTCCAAATCTTAAAAGAAGATTTATCAGCAGGATATCCGGGTACGTGAGACCTCCACCTCTGTGGTGTGAAGCTGCACGAGCAATTGGCAAGTAAAGACCCACTGTTAGTCTGTGCATATCCAAGTTAGCCAATGAAATTATTATTCTGGTGAATGTAACCTTTGAACATTCGAAGAGTGGGGATAGAGATCAACGTCACCAATTCAAGTGCTACCTGCGCCTGGGCAGCTGTGTTGGAAAAGAGTGCAGTTACCAATGGCACAGAGAGATCAGAAGGGGAATACAAGAGAGTGTACACAATATTCAGCCGATGTGCTTGTAGGTGGTTCATATTGTTTTCACAATGAGTGTGTGCAGTAAAGTCAAAAAGGAATGTACAAAAAAACAATACAAAACATATTTACAAAAAAGATAACAGTACAGTTTGGAATGGTAATATTTGGGCTCCGGTAGTGAGGTTTCCTGTGTCGGTATTCGAAACGAATGGATACAAACATCATTAAGTGGGGTGGGGCGGTAGTTGGTTTATTTAGGTAATTTACTTTATTATTATGGATGATTTTGAGGTCATTACTACATCGCCGCAGCTCGGGTTTGAAGACATATTAGCCTGCTAACTGAATCCCCATGATGCGATCTCGATCTCAACCAGCCATTGCGTACAGTTTTGTGCAAGAGCAACAAAACTTATTACAATGGCTTGTCGCGATCGCAACACGGGGGCAAAATTTAGTATAGCCGTGTCGCCCTTATTAAGCCTTTACCTAACATGAAAAGCAGACGACACTTGCAAAAACAATTCTGGAATAACTAATTTTTTTCTCAAAAACATAGGTTATGACCCCTCGTTGGAACGAGCTCGACGAGCTCGTTCCAACGAGAGGTCATAACCTATGTTTTTGAGACAAAAAATAAAAAAATAATGAAAATTAATTGGCAATTTTTGAGAATAGCGCTGGCCGGTTTTGGCCGTTACGTTCGGTAAAGGGTTAAAGGACGTCAGCCACAAACACTGGTGACCGAATCCCAGTAAACAAGTTGATATTGTTAGGATACTGAGTGAATTGGTGTCAAGAGCGAGGTGGAAAAAATGCTTCAAATGGTTGAGAGCAAAATACAATTCCTATATTGGGATGTGAGACTAATATAGGCCTATTACCGGAACCAGACTGGGAGAAGCGTAGATGAGAGCCAGAGGAAAAGTCCGCGCAGCTAAGTGAAAGGGGGGCGAGAGATTAAGCTCATCAATGGTTCAGAAATAGGAGTTCGGGAGGGGTGTGTGAAAAAGTTCCACAAGTTGGGGCAGGCGGAACATAATGCATTTATTCCTGCCCCCCCCCCCAAAAAAAATGGGGGGGGGGGACCTATGTCAATGTCCGAAGGTTCATCCCTGGACATCATTATAAGACAGGTAAGTAGGGAACGCTAGGGCAAAAAAGCATAATGAACTGAGGATTTATTCAGCAGCTGTTTGAATGTCTGTTCATTCCATGTTCACCGGAGAGTGTCCACGGGTGCTCTCCAATAGACAGACGAAAGAAAATAGTTCTGTTACAAAAAGCTATGATTCTATGACATCATAGAATAGTTACGTATCTAATTTAAGAAGATGGGTAATTTATCATTTTCCACCTGCTGACTAGACACAAGGAAAACTTTAATAACACCACACTGCGTGGAAGGGTGATGGAAGCCACGGTTTCGATAGCTGTTCGTTCACAGCTCATTGGTGAGCGCCAATGAGAGCTCTTCAATGAACTGCGAGAAAACAGATTTCGATTTCTTTCAACAAGCTATCCGTGTGTCTATATAAAATATTGATGTGCTATGCAGAGGAGATATGGAAGTTGTCACTATCCATCAGATTGCTTGGTTCAAGAAAGCCATCTGTAATACCATCTTGTATGCACGGATGCTGAAAAAAGCTTGAAAGCTTTTACTAGCCAGTATGAAACATCAAGGTTTCAGTTTCTGTTTGAGTATCTGTTCATTTGCTTTTCACGTGAAAGATCCATGAACGCTCACCAGTAAACTGTATGAAGGCTGTTCTGTTTCAACAAACTAACATTCCACCCATATGATAAACTATAGTTTGGTGGCAACAGAGAAAGGTGCCATATCTGCCCAATGAGAGTTTAGGAGAAGATGAATAGATTATCATTAACCATCACCGGTTGGATACAAGGAAAACTTTTATTCATTACAAGCTATATGTGAATATAATGATAAACTGGGAAGCTTCAATATATGAAGTCAATATATGAAGTCAGGGTTACAATGTCTGTTACAATATCTGTTCATTCACAATTCAAATTTAGGCCATCAAAATTTATCTAGCCTTCACCAGTTAATAACCAGAGGATCAGAATAAAGGCCAACATTATCCATATTCATGTTTTCTATTCGGTCAATGCAAAAATAATTGGTCATATAATGTCGCTTTGTTAAAACCGTTGGGTGTACGTTCGCCCTGTTGCAAATTACTGGTGAGTACCTAGTGGCACTCTCCAACAGTTTGAAACAAAACAAACTTTGAATAACAAATTTCGACCATCGAGGATGACCTAGCCCTCAACCAGTCATTAACCAAGTTACCATAGTAAAAGCCAACATTATCCCTATTATGGTTTCCTATTCAATCAAATGCATAAAGTATTTTTTTTGGTGTAAGTTCGTTTTATTACAAACTATTAAGAGAGTAATTGGAGACAGTTAACAATCTCAAACATAACAAATTTTAATTGAAATATTTGGACCATCAAAAATACATGTAATCTAGCCCTCAATAGTTAATAACCAGCGTACTAATGTAAAAGTATAAGTTCACTTTATTACAAATTATTGGAGAGTATTTAGGCCATCAAACTTTATCAAGCTTTCATGAGTTAATTACCAGAGGACGGAATAAAGGCCAACAGTATCCATACTCTTGTTTACTATTCGTTCAATGCAAAAGTAATTAGTCATATGATGTTGCTTTGTTGAAAACCGTTGGAGTCTATCCGGGGACATTCTCCAACAATTTCAAACAAAACAAATTCACAATATAAAATTAATTTAGCCTTCACCAGCTGATAACCAGAGTACCAACGTAAAAACCGGCATTATCCTTACTCTTTTTCCGTCAAATGCATATATATTTTGTTTACATTGGTCTGCCCTATTACAAACTATTGTAAAGTGTCTATAGGTTACACATCAATCCTAACAAATTCCAAAATTATCTTTATTCATATTTCCTATTCAGTCAAATGTAAAACATAATTTGATTGTGTGACCTATCGGTAGCAAGAAATCTCAGAGTCGTGGCCAATCTCTGCTCTGGACTCGTCGAGATCGTTCCAATGGGGGGTCATAACCTATGTTTTTTAGACAAAAAATGAAAAAAATTAGTTATTCTAGAATTTTGTTTACAAGTGTCGTCTGCTTTTCATGTTAGGTAAAGGGTTAATGTAAAATTCATGAATAACATCCGAACGACTTCTGAATTGATTATGGTAGAAATATTGAACGATTAAGGACCTACCAGTAGCAAGAAATCTCAGAGTAATGGCCAATCTCTGCTCTGGGTTCACTGCCTCTCTCATTATTGTATCCCAGCGTTGTATATCAGTCCGAATCATTTCAAGTATAGCATGAAAATGTTCAGGTAACATGCGCATGTACGATTTATACGTTTCCGTGTCTTCACTCGCCAACTCTTTCACCAAGTTGACGTATACCCCTCTACTTTTCCGACGCATTATCCAGCTTTTTGACCACCACCTTTGATCCAACCATTGAATTCTTCCCTTCGAACGTCTTTTTAACAGTAAATAAATTGCAGCAACAGCAGAAAACTTTCGCTTATTGCGAGGCGCCATATTGGATGATAGGTCACATGATGAAAGGATTCACTAAATACGCACAATCCGTGCCATACGATCGCTAAATAAATCGCAGCGTGTGTCCGCAAGTGATCGTAAGTAAACAATCGCCGACGATTTGACCGCTGCGATCCAGCGAAAAATATCCGTTCGTGTGCTCCAGTCTTAAACGACAAAGTTGGTGTCGATCGACAAAAATCTGATGACTTTCTTTCGATTTTTGACTGGTACGTTTTTTGTCGAAACAATCAAATGCGTTTGATTTCAACTTCTTTTATCGAAAGACTCCTTCGATTTGTCGAAGGGATTACGGCTGACCAGCCTGCAGAGAAAACTCGTACGACAAAAGTCTATAGTGAGAATAGCCTTCAGATTTTTGACGTTCGACAAAAATCGATCGTCAAAAGACGTTCGATAAAGGACGTACGATAAAAAACTATAGTGAGAACACAGCTTTAAACAATAATGAAACAATAATGAAAATTGAATGGTAATTTTTGTGAATAGCGCTGGCCGATTTTGGTCTTTACTCAGGTAAAGGGTTAAGCCTTACGCGATAATCTTTGTCGGATAATAATCAGAGGATTTTTTCACCAAATAATATACACAAACGATGTTTGGGTGTTAACCGTAATTGTGGACTCCTGGCTTTCACAATGAGTGTAACCCTTTTGGTAAAACTATAAACCGCGACAAGATGGAAACTGCATGTTTAACCCTACTATCATCAAACAATTCAGGGTATATAAATAGTACCCCACTCATTATCACAAAACATAAATCAAACTACAATGAAATGGTTACACATAACACAAAAGGGGTCAGAAATTATTGTCTCCAGTTCGCAATATGTCTGTAGTCTACATTTAAGCATTCTGCTTTGTTTATTTTGTGTGGAGGGGTAGGGTAGTTTTCCAATTTTATTTTCGCATGATCTTAACTTCCAAAATGTAGCACCTCCCACCTTCCCTGTCCAATAAGCTTGAATTTCTTTAAAAAGAATTTTCGAGAACCACAACTGACAATATTTGGAGATGGTGCCGGGTCAGTTCCTCTCAAAATCACCTCGACACGGGCGTTTTGTCCCAAGTGGAGTTTCGTACAGGGACGATTCGTTAAAAAAAGCTGATCTTTTGGGGGAGGGGTGTTTACAGTTAAAACTAGAAGTCCTGTCATGAACTGTGCGCTTATCTGGGCTTAATTGCACGTAGGAATTGCGCGCAATTGCCATATCGAATGGCATCCAAAGCACAGCATGTTCTCCTAGTTATTCATAGCAAACACAGGAAATGTTTCTGCCAATGGACTTCCGGGTTACCCGGAGGTCCATTGGCTGAAACATTGCTTGTGCACTCACCATGTGTACAAAATTTGATAGCCTTACTATGAACCAATACTCAGTAACTACACTCGAATAGATATCGCCAACAATATTATGTTGCTCCCGAATTAGTCACTGAAGAAACAATAACAGAAGACAGAGTCCACTCGTTCAGAATTGTTTATCTTACCAAAGACAAACACTAAACAAGTGACGCGCTATTACTTGTTTGTTTGAAACAAGTTTATAAACTGACTCCAAAGTCAAACAAGAAACGTTTTGTGCAAGCACAAGCGCGCGAGAAGATGCTGCGAGAAAATGCCTATGAAACACTGTTATTTTTGTGCACATATCATGCAATGTCTTCTTATTAGAACATAAAGAAGAAACATTCTGTGAACAAAGTTGAATTTCTCTCACTAAACGAAGGTGAATCCCACATTTCAAAGCATCGTGATTGGTGA
This sequence comes from Pictodentalium vernedei, assembly GCA_031216915.1. Taxonomy (NCBI): domain Eukaryota; kingdom Metazoa; phylum Mollusca; class Scaphopoda; order Dentaliida; family Dentaliidae; genus Pictodentalium; species Pictodentalium vernedei. The sequence continues at coordinate 130,371,864 of CM062296.1, read as the reverse complement.
TTCACAAGAAATTAGTTTAAAATAATTTCAAGTTTACTGGCCTGGTTTCCAGGCTATGGGGGTTAAAATCTTCCTTCGAAAACACTTGAAAGTGTAACCCTCCCACACATAAACACCCCCCCCCCCTCCCCCCCCCCCCCCAAAAAAAAGATTAGCTTTTTTGAACGAATCGTCCCAGTACGAAACTCCACTTGGGACAAAACGCCCGTGCCGAGGTGATTTTGAGAGGAACTGATCCGGAACCATCTATCTCCAAGTATTATCAGTTGTGGTTCGCGAAAATTCTTTTTAAAGAAATTCAAGCTTATTGGACAGAGAGGGCGGGGGGTGCTACATTTTGGGAGTTAAGATCTCCATGCGAAAATAAAATTGGAAAAATATCCTACCCCTCCACACAAAATAAACAAAGCAGAATGCTTAAATGTAGACTACAGACATAATTATTGCGAACTGGAGGAAAATATTCATACAGACATCTCATCTAATATAATCGAGGGTGGATGTGCCATAACAAAATTGGTTTTAAAAAGTACTTCAAAGATTTCAAGTCAATTGAATCAACCTGAGAATTCAGTAACGCATGCTTAAATGTAGACTACAGACATAATTATTGCGAACTGGAGGAAAATATTCATACAGACATCTCATCTAATATAATCGAGGGTGGATGTGCCATAACAAAATTGGTTTTAAAAAGTACTTCAAAGATTTCAAGTCAATTGAATCAACCTGAGAATTCAGTAGCGCATGATCTGAAGTAATTAGGCCGATTTTAACCCTTAACCCAACGAATCGCCCGCTTCCGCCCGCGTAATATGCGAATTTAGCAGCTGAAAAACATCAAAACCATATCATATGACCTCTGTTTGGAACGAGCTCATCGAGCTCGTTCCAAAGAGAGGTCACATGATATGGCTTTGTTGGAATTTTTTGAAAAAAAATTAAAAAATGATGTTTAAAATAATAAATTTTGAAATCGTCTGCGCTGGGTAAAGGGTTAAGCCATCGGATGACCATCGGTAGAGATATTTGAACATCGGTCCATGCCGATGATAACATGAAACCCCACTGGGTCAAAATTGTTTGTATTTACGTTTGATTGACAGTCTCATACAAACAGTAACAAACTTAATAAGTCGCCACAATAATTGGCAGCAGTCAAGGAATGCCGAAATTTATTTATTTATTTATTGGTGTTTAAGATCACATATTTCTGCACAATGGCTAACCATGACGTGGCAGTTTTACAGGTGGAGGAAGCCGGAGTACCCGGAGAGAACCACCGAGCAACGGCGAGCAACTGTCAGCTCCCCAACATACCAACTCCACACAAGCAGGGTTAGCATTGGTTGAAGACAGGTGCACCATCGACGTGTAGTACGCCTTAGTACACAGCGTCACCGTGCCCCATCGTGGGCAATGGGGGTGAAGTGTCTTGCCCAAGGACACAACGCGGTTGCCGCAGGTGGGATTCGAACCGAGGACCTCTCGGCTTGCAGCCTGCACCTCTACCAACTGAGCCATCGCGCCCCCAGGAATGCCGAAAAAAAAGCTCACGGAAAAAAACCCTCAAGGAAAAAAACCCTCAGAAAAAAAACTCTCAAGAAAAAAAACTCTACTAAAAATGACAAGGGTAGGAAAATAACCCTACCGTTTTTTGAAGGTAGTGGCATAAAAATATACCTATAGGTAAAACAATAGAAAAGATCTTTCCACATAAAAGAACTTAATTCCTTGCATATGGAATCAAAATATACATCACACAGAAGTAAATATATATGCTTTTTCACCTTAAATAGAACACAATTTATTACATAATTAGGGCTGATCGATATTAAAAACTGAATACCGGTATCGGTATTCAAAAAAATACTGCGGTATACCGGTATATCGAAAACTGTTCAGATATATGAACACAAGTACCACAATCGGGACTCGAGGCATCACAGTCGGAACCAATTAGCATGCCTTGATGATGCGGTTCGAAAAATCTCTACCCAACGCAGACGATATCAAAATTTATTATTTTCAAAATTAGTTTTTCATATTTTCCCCAGATTTCAACAAAACTATACCATGTGACCCTCATTGGAACGAGCTCGACTAGCTCGTTCCAATGAGGGGTAATATGATATAGTTTTGTTGAAATTTTTGAAAATTATTTTTTCAACTGCTGAATTTGTATATTACGAGGGCAAAAGCAGACGATTCCTTGGATAAAAGGATAATATTATTCATTCGGGGCTACAATTAAAAAACTCCAGACATCTTGAAAATCAAAATTGTGGGTAAATAAATAATGATGATAAACTGATATTTTGTAATTACACCGGTATTCAATCGATATTGGTTTGAAAACCTGTATATATCGGTTTATCGATATACCGTGCAGCCCTAATTAATATCCCAATAAACACGCGTGCATACGGGCTAAATTACTAGTGTTAAAATTCTAAGTGCAGGAAGACTTCGATAAAATACACAGTGTTTATTCCAACAGCATCCACGGCAACTTCGGGCTGGCCGATGGTTTCTGCCCCCTCCTATCCAATTATTCGTGTACACATTTTAGGACATCTGAATGCAAAATTATCCCTTCAAACGTTGGCTGAGTTATATTTTTCACTGATGATTGTCCACCCCCCCCCCCCCCCACCCCATCCATGGGTACCACCAATCGCCTGTATGGGACAACTTTATGCAAACGCTCAGGCCACCTGTCAAAATCTGTGAGGAATTCGACGCTGTTATAGCCTTTAACCAGTCTGGCCCTCAAATACTCCATCGCCTTTGTTTAGATTCACTCATCTGGAATAATTTAGCTGGTCAGAAAAGCTACCTGTAGGTACAAATACCCCCTCCACCCATACACACGCACTAACAAAATAGATTTTCAAAGGTTTGGCCAAGTATCGTTGTGGTTGAATCCGCGTTTTACCTTGCACGATTTGTAGCTACATTGCCAACAAGAGTTCCCAAGTATATTTCGAACATTTTCTTAACAGTACATCTGACGGAACGTTTATTTGTCTGTGAAATTGATCACTTTAACCATTCTAGTGGCGTGTTCGTGAATAGTATCGTACTAAACAATATAATTTACAACTAGTCTGGTGGATCTATTCTGTATTCGTGGTAGGATGAGTAATAATTTAATCCTATGGCCCCATAGGAACAAGGATGAATTTATTACCGATCATCCTTATGTACACCCAATAGAGCTGTAGGATAAAATTATTACAGACCATCCTTATGTACACCCTATAGGGCTGTAGGATTAAATTATTACTGATCATCTTTATGTGCATCCTATAGGGCTGTAGGATTAAATTATTACCGTTCATCCGTATGTACATCCTATGGGGCTGTAGGATTAAATTATTACCGATCATCTTATGTACATCCTATAGGGCTGCATGATTAAATCATTACCGGTCATCCTTGTGTATTTCCTATAGGGCTGTAGGATTAAATCATTACCGATCATATTATGTATATCCTATAGGGCTTAAGGATTAAATGATTACCGATCATCTTATGTACACCCTATAGGGCTGCAGGATTAAAATATTACCTATCATCTTATGTACATCATATAGGGCTGTAGGATTAAATCATTACCGATCATCTTATGTACATCCTGTAGGGCTGTAGGATTAAATCATTACCGATCATCTTATGTACATCCTATAGGGCTGTAGGATTAAATTATTACCGATCATCTTATGCACATCATATAGACCTGTAGGATTAAATCATTACTGATCATCTTATGTACATCCTTTAGGGCTGTAGGATTAAATCATTACCGATCATCTTATGTACATCCTGTAGGGCTGTAGGATTAAATCATTACCGATCATCTTATGTACATCCTATAGAGCTGTAGGATTAAATTATTACCGATCATCTTATGTACATCATATAGACCTGTAGGATTAAATCATTACCGATCATCTTATGTACATCCTATAGACCTGTAGGATTAAATCATTACTGATCATCTTATGTACATCCTTTAGGGCTGTAGGATTAAATCATTACCGATCATCTTATGTACATCCTGTAGGGCTGTAGGATTAAATCATTACCGATCATCTTATGTACATCCTATAGAGCTGTAGGATTAAATTATTACCGATCATCTTATGTACATCATATAGACCTGTAGGATTAAATCATTACTGATCATCTTATGTACATCCTTTAGGGCTGCAGGATTAAATTATTACCAGTCATCTTATATACATCCTATAGGGCCGCATGATTAAATCATTACAGATCATCTTATGTACACCCTATAGGGCTGCAGGATTAAATTATTTCCGATCATCTTATGTACATCCTATAGGGCTGTAGGATTAAATTATTACCGATCATCTTATGTACATCCTATAGGGCTGCATGATTAAATCATTACCGGTCATCCTTGTGTATTTCCTATAGGGCTGTAGGATTAAATCATTACCGATCATATTATGTATATCCTATAGGGCTTAAGGATTAAATGATTACCGATCATCTTATGTACACCCTATAGGGCTGCAGGATTAAAATATTACCTATCATCTTATGTACATCATATAGGGCTGTAGGATTAAATCATTACCGATCATCTTATGTACATCCTGTAGGGCTGTAGGATTAAATCATTACCGATCATCTTATGTACATCCTATAGGGCTGTAGGATTAAATTATTACCGATCATCTTATGCACATCATATAGACCTGTAGGATTAAATCATTACTGATCATCTTATGTACATCCTTTAGGGCTGTAGGATTAAATCATTACCGATCATCTTATGTACATCCTGTAGGGCTGTAGGATTAAATCATTACCGATCATCTTATGTACATCCTATAGAGCTGTAGGATTAAATTATTACCGATCATCTTATGTACATCATATAGACCTGTAGGATTAAATCATTACCGATCATCTTATGTACATCCTATAGACCTGTAGGATTAAATCATTACTGATCATCTTATGTACATCCTTTAGGGCTGTAGGATTAAATCATTACCGATCATCTTATGTACATCCTGTAGGGCTGTAGGATTAAATCATTACCGATCATCTTATGTACATCCTATAGAGCTGTAGGATTAAATTATTACCGATCATCTTATGTACATCATATAGACCTGTAGGATTAAATCATTACTGATCATCTTATGTACATCCTTTAGGGCTGCAGGATTAAATTATTACCAGTCATCTTATATACATCCTATAGGGCCGCATGATTAAATCATTACAGATCATCTTATGTACACCCTATAGGGCTGCAGGATTAAATTATTTCCGATCATCTTATGTACATCCTATTGGGCTATAAGATTAAATGATTACCGATCATCCTTATGTATATCCTATAGGGCTGTATGATTAAATCTTTACCGATCATCTTATGTACACCTTATAGGGCTGCAGAATTAAATTATTTCTGATCAACTTATGTACACACTATAGGGCTGTAAGATTAAATCATTACCAATCATCCTTGTGTACATCATATAGGGCTGTAGGATTAAATCATTACCGATCATCCTTATGTATATCCTATAGGGCTGTATGATTAAATCATTACCGATCATCTTATGTATAACCTATAGGGATGTAGGATTAAATAATTTCCGATCATCTTATGCACACCCTATAGGGCTGTAGCATCAAATTATTTCTGATCATATTATGTACATCCTACAGGGCTGCAGGATTAAATTATTTCCGATCAGGTGATGTACACCCTATAGGGCTGTAGGATTAGATTATTTTCGATCATCTTATATATACCCTACAGGGCTGTAGGATTAAATTATTTCTGATCATCATATGTATACCCTATAGGGCTGTAGGATTAAATTGTTTCCGATCCTCTTATGTATACCCTTAAGGGTTGTAGGATTAAATTATTTCCGATCATCTTATTTACATCCTGTAGGGCTGTAGGATTAAATCATTACCGATCATCTTATGTACATCCTATAGAGCTGTATGGTTAAATCATTACCGATCATCCTTATGTACATCCTATAAGGCTGCAGGATTAAATCATTACCGATCATCTTATGTATATCCTATAGGGCTGTAGGATTAAATTATTACCGATCATCTTATGTACATCCTATAGGGCTGCAGAATTAAATTATTACCGATCATCTTATGTATACCCCATAGGGATGTTGGATTAAATTATTTCCGATCATCTTATGCACACCCTACAGGGCTGTAGCATCAAATTATTTCTGATCATCTTATGTACATCCTATAGGGTTGTAGGATTAAATTATTTCCGATCATCTTATTTACATCCTGTAGGGCTGTAGGATTAAATTATTTCCGATCATCTGATGTACATCCTATAGGGCTGTAGGATTAAATTATTTCTGATCATCTTATGTATACCCTATAGGGCTGTAGGATTCAATTATTTCCGATCATCTTATGTATACCCTATAGGGTTGTAGGATTAAATTATTTCGTACTATCTTATGTACATCCTATAGAGCTGTAGGATTAAATTATTTTCGATCATCCTTATGTACATCCTATAGGGCAGTAGGATTAAATCATTACTGATCACCTTATGCAAATCCTATAGGGCTGCAGGATTCAATTATTACCGATCATCTTATGTACATCTTATATGGCTGTAGGATTAAAGCATTACCCATCACCTTATGTACTTCCTACAGGGCTGCAGGATTAAATTATTTCCGATCATCCTTATGTACATTCTATAGGGCTGTAGGATTAAATCATTACTGATCATCTCATGCAAATCCTATAGGGCTGCTGGATTAAATGCTTACCGATCATGTTATGTACATCCTATAGGACTGTATGATTAAATCATTACCGATCATCCTTATGTACAACCTATAGGGCTTCAGGATTAAATTATTTCCGATCATCCTTATGTACATCCTATAGGCCTGTAGGATTAAATCATTACTGATCATCTCATGCAAATCCTATAGGGCTGCAGGATTAAATGATTACCGATCATCTTATGTACATCCTATAGGACTGTATGATTAAATCATTACTGATCATCCTTATGTACATACTATAGGGCTGCAGGAAAAAAATATTACCGATCATCTTATGTACATCCTATAGGGCTATAGGATTAAATCATTACCGATTATCTTATGTACATCCTATAGGGCTGCAAGATTAAATTATTACCGATCATCCTTATGTATATCCTATAGTGCTGCAGGATTAAATCATTACCGATCATCTTATGTACATCCTATAGGGCTGCAAGATTAAATTATTTCCGATCACCTTATGTATACCCTATAGGGTTGTAGGATTAAATTATTTCCGATCATCTTTTGTATACCCTATAGGGATGAAGGATTAAATCATTACCGATCATCTTATGTACATCCTATAGGGCTGTAGGATTAAACTATTTCTGAGCATCTTATGTATACCCTATAGGGCTGTAGGATTAAATTATTTCTGGTCATCTTATGTATACCCTATACGGCTGTAGGATTAATTATTTCCGATCATCTTATGTATACCCTACATAGCTGTAGGATTAAATTATTTTATATCATCTTTTGTATACCCTATAGGGATGAAGGATTAAATCATTACCGATCATCTTATGTACATCCTATAGGGCTGTAGGATTAAACTATTTCTGATCGTCTTATGTACATTCTCTAGGGTTGTAGAATTTAATTTTTTCCGATCATCTTATGTACATCCTATAGAGCTGTATGGTTAAATCATTACCGATCATCTTATAGGGCTGTAGGATTAAATTATTTCCGATCACATTATGTATACCCTATAGGGTTGTAGGATTAAATTATTTCTGATCATCTTATGCATACCCTACAGGGTTGTAGGCTTAAATTATTTCCGATCATCTTATGTACATCCTATAGGGCTGTAGGATTAAATTATTTCCGAACATCTTATGTATACCCTATAGGGCTGTGGGATTAAATTATTTCTGATCATCCTATGTATACCCTATAGGGCTGTAGGATTAAATTATTTCTGATCATCTTATGTATACCCTATAGAGCTGTAGGATTAAATTATTTCTGATCATCTTATGTATACCCTATGGGCTGTAAGATTAAGTTATTTCCGATCATCTTATGTATACCCTATAAAGCTGTAGGATTAAATTATTTCCGAACATCTTATGTATACCCTATAGGGCTGTAGGATTAAATTATTTCCGATCATCTTATGTATACCCTATAGGGTTGTAGGATTAAATTAGTTCCGATCATCTTTGTATACCCTATAGGGTTGTAGGCTTAAATTATTTCCGATCATCTTATGTACATCCTATAGGGCTGTAGGATTAAATTATTTCCGAACATCTTATGTATACCCTATAGGGCTGTGGGATTAAATTATTTCTGATCCTCTTATGTACACCCTATAGGGCTGCAGGATTAAATTATTACCTATCATCTTATGTACCTCATATAGGGCTGTAGGATTAAATCATTACCGATCATCTTATGTACATCCTGTAGGGCTGTAGGATTAAATCATTACCGATCATCTTATGTACATCCTATAGAGCTGTAGGATTAAATTATTACCGATCATCTTATGTACATCATATAGGCCTGTAGGATTAAATCATTACCGATCATCTTATGTACATCATATAGACCTGTAGGATTAAATCATTACCGATCATCTTATGTACATCATATAGACCTGTAGGATTAAACCATTACTGATCATCTTATGTACATCCTTTAGGGCTGCAGGATTAAATTATTACCAGTCATCTTATATACATCCTATAGGGCCGCATGATTAAATCATTACAGATCATCTTATGTGCACCCTATAGGGCTGCAGGATTAAATTATTTCCGATCATCTTATGTACATCCTATTGGGCTATAAGATTAAATCATTACCGATCATCCTTATGTATATCCAATAGAGCTGTATGATTAAATCTTTACCGATCATCTTATGTACACCTTATAGGGCTGCAGAATTAAATTATTTCTGATCAACTTATGTACACACTATAGGGCTGTAAGATTAAATCATTACCAATCATCCTTGTGTACATCATTTAGGGCTGTAGGATTAAATCATTACCGATCATCCTTATGTATATCCTATAGGGCTGTATGATTAAATCATTACCGATCATCTTATGTATAACCTATAGGGATGTAGGATTAAATTATTTCCGATCATCTTATGCACACCCTATAGGGCTGTAGCATCAAATTATTTCTGATCATATTATGTACATCCTACAGGGCTGCAGGATTAAATTATTTCCGATCATCTGATGTACACCCTATAGGGCTGTAGGATTAGATCATTTTCGATCATCTTATGTATACCCTATAGGGCTGTAGGATTAAATTATTTCTGATCATCTTATGTATATCCTATAGGGCTGTAGGATTAAATTGTTTCCGATCATCTTATGTATACCCTTAAGGGTTGTAGGATTAAATTATTTCCGATCATCTTATTTACATCCTGTAGGGCTGTAGGATTAAATCATTACCGATCATCTTATGTACATCCTATAGAGCTGTATGGTTAAATCATTACCGATCATCCTTATGTACATCCTATAAGGCTGCAGGATTAAATCATTACCGATCATCTTATGTAATCCTATAGGGCTGTAGGATTAAATTATTACCGATCATCTTATGTACATCCTATAGGGCTGCAGAATTAAATTATTACCGATCATCTTATGTACAGCCTATAGGGCTGCATGATTAAATCATTACCGTTCATCCTTGTGTATATCCTATAGGGCTGTAGGATTAAATCATTACCGATCATATTATTATATCCTATAGGGCTTCAGGATTAAATTATTACCGATCATCTTATGTACATCATATAGGGCTGTTGGATTAAATCATTACCGATCATCTTATGTACATCCTGTAGGGCTGTAGGATTAAATCATTACCAATCATCTTATGTACATCCTATAGAGCTGTAGGATTAAATTATTACCGATCATCTTATGTACATCATATAGACCTGTAGGATTAAATCATTACTGATCATCTTATGTACATCCTTTAGGGCTGCAGGATTTAATTATTACCAGTCATCTTATGTACATCCTATAGGGCTGCATGATTAAATCATTACAGATCATCTTATGTGCACCCTATAGGGCTGCAGGATTAAATTATTTCCGATCATCTTATGTACATCCTATTGGGCTATAAGATTAAATCATTACCGATCATCCTTATGTATATCCTATAGGGCTGTATGATTAAACCTTTACCGATCATCTTATGTACACCTTATAGGGCTGCAGAATTAAATTATTTCCGATCAACTTATGTACACACTATAGGGCTGTAAGATTAAATCATTACCAATCATCCTTGTGTACATCATATAGGGCTGTAGGATTAAATCATTACCGATCATCTTTATGTATATTCTATAGGGCTGTATGATTAAATCATTACCGATCATCTTATGTATACCCCATAGGGATGTTGGATTAAATTATTTCCGATCATCTTATGCACACCCTACAGGGCTGTAGCAACAAATTATTTCTGATCATCTTATGTACATCCTATAGGGCTGTAGGATTAAATTATTTCCGATCATCTGATGTACATCCTATAGGGCTGTAGGATTAAATTATTTCCGATCATCTTATTTACATCCTGTAGGGCTGTAGGATTAAATTATTTCCGATCATCTTATGCACACCCTACAGGGCTGTAGCATCAAATTATTTCTGATCATCTTATGTACATCCTATAGGGCTGTAGGATTAAATTATTTCCGATCATCTGATGTACATCCTATAGGGCTGTAGGATTAAATTATTTCCGATCATCTTATTTACATCCTGTAGGGCTGTAGGATTAAATTATTTCCGATCATCTGATGTACATCCTATAGGGCTGTAGGATTAAATTATTTCCGATCATCTTATTTACATCCTGTAGGGCTGTAGGATTAAATTATTTCCGATCATCTGATGTACATCCTATAGGGCTGTAGGATTAAATTATTTCTGATCATCTTATGTATACCCTATAGGGCTGTAGGATTCAATTATTTCAGATCATCTTATGTATACCCTATAGGGTTGTAGGATTAAATTATTTCGTACTATCTTATGTACATCCTATAGAGCTGTAGGATTAAATTATTTTCGATCATCCTTATGTACATCCTATAGGGCAGTAGGATTAAATCATTACTGAGCATCTTATGCAAATCCTATAGGGCTGCAGGATTAAATTATTACCGATCATCTTATGTACATCCTATATGGCTGTAGGATTAAAGCATTACCCATCACCTTATGTACTTCCTACAGGGCTGCAGGATTAAATTATTTCCGATCATCCTTATGTACATTCTATAGGGCTGTAGGATTAAATCATTACTGATCATCTCATGCAAATCCTATAGGGCTGCTGGATTAAATGATTACCGATCATGTTATGTACATCCTATAGGACTGTATGATTAAATCATTACCGATCATCCTTATGTACATCCTATAGGGCTTCAGGATTAAATTATTTCCGATCATCCTTATGTACATCCTATAGGGCTGTAGGATTAAATCATTACTGATCATCTCATGCAAATCCTATAGGGCTGCAGGATTAAAAGATTACCGATCATCTTATGTACATCCTATAGGACTGTATGATTAAATCATTACTGATCATCCTTATGTACATACTATAGGGCTGCAGGAAAAAATTATTACCGATCATCTTATGTACATCCTATAGGGCTATAGGATTAAATCATTACCGATTATCTTATGTACATCCTATAGGGCTGCAAGATTAAATTATTACCGATCATCCTTATGTATACCCTGTTAGGCTGTAGGATTAAATTATTACCGATCATTTTAAGTATACCCTATAGGGCTGTATGATTAAATTATTTCCTATCATCTAAATTATTTCCGATCATCTTATGTACATCCTATAAGGCTGTAGGATTAAATTATTTCCGATCACCTTATGTATACCCTATAGGGTTGTAGGATTAAATTATTTCTGAGCATCTTATGTATACCCTATGGGCTGTAAGATTAAGTTATTTCCGATCATCTTATGTATACCCTATAAAGCTGTAAGATTAAATTATTTCCGAACATCTTATGTATACCCTATAGGGCTGTAGGATTAAATTATTTCCGATCATCTTATGTATACCCTATAGGGTTGTAGGATTAAATTAGTTCTGATCATCTTTGTATACCCAATAGGGCTGTAGGATTAAATTAATTCTGATCCTCTTATGTATACCCTATAGGGCTGAAGGATTAAATTATTTCCGATCATCTAATGTATACTCTACAGCGCTGTAGGATTAAATCATTACCGATCATCTTATGTATACCCTATAGGGCTGCAGGATTAAATTATTACCGATCATCCTTAAGTACACTTTATAAAGTTGTAGGATTTATTTATTGAGAATCCTCTGAAAAAATATGTGCATGTGAAGGGTACTTTCCTTCCTGAGAGTTTTTCTCTCTTATTTGTCGCAAGACCCCCCCCCCCCCCCCCCCCGACCCCCACCCACCCTGTTTTCGGGCCAGAAAACGTTGTCTGCAGGGCTATATTTGACAAACATATTTGAATGTCAAAGTTAAAGTAATGCGATAAGGTGTTTTTTCGCCTGAATGTTTTAATGGTCGTCGCCTATCAGAAAATATTTAGTTCCGTGATACCTATTTAAAGACCACATTTGATACTTGAACTCGTGTCACACGCGCAGTCGGAATTCGGCAATATAAATGGAAGTCTGTAGAACCTGATTTGGGCTGTTGGAGGCCGGCATGTCAAACTTGGAGAGCTGATACGTATCAAAACTGGATAAGACGTTGCGTCGCGACTGCCACGTGAAAATATATGGTGATTTCAGAATTGACCTTAAAATCGAAAGGTACACGGTTCAGTCCCCGCTAGTTGTAACTGCGCTGTGTCCTCGGGCAAGGCACTTATCACCGATTGTCAGCGTGGGGTACGGTGGTGCTGTATACTAATGCGTAATGGTGCTCCCCATTGTTCGGTGGTTCTCTCCAGGTTCTCCGGCTTCCTCCAACCGTAAAACTTTCCAACACGAGGTGACCCTGACTGTGGAAAGTTTTTCTTTCAACCCAATTAATTAATTAATTAATTAATTAATTAATTAGTCTTGAGGGGGGTTAACTATAATCCCGACTGACCAATATTCCAGCTTCATCATCAAGGCACTTCTTTCGACGATGTAGTTGGAATATTAGTCAGTCGGTATTTCTACAGTCGGGACAAATCAGGTGAACATCCCAAGTCTGTTGTCCTCGTGACGTCTCTGCTATTCTCAATATACTTTGAATCGACATATTTCAATAGGTAAACGTGTGTAGTTCTATGTATGTTTTTTCGAACTCAACGACTTTTTGCAGCCTGGGTCATGCCATGTCAGAAGATGTCAGAGTACCCGGAAAGTTCACTAAGCAATGGTGCTTAACTGTCGGGGTGTTCAGTTTACTATATTGCTAATCCTGCTTGTGCCGGAGAGCAAATTGGAGAGTCCGGCTGTTATTTGCAGTTTCTCTGTGGTTCTCTTCGAGTATCCCGGCTTCCTCCATCCCAAAATTGTCTGACACGATATGACTCGGGCTGTAGAAAGTGTTTTTAAACCCACTTACAAATAAACAAACACAAAAATGGACACATTTTTTATCTGTTACGCATAAATATTTGAATGGATAGAATCCTTAGAATACTGTGAGAAAATTTTCATTACGCAAAAATGAGACCTTGAGATATAGAAAGAGTTAATAAGCAGCGTTAACGTGATTCAAGGAATCTGTGGGAGCACGGTGGCTCAGTGGTACACTGTTGGACTTCTATGCTAGAGGTCCCGAGTTCGATCCCCGTCCGGCGTGCCTTTGGGCAAGGCACTTTATCCCGGCTGCCTACATGGGGGCTCGATGGCGCCGTGTACTAAAGCGTACTGCACGTCAATGGTGCACATGTCTTCAACCGTTGTAACTTTGCTTGGGCGGAGCTTAAAACGAGTTAAAATGCTGAGAAGCTGACAGTTGCTCGTCGATGCTTGGTGATTCTCTCCGGGTACTCCGGCTTCCTCCACCCGTAAAACTGTCACGGTCACGATTAGCCATTGTGTATAAGTATGTGACCTTAAAACTCCAATAAATAAATAAATAAATAAATAACAAAGAATCGGTGTAAAAATCATAAATCAGGCCAAAGGAGGGAGGAGGTCGACTCACCATTCAAAGTTTGTATCCGTCAATGTGCGTGAATGTGGCGCTTTTGCTCGGTAAAAGGTCCAAGGCGGTATTTAAAGCAGATCAGTTGTCAAGTCGGAGATTAATTTAATGAAAGCGCTCGACTGAAATTAAATTCGATAGATTGTGTGACAGCAACGACGTGTCTTTATAGATTTAGTAGGAAACTAATAACCGTCGTCATTGATGGGGCAATTTGGATATTGTTGGCAGAAATGTAAATGATTTATGGACAAAGGTTATTATTGTTGCTTTCTTTGAACCTTTCTAAAATCCTCAGCGACCATTATGGATACATTCCTTGGTGCTATTGGATATATTGATATGAGCAGTGTCATTTTAAACCTTTACCCATCGAAACGGAAAAAACCGGCCAGCGCTAATCACAAAAATCACAATTCTGGGGAATCTGAACAAAATAAAGTCGTTTTTTGGTGATTTGGGATCGTTATCGGGTCTGCTTGGGTAATTCTATGAAGTACGCGTGGATTCTGGGTGATTAGATTGACTCCTATTCAATCGAATGCACCCTCAGAACATACTCCCTTCCTATAAGCCAATTTCGAATCTGACATCTTTGATGTGAAGGTCAAGTTCACGAGGTGCAAACCACGTGACTAGCAGTTTACTTCCGCGTTTTCAGTGTTGAGTTCAGTGTCCACCAAACAGAGTTGTTTTGCGTAATATTAAGTTTTAATTTCTCAGAATCTATGTCATCTTTTGAATTAGCCGACGACACAAAACACAGAAGTCTTTAAACGGGGATATCGCCGGTTAAATACAATCTTGAGCCCATCGCATGACCTGATCGAAAATTTCAGGCTGAGGAACAACAGGAATCTTTTCCTACTCAAAATGTCATCTCAGCCGCAGTTTGGATGAAGAAAAAGAAGTGGTGACCCATGAAGTTATGTCTTTTAGGACTTAGGCCACAACACCACCTACGCAGGGTGTAGGGAGGCCTGTGGGCGATGGGGGTGGGGGCAGCTCAGGTGGGGGCACCCGCCATCGGATGAAACGGGGGGGGGGGGGGTAGAGTATGTTGCCCTTCGTTAAAAAAAAGACATAGCGGTCGGTCCAGGGATGGAGGGGGGGGGGGGGGGGGATAAACGACATGTATTCTTTGGAAGGAAAAGCAGAAACAGAAAAACCTACAATATTTTGGGGGATTTCTGAGGAATAATTGATAATTTGATATTATCATCTATAAATGACATCTGGTATTTATTCAACCGGAAAGCCTAGAATATCCCCAGCATGTAATTTTTTTGTCCTAAAAACACAGCGAGTAGGCCCTCATTGGAATGAGTCATATACCCTCATTGGGATTTGCCAGTCAAATGAAGGGGGTCATAGACTGTATTTGTGATCCACAAGCTGAAACCCTTCTATTCCTGGCATGTCAGAATTCAGAAATACATCAAACTATTTTTTTTTTTTTTGAAATACAGTTACAGGTCACAATGAGTGTATTACCAGTAAATCAATGAAAGAGTAGAAGACAATTTGTTGCAAAGCATGACAGGCACATGCAAGGTTTCAGCCAATGGACCTCTGGTTAACCTGGTGTTCCACTGGCTAAAACTTTGCCTGAACTTTGTACATGTACATTTGACATTTAAAATTGAGAGAGAGTACTGTAGTAGTTTGGGTGATAACTCCACTCGAAGGGGGATTTGATGTCGATGCCAATTCACTCTTCACATTTACATGTAGTATGCCTGCTTTCTTTTCTATTGAATCCCATTCTATACATGTCTGTCTGCATAACAATCCATTCATCAGTCATTTTCAAGCCTTGATGCTAATTTGCTAAAATTGAAAAAAATTAATATACATGTAGTGCAAGAAAAATAAGCTGCAAGTGTACCACTATGAACTGTATGTCATATGTTGATAACACCAGATTTTTTTTTGACCCCCCCCCCCCCCCCCTTTTGTGAGGCTTTCTAAACAATAATGTCAGAACCTGGTGTTATCGTAGAAGGAGGACACATGGTTTATAATGGTTATATTACAACTTATTTGGACTTGTTTGGTAAATTGTAACCACACTCACCCAGCAACACAGCTGCACAATGCATTTATTATTTCTCCTGCGTCCTTGGCGGCACACACCCACACTAGGTGTGGTGGTTCGTTTATCCTCTGTGAAGGCATGCATTGTGCCTTTAGATAACAATAATTTGATTCCTCTTTTATGTTGTGGAATTCAATATTCATAATAAAGTTAGAAGAAAAATAACTGTACGCTTTTTGTTCCTTATAGTCACAAAGAAGTAGTTTTGTTAAGGAAACTTTTCCGATCTTAGTGTCGTGTTTTGAAATGAAAACACTTATGTCCTGTATCATGACTGGTGGCCATTTGTGTATTCCATCGGTTTCCTTTATCTATCCTTCTTTTAGCTCCGTGATGGGGTCGGGGAGGTAGCCTTCGTCTGTTTTCAGTAAACTTCTGTACATGTCACGCCGTTCGGCTTCTTTTTCCTGTGCAGTTGGAAGTGTTGGGACTTTCATCTTCCAAGCCGAGAAGCTTCGTGCAACAAGTGTTTCCTTGTTGCCACTCACTTTGAGACCCCGTCTCCGTAAAAACGTCTTTAAACCGGCGATATCCCACCGTTTAAAGTCCGCTATGCTTGACTCGTCGGTTAATTCAAAAGATGACATCGATTCTGATAAATAAAAACTTAATATTACACATAACCACTAAGTTTGGTGGACACTGAACTTAACACTGCAAACACGGGAGTAAACTGCTAGTCACGTGGTTTGCACCTCGTGAACTTGACCTTCACATCAAAGATGTCAGATTCGAAATTGGCTTATTGGGGGGGGGGGGGGGGGGGGGGGGGGGGGGGGGGGGGCTTTGAGTCACATAGCAACCACGTGATACCATGTAAACCAAAATGACGGCCTCCAGTATACAAATTGGACGACAGAAACACGCATTAACCTAACAACTCGCGCTGTTCATGCACAATAAGACCACGTATTACTATGGAGATTTTGTCGCAATTTCAGCTCATACGGGCTATCATAATAACAAAACATGAGGTAATTGAGTGACGTGACTATAACGTCACATGACATCCTGCCTGAGATCCGGCCAATGAGGCCCACTTCCATCCATCGCCTACTATTTATGACAATCAGTAGTCAGATATAGTCTATCGATAAATAGGTTATCTCCACCTCATTCCATGAACTCTTCTCCTCTCTGGAGACTAATGTGAATTACTTCCGGTAAACTCTCTTTAGAATTTTCTCTGTTCTCATAATTTTGTCAGTCAAATATTTTATCACTTTAATGGTATAGAGCAGCAATGTGCCTGAGAAACCGAAGAATCATCATGAGCAGATTATTGACTTTTATTGGAGAACGCGATTCCACAGCTTACTCTTTGCGATGTTAAATGTGAAGGTATAATACCGCTGGTAAAATATGATTCTGCTATCGTAGCTCATTTAGAATCGACAAGACTGCGCCTTTTAGACACACAATTTTTGGTTTTAAATTTTCCATGTAAGGTGCGGATGCAACTTAATTTTTTATATAAAATTAGCAATAAATGGCTTCGCCGCTTGCTGTATAGCCTAGGAAGCTGACAGGCCCTATGCAAGGACCTCAAAATCTCCCGACATGGTGTAAGTAGGTAATATAGGTGGATTCCGTACCATTTGTACACGATTTTGTACATGTACACGTACATCGATGTACACCTCCATAGGATTTAGTGTTAAAATCGTGTACAAGTACACGAAAATGTCGTTTTTGGGGTGATACAGAATCCGCATAGCCATTCTATATACACGTCGCTCAAGAGTGAAAAAAATGTATGAAATTTTAAGAAAAATGAGGTCGATTGTCTGATACAGAATCCGCAAATGGGTTTCCCCATAGGATTTAGTGTTAAAATCGTGAGCAAAAAACGTGTTGCGGCTTCTGTATCAGCATCAAAAGTGGTTGCGGATTCTGTATCTGTACACGATTTTAACACTGAATCCTATGGAGGTGTACAGGGAAACCCATTTGCGGATTCTACATCAGAAATCGACTTATGTACGGTACATGGAAAAAAGGTGATACTGAACCCGCTCCCATTTCTGACGTAAGTGGGGGAATGCCCATAGTGGATTTATTCAAACTTAACAGGCTACTATTGGGCACTCCCATTTCTGACGTAAGTGGGGGAATACCCATAGTGGGATTTTCCAAACTCAACAGAAAAAAACTAAGTTTTTTGGAAAAAATCCCTACTGTATAAACTTACTGAGAACGCCATTTGTCACGCTCGAAATGTATTACGAGTTTTTTATTCAAATGAGCGTCAATTGTCAGTTAAATAGTTTAACTGAAAAACTATTCTATGGATGAAAACGGAAACAGTCCAAAAGATTAATTGATATGATTTAAACGCGTTTTTTTGAAAGCGTACATTACTGATGTGTTTACTTGTGATTGTGATTATCAGATGTAATTATTCTCAAACGCGTTAAATCAGAAACCGGTTTCTTATGTACTAAAACTTTCAAACTTTTCAAAGTTCTCCAGTTCGCCATTGAGCGAATAATCTGTGATGCGATTTTAACGCGTTCAAAGGCAAAACGCATTTATAGAGGTTTATCATGTAAAATGTTTTTCCTCAACTGGTCTTTAGTTATTATATTAAAGACAGAAGATTTTTATTTACTTAAAACATAAAAAATAATTATACATTTAATTTTGAAAATAATAAATAACTCACATTAGCATACTCAAAGGAAATATTAATAATTAAAAACGAAAAAACAATGTTTTTACAGATGGATGCTAAACGCCGAGATCAGCTTTTAAATGAATATGAACGTGCCAAAAAGGGCATTCAATCGGCTGACAGAAGCAGACGTCTTGGAGCGATCGAACTCAAACGCGAGACCACAAAAATATTTAAACCCGTGACGGAGGTTCAAGAGCGAAGCAAGAAGGAGATCGTTGACGAATTGAGGCCCTTAAAAGAAAGTTCTTTGAGAATGGGTTCGTTGCCTGCTAGTTTTACAAACCAGTATTCGTTTCAATCTACACCGGATTACGTTCCCGTGAGAATCGAAACCAACTTGAGCGAAAGTGATGATAGAGCTTCGACTATCACCACTGATAGCGTCGCGTTGTCCGAGGATGGTGGTAAGAGAGACCTGTTGTATGGATTTTATAAGGATTCGGGCGGTAGAACTTTTGTGGGAGACACAGAAGTGGAAATAGATGATGATGAATTAACCGTCGGCCCGAATAGGTACGAATTAACTTCCGGACTGCGCAAATTGCTCCTTTACGACAAGCCTAGTGATTACACGGAACAGGATTACAACAATTACGGCGACATTCTGGTTCAGACCAACGCCATGAAGAGAAATAACGATGACAGAGAGACGAGACCTAAAGCCAGCAGAGGTTACAAGTGGACGAAAGTGGTGAAACCTCTATGGAATTCGCATAAGGAGTTCGTCGAATCGGTGAGCGGTAAAGGGGTGGAAACCACTTTTCTTCCGAGCGATTCTAACGCTCTGTTTCAGAGATTGAGATTGTTGATAGCAAGCTGGTAACACAGGATTAGATAATGAGATAGTTAGCATATGCGACGAATTGTTACGACAGAAGGTTTTGAATAAAAACCATTATAAAAGGTTGATGAACGAATTGAAGGATTGATGTATATAATAAGTAGAGAGAAACAAACAAACAAACAAAAAAAATATAAAATAAAAACAGTAAATTTTACACCAGAATAATAAAAAGTATTTAAACAACAAACGATTTACCAGTGAAAACAAAATATATATTATAAAATAAAATATGTTGGTGATAAAGAACAGGGGATACGTTAGAACTTACGTTCAAGGTGGTTCTGGCATCGTCGATTCTATAATGCGAGCGTTCACGAGTGATGCGGGTAGAAAACTCGCATCGACCATGTTTGAGGTCGGTAAGAAGACGGCTTTGGATGCTGGTAAGAAAGCCGCTTCCGAAGCCAGTGGTAGGATAGCTTCTGCGGCTGGCAAGAGGGCAGCCGACGCATTGATCGACAAGTTGATCAGTCCACCGGCGAAGCGAGCTGCGTTAGAGCGAACGCCGAAAAGTTGGAAAGATTTTAAGGATGCTGTGGTACCCATACAAGATTTAGCAAAAATGACGAGTGGATCTGGATTGAAGAGAACTCGCGACGGTGTAATATAAATAAATAATAATATTAAAAAACTGAGTTTGAAAAAACATAAAAAATTGTGTTTGAAAAAAATCTAAAATAACAAACAAAAAATAAATAAATAAATAAAACAAAGATGAACATTAAAGATATGTCTTGGAACGACGCCGCGACTAAGCGGTCGAATAATGAGTTCTTTCCCAAAAGCATAAGAGGCTTGATAGTGGGAAAATCGAATTGTGGAAAGACCAATCTGTTGATGAATCTGTTGTCGCGACCCGACTGGTTGGATTACGACAGATTGTTTGTGTTTGGCAAGAGCTTGTTTAAACCCGAATACAGATTGCTTCGAGAGTGCATGGATAGTAGATTGCCCAAGGACGTCATAGCCAGAATCTTTGACAGTAGGGAGGAATTCGACAAAAGTGAAGCTCCTCTCTCGACCATTTTGGACGGTGCTGCGATGGAATTGATGAAGAGAAATGCATCTTCGAACGTCGAGTGTCGATTTTATGAGAACGCTAGCGACGTTCCGGATCCTAGAGAATTGAAATCGGAAGATAAGAATCTCATGATTTTCGACGATCTGCTTTTGGAGAGACAGAACCGACGCGAATCGTATTACGTTAGGGGTCGTCACAGCAACGTGGACTGTCTCTAACTGTCGCAGAATTATTTTCGATTGCCCAGACAGACGATAAGGGAGAACGCTAATTTTCTATGTATCTTTTGCCAAGATCTCAAGAATCTCAATCACATCTACAGCGATCACGTTGCAAACGACATGAGCACGGCGGAATTCAGGAGATTCTTTACAATTTCGTCGTGATCGATTTGACTAGCGAATTTAATCGCGGAAAATATTGGTGCCGATTCGACAAGTTTTATCTTTCTGATGATAATAAGATAGAGCGTGAAAATAAAAAAAAATTAGAAAATAATAAATCTTCAAATAATTAGTTTTTGAAAAAATAAAAATAAAATTAAACATAATGTTCGAACAAGGAGAATTGTTAGAACGGATAGCCGAGAATACGGCTGCAAAACAATCCATTCAAATCATGGTGAGTGGTGATTCGACTCGATTCGCGACGAAATTCGAACCTTCCATCGAATTGAATAGAGAGAAAAGATACAAGATGGCATTGGTGAATCTGGAGACTTATTATTCCTTTCCCAACGTCACCGAAAAGAATAACTCGTTCAAGTATTCCGATGGAGTGGATTGGTTGGAGATTCGAATTCCCAAAGGAAGTTACGACATAGACGATTTGAACAATTACATTCAGACGCAAATGAAGACGGATGGAAAGGGAAGCAACAAGATCAGACTCGCTCCCAATCCTAATACCTTACAGACGATGTTGGATTTGGAAGATAATTTTCGAGTGGATTTCAACACGGACGATTCTATAGGCAAGATGCTACGATTCGATCGAAAGATGTATCGAGGCCACACGGCATCTGAAAATACGGTCGACATTCTCGCAGTCAATAGCATTCTGGTGAATGTGGATGTGATTGCTGGAAGCTACGTGAATGGTAGCACTCAACCGACGATCTATTCCTTCTTTCCAAACGTGTCGCCAGGTTATACGATCATGGAACGACCTCAAAATTTAGTTTATCTACGAGTGATTTTAGACACGTTGTATAGTCTCAAAACCACGTTGACGGATCAAAATGGTGGACTGTTAGATCTTCACGGAGAGAGGGTGACAACACGATTTCACATAAGAGAAATATAAAAGCAAAAAAAAAAAAAAAATATTGTGTATATATATAAATAACAAAAATAAAATAAACGCAATATTAATTTTACAAAAATTATTTAATATATATAATTATCATTAAAACAAAAAAAAAACAATTGAAGAAAATATATTTTAAAAAAAGAATTATGACACAATACGTGGTTAAAAACGTGAACATATCTGCAGGACAGAGGAAGAAACTTAGGAGAGCATTAACAACTCGAGGCGAGCTGGTGAGATTCAAATTCACTCACGAAGATCTGACGAGTGGTGGTCAGGATTCGATCGCCTGGGCCAGAAGTCAAATCAAAAGGATGGAGAAAGCGATTCGTGATGGAAGAGGGTTGACAGTGAGATTGAGTCCCGCTCAGTTGAGATACAATTTGAGAATGAAAGGCGGTTCCCTACCGCTATTGGCAGGAATCGCTGCAAAAGCATTACCCTTCGCTGCAAAGGCATTACCCTTTCTCGGAAAGACTCTCGGCGTGGGAGCTCTCACGGGATTCGCGAGTTCGGCAGTTGAGAAATTAATGGGTGGCAGCGGACTGTTTTTGAAGAAGGGAGGAGCCCGTGTGTCGCGTCCACGTAGATGACAGCGGTAAAGGATTGTATCTAGAACCTGTTAGAGGTGACAACTCTTTGAGTGGAAACGGTTTCTATCTGAAGAGTGGACAGAACATTGAGCGACTCGGCAAGGGTTTGTTGTTTGGTGAGAATTCGCCATTTAAGAATATACCGATTTTGAATATGTTATTATAATGTAAAAAAAATTATATAATTATATAAATATAAAATATAAATCATAGAAAGTATAAAATAATATAAACTGGATAAAAGGGTGGAAAAACAATTAGACGGTAATGATGAATATCGCGAGATAGAGTGTGAAAAAGATGTGGTAAAACGATTAGACACTAATGATGGATATCTTAGGAAAGAACTGATCAAAGAGTTAAATAAAGATTGGGATATGCGGTTGAAATTTAAAAGAATGAGATGTTTTCACCCGTTACCACTATCTTCTGAAGAGAATGGTAATGATACGAGTGTTACCGAGAGATGCACAACATTCGTTCATAATTATGATTCGGATAAACAAATGTGTTCTTATAAAAACATAGCATATCACAAAAAAAAAAGAAAAGAAGAATCGACGCTGAAATTTGAGAAAAAAGCAAACGTTATTATAATATATGGGCAATAGTGAAGAAGGAAAACAAAAAAAAACCAAAAAAAGTAATGAGATCTAAAGATGATCTCATTACTTTTTTTTTCCTTCTTCTTCGCTAAAAATCAATCTCTCTATTGTATATATTTCCAAGTCCATTATTAGCATGTTGGCACTCGTGTTTTCTCCTTTTTCGAAAATGTGTTGAATGTTTATCTTTACTTTTTCAGGTTTTTTTACATCGGTGAACGCGCTCTCACCACCGGATTTGTCTACGAGTTCGAGTGAGATTTTTGGATACATGTACTTCCATAGAACAGTGACAAATCATCCTTGTCGAATTCTCTGTCTTCGGCGATGATGATATTCTGCAGATCACTTTGGTACTCATAAAACAAATCGAGCATGGCTTCGTCCAATTTCAAAGGCATGCTATATTTGCCATGTTTATGCTCTAAGCCCTTCGTCTCGACCTCATTCAATTCAATGGAGTCGTGTCATTGTAATCTATAGATTTTATAACCGAATTTCTTATACGTTTCGACTCGTTTCAATTTCAATTCGCATCTTTTAGGTGTTGTTGTCATGATCGATTATTTGGTTTTCTGTTTTATGAATTATTGCAAATAATATATATTTTTAAATTTTGTATTTAAATAATAATTTGTTAAAAAAGTTTGTTTTTTTACTCTTGCTATATATAAAAAAAAAGTTTTTTTAATTTTCATTTTCTTTAATGTGAAAATTTTTTTTTTTTTTTTTGTAAAAGTGTTTTTCTCTTTATATAAATAAAAGTTTAAATTTAATGTCCTTTTCTCTCGTATTAATTCAATTTTTTTCATGTTAAGGAACATAAAAAATTGCTTAATTTCATCCAAAAAAAATTTTTTACATTAAAGAAAATTAAAAAACTTTTTTTTTATATATATAAAGAGTAAAAAAACAAACTTTTTTAACAAATTATTTAAATACAAAATTCGAAAACAAAAAAAATATTCTTACAAATGGAGCAAACAAATAACAAAATGGAAAATTTAAATGAGAAAACCGTACCTCAGTTAAACGAGATTTGTAAACTATTAAAAATTCCACATTTCAGAAATCATAGAACTAAATCAAAAAAAATTGAAGTCATACAGGAATATTTGTGAAACGATGGAAAGGCAAATGAAATGTCGACAGCAACGACGTCAAAAAATGCATCGGTTGTGAAAAATGAGAAGAAGAAAAAGATAGTAAAAGGAATCGAAATGCCGACGTCGAAAAAAACCAAAAACGTTTCGGTTGTGAAAAATAAGAAGACGACTAAACGAAAAGCCGTTCAAGAACTTCAAGTTTCAAAAGAAAAGAAAAGAAAAACTAAAATGAAAACGAGTGATGCACTTCAAATTCTAGACAAACGAGATATATCGAGTGAAATTCGACAAGCAATCAACGAAGGGAAAGGAGAAGAATATGTAGCACGACTCGCCAAAGAACTATTCCAATCGAAGCCCATAGAATGGGAGAGTGCGATCAAAGGCATTTTTAAAACTTTCGACATGGTTCCCTCGTTCAAGAAAATCGATGGAAAATTATTCATGGAATGGGTGAAGAAAAAAAATATTGGATTTGTTTCGCAAACACATGAACGTGGGATGAAAAATTAAGATGATACTCCATTGCGTGATGAATAAAATTGACGTGAAGTCCGGTGAGAGCATCGTGAAAAATGCATATTTCAGATCTAATGTCGAACTCATATTTCGAGGTTCAGATTTATCAGACATTTTTGAAAAGATGGAAGACAAGATGTTGACGTCTCTCACGAATTATCAACATGAAGGTAGTAATTGGACGTTCAATGAGGTGCTGAAACTCGAAATTCATATAACTGAAAACGATTCGTTGAAAGGGTCTTCCTACGTGGAATTACCGTATTTCTTAGCTAAAAAAATGCTGTGATCAACATGAGAAATAAAGATGATCAGTGTTTTAAATGGACAGTCACCTCCACTTTATTCCCTGTCAAAATGAACTCCGATAGGGTTTCTCATTACGAGGAGACTTCTACAAATCTCGATTGGACTGAAGTGACTTTTCCAACACAGTTAAAACAAATCGAACGTTTTGAGGCTCAAAATCCTACCGTAGCAGTGAACGTCTTGGAATACGACGATGAAAAATGAACGATCTATCCTCTCAGACAGACTTCGTATCTCGAAAGAGAAAAGACGATTTTTTTATTATTGATTTCGAATGGTGACAATCATCATTATTGTTGGGTTAAAAATCCGAGCCGGTTACTGTTGAGACAAAATAATAAACATAAAGGAAAGATATGTTTATGTTATAACTGCATGAACATGTTTCAGAGCGAAAAATCGTTAGCGAAACATCAGGAATATTGCAACAAAAATCAAGGTGTCGCCATCGAAATGCCCAAACCCAACACCATCGTGAAGTTTGAAAATCGCAATAGAAGGTTAAAAGTACCATTTAAATGTTTCACCATGAAAATGAGTTCCTGCCAACCTAACGCTCTTCAAAGTTACGTCGAAAGATATCAAAAACACACGCCTTCGAGTTATTGCATTTACGTGAAATCTGCTTTCGACTCGCAACACAACATGGGTCCCTTCACCTACACGAAACAGTGTGAAGACGACGACGTGGCTCAAAGGTTCGTGGAAGAGTTAAAATCGAAACTTCAAATTTTATACGACAAATTTAAAACTCCGGCGAAAATGATCATCACGCGAGAGCAGCAGGACGAAAATAACAGAGCCACCGAATGTCACATATGCAGACAATCGTTCGACGAGAATTTGGAGGAAAATAAGAAGGTTAGAGACCACTATCATTACATGGGTCTGTATCGTGGTCCAGCTCACAGCAAATGTAATTTAAAATATCGAGATGCCATTTTCTATCCGGTGATATTTCACAATCTCTCAGGTTATGACAGTCATCTGTTCATAAAAAACCTCGGCACCTCCCAAGAAGAATTAAATTGCATCACGAACAGCGAAGAAAGATACATTTCATTCACGAAATGGAAGGTCATGGAGAAGAAAAGAGTAATCGACTGAGAGACATTGGACAAAAAAACGAAATCCATTCGTAGAAGCATACGTTTCATCGACAGTTTGAAATTCATGTCGACCACTCTGGAAAAATTAGTCGATAACATGAGCAAGGATAAATTTAAAATCACGAGCGAACATTTTGGAGAACGAGTAGACGTTATGTTGAGGAAAGGAGTCTATCCTTACGATTACATGAACGATCTAAAGAGATTCGACGACAGAGCACTACCTTCGAAAGAAGATTTTTATTCAAAATTATACGAATCCGACATTTCCGACGAGAATTACGAACACGCTGGAAATCATTCGATATGAAAACCATGAGAGATTATCATTATCTCTATCTGAAGACTGACGTTCTGCTCTTGGCAGATGTGTTCGAAACTTTTCGAGATGTCTGTCGTCGAAATTACGATCTGGATCCCAGTTGGTATTTCACCGCACCTGGTCTGGTGTGGGACGCTCTGTTGAAGACCACCAAAGTCCAATTGGAATTATTATCCAACGTGGATATGTTGCTCATGTTCGAAAGAGCTATGAGAGGTGGCGTCTCGGTGATCTCCCACAGATGTTCTGAAGCTAACAATCCCTACATGAAAGAAGGTTTCAATTCGAAATGATCGAATAAATACATGCAGTATTGGGACGCTAATAATCTTTATAGGTTGGGCCATGAGTCATCCTTTACCAATTGGAAATTTCGAATGGGTAACGGAACAGGAAGAGATGCAAAAATGGAGAGACTATCCTTGCATTTTAGAAGTCAATTTGAACTATCCAGAAGAATTACACGATCTACACAACGATTATCCGTTGGCTCCCGAACGAATGGAACTGAACAAAGGAGACGAGGAAAAACTCATTCCCAATTTATCTAACAAACGTAACTATATTGTCTACAGTGAGAATTTGAAACAATACGTCGATTACGGGATGAAATTAGTCAACATACATCGCATCATTCGATTCGACGAAGAGCCCTGGATGAAAAAATACATCGATCTCAACACGAATCTCAGAATTCGAGCCAAGAACAATTTCGAAAAAGATTTCTTCAAACTCATGAACAACTGCATGTACAGTAAATCGATGGAAAACATCAGGAAGAGAACCGACGTTCGACTCGTCACGTCTGAGAAAAGAGCTAAAATATTAGTGGCGAAACCCAATTACAAACACTGAACCATATTCGACAAAAATGTAGTGGCCGTTCACATGCAAAAGATGCACCTGAAATTCGACAAACCGTATTATCTCGGACCGATCATCTTAGATATCAGCAAGCGATTGATGTACAAGTTTCACTACGATTTTGTCAAACGAAAATTTGGTGATAAAGCCAAACTACTGATCACCGATACGGACAGTTTAGTTTACGAGATAGAGACGAAAGATGTCTACCAAGATGTATCTCCGGACGTGGCCGCGTGGTTCGACACGAGCAATTATCCCGTCGATCACCTGTCCAACATTCAATCAAACGACAACAAGAAGGTGTTAGGTAAATTTAAGGATGAGAGCAGCGGTAAACAAATCCTCGAATTTGTGGGCTTGAGACCCAAACTATATGCTTATCGTCTAGAAGATGAAGAGATCAAGAAGTGCAAAGGGGTTAAAGCGTGCGTGGTGAAGAAAAACATCTCTTTCCAAGAGTATAAAGATTGTCTGTTAGGAAGTGGTCCGGTGTATAAGACTATGAAATCGATTCGAAGCGAAAATCACGACTTGTATACTGAAACAGTCAACAAGATTTCGCTGACGGCCGACGATGATAAGAGATTCGTGTTAGACGCTAAAAATAAGCACTTTAGCACGCGGACATTGGACTTTGGATCTAATTTTAGACGATAGGATTTCAGATATGATTGTGGATGATAAGATTCCAGATATGATTAAGGATGATAGGATTCCAGAAAATCAAGAGGAATTAAATGGATTCAGGATTATGGAAGTCGAGGAATTAGACGGATTCAAGATTATGGAAGTCGATAGAGTTAGTTTAAAAAGAAAAAGAAAAATTTTTTTAAAAAAATAACGTCATTTTAGTGAATTGAAAATCAAAGATTTTCTAGGCATGTTTTCCAGAGATGCCTTGCCGAAGAGAAGACCTCGACAATCGGAATGCGGAATTTTAAATCTAGACAATTTATCGGGTGGAGGCACTCACTGGGTGGCGTGGTTCAAGAACGGGAAGAAGAAGAATTATTATTTCAACAGCTACGGAATCTCGCCGCTGAAAGAAATAAAGAACTATTTCAACAAATCGATGGTTAGTTACAACATGGAACGAGTGCAATCGCCAGATCAAGTGTTTTGCGGTCACTTATGTCTCTAAGTTCTCAAGAGATGGTCTGAAGGAGATCGGTTTCAAGACATACTCAATGATTTACATTAGAGAGAGATTTTTTTTATAATATATAAAGGTAAAAAAATTATTTGAAAAAATTTTAATCGAATAAAAATGAAAAAAATAAAATAAGTGAAATAATTCATTTTTTTAATAAACTGCGTTTGAAATATATTTTTTAAAAACAAAAAATCTCAAAAACAACATGCCAGTCGATAAATTTGGTAGAAGTGCCGACGAAAGTCGACCCAAAAAGAAGAGGAAGACACTCGAAGTCGATGATGGTTACGACGTTGCCAACTTGGACGCACATTATGTACGGAGATACGAACCTCGAGAGGAACCTTTGAACATGAACGATAAGAAGCTCTACAATCTTCCCGAGCTGATAGATCTCGCAGATGCTGCGACTAAAAAATACGTCGACAGGGGGAACGCGGATTTCGAATCAATCATGCTAGATAATTACGTGGATAAAGCCATGACCGACGATCTCGATCTGAAATCTAAATGTTTGGTGAACGTCGCAAATCCCATAGATCCCACCGATGCTGCGACCAAGAAATATGCGGACGACTCTCACGCGAGATTCAGCGAACATCTGAGAAATAGATACGTTCAGAAAACGATGCACTCGGAATTGAATGCCAATTCTAGCAAGATAACGAACGTGGCCACTCCCACGAATCCCAAGGATGTGGCGACCAAACACTACGTAGATCTGGAACAGAGAAAGTCTGATGGACGAGAAATGAAATCGGATCTGAATGCGGGATTCAACAAGATATTGAATCTGTCAAAGGTCAATGACACGGATGCAGACTCAACCGCAGTCAACAAGGGCTATGTAGATTCTGCCGTGATACGATCACAAGAATACATAGAATCGCAAGTGGACGATCTCTACCTGAACAAACAATCTAGCGGAACCATGGAGGATGGCATCAACATGAATGGTGAGAATTTATTCGGACTCAATCACGATCCCGAATTCGATTCCAGCGTGGTCAGCAGGAAGTACGTGGACGACAACTCGGTCTGGAGAAAGGGCAACATCATGGAAGGTAAACTAGACATGGGTGGACACGCACTCACGAATCTACTGGATCCAGCGAACATGACGGATGCTTGCACCCTGATTTCGGTGGTGGAAAGACTCAAATACACTAGAAAATTGATCACCGTGTGGGCTGAGGAGGCCGGCACATTAGAGGAGGGAAAAACCGAGTGGTCTTTTGGAAACGGAGGTAGCGGATCGAAACATGGTCAGGTGGGATATCCCATGCCGTTGGGAGGTGAAATCATTCGAATGGCTCTGGCTTCCTCGGATTTGAATAACAGAGTGGTCGTCAATCTCGTGGTGAATGGAGTAGAGAGTGATAAGAGATACAGCATCAAAAAGACTGAGAATCAACACGCGAATGTTAGCACGTTCGGCACTCCTCTCAAAGTGAACGCCGGAGACAGGATTAATTTCGTTACGAAAACCAATAATCCCAAAGCCACCACTTCTGTGGTGAGTCTACTGATCGAACTAGATCCTTTGAACAAACAGTGAATGCATGGAAATAATTAATTAAAAAAAAATAATGTGTGATTATTAAAAACAAAAAAAAAAGTAATGAGATTTAGAAAGATGTTCAATCTCGTTTTTTTTTTGTTTTTAATAATTACTCATTACTTTTTTTTATTTTTTTTTTTATTTTTTTTTCACACACGTCTCTCATCGAATGATCGACATCTTATTTCCATCCGATTCGAATTGTAATTCTCTGTCTGACAGGACCAGGGTGAAGGCTTCGGTTTTTCTCGGCACGTTCCTATCGAATTGCATCTTGATCTGAATGTCTAAGACGCTACTCTTGAGTCGTTCACTCTGTTTACTGACATCGAATACAAACATGGGATACATCGACTTGTATTCGCCGGGAGATATTTTAGGGTTGCTCATCAATTCATCTAGTCCGTGATACTTCTTTCTAAAATCAGCAGCATCGCCGTACAGTCTGCAGAAATCGTTCTTGTCGAACGACGCATTGTAATCGATTGCTGGATATCTCGTGGCGTTCAGAAACACTTGCATGTTTCTCAAATGGTAGTGATCGAACAGCCACGCATTCTTTTCCTGAGACCCGTCCCTATCGGTCTGAAATGCAATCACGATGAAATGCGGTCTCTCGGAAGCAGATTTCACAGTCAATCTCCAATCAAAGTGATTCATGGAGGGTGGAATGTTAGCCGTGTCACACTGTCTCATTCTAAATCCCACAGGTAATTTACTCTTGGATTCTATGATCTTGTAGAGACGCGTTTTTTCCATGACCGAAGACTCCACGTGTGGAACGAACCACGATATCTTCTGTAGAGTTAACTTACCCGCATCGGTCGCAGGGAGTCTCACTATTGCGTCGTCGTTTCCTTTTCGAATCAACTTCAGATTGTGTTTGAATCCATACATGATCTTGTTGTAATCGTCTGCGAATCTGAAGATGTGTTTCAAAGGTATCCTGAATGAAAACGTTCCTTTAGGTCTGGACGTCTTGACGACGTAGTCGAATATCGCGGTGGCGCCGGCGCTAGGGCCGATGGTGTCTTTCATCCACAACTGATTAAGTCCTCTGGATTTCAAAAAATCATCAGGATACGTCAAGAGTCCGAACATCGTGGTGGCCTGACCGGGATGAAACACAGATTCTATCTCTTGTCCGGATAGCATGTATTTTATATTACTGAATAGATGCATGATTCCATTATTGGCTAGAGTAACCGTGTCGTCGTCGGTGTAGTCGCTCCCATCTTCCTTGGTGAGACGTCCCTGCACCACTATGTAACTCTCGCTAGGATGGATGAATAGATCTTGAGTTTCGACGTTGATTCTTATCTCTCCCGCATTGTTCAAACTCGTTCCGGTTACTGGTTCGTATTTGTGAACCTCATATTCTTGAATACTTTCATCTTTCACTATGCTTTGTGCTATATCTAGTATATTTGCCATTTTTAAAGGGTTTTTGCTTTTTTTTTGTTTATTAATTAGCTTGCTTTTTTTTATCTAAAAATAGTTTTAATTATTTTTTATTATTATTTTTCTCTCCTATATATATATGTGTGTAAACAAGAAAAATGTTAAAGAGAGTAAATAAAAGAAATTTGTTTTTCTTTATCAAAACTTTGTCTTCTGTAATTGTTGTTCGTAAAACTTTCCGATGATCTCTTCTCCATCCAAAGCTTCGATTTCGTAAGTCACCGGTTCGGTGTGAAATATTTTGATTATCACGAAGATTTCCGAGGTCCATCGAGGAGTATAAACCTTTTCGAAGTGCTTCTTATAAGCGTAGATTCTCACTCGATCGCCGACCGCAAATTTCGGCGTTCTAGACTTCTTCCTAATCTTAGATCTCTCAGGATA
This sequence comes from Pictodentalium vernedei, assembly GCA_031216915.1. Lineage (NCBI taxonomy): Eukaryota > Metazoa > Mollusca > Scaphopoda > Dentaliida > Dentaliidae > Pictodentalium > Pictodentalium vernedei. The sequence goes on along the minus strand of CM062296.1, from coordinate 130,339,632 downwards.
TAGATTCGCGTAGACCCGTTTTTCATTTCGAGGATCGGTAGCTTCCATGGGAGTCATCTTGATCGATCTGTGTCGCGTGTTGTTGTAATCTTTAACCAGACCGTTCAGATCGTATATGTATTTCTTGGTCGAATTCGCCGTGAAGTATCTATGCATCTTTTCCTTCATCGTTCGATTCCAACGTTCCACCACGCTGGCTTTCTCTTCATTTTCGATCGAGTAGTGGTCGATCAATCGATGAACGTGCTTGTTGTAGAATTCCTTTCCCTTGTCCACCCACAATTTATTCGGTTTTCGAGAAGACGAGTCGAACACGCTCTTCAGAGCCTCGGCGACGCAAGGTCCCGATTTATTCTTCAAAGCTCTGATCCAACCGTATTTGGAAAACACGTCGATGACCGTCAATAGATATTTGATACCCTCGTTCCACCTAAAAAACGATCTCATGTCGACCAAGTCGGCAGACCAAATATCATCCAAACCCTTCACGAACACCCTTCTCTTTCGAAATTTACGCACGATGGGTTTGTGTAACTCCTTGGCCAATTCGCTCGTCAATAATCATTTCTTCTTCTTTTCAGACGCGCTTTTTTTTTTGGAACGCCCCATCTGAATCGACGTTTCACACCGATCAGATTACCGACCAGCAAACATTCTATCTTCTCTCTCCTGGTCGGATTCGATATACCTCTCAATTTCCCCAACATGTTTTTATCGCAGACATCGTTGCGAGTCTTGGTGTCGGGATGTCCGGCGTAGCACAGATCATGATCATACGCGGCAGCGTCCACCCTAGTCACAGGTTTGCTCCAAGATTTAGGAGTCAGATCGGCATTGAGTCTCTTGGTCAATTTCGTTCCAGGTCCCGTGAAACTGTGACCAGGCAGATGCATTTCGAAAGGTAGATTATTGATCATTTTATTCACGATGCCTTTACCTTTGCCCGCGTTCTTTTTTTTTTTTGACGAATCGAGTCTTGATAGAACCACACACGTTGCAAATTCCGCGAAGCATCTGTCTGTCGTTTTTAGTTCGTACTTCTTGAGAATTACTCGTCTCGGTAACTCTCTTACACTTTACACAATACATTTTTTGAGAGTTATTTAAATTAATTTCGTTTTTATTTTATATATACATTTAATATTTTTTTTTTAAAAATTCTGTTCTTATTATATATATTTTTTTTTCAATCACTGCTCTTGAGTTCTATCATCTTACTGAATTCCTCCCTGGCCTCTTTCCTCCCCTTTTCCACGAGAGAATCCTTCATCTATTCCTTGATGATCTGACGAGTCTTGATTCTCACAGCTTCTTTCATGGCTTCATATTTCGTTTTCTCACCCAATATCGTGAAGTATTCTCCGTCCGATATCTTACCGTCTTCCAACGCCATCGAGATCATTTCGGATATCGTGTCGATCTTGGAGTCGGCCAAGACGCGAATCTTGTCGTGTTTCCTCGCCTTCAGATATAATTTCCTACTCAAAAAGTTTCAGAGCGTGCTAAACAATCCAGTGGCGAGAGCCACTCCTCCTATGATTAACACGATCGGAATACCGATCGCAGTCGACAACAATCCGATGCTGGCTGCGTGTAAACCCATGGAAATCGTGATGAGTTTCGTGTCAATCGCGTTGATGAATTTCACGAAACGCGAATACTTCTTCTTGAGAGAATGACGAGAATCTCTCTCTTGAGTTAGATACGATTGGATTCTACTGATTTGATCGCTGCGATACCTCTCTCCTCTTTCTTTTTTTTTTAGCGACGGTGCCGTCGGCAAAACGCTGTTCAGTTTCTCATCCTCGTCATCTAACGTCGGATACAATTTATTTCTAGTTCTCATTTTTATGTTTCTTTCTAATATTAGATAAAAAATTTATGTGTGTATTTATTTTTATTTTCTATTCTCCCTTATTTATATCAACGAGAAAACTTAGACGTATGCTTCATTGAACAATATTTTCATGACGCATCCCTTGTCTTCTAAAGTCAGACTTCTACGCGCCAATTTCAATTCTTCCGAAACTGTGGGCTTGTCTCGATCCTTACAGAAGAGTAATCTCTTCCAAAACGCGATCACTTCGTCGATTTGAACGCGTTCGAACGCCGGTTCGAAATACTTGACGACCATATCTTCCCTTTCCATCGTCAGACACGAATGATTCTCATGATCGAAGTCTAGGTGATCCCGACATCCGACGCATTGTTCTAACAAGAGACGACCTAGTTGTTCGTTCACGCAGAATGCGTAGGCTCTCATCAGCATTTTTAAAAGAAACCTTGCTCTAATAGTCTGGGAAGCGCTCATGATTTGTGAGTTATTTATTATTTTCAAAATTAAATGTATAATTATTTTTTATGTTTTAAGTAAATAAAAATCTTCTGTCTTTAATATAATAACTAAAAACCAGTTGAGGAAAAACATTTTACATGATAAACCTCTATAAATGCGTTTTGCCTCTGAACGCGTTGAAATCGCATCACAGATTATTCGCTCAATGGCGAACTGGAGAACTTTGAAAAGTTTGGTTTGAAAGTTTTAGTACATAAGAAACCGGTTTCTGATTTAACGCGTTTGAGAATAATTACATCTGATAATCACAATCACAAGTAAACACATCAGTAATGTAACGCTTTCAAAAAAACGCGTTTAAATCATATCAATTAATCTTTTGAACTGTTTCCGCTTTCATCCATAGAATAGTTTTTCAGTTAAACTATTTAACTGACAATTGACGCTCATTTGAATAAAAAAACTCGTAATACATTTCGAGCGTGACAAATGGCGTTTGTTACGACCCGTAATGTAATAAATGCCCATAATGTAATACCTACCCATAATGTAATACAAAAACGACCCATAATGTAATACGAACCCATAATGTAATAAAAAACGACCCATAATGTAATAAATGTAATAACGTGTAATAAATGTTAGGTACCCATAATGTAATAAAAATTTTAAAAAATTAGATACAAATTACACTTTTCCAGGCCCGTAATGTAATAAAATTCTAAGCTTGATTTTTGTTTTTTCTCTTTACTCCAGCAGTGCGTTCGGCTACTTATGACACATCCTGCTCCTTCTAGTCCAGGCACATTAGACATAAAAATGAGAAAGTAAGGAAAAAAATCGGAGAAAGCTGATTTTTCTATATGTTTCCGGGACACACATTGCGGATAAAGTGTGAAAAGTCCCCGCGAATCCGAGTTGAGCTTTTTTAGTTATAGCGTTTTTTTGATGAAAAAAAATTTTTTTTTAAAATTCGACCCAGCTCCATATTTCTCATTCTTATTCGCCTTAGTAGGGTGAGAATCATAAATATCGTGCTGAATTATATTGAGAATACATATCCCCAACAGAAAATGCCAACTTTGTACCAATCCTCACACTCAATGGTGAAATATTCACGAAAATGTACAAAATTACGAGAAAAAAATCGATTGTTTTCATACACACAACGGTACACAACGTCCATTAAATCAAATCTACGACTACTTTGGGAGTTAAATTATATATCAAAAATTGCAGAAAAGCAGTGGCTTTATAATGATATATAACAATAGTCATTTATTCCATAATAAACTGGTGAAACGTGTGAAATATTAACCATACCCCCTAAACTCAAATTCAATCGGCATCGACTTTTCTCATTCAAATACCGTATTATAGCATCATTGTTTCAATTTCCATGTTCGATTAAATCACATAATGTGGTGTTCGCCTACACTCAAGATGCATTGGCATGTAATGTGTGCACATCATCAGATGATTATGAAACAAGTGATGTCGAGATACTTCCCTTTATTAATTTTGATCCATCCAACCCGAGCACAATTTACACTGCTCTCATGTTTGCACAAACTGAATGTGAGAAACAGGGACTGAACGTTTGTCCAGTGACGTTTGACCAACCACTTTATATCAAAGCAGTGGAGATTGTGTCTTCGTCAGATAAGTTGACAAAAGTTTTCGTTAGACTCGGCGGCTTCCATATGATTATGTCATATTTAGGGGCAATTGGTTCGATCATGGCTGGTAGCGGCTTGGATGAACTTTGGGGGACTGTTTATGCTGGTGGGTCAATCCATCATTTGATCAGTGGTCATGCATATTCAAGAGCAGTTCGTGCCCATTTGCTAACACAAATTGCCATTACAAAACTTGTGTTTGAAGAAAGCCGAACACTAGATAACATAGACTGCACAGAAGTCAATGAAATATTCTGTGGACTTGCCAGAGGTGACTGTACAACAGCTGACGCTGTCAATCAAGAAAGTGTCAACCATCTACTGTCAAAATTACACGAACTGCTCCAGAATGCGTCCGTAGGACGCACAGGAAAGCTTTGGGTACAATACTACGAGCAAATAGGTCTTCTCCAGTTGGTCTTGAGAGCAGAGCGCACAGGCGACTGGGAACTCCACACATATTGTGTTCGCAATATGATTCCAGTATTTCACGCAGGTGGTCATTTTGCATACGCAAAAAGTTCTCATCTCTATTTGCAGCAGATGAATGAGCTAACAGAAATAATGCAACAGGATGATTTGAAGTTGTTCACTGAGAAAGGTTACTTTACCATAAGGCGCTCAGATAAATTCTGGGACGGGATATATTCTGATCAGACCATAGAGCAGTGTTTAATGAGAATGTTCAAGCTCCCTGGTGGTCTCACACATGGCAGGGGAATAACCGATAGCACTGTTGCGAAATGGGTACATGGACTACCTCTTTGCCTTCCGATATGTAATGCTCTCGAAAATTTTGTTCATGTTCACACTGGTCATGGCGAACAACATCGGAATCTCCGTCAAAGTTCACAATTGATTGATGCCAATGATATCACCAAATTATTGAACTGGCTCAGAGTGCATTCCCCCTTTCAGAATAGAGATCCATTACAATTAGTCTCCATAGCGACCGGGCTTGTGGCCGACGAAACTGTGAACTGTGACCAAGTTCGCAAAATTGGTGAATGTTGCGTATCGAATGTTGTAAGCAAAACGTTCAACAGCATCAAACTACGACGTGTTGACACTGTGAAGTCTTTCGCATCGATGGCAAATAGCATCAATGTCAGTGGAAGTAAGGTAGTGATTGACCCCACAATTCTGTTCAACCGCATCACATGTGTTATTCAGTCACAAGCAGAGATGGAAGAGTATCTCAAATATGAACTCGCCCCGAAACCACCAGCATTGTTTGATTCTGCTGGAATGAGGAAGACACAGAAAAGCACGCTCGGTAAGATCCTCAAAACATACGGTTCCGAGCAAACTAAAATCCCAGAACATTCTCTGTTTGTTGTAGATGGTGGATTTTTATTGACGGCAGTTGTATGGCCTAAACAGTCGTCATATAAGGACATATGTACATCATATTCCAATTATCTAGTGAGACATTTTGGGGCGAACGTCGTGGTTGTTTTTGATGGTTATGCTTGTACAATGTCGACAAAGGGCATGGAACAAGCCCGTAGATCTAAAGACAGGTATTCCATTGATATCAATATCTCACCCGAGTTACCAGCCACCACACCCCAATCCGATTTCCTTGCAAATGCCAAGAACAAAACCCAACTGATCGATCTTCTAATGCAGGAGCTATCTGCTATCAATATTCAGTCCAAGCAGGCCGAGGCTGATGCTGATGTACTGATGGCCGAAACTGCACTTGACATCGCTCAAGATGACAACAATGTTGTCGTTGTGGGAACAGACACAGACTTGTTAGTCATTCTTACCTCTCGAGTTCAACCGGGATGTAATATTCACATGATGTATTCCATTACCCCAAACTTACTAGTTTCAGTTAGTGAAATAGCAACCAAAATGGGTGACCATAGAAGCAACCTCCTTGTAGCACATTCTATAAGTGGTTGTGACACTACTTCCGCACTCTTTCGAGTTGGTAAGAAGAAAGTATTCAGTACAATTGTCTCCGATGTTACTAGCGACTCACAACAGTGTGTCAACACAATTTTGGCGGATGACAGTACACCAAGTGCAGTAGCCGCTTCCGGGGAACAACTTCTCCTGATCTTATACGGGAGTAAAACTGTTTCCTCTCTCGACCAATATAGATATGTCACTTACAAGCGTTATGTAGCAAAATCTAAACTGAATAAACCCATCGACCTAGCCTCACTCCCACCAAGCAGCGATGCTGCACAACAACATGTCTACAGATGTTATCTCCAGGTCCAACAATGGCTGGGCACTTCGCTTCCTCCGGCGGATTGGGGGTGGTCGCTAGACAATGGACTTCTTGTACCGACTGCAGCCACAAAGCCATGTGCCCCCGATAACCTACTGAATCTGATCAGTTGTGGTTGCAAGAGTGCTTGTACAAAAAGGTGTGGGTGTAAGAAGGCAGGACTCTCTTGCTCAGGTTTGTGTAACTGCAGTTCGGATTCTTGTAACAACCACAGAAACACTGTCCTGTCGGAAATTTCTGAGTTCGATGAATAATATGTATTTTGGTCATGTCATTTCTGTATATAGCGTTGATAATAGTCAATGTAACTTAATCCATGTTGATTGATTTGTACATTCTGTAAATATTATTTATTGATTTTTGTACATTCTGTAAATATTATTTATTGATCTAATGCTGCCAGACACAGACGTGTCTGTTCGGTCCCAAGCCCGAAAATAGTTGAGTTCTCATGCTGACGAATTTTATGCCAAAAGGGGAATTCGGCCAGAAGCAGAGGGGGTCTTCCATAATGTCTATTTTGTAAGCAATGATAAAAGTCTTCAAATGGTGGTGGATTTTTTATCGTCTGTCCAACTAACATCCCGTTCTGTACTACGACCCTTTGGGCAAATCCGTTAGGAAAATCGTCATTTTTTGCGTAAATCCGATACTTTTTTGTGAATTTTCAATAATTTTCGCAGAAATTGTCACAGAATGCACATTTTCCTCTAGGTAAATGTATATTAGACATTATGTAGCTCGAAATACGCGTAAACAAAAAATACAGTTGGATCAATTCGAGGTTACAAAGTTCGTGCGATTTTTTTTGATTTTTTTCAAACGCGTTTTCGAAAAAAGGCTGTAGAAAAAAAAGCTCAACTGGGATTTTAGGGGACTTTTGTCTAGTCGTTCAGTGACATGTACTCGACATTCCCTGAAAAAATCAGCTTTCTCCGATTTTTTTCCCTAGTGAAACCTAATGTTCTTGGGCTATTCATCAATGCTGCCAATGGCCCCTATGCCGTACACAGCCAACATGTGTGGGTGTGTTGGGATTACGATAGAGAGTATTCCGAGACCTGGGGCGGGTATACTCTGCTATGAGTGACAGGCATTATCCCTCTTCCATTTGTACCACCCACGCAAACGACTTCCTCGATAGCCTCTACTGCCCTGCCACAATCATATAGGTCTACCTTACAAGACATTCAATAATTTTGCTTCCAGGATGGTCATTTATAACTGCAATCATCATATTCGACCGGCTGTTCACTTGCATAAAAGCAATGCGGGTAGCAGGTTCCTATTCTGTTAATAAGTGCAAGCAATTCTGGCCAAAGTTGCTGAGGCAGAGGGTGTAGTGGGGTGCAGTTGGGTTTGGGTGCACAATAACCGGATAGTGGGGGGGGGGGGGGTATAGTGTGGGATACAAGGAAAAGATAGAACAGAAGCAAGACGTTGAGTCAACCGGCGCAGAGGAATATCGGGAGGCGATATGGTGAGTGTACTGGTATTGGAATGGGGGATATCCTATAGCTCGATGGGATTTGGATTGGGCTGCTTTCCTCCAAATTAAGCGTACAATCTATCCTCTGTCTCTCCAATTTTCACTACCTAAACAAATTAGTAATTTCCCTGTACTGTACTACTATAAGTTCATGTCGCACCCTCCGCACCTTGAAACCAATGAGCCCGAGCCCAGGACCACACTTAATAACGACCACATCATATTCCCGGTCCTGTGATCACATGTGTCAAGTAATATTATCAAATGCTTTCCAGTCAAATAGTTTGCACTTCGCACATGCAAGAAAGACCTTACATTTTCAATAAAAATTGTATCAGTTTCAATAGTGACAGCCCTGAGTGAAATGGTTTCAACTCCTCTCAGTGTTATTTTTCTAAAACCTCAACACACCACAGATTGAACACCCTCAATTGATATGAACCGAAGCAAGTTAAACGCCCTGTAGACTGCTATCATCCACGCAGGCCACCTTTGCGAGAAGATTGGTTAAGAGTATGTCATGTTCACCTGTGGCTGTGACCAGCAACTGAGTCGAGTTAATGTGCACATCACTTGGTTGTACAAAGCAGCCTCTTTGTATTGAGCTCAGGGGATTGCATTCTCAAATAAATTTCACCAGTGGTGTGGCATCACTCATAGTATGCACAGGACGAATGCAGATCTATAATAGAGAGTAGTTTTGGTGGTTCTTGAGATTATGTTGATTGGAAAAGCATTCCACAGCATTTTCTGAGCTGTGAGGACTACCACTTAAACCACCTACATTTCCTGACAGTTCCTGGCGGTTGGCAGGAACTTCCTGCCAACCACATACTCTATCACATCGACTATTCGCGTGTTCATCCCCGCTATTGTGCCATCTTCTCCTAGGCTACACTCAAACAACATACGAAGCTAAACACCAGGTGTAACATGGGCATATCCGTTTGACCGTGAGGTGTGACCTTGACCATCAATCCGGTGACCTTGAACCTGTGTATGGGCCGATTTTTATGAAACTTGGTATGTGGTTCGGGCGCCCAACAATTTTGCCTCACCCGATGCCCGTCATGTGTGAACTTGATTGATATTCACACCGTTGACCTTGAACCTATATCTCGGCTCATGTTGGGCCGATTTGCGTGAAACTTGGTATGTGGGGTAGTTCGGGGCTCTCTATATATATATATTGAGCGTCCTGAACTACTCCCACATACCAAGTTTCACGAAAATCGGCCCAGCATGAACCGAGATACAGGTTCAAGGTCAACGGTTTGAATATCAAGGTCACACATGACGGGCATCGGGTGTGGCGAAATTGTTGGGCGCCCGAACCACACACCAAGTTTCAGGACAATCGCCCAGCAGGAGCCGATACACAGGTTCAAGGTTTCCGGTTTGATGGTCAAGGTCACACACCCGGTCAAACGGATACGCCCATGTTACTCCTCGTGTCTAGCTATGTATGTTGTTTGAGTGTAACTTAGGAGAAGATGGCACAATAGCGGAGATGAACACGCGAATAGTCGATGTGATAGAGTAGGCGGTTGGCAGGAAGTCCCTGCCAACCGCCAGGAACTGCCATGACTGTAGGTAGTTTAAGTGGAAGGCCGTGTGGTGGACTAATAATATTACTTGACACATGTTATCACAGGATCGGGAATATGATGTGGTCGTTATTAAGTGTCATGTTGGGATCGGGCTCATTGGTTTCCAGGTGCGGTGGGTGTGACATAAACTTATAGTAGTACAGAACAGGGAAATGACTAATTTGTTCAGGTAGTGAAAACTGGAGAGACAGAGGATAGATCGTACGCTTAATTTGGAGGAAAGTAGCCTAATCCAAATCCCATCGAGCTATAGGATATCCTCTATCCCAATACCAGTACACCTACCATATCGCCTCCCGATATTCCTCTGCGCCGCTTGACTCAACGTCTTGCTTCTGTTCCATCTTTTCCTTGTATCCCACACTACCCCCCCCCCCCCCCCCCGCCACTATCCAGTCTTGGTGCACCCAAATCCCACGGTACCCACTCCACCCTTTGCCTCAGCAACTTTGGCCAGAGTTACTTGCATTTATTAACAGTAGGAACCTGCTACCCACATTGCTTTTGTGCAAGTGAACAGCCGATCGAATATGATGATTGCAGTTATAAATGACCATCCTGGAATCAAAATTACTGAATGTCTGGTAAGGTAGACCTATATGGTTGTGGCAGGTCTGTAGAGGCTATTGAGGAAGACGTTTGCGCGGGTGGTACAAATAGAAGAGGGATAATGCCTGCCACTCAGAGCAGAGTATACCCGCCCCAGGTCCCGGAATACTCTCCATCATAATCCCAACACACCCACACATGTTGGCTGTGTACGGCATAGGGGCCATTGGCAGCATTGATGAAGGCGTAGGATGTGTCATAAGTAGCCGAACGCACTGCTGGTGTAAAGAGAAAAAACAAAAATCAAACTTAGAATTTTATTACATTACGGGCCTGGAAAAGTGTAATTTGTATCTAATTTTTTTTAAAATTTTATTACATTATGGGTACCTAACATTTATTACACGTTATTACATTTATTACATTATGGGTCGTTTTTTATTACATTATGGGTTCGTATTACATTATGGGTCGTTTTTGTATTACATTATGGGTAGGTATTACATTATGGGCATTTATTACATTACGGGTCGTAACAGGCGTTCTCAGTAAGTTTATACAGTAGGGATTTTTTTACAAAAAACTTTTTTTCTGTTGAGTTTGGAAATCCCACTATGGGTATTCCCCCACTTACGTCAGAGATGGGAGTGCCCAATAGTAGTCTGTTAAGTTTGGAAAAATCCACTATGGGTATTCCCCCACTTACGTCAGAAATGGGAGCGGGTTCAGTATCACCTTTTTTCCATGAATCGTACATAAGTCGATTTCTGATGTAGAATCCGCAAATGGGTTTCCCTGTACACCTCCATAGGATTCAGTGTTAAACTCATGTACAGATACAGAATCCGCAACCACTTTTGATGCTGATACAGAATCCGCAACACGTTTTTTGCTCACGATTTTAACACTAAATCCTATGGGGAAACCCATTTGCGGATTCTGTATCAGACAATCGACCTCATTTTTCTTAAAATTTCATACATTTTTTTTTACTCTTGAGCGACGTGTATATAGAATCCAGTGATATAGAATCCGCTTTGCGGATTCTGTATCACCCCAAAAACGACATTTTCGTGTACTTGTACACGATTTTAACATTAAATCCTATGGAGGTGTACATCGATGTACGTGTAAATGTACAAAATCGTGTACAAGTGATACGGAATCCGCCTATATTATCTACTTACACCATGACGGGAGATTTTGAGGTCCTTCCGTAGGGCCTGTCAGCTTCCTAGGCTATACAGCAAGCGGCGAAGCCATTTATTGCTAATTTTGTCGGGCGATTTTGAGGTCCTTGCGTAGGGCCTGTCAGCTTCCAAGGCTATACAGCAAGCGGCGAAGCCATTTATTGCTAATTTTATATAAAAAATTAAGTTGCATCCGCACCTTACATGGAAAATTTAAAACCAAAAATTGTGTGTCTAAAAGGCGCAGTCTTGTCGATTCTAAATGAGCTACGATAGCAGAATCATATTTTACCAGCGGTATTATACCTTCACATTTAACATCGCAAAGAGTAAGCTGTGAAATCGCGTTCTCCAATAAAAGTCAATAATCTGCTCATGATGATTCTTCGGTTTCTCAGGCACATTGCTGCTCCATACCATTAAAGTGATAAAATATTTGACTGACAAAATTATGAGAACAGAGAAAATTCTAAAGAGAGTTGAGGGGGAGAACTTTTCTCTTACTTGCAAATGTGTCCGTTTGCCTCCCGTTCTTCTGAGATGCGAGAGGTTACGTCTTGACAGCGAGGCCCCAAACCCAAGGTTGCATTCACTCATTCCCTGTTACTGTAACGAAGTGATCAGGGATGTATCCAGAGTTTTTGTAGGTAGATGGAGGATTCTTGAATTGAACCACCTCCACGAGAATTCAAAGGAGCCTGTGTATAGATATAGTGTGGTCAGGGAAATACAGAACGGTCACTGTGGACTGGTCATATTCCACTCGTGGGCTGTGATGTCCACGCATGCGTTTACCAGGTAATAAAAATCATCATCATCAAAATTTTAATTAATGAAGCACCGGGTGGTACCCGGTGCTTCATTAATTAAATATTTGATGATTTTTTTCTATAATTAGTGTTAGGAATCTAATATTATTGCGTCTGTGAAAATATTGCCCACTCACACCGTGAAAAATGCTCCAAGCAGTTTCGGACAGGGAGCTGCAAACGGCGGAGTTGTAGCAGCTTCACTTCAAATAACCCATCCAGGATTTCACAAAACAGAACAGCTATTCACAAATAGAAGCATCATCCAACCCTCGGCTGGGAGACTGAATTTCCTGACGCGCGACGTTGGGGCGTAGGTTTTGATAAGCAACTGAAAGCCGAGAGTGAGGGCCTGGATTTTCTTGCGATCCCGAGTGGGGTGTTTCCTGTTCTGTTTTGTTTTCATCTTTTTTTTCCTTTTCAACATCCTAATATCTTGGGTTCGTACAACTCCTTCTGCCATCAATATATTTATAATTAGTATGACACTTTCCAGGAGGGGAGTTTATATAAGTTTTAATAATAACTTGTTTCCACGATATAGTCTTACAGGACAGTCGCCACCCCGAATGCCTACATGGGGGCACGATGACGCCGTGTACTGAGGCGTACTGCACGTCGATGGTGCGCATGTCTTCAACCAATCTAACCCTGCCTGTGCTGCGGTGCGGAGTTCAGAGTTACGATGTTGAAGAGCTGACAGCTGCTCGTCGTTGCTCGGTGGTTCTCTCCGGGTACTCCGGCTTCCTCCACCCGTCAAACTGTCACGGTCACGATTAGCCATTGTGCATAAGTATGTGACCTTAAACACCAATAAATAAATAAATAACAAGACAGTCGCCGTGGACTGGTCATATTCCACGCGTGGGCTGTGATGTCCATGCATGCGTTTACCAGGTAATAAAAATCATCATGATCAAAATTTTAATTAATGAAGCACCGGGTGGTACCCGGTGCTTCATTAATTAAATTTTTGATGATTTTTTCAATAATAGTGTTTGGAATTTAATATTATTGCGCCCGTGAAAATATTGCCCACCCGTAGAAAGTGAGCAGTCCACGACAGTCGTACTGTAGATGTTGTTCTGGCGTTACGCACCAATAAATAATAACATGTTTTCCAGTCCGTTTTGCGTGTACTTGTGCCAAACAAATGTTTAAACCATATCAATTTACTACATCACTGTCTTCACAGCATTTCGTCGCCAAAGTTTTAAGCTCAATATAAACTAGATGGTGTTCTGAAAAGGTCAACAAATGGGGGACGTGAGAACCATTACTTATTCCCGGTTCCTTATTCGACATTCGTTATCAACCGATTTTCGGTTGATAACGCATATCGACTAATTAACCTGGAATAGGTAACGTTTCACTCAGCACATGAACATAACTAAGGGAGGTTTAGGTGGATGACCTCACGCCCCCCCCCCTAGTCTTTCTAGTAGCAGGGTTCCCACTCGAATGAAAAGTCCTTGAATTTTGCCCACTTCCATGAAAAGTGTTTGAAATTGTTTTCACCCTTGAAACGTACTTAATTTTCCACCATCTCCCTTGAAAACTATTTAAATTCAGTTTACCTGTTACCTCTGAGACAAGATGTTTTATGATAACCTACTCCACATACATGCGATGTCATAAAATCGATCAGCAAGGCCTAAAAAATTAAAAATCTGTTTCTCAGGCCCTCCCGCATGGTCCGTTTGGCTGCCGCATGCTCTCTTTTTATAACCTATCCAAATTTAAAAAAATAAAAAACGAATGGATTATGTCTGATATTTTACCCAAGTTAATAAAATAGTCCCTTGAGTGCAAGAAGGCTTTGCAATGCTTTAGCATTGCAAAGCCTTCTTGCACTCAAGGGACGTAATACACCACCACCCATGCTATTCTGTAGATTATGGGTCCTAAAACATAAAACAAACCAAGTACATGAACTTTTTAATGGCAAAGAAATAATTACAAAAATAAAAAATAAAAACGCCCGCACGCATGCAATTTTACAAAAAATGGCCCGAGAAACAGAGGATCTACTTTGTGAGGCCCAACCACACCTCATTGAACTCTATGTTGTACCTTGACTGACCTTGAGTGCAACAAGTTGCCATCTGCAATGCTCTAGCAGTGGTGCATTGTTGCACTCAGTGGATAATATATCCACACCTGATGTCAACATACTCTTCAAAAATTAAAAGGAACTATAATTTTGAAATTGCAGAGCAATGTAATGATACTTTCATGTCTTACATGAAAGTATCATAAATAGATGATTTAGAAATTGCAGAGCAATATCTAGAGGCCATCCAACGACTCGCGCCCAATGACGGCTCATCCCAACATCGAGAGAAAAGTGTCCGTCGCCTTTTAACGCATCAGATGGCCCGTTAGGAAGAAATTTTTGAAGTTGGTCTTTTACTAGCTGGTGCGCCACTAAAGGCTTATTATTCACTGTTACGGGTGCAGGGAAGCGACTAAATCAAACTTGCATCTACAAGACCGTTGCCAACGGGTCCCGTTAAACACTTAGATAATCGCCAGAAGTTAACGACATCGGGTATTACTGGGAGTTAGGAGTTACTAGGATACTTTTCAAAGTTTGTCTAACAGAATTTTTACTTTTCGCTTTCCACTTTTACCACTGTTTTTTTTTTTTTATTATTTTGGGTTGTATTCCACAACCATTTAGTCAGAACTTAGCTTACGAGAGCTTTTATCGCCACATTTCATTTCTTCGTTGTCTGTGTGTATCTGTTCTTGTGTCTATACCCTGAAGAAGGTCTTCGTCAGACCGAAAGCTAGGTGATTTTTTCCTGTGCTGCTTGAGCTTAATATAGACGAATGGCTATTTAGGTTTTAAAGAAATCAGGTCCTCGAGGCTGAAATTGTGTTGTAAGTTCATATGGAAAGTATAAAGATTCTTGAAAATAGTGGTCAGAGTCCTTCAAAAATGCTTAACCCTTTACCTAACATGAAAAGCAGACGACACTTGCGTCTCAAAAACATACAGTTAAAACTAGAAGTCCTGTCACGAACTGTGCGCTTATCTAGGCTTAATTGCGCGTAGGAATTGCGCGCATGTGCCATATCGAATGGCATCCAAAGCATGGCAGATTTTCCTGGTTACTCAGAGCAAACACAGGCAATGTTTCTGCCAATGGACCTCCGGGTTACCCGGAGGTCCATTGGCTGAAACATTGCTTGTGCACAGGCTATATGTACAGAATTTGATAGCCTTACTATGGTCATAACGCGGAGATTAACGCGCATATCGACGTGCTATTTGTGCGCATTTCATGACAGGACTTCTAGTTTTAACTGTAGGTTATGACCATTCATTGAAACGAGCTAGTTCTAAAGAGGGGTCACAACCTATGTTTTGGAGACAAAAAATGAAAAAAATAATGAAAATTAATTGGCGATTTTTGTGAATAGCGCTGGCCGGTTTTGGCCGTTAAGTTGGGTAAAGGGTTAAGTAGTGCTTGGATTTGATTCTCTGCTATCAGTGGGAACCCTGAGTCGGGACACTTTCATCTGGATGGAAGCCTTACATATCCATTTGCTATTTGCTCTTTCTTGTAATCACGCATATTACAATATTAAAATGTCACACACATGCGGACGGGCATGGAGATGAAGGTAAGTAGAAACAGATTGAGACTGTTGGTGTCCCAGCATTACAAATTTAGAGCATCAGAACTGTACGTGATTATCAAATAAGGTGTTGCGTCATGACTTTTTTTATTTGAGTTTAACGACACTTTTGACAGCCAGGATCATCTCGTGTCGGACGGTTTTACGGGGGGGGGGGGGGGGGAGTACTCAGAGAGAACTATCGAGCAGCGGCGAACGGCGGCGAGCAACTGTCAGCCTCCCTAACGAACTAACTCCGGACAAGCAGGGTTAGCATTTCGTCGCCTGGGTGCTAGAATGTTCTAAGTCCCATGGGACATAGAACATTCTGGCACTCAGGCGACGATTTGTTGAAAGCAAGTGCACCATCGACGCGCAGTACGCCTTTGCGCACAGTGTCATCGTGTCCCCGCGCGAGGAATCGAGATTAAGTGCCATGTCCAAGGACACAACGCAGTTACCCCTGATGGGGATCGAACCTTGGATCTTTAGGTTTGAAGGCCAAGGCCATAATCAATGAGCCACCGCTCTCCGAACGTCACTACTATATGTAAATTTTATTTATCCACAAATAAATTTCATCAGAGTTTTTTCTTAACTATAAATCCCGTCTGACTAGTATTCAACCAACATCATGAAAGCATGCCTTCATTCACCGAAGGCGTGCTTTGATGATGTAGTTGGAATATTTTATTTGCCGGGACTCAAGCCATCATGCACATGCGACAAATCACGTTTAACGCCCCCCCCCCCCCCCCACCCCTCCCAATAACCGACGCATTTCACCACCACCAAGCGATCATTTACGAAACTCTTGTTGGACGCCCAATTTCTATTGAAGCGAACGAAACGATCATTCTCAAAATTTGTGCATGCCTGCATTAGATAAAGGGGTTAATAACGCCCCGAATGATAGGTGACATTATTGCTTCTTTTCTCAAATTACAGGGAAGTATAAAACATATTTTATTAGTTGTGCGCAAAGGAAATTATTTTTCCCCAACGACAGAAAACACAAAAACATAAAACAAATGCATGCATGCAATCATTCATTCAATACATTTATCAACCACATTGGTTATTGGTTTGGGTGATGTCAAAACCATTCTTTTGACCTTTTACTGGTGGTGGCGATATCGAGGAGAGCTATTGGGTTCATAATCGCTTAACCCAGGAAATTTGGATTAATTTTTAACCCAACTCTTTTTAGAGGCCATACGAGGACAATGTGTTCTCACATTCCAAGTTGAAAAATGATGATGAATGGTCACAAGCTATGTGTTTGAGTCAAAAAATAAAAATTTCCAGGTAATTACGATAGTTGTCCACTTTAAACCATTGCATTTAAATTTACATATAGAGTAGCAATCGCTTGACTGGACTGGTTACGTGAAATAATTCATGAGAGGTGAGGGACGTTGCACACTGCACGAGTGCGCGAATGCGCACGAGTGTTTTACAAAATAGTCCCTCGCCTCGAATGAATTATTTTACGTAGCCAGTCCAGTCAAGCGATTACTCTGTTTATTACTTTTCATTATTAACGATAATTATATTATTTAACCCTTACCTAACGTAACGGCCAAAACCGGCCAGCGCTATTCTCAAAAAACGCCAATTAATTTTCATTATTTTTTTCATTTTTTGTCTCGAAAACATAGGTTACGACCCCTCATTGGACGAGATCGTTCCAATGAGGGTCATAACCTATGTTTTTGAGACAAAAAATGAAAATAATAGTTATTCAAGAATTTGTTTTTGCTAGTGTCGTCTGCTTTTCATGTTAGGTAAAGGGTTAAAAAAAACAATGAAGTCCCCATTACACCCACGGCAAAGCGTCTTTGTTTGCGCTCACAGATACATGGCTCAATTGTTGATTGCATAATTCACTTGTTAAGTTATTGTTTATAAACAAACCCGGAAATCTCAGAAAATCACACTTTGGGAAGTAATAAAAAGGTTTATACCCCCACACCTGTACCACCGTCCCTAAACTGTAGACGGGGAAGGGGTAGTAAACTTTGAGGGGCTCGGGGTTGGCCCAGGAGACCCGTATTTTTTAATCAGGCCTGGGTCCCCAAAAGTTATGACTCTGGAGCCAAGGCTGGGCCCCCGTTTCCCGAGCGAGAATCAGCAAGATAAGTTTCCCGTTGTATTGGAATACTAGTTGCCACTCATGTAAAGTAGGCATGGGGATGCCCCGTGGAGATGCTCAGCCTGTTAACCCTTAACTTAACATGAAAAGTAGACGACACTTACAAAGAAAATTATTGAATATTTTATTTTTCATTGTTAATTGTTGGCGTCGGAAATATAGCTTATGACCCCTCATTGGAACGAGCTCAGCGAGCTCGTTACAATGGGTGCCATATGCTATGTTTTTGAGGCAAAAAAATGAAAAAAATAATGAAAATCGAATAGCATTTTTTGGTGGTCGGTTTGGCCGTTACGTTGGGTAAAGGGGTAATATACATATGAACCAGACCTGGTGTTATCACTTCAAGAATTCTTCACTTCAGGAACTTCGGCATCTGCATCAGTATCCCAACACTTTCGAAAGGGGGCCGTCAAAGAATTAACCCTGGTGCCCGAATTTTCTCTTCCCGGCCCTGGATATCTTTCACAAAAAGTGGGGACGTGTCCCTCCCTCCCAACTTCCGTGGCCCACCACTACGCCGTACCGATCATTTCCGTTGCTCACTTCCAAAATAGTACTGAGACGTTTAGATCTCGATGGGATTTTATTTATTTATTTATTTATTTATTTATTTATTTATTTATTTATTTATTTATTTATTTATTTATTTATGTTTAAGGTCACTTTCAGAATCTATCGCTATATCATGACCGCATCACAGGTATGACGTCAAGGTAAGTCAATCGTTCATACCCGCACTGCCCACTTAGAGGACTTCCACCCAGATGTTGGCGACAGGGTCCAAGTTTAGATGTAAAGCTAGGTTCTCACTTTTCGAAATCCTTGACAACCGTAGCATATCTGTAGCCGGTCTGGCATTAACCGTTGGTAGAAATGGGGTCCGGATTGACCACGTAAAACGCCGGATGGACTACGGATATGCAACAGTTGTGTCCCGGTGTCTACGAACTTTATGTTACCGTGACATGACCGCGCCATAAACGTAGAGACCGTAGAAGAACCGTTGCAGAATCGCAGCATATCCGTAACACCGTAGCATGACCATGAATAACCGGGACAAACCGTAGGACAATCGTGGCTTGTCCGTAGCGCTTCCGGAAAAGCCATAGCATAACCGTATGAATATCATCACATAACCGGAATAAAACTTGGCGAATCCTTGGTACTTCCTCGGCACAACCTTAGTACATCCTTAGCGTTTCCTTAGATCTTCCGTAGGCGCCGTAGCCACACCCCAGTGCCACCGTAGAAATTGTCTAGCGTGGCCAAAACACGCCTGTTTTACCACGGTTTAAAACCGTAGCAATTCGGGGACCAAACCGTGAAAGTGAGACCTCCACATTAAGCAAAAAAAACTTCTTTACCTACACGCTAAAACTAAAGTGTTAAAAACTGCACTTGAAGTGCTGTATTTAACACTTACTAAGTGCTGAACTAGCACTTTGTTCAAGTGTAGATAGCCCAGAACTTGACAGGTGTTCCAATAATACCTCTTGACAAGTGTAATGACGCGACACTTAAAAGGAAACAACGCAGATGACGCGGATCAGGCTCGAACTCTCGAGCCTGATCCGCGTCATCTGCGTTGTGTCCTTTTAATTATGTACCCACCAAGCGCAAATCAAATTATGGACGATTCTGGAAGAACCACCAATGCTAGACACATGGGAAGTGCCATCCATTCAAGTTTCAGATGTCTGACGATTGTAATGTCTAAGTGCTTAAAGCATTGCATTTTGAGTGTTAAAATCAAACCCTAAGAGTTAGAATGGGTTTAACACCTTGAGAGTGTCAGTTTTAACACTTTAGTTTTAGTGTGTTAAAGATTAAATAGTGAATTTAGAAAGAAAGGGTTGAAGAAAGAAAGGAGAAACTTCCCACACTTGACTTTTCAGTGTGTGGGGGACGATATTCATTCAGTGTGGTGTGAAAGTCCAATTGTTGAGCATTGGAGTACACAAGGACGTTTATTCAATCTGTTAAAAAATGATAGCTCAGTTTAAACATGTTTTATTTGCTAACAATATCGCAAATGGGATTGGTGTACAAGTGCTTACCACTTAGAAACACACATCGTATATGCAGCTCAGTTACCAGGTCTGGGGACAATACTATACATTTTTTACAATTGTATTTCTCAAAATGCTCAATCTAAGTGTGAACACAAATAACTGAAGAGTGTTATTATAGCATTTCAAAAGTCGTGCCAATTTACCCGCCGGTAAATTGCCCTGGGGCGGCGGAAGCTCGAAAAAAAATGGAGGGGCACAAATTTACAATGATACCACGGTTCGACCCAGTGTGAAAAAGGTTACAATCATATTTGATGTATATTTATCCACCAGTATACTATAAATTAAAATAAGATATACATCAACATATATGTAAAATTGCTTTCCTTACCTGATTTAAAGATTGGAATTACCTTAGCGATTTTCATTCTATCGGGAACTTTTCCCTGAGAGAAAGAGTTATTTATGTTGTGCGCGAGTGGATCGGCAATGAGGTTTATTGAGTGTTTAAGGGTGTTGGAAATAATATTCTCACAGTCTTGACTTAATTTGGGTTTCATAGAATTTACAATCCCCGTAATTTCATAAGGCGACGTTGGTGTGATAACCATATTATCTGGATATGTACCATTCAGGTACTCAGCAAAGGGCTTCCGAGGTTTAGATATTTGTTTTGAGGTTTGATTCCCTATATTCATGTGCAGTTTCATTTGGTGCATTTATTGAATGAGAGCAATTTATGTTCGTTTTTGTTAATATTTAACGCATTATTTATGATTTGCCATGTTTCCGCATGTTATTTTTATTTTCAAAGATCTTTTTTCATAATACATAGCTTTGCATTGTTTTTTTTTCATTTTGTTAAATAGCCTACAGTAACTTTTGTAATTCCTGGTGTTCAGTTCGGTTTGTGGATAAAATTGTTCTTATTGTTAGCTGAAATTAAAAGTCCTTTTGTCATCCATGGCTTTTGTTTTATAAATTTGTTGTTAAGTTTGTGTATTTTCAAGGGAAATGCAGTTTCAAAAGCAATTGAATAAATTTTTATGAAAGTTTCGTATGCTGCATTGGGACAATCGGATTCCGTAACTGGAGAAAAATCACATTGGGACAGCAACGACTTAAAATGTTCTAAAGATGTGGAATTGATTTTTCTGGTAAGAATCGGTTTTTGAGCTGTCCGGTTTGATGTTTGTCAGTTCGACATAGAAGGTACCAAAATGGTCAGATACATCCGTAATGATTATTCCAGATTTAAAAGCATGAGCCACATTAATAGTGAAAATGTGATCTATGAGTGTTGCAGAATGATCTGTTAATCTAGTTGGTTTGGTGATAACAGGTATGAATCCTTCACTAAACATCACGTCGATAAATAAACTTGTTTTGCTATGGGAAGCTACCTTTAATAGGTCAATATTGAGGTCGCTCATAATTAGGGATGATTAGGGATGATTTATTTTCTTTGTTAAGCAAATCAGTTAAATAACTGATTTTTGATTGAAACAGATCCAAGTCCGCTTTTGTTGCTGTGTTAGGTCTATATATTGTACCAACTATTCTCGATGAGTTTTTGTACTTTAATTCGACAAACAACGATTCAGACTTGTGGTATGAATATGGAGAGGTCATGTCGGATACAGAAATTTATTTCAGACATGATGAAGAGCCCAACACCCCCACCCCCACCCCCGACCATCATCATCACCCGGTCTCGTATTTTTAATAAAGGTGATATCCTTCCAGAGTATAAGTTAAATTGTCTGGAATTTGAAATATTTCTGTCAGACCTATGACGTCAAATGTGTTCTGTTGGTTGTTCAGTTCGGAGAGTAAATGGTGTAGGGAGTCCCAATGTGCATGGAGACTCTGGCAATTAATATGGGAAGCTCAGAAGGATCCGGGTACATCCTCAAGATCTGAATGCACGTCACTAGGAAGAAAATACTGAGTTGTGTATAGACGATAAGTTGTCTTCGGGGTTGTCGTTAAGAAGGTGACTAAAATGATATACAGGATTGGCCTGGATCTTGTCCAGTGTTATACTTCCCGCCATTATCAGGGATCCGAACACCAGTAGCATCGATGCACATTTTGATTTTAGTGGTTGTTAAGGATATGAAAACATTAAATGCTGCAGTGTGTTTCATGAACCTAAAAGAAAGGTGTGATGACATTAACTTGAAAATAGAAATACAATGTTGCACAACAGAGAGAGAACATTAATAGAAAAAAGCAGTTTTGACAAAACATATGAGAAAGAGCTAGTTTCTAGCATTCAGGGGTGGCGTTGGGAGTATGATTGTTCTATTTTTCTTTATACATATGTAGACAAATTAGCCATTTGGGTAAAAACGGTAATTATCGATTTCCACTTCAAATTTTCCATCTGCGTCATTGTCAGTGCTAATGTTGATTTTGATCCAATGGCTATGTAAACTGTTATGGATTGACTATGCGGCGCCAGAGTTACAAAAGTGAGGGGGTACAGTTGGGGATTGTGCAGCGCGGAGCTGGGGTGGGTTTCGGGGGGGGGGGGGGGGTCCTCTCCCTAAGTTGAGAAACTTTTTAACTGATTTGCAACAAAATCATGCGAATATGGAAATCATTGGAACCGGCTTAACAAGCCGGTTCCAATGATATTCATATTTGCATGATTTCATTGTGTTATACCTTTGAGAATTTTTCTAAAATATTAAATTTTATTTATTTTTTAAAATTGCTGGAGGCTGAATTCCAAACGGATGCCTTGCACGCTCTCGATTCTAGCATTCGTCGAATACTCTTAAGCACTATGTTTCAGCCCGTTCAGACGCGGCATGCCTTGTTGCAATGTTGACCCTCGACTCTTGTTTGTTGTTTGCAGCCAGCGTGTGTGTGTGGGGGGGGGGGGGGCGGGAACGGGGGGGGGGTAAACATAATTTCAAAACTTCTCTGATTTAGTGCACTTGGGAATATGGGATTAAGCATACCGACCATTACATCGTAACGTTCAATACAACAAAAGTTAAAATGCTAGTATTGTTTTACTACGCTTGGCGAAAAAAGTGGAGGGGTAAGTACCCCCACATACCCCTCCATGGCGCCACCACTGTATGTGGGAGACTTTAGTTCAAGTTGTCAAAGAGTAAAATTCTTAGTAGA
Organism: Pictodentalium vernedei; assembly: GCA_031216915.1. Taxonomy (NCBI): domain Eukaryota; kingdom Metazoa; phylum Mollusca; class Scaphopoda; order Dentaliida; family Dentaliidae; genus Pictodentalium; species Pictodentalium vernedei. The sequence continues at coordinate 130,316,821 of CM062296.1, read as the reverse complement.
CTTAAATGTGTTTATTTTATTTTTTTATTTTTTATTTTTTGTCTAATTGTTTGGATGCAGTGTAATGGGGATTGCCAACAGACTCTCTCCGCCAAACTGCAGCAAAACAATTACACAACAATTCAGCAAACATGATAAATTCTTCACATAAAATTATTTTTTTAATATTATTTGATTTTAACCCATTAGGGAGATTCATCGGGCACTGTCCTCCAATTTGTAGCAATGATAGTAGATCGTTGAATACGTTTACTTCCAAAATTATTTTGTTTATATGATTGTATGGTTGGGACGTATTGGGAAAAGTCACAAGACACCGTCCACTAACTTGCAATAAGACAAATTACTCACAATATCACCATATTTTAACATACAATCGTTATATACGGGATTACTTCTGTATACAGTTATGAACATTGACATAAATTCTTCAAATAAAATTGTTTTTATAGAATTATTTGATTACTCGACGTTGCTTAACTTCGGTGATCTGAAGAGAATCGGTTACCGCAACGCCACCGCGCCCCAAGTGATTAGATAGGTTTTTACCAATTAATCCGGTATAGTCACAAATTTGGGGGCGTGGCTGTAGTGTTCTCATTTTCATACATGTATTTATTTTCCCTTTAACTTAGACCTTAATGTGCTGCTACAATACATGGTGTTTGTGTATATAAGGAGTCCGCTATAACACACTTAGCACGGGACTCATGTTTTGTATTGCATCGGTGAGCAGGTTTCGGTCACATATTCTAGTCAGTTAGTCTGCAACAATGATGAAATAAAGTCATAAATGTGGATGCTGTCGTCGTTTACTTAATACCTATATTTGTGAACTATTTTGCCTGGTTATGCCTCAACATTATATTTGGCGACGAGGACACTAACAATCTTGCACATAATTGGCGTAAATGGTTGGATAGGTTTGAGAATTTCATGGTTGCGCTTAATGTTACAGCGAAAGCCAGAAAACGTGCACTTTTACTACAGTACGCTGGTCCATCAGTTTATGGTATATTTGAAACGCCACGAACAGATAATACAGCTGATTATGATGCATGCAAGACTGCTTTAACAAGCTACTTTAGTCCTAAACAGAATGTTGAGTACGAACGCTACAAATATAGAAGTTCCAGGCAACTGCATGATGAAAGACTGGATCACTATGCAACGCGTTTACGTGAACTGGTTAGAACATGTTCATTTTCGGATGGGGATTCTGAGATTAAGTCTCAAATTATTCAAAGTTGTGTATCAACAGCTCTTAGGCGTAAATCGTTACGTGAGGAAATGTCTCTCTCGCAGCTTCTGGATACTGCAAGAGCGTTTGAAATAAGTGAATTTCAAACATGTGGAATAGAATGTTCGAAGGAAACCGGTAAGGTAGTTCCGCCTATTTCGAGGGTTAATAAGGTGAAATTTCGTCAATGTCCTGATTTGCAACGACGAAGAGATTCAACACGAAAGTCTTGTTATAATTGTGGTGGAAATTATCCAAATCAAACGTTTTGTCCCACTAAAGGCAAATCGTGTAGAAATTGTGGAAAACAAAATCATTTTGAATCTGTGTGTAGGTCAAAGCCAAAAGAAAAGAGATATGCCAACAAAAAAGCCAAGTCTTGTGTAAAATGGGTTCAGGAGGATTCAAATGATGATTCCGATTATGTGTTTGCTAACAACAAGCGAAGTTACAGTCAGAAATGTCCGTGCACTGAGATTAATATTTTTGATCACAATGTCAGTTTTATGATTGATTCTGGTGCTTCCGTCAATTTAGTGGACGAATTCACGTTTCGCAGTATGCAAAAACGACCCCAGTTGTCATCAGTACGCACCACCAAAGTTTTTGCGTATGGCTCCGGTTCTCCACTTCCACTTTTAGCAGGTCGGGGAAATCTCCCAATCGAGCTATTTTAGCTCAATCGGGTTATTTTAGCCCGATCGGGCTATAAAAAAAACAGGCGAAGTGTGTTTTTATCGTGCGAGATTTCGGCCCACAACAAACAAACGTCGAAAATAGGAGATGTTTGTCTGCAGCGACTCGCACTCAACAAGTCTGGACAGAAAACTGCATCGGTAAGTTTGCCATCAATAATTAGTGGCTAATTAACTTGATTAGCGTTGTGCAATTTATGATGTAAACATTGCATTCAAGTCGCTTTTAAAATACTTTTTCACGCAGTTTTCAACTTCCACTCGGCGGATTCTTGAAAAGACGGCAATCTCACCGCAGCCCGTTGAAACAAAGTTTTTGATTGACTAACAGATTGCAGCTTATCCAATGGAATTTGAGGTAGGTACAGAAATTTCTCAGAATGGTAAAGTTGTCGTTAGGAACACCGACAGTACCAGAAATATGTCGTAGCATGCTTATTGTGGGTTGATGTGAAATATTGTGCTGTGGAAGTCAGACAGTGCAAACATGGCCAGAATCGTGCATACTTTCCCCCTGATAAGAAACAAAAATATAAAACGAGTATCGCACATCAACTTGAACGGGAAATCCGGTTTAATCCTGGCCTTGAGCGTAGTATTTTGCCGATATTTGCGAGTATATAAGGTGAGGTTGGTCTGGGGAAAAAACGTGGATGTCAAATATGTCGTCGCGGGCTGCCATTTCGGAATTGGATAAAGTGAATTCACTCATAGAAGATATAAATAACAACAAATTAAATGAAAAACAACTGTGCGATTTGGCTCACGCAATTGGGAAATCACAACATGTAAATTTATATTATGACACACATATTCATTCGGACGAAACTGCAGTCGACTTGTCAACATTTCATCCTGAAACTTGGATATCGCAGCGAAATTCTGTCGCCATTTTGTTCATTAAAGCCTCAACCAACATTCAGGATTTGACTAAAAAACCCTTATCACTTGCTTTATTGTTGGAACAATTATATCATCTCCGTAATGTCAGCTTCATAGGACCATTTGGATTCATTGTAAATATTATCACCTATTTTATAACATCGTCAAAAACTGTGTGCAATTTGAACGGTGCAATTCGTGCAGCTCCGTCATACACCACAATTCAGAAGTGGGTTCGACAGTTTTCAAAGAATAAAATTCAATGTCCCGCCAATAACGACCTGTTCACTTTCTTTGATAACAACCAAGTTCTTGCAAAACGTTGGCGTGTGACGGCTAATGCTAAGTCTATAGTTAGTGTAATTACCAATGTTGTACATATTTTAACACCACAAAAATCGAATCTACAATTCGACGCCAAGCTAACCCCATCCGTGTGGTTTAGGCCTGACTTTAGCGGATGCGGGCACATCATTGATGCCACTGAAGAACATGACCGCCAGTGTAATGAGCTATTCAGAAATGAACGTGTAAAATTCCTTACTCGTCGCTTAGCTGTAGTCCTCCAAGCACAACAAATAATAGATGGGTCCTTTCGTGACGACGTCGATGACGTTAACGCACCACAAGCTGCAAGGAATATTCGCAGACCAAGTAAACTGATAAAATTCACTGACGATGGCAAGGCTATGTTAAAAGATAATGAAAATCAGACATCTACATCGTACGATTTCGTAACTGGTTGTGTCCCTAATAGTGCACCCGAGGTATCGGTAGGTGATCCATAGTTTGCGAACCCCTGTTCTTATTTGAAAGTCCGTGAGGTATTGACACACCTCACGAAAGCTATCGTAACTGACTGTGACAGGAGTTGGACAGTTATAGGATGCGATGGGTCACCCTATGCGTCAGGCAGCAGACTGATTGAGAGGTCTTTTGCGGAGTACCGTTCTGACCCAAATAAGTTTTTTTCTTTTTAGAAAGCTCATTTTGATTCCTGGTCTTTGACACATAGAAATGAACTTTGTGAAATATATTTTTAAACTTTTGTGGCCTATTCATCTGAAAGCATTAGCAAAGCTGCTCGGATTCAAGTCGCCCAAAGCTTTGGCTTCGTGCGAAGCAGCCAAGAACCACCATAAATCATGGCAAATACTTGAAATTCTATTTTATTTAATGGCAGGTGGGCTACTCTTCCCGTTTGTTCGAGATATGCAATTAAATAAAAACAAATGTAATGTAGAAATGCTCGGGGTGTGGTTAACTGGTAAAGTGCTAAGTTATTTTTGGTCCTGGAAATTTCTTTGTGTATCTTTGCCTTGTTACAATTTATGGGAGAGTGCCTATAGGCACTCTCCCATAAGTTGTGACAGGGCAAATCCTAACAGATAAAATAATATCACTTCAAAGATAACATGAAGCACATCCACAGAATATGAAGCCTTTAAATTGCAATACCGCGACTTCAGAATAAAGCCCAAAAATGGGCTTCCAGCACTCTACCAGTTAAACAATGCCAATAACCAGAATTATGTTTTACAGTATGAAATAGTTTTCACGTACTTATTCGCCCTTCGCGTGTTACGTGCCGGTGTGAGACGCAATAACCACCCAATAATACAATGTGCTATTTCAAAATTCAAAATCTTGTACCACGGACCTGTGAACATACCTGTATATCAAGAGATTTTGCTGCGAGATGAAGCGTAAGATGTGCAACTACCACCAGCTATAAAGAATCTCTTGTGCCGGAACTCGTCGTTCTCTGTGAGTGGTCACAAATCACAAGGGGAGGGTGGAGATTTCATCGTGGAGGCAAAGAACAGACGTTTAAAAATGTGGATTCCCTTCCAACCGAGCAGCGATGGCTGAATGTGTGTCGTAATCTCGACCGCCTGGAAAAGGTAACATTTCCCATAATGTATTGATCACAGGTCCGAAGCCATAGGAGGGAGTCGGCAGTGCGAATCCCCACCCCACCCCCATGGCAACCTCCGTTGAAAATTTGGACATCTCTGTCGGAAATTTTGGCCTCTTTTCACGAGAGTTTATGTGCAAAATGAAAGATTTGGGGCCATAAATATAACCCTTTACCTAACGCAGATAGAAGACGACACTTGGCACAAAAATGTTGAATAACTAAAAATTTCGATTTTTGTCTCGAAAACATAGCTGATGACCTTTAATTGGAACGAGCTCAATGAGCTCGTTCTAGTGAGAGATCATACGCTATGTTTTTGAGACAAAATATGGAAATATGGTAAGATGTGAATAATTTTTTTTTTGTGAACAGCACTGGCCGGTTGTGGCTGTCACATTGGGCAAATTCCTGGAATAAGTAAACAAAATGATAATTTTTTGTGTCCAAAACATAGTTTATGGTCTTTCATTGGAACGAGCTCGTTCCAATGAGGGGTCATTAGCCATTTTGGAGACAAAAAATGCACGCTTGGTCTATATACTCATGCCAATAAGAACAACACAGTTTTGTCACACTTGAAGGGCGATAAATTTATTGTCCAACTTCCTTTTTGAACCTTTTTTAGGGCCGACTTTTTTTGTGCGACCTTTTCTTATTACCGCGGCAACAGTCTCACGGTGTGTCGGACATAAATATTCTATTTTGTCCAGACAAATGGACGCACTGTCCGTCAAAAAAAGACACCGGGCGTGCTACCAATAGTCGCACCCCTCTTTGTCACAACCCATCCATGGTGTCTTTGCGTTGTTATCTGATATGAAAAGATCACCACAGATTCAACAAATGTTTTTTGCTGCCATCGGTTTTGTTTTGGCCGTTGGTTTTTTACGACATGGGCGCTTCATCCCAGACGGAGAACACAATGCCTGTGCCTGCTGAGGTCGCTTGCCAAGGCGTGTCGCTGCCGATGGTAGTTCTGTGACGATTGGTTGTGATGCTGTGGATGTGGATGGTGTCGGCTGAGGTTCGGTTGGTGGTGGTGGTGGTGGTGGTGGTATTGATGGTGGTGGCGGCGGCGTTGATGATGGTAGTGATGGTGGTGGTTGCGTTGATGATGATGGTGGTAGTGGCGTCTCGCATTCCTCTGCCGATTCTGTGTCCGAAACGTCCCATGTGTTCATTGCAGAGTGCTGTACGGAATCTTTTGGCTGAAGAGAATACTGAAAAGTCCGATTCAGGGATTCTCAGTCGGAGTCATACGTATAAAGTATAGTTCAACTATTTACCTAACGTAAGTTGTGGACGGCACTTACATAAGTATTTCGCATATAATAGAAACATTTCATTTTTGCTTCCAAAACATGGGTGGTGGCCACTTACTGGAATGAGCCCGACTTGCTCGTTCTAATGAGGGACCATAAGGTATGTTTTGGAAGCCAGAAATTAAAATATACTCATAAAATAGAAACACAAGAAAAAATTAAAACATGCAAAGTTCATGAAGGGCACTGAATGAGTTTGACTGTACGTTTGGTGAATGTTAAGGTGACGCCTATGTTATAAAGTGCACAGCACCAAAAAAGCCGGAAATTGTTTGGGTGCCTGCCTTGTAGACTTCGTGTGGGCATGTCAGAGCTGTTTAAATGACAAAACGATATTGTATCTCTGCTGTTCGCCTGATCGTCATGCATTTTGTGGCGCATGTCCAGGCCCGAAGGCAGTGTTTTTTCGACGGAGGATGGGGGGGGGGGGGGGGGGGAGGGGCACAATGTAAATTTCCTTCAACGCTGATAGGAATGTTGCAAAATCCCGTCAATAAAAAAACATGTATCTGCACATAAAATGGTCAAAATTCCAGTACAAAGAGGCACAGATATCCTACAGACATTATCGGTGGGGGGGGGGGGGGGGGAGGGGGACACCACAGTCTCCAACCGCCATTACGTTCGGGCCTACACGTCTCTAGCGATTGACAGTGCGTATATGGGGTCGATATCGTTCAGTGTATCTTGGGCCACAGTATATCCATTATTTGCCGTGTGTGTTCCGTTTATGATGTTGTTGGGCTTTCCTCGTCAACAACTGTCGGCGTTGCTGCCAATTTTGTTTACAGTCTTTGTTGAAACATTGCACGTCTCAAGTTTGTAACTGGTCGTAAAAAGCACAGACTGTAGTAATGGTACAACTATTGGAGACTTGCACCCAAGATCCGCAATATAACTTTTGGGTTTAGTACGTATAGTATATTCATGACACACTCGATGAAAAATTACCCATGCACCCTAACTCCCCAAAATTTATTTTCTGCCTGGGACAACATCTTTGCGATTTTACAGAAACAGTTGTGCCCACACACACACCTTTTTTAGCTTCGCAGCCCCCCCCCCCCCCCACCCCCACCCCTATACCATCAACCTCCAATCCAGCCCCGATAACCAGCGAACCGTTTTCTACACCTCTGTGTACAAATCAATCAGGTTGGTTACGATAGCACCCCAATATGCATTGCAGAACTGTACCTTGTAGAGGTCCAGGAAATATTTCGATCCATAATGGACGTCTTGGCCAGTGTCGCTCCTAAGTCGAATGAAACCAGCAGCACCGGTTTTTCTCTCCAATAATTGTATCTAAAGTATATCCAAATGTATATTCATAATGAGACATATTTGTGGAGGTAAACACTTGTTATTTGGACGTCGCACTCATGGATGTGTTAGAGAGTGGATTTGTGTGTGTGTGATGAATGATCGGTGTGTGTGTGGGGGGGGGGGGGGGTAGGGTAAATGTGGGCGTGGGGGCGGGCAAAGCCCATTTTTACGGGGACAAATGCCCCCGCCTCATGTTACACCGCCACTGTTCTTATGCCTTATCACAGAAATGGCAGTTATTATCTGTGTGCAATGTGCTCTCCGAATGTGTTTAATTCCGGTAGACAAAGGTGATGTGTGTCGGGGGAACATGGGGAGGGGTGGGGGTCGGTATATATTATTTAAACTTCCGGTGAGGACAGGGGGCATGTTCCGCCCTCTGTTTCTGTGACGCCGTCTGGGTATGTTTGCAACCGAAATGTCTTATATTTGACAGTTCCATGTCGTTTATATTTGTAGATAGAAGACAACATTGCACAAACTGTACATCCAGTAGACCAGTCTGTTGGAAAACTATTCACCCGGAATGTGGATCTGTCTGATGAAATCATTCAATTCCGTAGAGAGATTAGATCAAATGGATTTATAGCAGACGCGTCTGCGACGATGGACCTGGTTTCTCTGTCCGGGGATGAGATGGACACAGACTTCATACATTTCACTACTCTTGCTAAAGACAATATGCATTCTTATTTCGAGCGTGTCAGGAAGGGTGGGGGGAGGCAATATAGTGGCCACATCGTCAGACAGGGTAAAAGACATTTACGTGACACAACAACAGAGATCCGACGGAGAGAATGTGTACAGAAAGACGAAGAAGGACCTCAATGACGGCAAACTACAGATGCTGGACTCCTTGACTGAACAGGGTGCCGAAGAACTTGCAGATGAGTTCAGAAAAAGGTTGTTTCTATGCTTTTTTACATTTATGTACGCATGCAATGTACGTGATACACAAGATGTAAATGATATACATTTTACATTGACACTGCTCTCTAACAGTCACGACAAAAAGTGATGTCCTGTGCACATTTACGTCACATGAGAAATGCAGTGCAATTGGACCAAGGTTCCAATTATTCATTTTGTTCTACGATAACGTGACTTACTTCCTTGTTTTTAAAGATCTCTCGACTCCTACATTGCGAGCCCTCAGGCCTCAGAGTTATTTTCAGTATCGGAACGGGTAAATTAAATAACATACGGTTGCAAATAAAGTATCAGAATGAACGATTGCGTAACCGCGGTGAGGGGCGTGGGGAATTAACATACTTTCTTTAAGTTTCTTCCAACCGTTCCTCCCAAAAAATAAAATCACAAGGGAGACCCAATTCCAACTAGGACCCTCCGATCGTGAACCCACTTTCCTGTAGGGAGATGGCAAGAAAGGGTGATTATCGGCGGGTCCTACTTAGAACGAAGGGAGAATTCCCCAACCCCCACAATTATCCTTATACCACCCAATGCAATATCATAAAACAACTGGTTAGGGCCCACAATAATAGACTCCTGGCTATGCCCCGGGGGTGAATTCAGCTTCTCATTTGTCGCATTGTTGAAAAATAGCGTATTAATTCTGATGTCACGCTTTTTCTGCAGGTGGGATGCACTGAAGTCAGACAAAAAGCCGAAAAGGGAGTTTCGAGATTTTCCAATGGGCAAAAAGCGCAACGTAAAGGGGAACGTTTGTTTGTACAGTAATTTATGCTTAACTAGGTTTCCATACTTTTTGTTAATTTTTAATACCTTCCTCAAATTCCATTGGATAAGCTGCAATCTGTTATTCAATCAAAAACTTTGTGTCAACGGGCAACAGTGGGATTATTCGCATTGTTGAAAAATAGCGTATTAATTCTGATGTCACGCTTTTTCTGCAGGTGGGATGCACTGAAGTCAGAAAAAAAGCCGAAAAGGGAGTTTGCGGATCTCCACACCGACGTTACATGGCATATACAATTACTACAAGAACAGTTTGAACGTGATAACGAACAATATGCTGGTATGTGCAGCTCTTGACTATCATCATGTATATCAATTTTGTAGTGGGTGGGTGTTACGATGTGTGAGGATATGTGTGTGTTGGCCAATATATATAAAAATATGAAATACAGTCGTAAATGGATGCAGCAGTGGAGGCCGTGGTCTCACGAGCTGGACAGCTTTTTGACATGAAACCCAAACATTAGCCTATATGTATTGATTATATTCATATGCATTTACCATTGATAGAAGGCCCTTTTTCCTTTTATAAAAACAGGTTTGCCTTTTCTTGGGGTCTTCTATGTAGTGGCTGGAGGTTTCACCTGTAGAATGGCGTTTGGCCTTACAAGCCTGGTCCTTCTTATTCTTCCCAGGGTTGATTGGTTTGATGGAATACTGGTATTCCGCACTGATTTGTGCGTGCTTACGTCTTGCAGCCTGCAAAACGGATTGAACACAACGATTAGGCATTTGAGACTATTTTCGCATACAAAATATGTAGTCGAATATATATTTAGCATCTTATAGCATTTATTATAGGCATACATTTACGTCGATGAATACAGAACCTAAATGAACAATTAGAGATGTAGGCCTATCATAATTAACACAAACCGCTAATTTGAAATATTTTTGTATCGTTCTTTCAGGAATAGACATTATACCCGATGAAGAGGGGGAGCAGGATGAAGAGCTGGGTGATGACACAAACATATTTTAAATGGCGTACTGGTGTGTTTTCAACTTGGTATGTGCACGTCATGATTTCTTTCAAACTCTAAACGATGTTGAAACATTTTATTTACAGGATATATACTTGCATTTCCACAGCACGTATGCGCAATATGTCTTAGCATTCCGTTCATTTCTGATGCAATTGTACTCCAAAGTACCAGCATGATTTCGCACTGTAAATTTACCGATTGTGATATTACCATTAAATTCTTTACCAACGTATCTGTAAGTTTTTTTTTATGCTGATCCCTCTTGTTAATGGAGCACACTATCTGTTGAAGTGTGCTCGGCAGGTATTTATACTACTTTGCCACAGACTGACACCTCGCGCTGTACAAAACCACTTGCTTTGCATATCACATGTAACAGTGCTTGTAGAATCATGCTTTTCGAGATTTTCCGATGGGCAAAAAGCGCAACGTAAAGGGGAACGTTTGTTTGTACAGTAATTTATGCTTAACTAGGTTTCCATACTTTCTGTTAATTTTTAATACCTTCCTCAAATTCCATTGGATAAGCTGCAATCTGTTAGTCAATCAAAAACTTTGTGTCAACGGGCAACAGTGGGATTGCCGTCTTTTCAAGAATCCGTCGAGTGGAAGTTGAAAACTGCGTGAAAAAGTATTTTAAAAGCGACTTGAATGCAATGTTTACACCATAAATTGCACAACACTAATCAAGTTAATTAGCCATTAATTATTGATGGCAAACTTACCGATGCAGTTTTCTGTCCAAACTTGTTAAGTGCGAGTCGCTGCAGACATACATCTCCTATTTTCGACGTTTGTTTGTTGTGGGCCGAAGTCCCGCACGATAAAAACACACTTTGCCTGTTTTTTTATAGCCCGATCGGGCTAAAATAACCCGATTGAGCTAAAATAGCTCGATTGGGAGATTTCCCCGACCTGTTTGGGAATGTTTGAATGTGACATATCAACAAAACAATCAAAAGTACACTCAGTGTTTCATGTTGTCAGAGGCAAAAGTGGTAACTTACTTGGCTATAAAACCGCCAGTGATTTGGGTTTAATAACAATTTCGGATATAAACGATCTGCACACACCTAGATCTGATGAATTTGTTGTCAAGTATTCGTCCTTATTTGAAGATTTAGGTAAATTTAAGGGACAGACAGTGACTTGACTTACAGACACGTCAGTTAAAGGGCTATATAAGTAATGGAATTTTGTTTATTTTGAAATTCTCACCTCTCCTATTCCTTAAGTTCAGGTTAAATATACACAAATTATACATCAAAATAATGGTTGGGGTGTATAGAACACGAAACACGTATGCAATCAGTTCATAGAGTTGACAACAGGAGCCACTAGTTCCTGGAAGTCTGCTATCGTATTCGCACCAGAACTGATAATAAAATAATATTTCGCAAGAACAACTCGTGGCCGAATGTGCTTCAGATATTCAATAACAAAGCTAGGCATTCAAACACTTTCGAGTGCAGCGACAGGACTGCATTTTGGAAAAGGACAACACTGTCTGCATTTTTTTTTTTTTATTGAAGATGGTTTCCATGCTCGACAAACATGCGCAAATCGCTCGATACCACGAATTTCCATCCAAAAACAAAATCGTAATTCTAAGAAATTTCAACAGGTGTCATGATGCCTTGCATTGAATATGGTAACTGTGTAATCTCTATCCAATAACAGTATACTGTATGAAGGCGATCTTTTTCATTATTTGATTTTAGGCGGCATTGTTTTTACATGCTTTTTCCATCCGATGACATCGACCGGAAATCGAAAGTATACTCATACGTAAACAAAAGCAATGGCTTTGGAATTTTTCCCCATGCAGCTCTGTAGCCGTGTTTTGATTAATTTTGATCCCCTAGCTTTGTTCTTGGATATGTAAAGTACATTTGGCCACAAGTTGTTTTCGTGAAATATTATTAAATTATCAGTTCTGGTGCGAATACGGCAGCAGACTTCCAGGAACCAGTGGTGCCTACAGTCGACTCTATGAGCTGATTACACGTGTGTTTCGTGTTCTATACATCCCAACCTTCATTTTGATGTACATTTTGTGTATATTTAATTTGAATTGAAGGAATATCAGAGGTGAGAATTTTCAAAATAAACAAAATGTCATTACTTATATAGGCCCTTAAGCCCATTGCCCAACCTCATCGTCGCATACCGTTTCATTTGCGTAAAAAGGTTGAAATTGAGATAAATAATCTGATTGAGAATGATATCATTGAAAAAGTGGAAGGCTCCACTCCTTGGGTTTCCCCAATTGTTGTCGTACCAAAGGCAAAAAATTCCGCAGATGTTAGAATCTGTGTTTATATGAGACTACCGAACACTGCCATAAAGCGTGAAAGACATATTTCACCCACATTAGGTGACGTCATACATAAATTAAATGGAGCCCAGGTTTTCTCCAAACTTGATTTATTAAAAGGATATCATCAATTAGTCTTAGCAACAGAATCACGATATTTGACAACATTTTCAACACATTTGGGTTTGTTCAGATATAAACGTCTGAATTTTGGAGTTTCGTCTGCAGCAGAAGTTTTTCAGAATATTATTAGGCAGCAAATTCAAAATATACCCAATTCAGTTAATATCAGTGATGATATACTAGTGTTTGGGAAAGATCAAGCATCACATGATGAAGCCCTTGAAGAGGTTTTTAAGTCTCTAAAAGACAGCAATCTTTCTCTCAATAAAAACAAATGTTTATTTAATAAATCCAAATTGGAATTCTTTGGCCATATTTTCTCTGCTGATGATGTAATGCCCGATCCAAAAAAGTAGTGGCCATTCAAAAGGCTGATACTCCAAAGAATGCAAGTGAGGTAAAGTCCTTTCTTGGTATGGTAAGCTATTGTTCAAGATTCGTTGAGAATCTTTCAACATTAAGTGCACCCTTACGTGAACTTACAAAAAAGAATAACAAATTTGAATGGAACAAAATACACCAGAAGTCATTCGAAGACATCAGAAACTCTCTTGTTTCGAATGCAATTTTGACGTATTTCGATCCTAACATCATGACTGAAATAACCATATATGCTAGTCTTGTAGGGGTAGCTGCTATTTTGGCACAGCGTAAATCTCTTGCAGATGAACCCAAAGTAGTTGCTTTCGCAAGTCGTAGCCTTACGTCTGCTGAACAAAAATATTCTAAAGTTGAAAAAGAGGCTCTTGGAATGGTATGGGCTTGTGAACACTTTCATTTATTTTTGTATGGTGGTGATACATTTACCATTTTCACAGACCAGAAAGCTTTGCAGTTGATTTATTCAAATCCTAAGGCTAAACCATGTGCTCGAATTGAGCGTTTGGGGTTTAAGATTGCAGCAATATAATTTTAAAATTATACATTGACCTGGGAAACATGAGAATCGTGCAGATTATATGTCCCGACATCCGACCCAGACCTGTTTAACTGGGGAGTCGAATGTTGAGGCATACGTGCATTTTGTAGCAAATCATGCTGTTCCAAAAGCCATGACCTTATCAGAAATACAGCAGGCTACCCGCAGATGATGCAACATTACAGAAATTAATTGGTATTATACAAAATAATTCATGGAATGAAATTGACCAAATACAGGGCTCAACGATCAGTGTGTCCGACCTGAAGTCTTTTAAGCATATTTCTAATGAACCGGAGATTGTTATTCTGAGAGGTTCCAAAATAATAGTTCCTGAAAAACTAAGGTATAAAATAATCAATATTTGCCATGAGGGCCATCTTGGTTTAGTGAAAACTAAACAATTGTTGAGAGAGAAAGTGTGGTTTCACAATACAGATAAATTAGTCGAGAAATTAATTAAGGACTGTATGATGTGTCAGATTAATTCAGATAAGCCAAGGTCTGAGCCACTGAAAATGACCGAGTTGCCAAAAGAGGTTTGGTCAAATATTGCAATTGATTTTTACGAACCACTTCCAAATGGAGAATACATACTTGTTATTATGGATGAGTATTCACGATTTCCGGAGATGGAGTTTGTTAAATCTACATCTGCGAAAACCGTGATACCAAAGTTGGATAAAATATTTGCCACATTTGGCATACCCAAAGTTTTGAAAAGTGATAATGGACCACCATTTAATGGAGGTGATTTTGCTCAGTTTGCAGAAAATTTGGGTTTTATACATCAGAAAATTACTCCTTATTGCCCAAAGGCAAATGGCACTGCTGAAAGATTTATGAAAACTATTGGCAAACGCGTTGAAATTGCTTATACGGTAGAAAAGTCGTACAAGCAAGAATTGCTGTCATTCCTGCGTAATTACAGATCTACTCCTCATTCGTCAACAGGGAAAGCTCCAAGTGAGTTAATGTTTGGACGAATAGTTCACATAAAACTTCCTTGTCTCGACTTTTCCAATGATGATAGAAATGTGAGAATTAAGGATGCTAAGTCAAAAAAGAAAATGAAAATATATGCAGATAAGCGAAATTTCTCTCGAAAATCAAACATCAAAGTTGGTGATTCAGTAGTTGTTTTAAACAAAAATAAAAGTAAAACTACTCCAGTTTTTTAACCCAAAAGATATACAGTAATTGGTGTGAAAGGATCAATGGTTACGGCCAGAAATTCAAGCAAAACAATAACTAGAAATTCGTCATGTTTCAAAGTGATAAGAGCTCATGATAAACCACTTGTAGATATGCGTTATGATGAAAATTTGGATATCGAACATTTTCCAAGTCGACCCATAACACAGTCTACTTCTGAAAATGAACATCGGCACCCGAAACGTAATATTACTGCCCCTAATTGAGGAAATGTGAGATTGATTTTAAAAAAGTCGAGGGGAGATGTAGTGTTCTCATATACATGCATGTATTTATTTTCCCTTTAACTTGGACCTTAATGTGCTGCTACAATACATGGTGTTTGTTTGTATAAGGAGTCCGCTATTACACACTTAGCACGGGACTCATGTTTTGTATTGCATCGGTGAGCAGGTTTCGGTCACATATTCTGGTCAGTCAGTCTGTAACAATGATGAAATAAAGTCATAAATGTGGATGCTGTCGTCGTTTACTTAATACCTATTGTGAACTATTTTGCCTGGTTATGCCTCAACATTATAGTGGCAACCGTTACTTATTCCCAGTTCTTTATACGACAATCGTTATCAACCGATAAAATCGGTTGATAACGAATGTCGAATAAGGAACTGGAAATAAGTAACGGTTGTCACGTCCCTGCAGAAATTGCAGTTGATGCTGGCAGATTCTGAGATTCTACCAGATTTCATTTTCTTCCATGACAACGTAACCAAGACAATAATTTGAACAATAAATCAACCATTGAACGAAAAGAGATTGAGAAATGTTTAATGACTTACGTATTTCGAATTCCAGTGTTTTTTAAACAATTGCTATAAAATCGAATATAATTAATAGCTTTCGTTGCAGAATGCAGGCATCAATCATGGGTTTATTTCGCCTGTAAAACGCTCTTAACTGGGTAATTGTTGGGTAGCCAATATTTATTTTGACGACACACTCCTAAACAACCAATTTTTTTTCCAGGCCACAGATACATACCCGTTTTTTCGATAAGAAATTTTATGACATCCGATAGGGGCGCGGTGGCTCAGTTGGCAGAGTGCAGGCTGCAAGCCGAGAGGTCCTCGGTTCGAATCCCACCTGCGGCAACCGCGTTGTGTCCTTGGGCAAGACACTTCACCCCGATTGCCTACATGGGGGCACGATGACGCTGTGTACTGAGGCGTACTGCACGTCGATGGTGCGCATGTCTTCAACCAATCTAACCCTGCCTGTGCTGCGGTGCAGAGTTCAGAGTTACGAAGTTGGAGAGCTGACAGCTGCTCGTCGTTGCTCGGTGGTTCTCTCCGGGTACTCCGGCTTCCTCCACCCGTGAAACTGTCACGGTCACGATTAGCCATTGTGCATAAGTATGTGACCTTAAACACCAATAAATAAATAAATAAATATGACATCCGATAAATCTAAACACGATTAAAAAATAATGACTGACTCCTTTAACCAAAAACGCGAAAGTTTTTGCGGAAAGGAAATTGGATAGGACAGGATTATCCATCTGAACCCTGGTGGTTTCTTCCATGTCAGTTCAGTGACAGCAATTGGAAGAGTCCATATTCATTATTTGAAGGGAAAACCAATCATATTTTCAACGTGCAGCCTTTGCAGCCATCCCACTTACTGGAACTATGTCGTACCATGTTCCTGGGCTGGAAAGGTGGTCTTTAGAGTTCAAAGAGTTAACAAGGGCGTCGCGAAGGTGGTCGACAGAGAGGGGTGTAAATCTGATGTGTCGCGACTGTGGTGGCCCAAGTCCCGATTGATAAAATATTCCAACTACATCATCAAGGCATGCCTTTGGCGAAGGATGGAGCTGGAATTGTAGTCAGCCGGGTGCATTGTTCCAAAACTCGAGAGTTCTAGGAACTTTATTTATTTTATAAATAAAATATGC
Organism: Pictodentalium vernedei; assembly: GCA_031216915.1. NCBI lineage: Eukaryota > Metazoa > Mollusca > Scaphopoda > Dentaliida > Dentaliidae > Pictodentalium > Pictodentalium vernedei. The sequence goes on along the minus strand of CM062296.1, from coordinate 130,300,262 downwards.
GTGTAGTTATGGTACAACTTATTTATTTAACACGTACCTTATTGGAGCTCCGGTCATGATTAGCCATTGTGCAAAAATATGTGACCTTAAACACCAATAAATAAATAAATAATACTCGAGGTCCATGTGGACCATGCTGGTCCCCAACATCCCCAATCGGGCACTACAGACTTCTATTTGTATGGCCGTCTATTTATTTATTTATTTATTTATTTATTTATTTATTTATTTATTTATTTATTCATTTATTTATTTATTGGGGTTTAACGACACTTTCAACAGCTAGGGTCACCTCGTGTCGGACAGTTTTACAGGTGGAGGAAGCCGGAGTACCCGGAGAGAACCACCGGGCAACAGCAAGCAACAACCACCCCCACCCCCCCCCCCCAACGTACTAACTCCACACATGCAGGGTTAGCATTGATTGAAGACAAGTGCACCATCGGTGTGCAGTATGCATTAGGTCGCCGTGCCCCTACCTGGGCAATCGGGATTAAGTGCCTTTCCCAAGGACACAACGCAGTTACCCCTGGCCAGGATCGAATTATGGACCTTTCGGTTTGAAGTCCATTGCCGTAACCACCGAGCCACCGCGCTACCACGACCGTCTGTGTGTGTCAATAAAATCTAGCCTTGTAAGAAAGTACATGAGTACCAACAAGAGTAAATCGACATCCACGACTCCATTTCAGACGAAAATGTTCCGAAAAATTATTAGGGTTCACACCACCTTAGCGACCCCCCTGTAGATTAACCCTTTGAACTCTAGTGGTATCTTCCATGCCAGTTCAATAGCAGCAATTGGAAGAGCCCATATTCATTATTTGGACTGAACAATCAATATTTTCAACGTGCAGCCTCTAGGCTGCACGTTGAAAATATTGCTTGGTCTACCCCACACATTTACTGAACAGCCATCCCATTTAAAGACGGTATGACGTATCATGTTCCTGGGCCGGAAAAACGGCCGCTTGGGTTCAAAGGGTTTACATCTAGATTGGTGTTGAGATTGCACGGCTATCGTCATTTTGTTTTTCGCTCCAAGATGAAGGTGTGCAATTTCGTTTGTGGGCACAGAACGTTTGCTGCCTGTCGCAAAGGGTTTGATTTTTACATCTTGGGCACAGCTGACACTTTAGACGCAATTTGGTCAAATATTTTTCGACATTCTATTTTTCTCTATAGAATGTCACGTTGCATGATTTCAACCATTTATTTAATATGATGCGAAATATATCGTTATCTGTTGCAATTGTTGAAATAGGGCCGTCACAAAATGGAAGGAGGAATCATTTGACGGTAATGACGTAATATGGTCAAATAGTTTGGGGCATTTTCTATAGAATGCCTCTTTAGTAGTAGGAGAGGGAGGGATCGTGACTTATTGGCCGGACCTACCCCCGGACCTAGGAAGTGACGTCATGTCACGTGACCCAGTGGCGCCATGTTGTGTTGTCGTGGTAACCCTCGTGAGCGGCCATCTTGGGACGTCATCCCCATAGTGATACAGGGTGTTAGTGCGCAGCGAGTGTTGTTAGGGTAATACGTGTTTCCGTTGTCCATTTTGTATACTGGAGGCCACCATCTTGGTTTCTATGGTAGCACATGGTTGCTATGTGACCCAAAAGCCTACAACAAGACAGGGGTAAAGTGTCGTTAAACCCTAAAAAATAAATAAATAAATAAGTAAATAACCAATACCTAATTCGACTGATCAGTTGTAAACATTTTAAATGACAATTGCTGTCATGTTTGGCATTATTGGACCACTTTTGGTGTTTTGGCAAAAGAAAGAGAGACGATGGAAGGAGGGGGGAGGGGAGCATTGCACCAAACTGATCAATTCCATTCTCTGTTGAAACCAACTATTTATATGGTTCAACCGATTACCCGTGGGAGTCTTCCCTAAAAGGAACCTCATTTTCAGAAGTTTCAACCCTTACCAGGAGAGGCTATCAAATACAGTATACAAGCTTCAGATGTAATCAAGTAAATAAGTGATTATGGAATATTAACCCTGTACGCAACGTAACGTCCAAAACTGGCCAGCGTTATTCTAAAAAATCTCCAATTAATTTTCATTATTTTTCATTTTTTGTCTGGTTTTCCCACCCAATATCACACTCGCAAACGGCACACAACAATACACATCATGTCAGGTGTTATAGAAACGCTCAGATATCGCTCCCAGGGCGTCCAAATGTGGGGGTAGGCACTACGTTCAAATCGCTGAACTAGGGAGAAGAGTGTCCCCCTCCCACAAACGGGAGGAGAACACCCTCCTCCCTAGTTCAGCGATTTGAACGTAGTGCCTACCCTCATAGAGGGGGTTGGCACTACGTTGATATCGCTGAACTACCTCCTCCAGTCTTCTAGCTCAGGTCTGCGGCGTTCGCGAGATGCCTTCGGCGTCTTGCCTTGGACCCCCCCCCCCCCCCCCATATGTTTCCCCCTGCCCCCTTAAATTGAATTACTGGCGCCCCACTGCTTGACGTTGACGGATATCCCACCGAATATCCATTCCTGGTTCTCGGAAAGCCTTTGGAATTCACAGGCCTGCGCAGGTGAAAAGGAAACAAAACAGTTTTCGAAACATACGTTCATTGCAACTTTCATTTTGATGTTACGCAACGACTTATAAATAGAAACACATACTCGTTTATGTGAACAATTCAATAAGCCCATTGCCGATTCGCCATGTTTGACGTTGATGACATGCAAGGTCAGAGGTCGCTTCGGGAAAACATTTCGATCAGACTATATGTTAAGACTGCAGAACATGCGATAGAAACAAACAAAATATTTCTGCTTCTACACTGATAATACAAGAATCTTACATCATTTTCTGAGAAGCTCCCTGTTAAAGATTCACAAGAAAGGATATCCGATTCTTGTGCTATTAGTATAGAAAAACATTACATCTATAGTTTTTACCGGTAGTGGTTATTCTTCAACTCATTTTGACATGCACAATATTATTGGTATGTGGACACAATATTATTTTGATACGCGACTCTGCTACCAGCAGACGATTTTCACCGTTTGGGGACCACGTCCCCTCCCCAACCTCTTGCAGTTGGAACATATGTGTGTTATGCTTGTATTGCTTTGTTGTTTGAATACCCAGGGTTTGAATTTTCACTCACGCAGTGAACTTTGTGTCGTTTGAGTGATCTATCTGTTATTTTGTCACTCGCAAACAAAACAAGCCCACGATGCCGAGTCTGCCTCCGCTTGTGGGAAGGCGTTCATTGCGGTATTCATTTTACGAAAAAATCAATATTATTTTGTTTTGTCGGTTTAATGAAGTGTTGGAAGTATGTTTTTTTTCTATCTTTATTAGTATTATATCGAAAACGCACATTTTCTCGTTTCAAACGAAACATTTTGTTTCTTTCTGTCGCATGTTCGACAGTCTTAACATATAGGCTGATCGAAATGTTTACCCGAAGCGACCTCTTACCTTGCATATCATTAACGTCAAACATGGCGAATCGGCAATGGGCTTATGTATGAAACTTCATAAACACGGACAAGGCAGCAGCGCGGAAAAAACAACTTTCTTTTCTCGTCCACTGGCAGAGGTTCGAAAAACCATTTGTGAACCCATAAAATTACTTTATTCGCGTCAGTATATTTTTAAAGTATGTTCATTTCATCCCCCACAATGTTGCACACAGCACAGTTTAGGCTATTACTTTAATTCCATAGTTTAATGGGCGGCGGAGCAGATAAAGCCAAAAGCAAACAACCAAAATATTTGAAATGCCTTGGAGATGTTTGTTACACAGTAAACAGCAGCCGTACATACGTGACAATTTGTTTTTGTTTACATGAACATCGGTGGGCGGTACGTCTGCTGTCAATTTTATCGCCGAAATCAAATAGAAAAAGAAACAGAGCCTTTTTCTTTTTAATAACATAATAGCATACTGTTTGGAGTTATGGATGCTTTATTAACATGAGACAATGCATGTTTGTTAATTTTTGGTGTTTTATGGTGTAAACTCATTTAAAACGTAATAAATAACTGCCACTTTCATTTCACTCTTCGCGAGGCGACGTGCTATAAATTTAGACAAGTTCGCATTCAGGTCGACGTCACCAAAGGTCAACTTGGATGTAGTTCCACTGTAGGTGAAAATTTTAACTACTGAAATCCCATTGCTGGCGTGTTCACCACGGTTGGTGTATAAAGCTAAAATCTATGTCATATGCTTTATTAACATGAGACAATGCATGTTTGTTAATTTTTGGTGTTTTATGGGGTAAACTCATTTAAAACGCAAATTTTAACTACTGAAATCGCATTGCTGTCGTGTTCACCACAGTTGGTGTATAAAGCTTAAAGTTATGTCATAGGCTTTTCCTATATAGTAGAATAGGTAATCATGGTATAAAATACGTTAACTGGTGTGCAGAGAAGTCATTTTGGGTTTCTTAAAAACTTTTCTCCACTTCCTACATGAAAATCTTTAAATGCTGTTTACAAAAAAAAGATATTGTTACTCCCAAAATTAAATCTACATAAATAGTGGATATGGAATGAGTGTTTTTCTCATATAATATTTATGAAACGAGTCTAAGAATTTTCCGTTTTGGCGAGCTTCTGGCAAGCCCAAACGGAAAATTCGGACGAGTTTCATAAATATTATATGAAAAAAACACTCATTTCATATTCTATTTATCATATGACACACACACGCACAAATTAGCCACTTAGTGTGACTTTTTAACCCATCACCTAACTTGAGTTGCAGACGGCACTTGGAAAAAAACATCCTCATATAACTAAACATTAACCTATGTTTTGGAAGCAAAAAGTGAAAATATAAAAAAAAATGAATGGCGTTTTTCTTGTAGGTAAAAGATTAATACAATGTAACCCACCCTAAATAGGACAGATAACGTAAATTCTCCATACTGGAATTATGCAAATGTGACCCAGTTGTATTTTGCTTAGCCAATCAAATTGTCCAGTTTTGAAATTGACCAATGAAAGCTTCCAACTCTAATTATGCAAATTATGAAAATGTGGCCCAGTTGTATTTTGTTCAGCCAATCAAATTGTCTAGTTTTGAAATTGACCAATGAAATTGACGAAAGGCTTTATTTATCACTGATTGATATGAAAACAAAATATTAAATGTTTTAAAGTGAACAAAACGGATGAGTCATATGATAAATTATGTTTCTATTCAGTTTTGTTCTTTATTATTCGCCTGTTCTATGAAACCCCCATCTACAGCAACACTAAACCATGCGGGGAATAGACAGAACACGATGTGTGTTTGAATCGGTGGGTGTTTTACATTACGAGTTGGAATGGCGTAGTCATATTTCGCGAGAGCCGTAGGCTCGAGCGAAATATGATTACGCCATTCCAACTCGTAATGTAAAACACCCATCGATTCAAACACACATCGCGTTCTGTTTTTATTACACAACCCATGCATTATAATTCATTTAAATCAACACATTTTAATTCCGATGTTTAAACCCAAAGGTGAAGAGTCTGTTTGTTTTAACTGAAGCTGTACTGATCAAATGGATCGATAAAAAATCTAAACAACTTTTTCACAAAGCTTTTCTCTTCGGCTGGTGCCCATTCACGTCTAACCATTCGGTAGCTATTAATGCTAGTGAAAATATAAGTACAAATTTGTGCAGATTTGCAAAACGGCTGAGAGAAACATTTTTAAAAGAAGTTCGAAGCATGTCAAGATGTACGAAGATTTACCGAAATAAAGTTGACCAATTTAGATATAACGGATCCCCAAAACGAGACGGACACGAGACTGGGTAATGTTCTGGTTGGAAATGATTGGGGTTTTTTTTTTAAATATTATCTCATTTTTGGTTAACTAATTTTTTGTGAACCGACTTTATTTTGCTTTGGACGTTTTCATTTTTACACTGTGCGACAGACTATCGATAATTGTACAACGAAATTTGGAAACTTTTCGAAGCGAAACTAATGACTCGATGGGAAAGGAACTAGTATGAACGGTGCTGGGAAAAAAAGTTCCGGCGTGTGCATCACCCATTGAAGACAGAATCCTTTATGTCACAGCGGCTATTCCGTTAAATACAAGGGTTTAAAGTTGAATGGATGTGTAATAAATGACAATCTGTTCCACACGCATGTACCGAACGGAAATCCTTGACGGAATATTTTTAAATAGAAGTGAAATTTCACTAGAATTTTCTACAAATCGTGCACCGCAATTACAATCTGAATCGCTAGCAATAGCTAAAAATAGTAACACGGGTTCCCCTCGCAATTTTTGTTGACGATAAAATGTGTTCTTTTTGTTGATAGTTCGCTCCCTGAGTTCCAATGTGTTTTGTGTGTCTACTGGCACATAGGACACATTGGAACTCATCAATGTGTTGTAAATTAATTGCTGAATGTCATTCTAATAATTGCTTTTATAGACGTGAGTTGTCAAATCGTCGCCTGAGTGCTAGAATGCCCTATGTCCCTATAGGGGACATAGGACATTCTAGCACTCAGGCGACGAAATGAAGTGCTGAGTGTCATTCCAAAAATTGCTTTTATAGACTTCAGGGCGAGTAATAAACGCAGAACGACAGTTATGACACACGTGTGTGAATGGGTTAATCGGTATGACACGAGTGTCAGCGCTGAAGTGTCATTCTGATAATGAATTGCTGAGTGTCATTCTAATAATTGCTTTTGTAGATGTGAGGGTGTGTAATAAACACAGACCGACAGTTACGACACACGAGTGTATATGGGTTAATCGAAATGACACTAGTACCATATTGATTAACCCATTCACGCGCGTGTGTCGTTCTGTGTACGAGTGCCTGCGCGGAAGGATAAAACGAGACGAGTTGTCAAATGAATTGCTGAGTGTAATTCTAATAATTGCTTTTATACATGCGAGGGCGTGTAATAAACACAGAATGACAGTTACGACACGCGTGTGTGAATGGGTTAATCGATATGACACAAGTGCCAGCGCTGAAGTGTCATTCTAATAATTAATTGCAGAGTGTCATTCTAATAATTGCTTTTATAGACGTGAGTGTGTGCAATCAACTCATTCGCACCTCTGAACTCAGAATGCGAGCATCCTAATTACAATCTTAATTAATCGGAGGGATTCCCGACGCTTGGAGACATTCTTGGAGATGAAGAAAGAGAACGATGAGAAAAAGAAAGAGCCAGAGGCGGCCACCACTTCCCCTCCCACTCCCACAGACAACCCCATCCAAATGCCGGCTTCCCAGCCGGTATTGTCGGATGTGGAAGAGTCTGTGGAGACTGAGGTGGAAATGGAAGCTGCCTTCTCGCCTCTTCCTGATCCCCACTCGCCTCTTCCTTCTAAACCAGAATGACAGGACGCGGACGACAGGCTGGAGAACATCTTACGGGAAAACAAAATACAAGGGGACCTTCACAGGCAAGAGATGGACAGGAAGTACCAACTACTCCTCCAACAAATCGAAGAAGCCAATAAACTAATAGACGCCAGAAACCTACAACAACAAAAGACTCAGCAATCACCCACAACCACTCCCGACTCGGCTAGGACCAGACCCTACACAACTCAACAACCACCATCAGACCGCCCACCAACAACACCAACTACCACTGTCTCTCCTTCCAAACCTCCACCTCTGAAAAAGAAGCAGAAAAGACACAAGCGCCGCTAACAACCCACAACTTCTCCTCCTTTACCACGGTCTGACACTTCAAAATTCTACAGCTACTGAGGGTCGAAAGAGGCTTGCTCCCCAAATCTCCCTGCGCGCCTTCGGCGCGCAAAACCATTTGGTTCGATAAATACAGAACAACAATTAGGACACACTAGTGCCATATCGATTAATGCATTCACGCGCGTGTGTCGTTCTGTGTATGAGGCTTTCGCCATTTTCTTACAGACTCGAATTTACTGATCACAGAAAATTCCGTTTCTCTAGTTGGTGCATTTGTTTGCATGTCAGTAAAATAACGTTTATTGACGTAAGTGATCTTATTTTTACAGACGGCGAGTGTGGATTTGTTGTGAAGTGTTTGTTAAAAGCTATAAATATTCACATTTATGTGCAACTGTCTCAAATATCACCAATTTTAATTCATTTTATCAGAAAGAGAAATTGTGGCTTCACTTCTCTCACGAAATACACAGCAATGCATATGAAGCATCTCGGCTGTAATTCATACATCTCTGCAGCTCTCCGCACTTCCTTCGTGTAACCAATTGAAGGTGCCGCCTCCATAATTTGTAGCAAGGGCGCACTAGAAGCATCCGAGGGCAGGGGGGGGCATGGGTATCGAAAGGGCATTCGACTCTGGGTATAGTTTAACCCTTTACACAACGTAACGACCAAAACCGGCCAGCGCTATTCTAAAAAATCGTCAATTAATTTTCATTATTTTTTTTTATTTTTGTCTCAAAAACATAGGTTATGATCCCTCGTTGGAACGAGCTCGTCGAGCTCATTCCAATGAGGGGTCATAACCTATGTGTTTGAGACAAAAAATGAAAAAAAAATTAGTTATTCAAGAATTTTTTGGCAAGTGTCGTCTGCTTTTCATGTTAGGTAAAGGATTAAACATTATTTTATTTCAAAGTTAAACTGATACCTCGTAGTATAATAAGGTAATAATCAACACGAAACACAGTATAATCAATGGAATTGGATTCAGCAGCAAGCATGAATGCTTATGTAAGCTGTCTCCATAAGGCAAATTGAACATTAGCGTATATATATATATATGTATATATGGCGAGTAGGTCATATAATGAATCAAGTTAGGCTGAAAGGCATAGTTAGATTTATGGAAAGAGTTGATACTAAAGAAAAGACTAGGAAAGAGTTATCGGAAACGAGGTCGCTAGTGAAGAGAAATTAGGGAAGATAAAAGCAAATGAAAATAAATTAAATGCCCAGGTAAGACAGATGATTCCCCAGTACTTAAGTGAAAGTCCACTCTGGGTATGAGTTAAAAGCGGGAGTTCCCAGTGTATCATAAACTGAAAAGTGACATTCAATGGTAATGACATTAGTAGGTAATAAATGAGAGTTCAACCATCATCGTACATGTACGTGTACGTGTACATGTACACCTCCATAGGATTTAGTGTTAAAATCGTGTACATGTACAAGATTTTTAACGTTTTTAGGGTGCTTTAGAATCCCTTGAGAATTCAAACATCACTGATTGTATCCAAGAATGACAGAAAACGCATGAAATTTTACGTACAGTACATGTACCGTTTTGATTGAAATCGGCAAGTGAGTTTCCCCCATAGGAATCAGTGTTAAATTGCAAGCAAAAAAACGTTTTGAGAATTCTAACATCATTCTCTAGCCGATTCTAACAATCCGCGTCCGTACACGATTTTAACACTGAATCCTATGGGGGAAACTCGCTTGTGGATTTTAGGTCTGAAATCGACTCGCGTGAAGAGGTGATGTTTGAATTCTCAAACCCACTGTCGCGTTTCTCGAAGTGAGACTGGCGCACGTTATTGTGAGGTGATCTCGATGAGCACTTGATGGAAATGTTTTGAACGAAGAGTGTTGTCGTCGGTGTGTTAGAAATTCGCGAGCCTGCTGTCACGTCTTCCTGAAGTAAACTAACACACGTTATCGTTATGACTGAATGAGGTTTTTGTTCAAAAAGAGTCGATTATGAAGATGGTCTGCATTATAGACATTCATGTTTTGTCTTGATGAGACGGATAGAAATTGAGTTTTGGAGGATATTGTTTGAAAGAGTCGATCTGTAATAGATATTTGTGTTTTGTCTTGAATGAGACGAATAGAAATTGAGTTTTGGGGGATATTGTTCGAAGAGTCAAACACTTAGTGGAATGTTTAAAACGCATTTTCCGCTCAATTAGGTTTTTGAGTGGTAAATTTTTAATATATTCATGATAGCAATCAGAGAGATAAATAAGTTCTCAGCGCTAAAATTAGTTTTCTTTTGTGTGTTGAAACTGTTTAACAGTCATCAAAGGGATTCTCTCTTAATTCGAAACTGAGTGAATGGTTGTTTGATGTGTGAATGGAGATCTTTTGACAAAATGTAAAACCTACTGTCAAAATGCGTTAAATCAGAAACCGGTTTGTCATGTACTGTGTAAACGTATTCTTAAACTTCACCAATTCAATTAACAGTCAGTTTATTATATTAAAGACGGAAAGATTTTTATTACTTAAAAACATAAAAATATAATTAAACATTTAATTTTGAAAATAATAAAACAATTAAAACGAAAGATGTTTTTACAGATGGATCCTAGACATCGAGATCTAATTTTAGGCGAGTATGAACGTGCTAAGAAGGGGATTCAGTCAGCTGATAGGAGCAGACGTCTTGGTGAGATGGAACTCAAACGCGAAGCCACAAAAATATTTAAACCCGTGACGGAGGGTCAAGAGCGAAGCAGGAAGGAGATAGTCGAAGAATTGAGACCCATAAAGGAGAGTTCTTTGAGAATGGGTTCGTTGCCTCCTAGTTTTGGAAATCGGTATTCCGTTCAATCTACACCGGATTACGTTCCCACGGGAATTCAAACAGATTTGAGCGAGAGCGACGATACAGCTTCGACTATCACCACTAGTAGCGTCGCATCGTCCGATGATGGCGGTAAGAGAGATCAGTCGTATGGATTTTATAAGGATTCGGAGGGAAGGATTTTTGTAGGAGACACAGAAGTAGAAATTGACGATGATGAATTGATCGTGGATTCGAACAAATACGAATTGACTGATGGTCTGTGCAGATTGCTCCTTTACGACAAGCCTGGCGATTACACGGATCAGGATTTCGACAATTACGGTGACATTCTGGTTCAGACTCACGCCATGAAGAGAAATAACGATGCCAGAGAGACGAGACCCAAAGCCAACAGAGGTTACAAGTGGACGAAAGTGGTGAAACCCATATGGGATATGAACAAGAAGTTCATCGAATCGGTGACTGGCAAAGGGGTGAAAACCACTTTTCTTCCGAGCGATTCTGACGCTCTGTCTCAGAGATTGAGTTTGTTGATGGCGAGCAGACGGGCTGGTAACACAGGATTAGATAATCAGATAGTTGCTATATCTGACGAATTGTTAAGACATAAGGTTTTGAATAAAAACCACTATAAAAGGCTGATGAACGAATTGAAGGATTGATGTGTATATAATAAGTAGAGAGAAACAAGCAAACAAACAAAAATAAAACAGTAAATTCTTACACTAGAATAATAAAAGTATTTAAAAACAACAAAACGATTTACCAGTGAAAAAACAAAATATATTATAAAAATAAAATATGTTGGTGATAAAGAACAGGGGATACGTCAGGACTTACGTTCAAGGCGGTTCTGGCATCGTCGATTCTATAATGCGAGCGTTCACGATCGATGCGGGTAGAAAACTCGCATCGACCACGTTTGAGGTCGGTAAGAAGACGGCTTTGGATGCTGGTAAGAAAGCCGCTTCCGAAGCCAGTGGTAGGATAGCTTCTGTGGCTGGCAAGAGGGCAGTCGACGCGTTGATCGACAAGTTGATCAGTCCGCCGGCGAAGCGAGCTGCGTTAGAGCGAACGCCGAAAAGTTGGGAAGATTTTAAGGATGCTGTGGTGCCCATACAAGATTTAGCCAAAATGACGAGTGGATCCGGATTGAAGAGAACTCGCGACGGTGTGATATAAATAAATAATAACATTAAAAACAGAGTCTGAAAAACATAAAAAATTTGCGTTTGAAAAGAATCTAAAATAACAAACAAAACAAATAAAACAAAGATGAACATTAAAGATATGTCTTGGAACGACGCCGCGACCAAGAGGTCGAATAACGAGTTCTTTCCCAAAAGCATAAGAGGTTTGATAGTGGGAAAATCGAATTGTGGAAAGACCAATCTGTTGATGAATCTGTTGTCCCGACCCGACTGGTTGGATTATGACAGATTGTTCGTGTTTGGCAAGAGCTTGTTTCAACCCGAATACAGATTGCTTCGAGAGTGCATGGATCGTAGATTGCCCAAGGACGTCATAGCCAGAATCTTTGACAGTAGGGAGGAATTCGACAAGAGCGAAGCTCCACTTTCGACCATTTTGGACGGTGCGTCGATGGAACTGATGAAGAGAAATGCATCTTCGAACGTCGAGTGTCGATTTTATGAGAACGCTAGCGACGTTCCGGATCCTAGAGAACTGAAATCGGAAGATAAGAATCTCATGATTTTCGACGATCTGCTTTTGGAGAGACAGAACCGATGCGAATCGTATTACGTTAGGGGTCGACACAGCAACGTGGACTGTTTCTACCTGTCGCAGAATTATTTTCGATTGCCCAGACAGACGATAAGGGAGAAAGCTAATTTTCTATGTCTCTTTCGCCAAGATCTCAAGAATCTCAATCACATCTACGGCGATCACGTCGCAAACGACATGAGCGCGGCGGAATTCAGGAGATTCTGCAAGAGGGTTTGGGATGGTGGACTTTACAATTTCGTCGTGATCGATTTGACAAGCGAATTTAATCGCGGAAAATATCGGTGCGGATTCGACAAGTTTTATGTTTCTAATGATAATAATAAGATAGAGCGTGAAAATAAAATTTAGAAAATAATAAATCTTTAAATAATTAGTTTTGAATAAAAAAAATAAAATTAAATATAATGTTCGAACATGGAGAATTGTTAGAACGGATAGCCGAGAATACGGCTGCAAAACAATCCATTCAAATCGTGGTGAGTGGCGATTTGACTCGATTCGCTACGAACTTCGAACCTTCCATCGAATTGAATAGAGAGAAAAGATACGAGATGGCGTTGGTGAATCTGGAGACTTATTATTCCTTTCCCAACGTCACCGAAAAGAATAACTCGTTCAAGTATTCCGATGGAACGGATTGGTTGGAGATTCGAATTCCCAAAGGAAGTTACGACATAAACGATTTGAACAATTACATTCAGACGCGAATGAAGACGGATGGAAAGGGAAGCAACAAGATCAGACTCGCACCCAATCCTAATACCCTACAGACGATGTTGGATTTGGAAGATAATTTTCGAGTGGATTTCAACACGGACGATTCTATAGGCAAGATGTTGGGATTCGATCAAAAGATGTATCGAGGCCACGCGGCATCTGAAAATACGGTCGACATTCTCGCAGTCAATAGCATTCTGGTGAACGTGGACGTGATTGCTGGAAGCTACGTGAATGGTAGCGCTCAACCGACGATCTATTCCTTCTTTCCAAACGTGTCGCTGGGTTATAAGATCGTGGAGCGACCTCGAAATTTAGTTTATCTACCAGTGATTTTAGACACGTTGTATAGTCTCAAAACCACGTTGACGGATCAAAATGGTGAACTGTTAGATCTTCGCGGAGAGAGAGTGACGATACGATTTCACATAAGAGAAATATAAAAGCAAAAAAATTGTGTATATATATATATAGATAACAAAAATAAAATAAACGCAATATTAATTTTACAAAATTATTTTAATATAATTATTAAACAAGAAACAATTGAAGTAAATATATTTTAAAAAACAGAATTATGACAGAATACGTGGTTAAAAACGTGAACATATCCGCAGGACAGAGGAAGAAACTTAAGAGAGCGTTAACAACTCGAGGCGAGGCGGTGAGATTCAAATTCACTCACGAAGATCTGACGAGAGGCGGTCAGGATTCGATCGCCTGGACCAGAAGTCAAATCAAAAGGATGGAGAAAGCGATTCACGATGGAAGAGGGTTGACGGTGAGAATGAGTCCTGCTCAATTGAGATACAATTTGAGAATGAAAGGTGGTTTCCTACCGCTATTGGCAGGAATAGCCGCAAAAGCATTACCCTTCGCCGCAAAGGCACTACCCTTTCTCAGAAAGACTCTCGGCATGGGAGCTCTCAGGGACTCGCTAGTTCGGCAGTTGAGAAATTAATGGGTGGCAGCGGACTGTTTTTGAAGAAGGGAGGAGCCGTGTGTCGCGTCCACGTAGACGACAGCGGTAAAGGATTGTATCTAGAACCAATTAGAGGTGGCAACTCTCTGAGAGGAAATGGTCTCTATCCGAAGAGTGGACAGAACGTTGAGCGACTCGGCAAGGGTTTGTTGCTCGGTGAGAATTCACCATTTAAGAATATACCGATTTTGAATATGTTATTATATATAAAATTATATAAAATATAAATCATAGAAAGTATAAAATAATATATTTAAAATGGGTAAAAAGGTGGAGAAACAAATTTATCACCTGGATGAAAAGGTGGAGAAACAATTTGACGATAATGACAAACATCGCAAGCCAGAGAGCGAAAAAATAAAAAAATGGTTAGACGCTAATGATGGATATCTAAGGAAAGAACTGATGAAAGAGATAGATAGAGCGCGGGATAGATGGTTGAGAATGAGACAACTCTTTCCACCGTCACCACTACCTTCTGAAGAGAATGGTGATGATGCGAGTGTTACCAAGAGATGCACAACATTCGTTCATAATTATGATTCGGATAAACAAAAATGTTATAAACGTATCATATCACAAAGAAAAAGAAAAAAAGAAGAAGAATCGATGCTGAAAATTGAGAGAAAAGGAAACGTTATTATAATATATGGTGACAGTGAAGAAGAAGGAAAACAAAAAAAAAAGTAATGAGATCTAAAGATGATCTTATTACTTTTTTTTTTCATTTTTCTTCACTAAAAATCAATCACTCTATTGTTTATATTTCCAAGTCCGTTATTAGCATGTTGACACTCGTGTCTTCTCCTTTTTCGAAAATGTGTCGAATGTTTATCTTTACTCTTTTGAGTTTTTTTACATCGGTCAACTCGCTCTCACTACCCAATTTCTCCACGAGTTTGAATGAGATGTTTGGAAATATGTAATTTCCATAGGGCAACGACAAATCGTCCTTGTCGAATTCTCTATCTTCAGCAATGACGATGTTCTGCAGATCGCTTTGGTACTCGTAAATCAAATCGAGCGCGGCTTCGTCCAATTTCAAAGGCATCTTATATTTGTTGTATTTGTGCTCTAAGCCCTTCGTCTCGACCTCGTTCAATTCGATGGGATCGTGTCGTTGTAATCTATAGATTTTATGACCGAATTTCTTATTCGTTTCGACTCATTTCAATTTCAATTCGCATCTTTTAGGTGTTGTTGTCCTCATGATCGATTATTTGTTTTTTTGTTTTTATGAATTCTTGTAAATAATGTATATTTTAAATTTTGTATTTTAATAATTTGTTTAAAAAAAAAATTTTTTTATATATATAAAGAGCAAAAAAAACAAAAGTTGTTTTTAATTTTAATTTCTTTAATGTGAAAAGTTTTTTTGTAAAAAGTAATGAGATCACTTTTAGATCTCATTACTTTTTTTCCTTCTTCTTTGCTAAAATCAATCTCTCTATTGTTTATATTTCCAAGTCCGTTATTAGCATGTTGACATGCGTCATTTTCTCACTTACGAAAATGTCTTGTATGTTTATCTTTACTCTTTTAAGTTTTTTTACATCGGTGAACGCGCTCTCACCACCCGATTTGTCCAAGAGTTCGAGTGAGATTATTGGATATATGTAATTTCTAAAGAATAACAACAAATCGTCCTTGTCGAATTTTCTGTCTTTGGTGACGATGATAATATTCACCAGATTGCTTTGGTACTCGCAAATCAAATCGAGCATGGCTTCATCCAATTTCAAACACATATGATATTTGTCGTAGTAGCGCTCTAAGCCCATCGTCTTGACCTCGTTCAATTCGATGGGATCATGTTGCTGTAATGTATAGATTTTAAAACCTAATTTCGTACACGCTTCGACTCGTTTCAATTTCAATTCGCATCTTTTAGGTGTTGCTGTCATGATCGATTATTTTTTTTTTTGTTTTACGAATTCTTGCAAATAATGTATATTTTAAATTTTTGTATTTAAATAATTTGTTTAAAAAGTTTTTTTTCCCTTAAATATATATAAAAGTTAAATTTTAACATCCTTTTTTTCGTATTAATTTTTTTTTTTTTTCACGAGTTTTTAGAATGGGCAAGACATCGAACGTTTAAAAATTAGCCTTCGCATCTTGCAGTTATCATCATCTATTGAGAAGGAATCGGGTGACATGAACATGCGTCTGCTTCGCGGAAATTTGTTTTGAACCTCGTGCGAGACATCGTTATAAGTCATAAGAGTTCTATTTGTCTTGAACCTTCTTTTTCAATAGTTCGAACGACATTGTCGATTAATTTTTGTTCGCTAATAGTATTACGATTCAATTTTCTATCGCAAATCGTATCGTTTTCTTTCGAAACGCATAAATATAAATTACGATTTTTTTCTTCTTGGTTTTTGGAGAATAACGATTTATTAAACAACGTCTATGTTTATGTCGAGATTCCGTCGTGGATGTTGTCATCATGATTGATTATTTGTTTTTTTTGTTTTATGAATTCTTGCAAATAATGTATATTTTAAATTTTTGTATTTTAAATAATTTGTTTAAAAAGTTTTTTTTTTCTCTTTATATATATAAGTTAAATTTTTAACATCCTTTTTTTCTCGTTTTTTTTTTTAACGTTAAGGAACATAAAAAAATCGATTAATTTCATCATTAAAAATTTTTTTTTTCACATTAAAAAAACAAAACTTTTTAAACAAATTATTTAAAATACAAAATTCGAAAAAATATATTCTTACAAAATGAAACAAACAGATAAAAAAAATTGGAAAATTTAAATGAGAAAACCATACCTCAGTTAAACGAGATTTGTAAACTATTAAAAATTTCACATTTCAGAAATCATAGAACTAAGTCAAAAAAGACTGAAGTCATACAGAAACATTTGTGAAACGATTGAAAGGCAAACGAAATGCCGATAGCAATGATATCAAAAAATGCATCGGTTGTGAAAAATGAAAAGAAGAAAAAGATAGTAAAAGGAATCGAAATGCCGATAGCAACGACGTCAAAAAATGCATCAGTTGTGAAAAATGAGAAGAAGAAAAAGATAGTAAAAGGAATCGAAATGCCGACATCGAAAAAAACCGGAAACGTTTCGATTGTGAAAAATAAGAAGACGACTAAACGAAAAGCTGTTGAAGAAGAACTTCAAGTTTCCAAAGAAAAGAAAAGAAAAACTAAAACGAAAACGAGTGATGCACATCAGATTCTAGGCAAACGAGATATATCGAGTGAACTTCGACGAGCAATAGACGAAGGGAAAGGAGAAGAATATCTAGCGCGACTCACTGCGGAACTATTTCAATCAAAGTCCGTGGAACGGGAAAGTGCGATCAAAGGTATTTTTAAAACTTTCGACGTGATTCCCTCGTTGAAGAAAATCAATCCGAAATTGTTCATGGAACAGGTGAAGAAAAAAGTATTGGATTTGTTTCGCAAACACATGAACGTAGGACTAAAAATTAAGATGATACTCCATTGCGTGATGAATAAAATCGATGTGAAGTCCGGCGAGAGCATCGTGAAAAATGCATATTTCAGATCTAACGTTGAACCCTTATTTCGAGGTTCAGATTTATCAGACGTTTTCGAAAAGATAAAAGACAAGATGTTGACATCTCTCGCGAATTATCAACATGAAGGTAGTAAATGGATGTTCGATGAGATGTTGAAACTCGAAATTCACATAACTAAAAACGATTTGTTGAAAGGGTCTTCCTACGTGAAATTACCGTATTTCCTAGCAAAAAAACACACCGTGATCAACGTGAAAAAGATAATCAGTGTTTTAAATGGGCAGTAACTTCCACTTTATACCCTGTCAAAATGAACATCGAAAGAGTTTCTTCTTATGAGATAACTTCTAAAAATCTCGATTGGACTGGAGTGACTTTTCCAACGCAGTTAAAACACATCAAACGTTTCGAGGCACAAAATCCCACCATAGCGGTGAACATCTTGGGATACGACGAAAAACGAAAGATCTATCCTCTCAGACTGACTTCGTATCTCGGAAGAGAAAAGACGATTATTTTATTATTGATTTCAAATGGTGACAATCATCATTATTGTTGGGTTAAACATCCGAGCCGATTACTGTCGAAACAAAATAATAATGATAACGGAAAGATATCTTTATGTTACAATTGCAAGAACGTGTTTCACAGCGAAGACTCGTTGGGGAAACATCAGGAATATTGCAACAAAAATCAAGGTGTCCCCATCGAAATGCCCAAACCCAACAACATCGTGAAGTTTGAAAATCACAATAGAAGGTTAAAAGTACCATTCGTCGTGTACGCTGATTTCGAATGTTTCACCCCGAAAATGAGTTCCTGTCAACCCAACGCTCTTCAAAGTTATGTCGAAAAATATCAAAAACACATACCTTCGGGCTATTGCATTTACGTGAAATGCGCTTTCGACTCGCAACATGACATGGGTCCCTTCACCTACATGAAACAGTATGAAGATGACGATGTGGCTTAAAGGTTCGTGGAAGAGTTAGAATGGAAACTTCAAATGTTATACGACAAATTCAAAACTCCGGCAAAAATGATCATCATGCGAGAGCAGCAGAATGAAAATAACAGAGCCACCGAATGTCATAGATGCAGACAATCATTCGACGAGAATTCAACGGAAAATAAGAAGGTCAGAGACCACGATCATTACACGGGTCTGTATCGCGGTCCGGCTCACAGCAAGTGTAATTTAAAATATCGAGATGCCGCTTTCTATCCGGTGATGTTTCACAATCTCTCGGGTTACGACAGCCATCTGTTCGTGAAAAATCTCGGAACCTCATACGAAGAATTAAATTGCATCGCGAACAGCGAAGAAAGATACATTTCCTTCACGAAATGGAAGCTCATGGAGGAGAAAAGAGTAATCGACGAAGAGACGTTGGAAGAAAAAACGAAATTCATTCGTAGATGCATACGTTTCATCGACAGTTTTAAATTCATGTCGACCGCTCTGGAAAAATTAGTCGATAACATGAGCAAGGATAAATTTAAAATCATGAGCGAACATTTCGGAGAACGAGTAGACATCATGTTGAGGAAAGGAGTCTATCCTTACGATTACATGAACGATCTAAAGAGATTCAAAGACACCGCACTACCTTCGAAAGAAGATTTTTATTCGAAATTATACGAATCCGACATTTCCAACGAGAATTACGAACACACTAAAAACGTGTGGAAATCATTCGATATGAAAACCATGAGAGATTATCACAATCTCTATCTGAAGACTGACGTTCTACTCTTGGCAGACGTGTTCGAAAATTTTCGAGACGTCTGTTGTCGAAATTACGATCTGGATCCCACTTGGTATTTCACCGCACCCGGTTTGGCGTGGGATGCTCTGTTGAAGACCACCGAAGTCCAATTGGAATTATTATCTGACGTGGACATGTTGCTCATGTTCGAAAGGGCTGCGAGAGGTGGCGTCTCGATGATCTCCCACAGACATTCTGAGGCTAACAATCCCTACCTGAAAGAAGGTTTCGATTCAAAACGGTCGACTAAATACATACAGTATTGGGACGCCAATAATCTGTACGGTTGGGCTATGAGTCATCCTTTACCGATTGGAAATTTCGAATGGGTGAAGGAACCGGAAGAGATGCAAAAATGGAGAGACTATCCTTGCATTTTAGAAGTCGATTTCAACTATCCGGAAGAATTACACGATCCACACAATGATTATCCGCTGGCTCCCGAACGAATGGAACCGAACGAAGGAGACGAGGAAAAACTCATTCCCAATTTATTTAACAAACGTAACTACGTCGTCTACAGCGAGAATTTGAAACACTACGTCAATTACAGGATGAAATTAGTCGACATACATCGCATCATTCGATTCGACGAAGAGCCTTGGATGAAAAAATACATCGATCTCAACACGAATCTCAGAATTCGAGCCAAGAACGATTTCGAAAAAGATTTCTTCAAACTCATGAACAACTGCGTGTACAGTAAATCGATGGAAAACATCAGGAAGAGAACCAACGTTCGACTCGTCACGTCTGAGAAAAGAGCTAAATCATTAGTGGCAAAACCCAATTACAAACACCGAACCATATTCGACGAAAATCTAGTGGCCGTTCACATGCAAAAGACGCACCTGAAGTTTGACAAACCGTATTATCTCGGACCGCTCATCTTAGATATCAGCAAGCAATTGATGTACGAGTTTCACTACGATTACGTCAAACGAAAATTTGGTGATAAAGCCAAACTACTGTTCACTGACACAGACAGTTTAGTTTATGAGATAGAGACGAAAGACGTCTACCGAGATATATCTCCGGACGTGGCGGAGTGGTTCGACACGAGCAATTATCCCGTCGATCACCCGTCCAACATTCAATCGAATGACAACAAGAAGGTGTTGGGTAAATTTAAGGACGAGAGCGGCGGTAAACAGATCGTCGAATTCGTGGGCTTGAGACCCAAACTGTATGCCTATCGTCTAGAAGATGATGAAGAGATCAAGAAGTGCAAAGGAGTTAAAGCGTGGGTGGTGAAGAAAAACATCTCTTTCCAAGAGTATAAAGATTGTCTGTTAGGAAGTGGTCCGGTGTATAAGACTATGAAATCGATTCGAAGCGAAAATCACGACTTGTATACCGAAATAGTCAACAAGATTTCGCTGACTGCCGATGACGATAAGAGATTCGTGTTAGACGATAAAATAAGCACTTTGGCACTCGGATATTGGACTGTGGATCTAATTAGAGATGATATGAATATGGATGATTGGATTCTAGATACGATTGTTGATGATAGGATTCCAGAAAATCAAGAGGAATTAGATGAATTCAAAATTATAGAAATTGATAGAGACATCGAGAGTGTTAGTTTAAAAAGAAAAAGAAAAAAATAGAAAAAAATAACGTCATTTTTAGTAAATTATAATAAAATAAATAAAAAAAATATATACGCATTTATGAATAAGAAAATAAAGATATCCATAGAAGGTGTCGTCTTACCTAACGAACCCCTATCCAACATCGATCTGTTGAATGTGGCAAAAGATTTGAAAATCAAAGATTTTCTAGGAGTGTTTTCCAGAGATACCTTACCGAAGAGAAGACCTCGACAATCGGAATGTGGAATTTTAAATCTAGACGATTCATCGGGTGAAGGCACTCACTGGGTGGCGTGGATGAAGAATGGGAAGAAGAAAAATTATTATTTCGACAGCTACGGAATCTCGCCGCCAAAAGAAATAAAGAACTATTTCAACAAATCGATGGTTCGTTACAACACGGAACAAGTGCAATCACCACATCAAGTGTTTTGCGGTCACCTGTGTCTCTACGTTCTCAAGAGATGGTCTGAAGGAGATCGATTTCAAGACATTCTCAATGATTTACATTAGAGAGAGATTTTTTTTTATAGTATATAAAGATAAAAAATTATTTTAAAAAAATTTTTAATCGAATAAAAACGAAAAATAAAATAACATAGTTCATTTTTAATAAACTACGTTTGAACATATTTTTCTATGCCAGTCAATAAATTTAGTAGAAGTGATGACGAAAAAGTCAACCCAAGAAAGAAGAGGAAGACGTTCGAAGTCGACGATGGTTACGACGTTGCCAACTTGGACGAACATTATGTTCGGAGATACGAACCTCAAGAAGAACCTTTGAACATGAACGATAAGAAGCTCTACAATCTTCCCGAGCCGATAGATCTCGCAGATGCTGCAACTAAAAAATACGTCGACAGGGGGAACGCCGATTTCGAATGAATCCTGCTAGATAATTACGTGGATAAAACCATGACTGACGATCTGGATCTGAAATCCAAATGTTTGGTGAACGTCGCGAATCCCGTAGATCCCACCGATGCCGCGACCAAGAAATACGCGAGATTCAGCGAACACCTGAGAAATAGATACATTCAGAAAACGATGCACTCAGAATTGAACGCTAATTCTAACAAGATAACGAACGTGGCCACTCCCACGAATCCCAAGGACGTGGCGACCAAACACTACGTAGATCTGGAACAGAGAAAGTCTGACAGACAAGAACAAGATATTGAATCTGTCGAAGATTGACAACACGGATGCGGACTCAACCGCAGTCAACAAGGACTACGTAGATTCTGCCGTGATACAATCACAAGAATACCTAGAATCGCAAGTGGACAATCTCTACCTGAACAAACAATCTGGCGGAACCATGGAGGGTGGCATCGACATGAACGGTCACAATTTATTCGGACTCAGTCACGATCCCGAATTCGATTCCAGCGCGGTCAGCAGAAAGTACGTGGATGACAACTCGGTCTGGAGAAAGGGTGACATCATGGAAGGTAAACTAGACATGGGTGGACACGCGCTCACGAATCTACCGGATCCCGTGAACATGACGGATGCCTGCACCCTGATTTCGGTGGTGGAGAAAGTCAAATATGCTAGACAATTGATCACTGTGTGGGCCGAAGAGGCCGGCACCTTAGATGAGGGAAAAGCTGAGTGGTCTTTCGGAAACGGAGGTAGCGGATCGAAAGATGGTCAGGTGGGATATCCCATGCCGTTGGGAGGTGAAATCCTTCGAATGAGTCTGGCTTCCTCGGATTTGAATAACAGAGCGGTCGTCAGTCTCATGGTGAATGGTGTAGAGAGCGATAAGAGATACAGCGTCGAAAAGACTGAGAATCAACATGCGAATGTTAGCACGTTCGGCACGCCTCTCAAAGTGAAGGCCGGTGACAGGATTAATTTCATTATGAAAACCAATAATCCCGAAGCCACCACTTCTGTGGTGAGTCTACTGATCGAACTAGATTCTTTGAACAAACAGTGAACGCATGGAAAATAATGAATTAAAAAAATAATGTGTGATTATTAAAAACAAAAAAAACAAAACAAAAAAAAAAGTAATGAGATTTAGAAAGGTGTTCAGACTCTCTAGATCACATTACTTTATTTTTTTTTTGTTTTTTTTTGTTTTTAATAATTACTCATTACTTTTTATTTTTTTTGTTTTTTATTTTTTTCACACTCGTCACTCATCGAATGATCGACATCTTATTTCCGTCCGATTCGAATTGTAATTCTCTGTCCGACAGGACCAGGGCGAAGGCTTCGGTTTTTCTCGGAACATTCCTATCAAATTGCATCTTGATCTGAATGTCTAAGATGCTACTCTTGAGTCGTTCGCTCTGTTTACTAACGTCGAATACGAACATGGGATACATCGACTTGTATTCGCCGGGAGACATGTTAGGATTGCTCATCAATTCGTCTAGACTGTGATACTTCTTTCTAAAATCAGCGGCGTCGCCGTACAGTCTGCAGAAATCGTTCTTGTCGAACGACGCGTTGTAATCGATTGCTGGATATCTCGTGGCGTTCAGAAACACTTGCATGTTTCTCAAACTGCAGTGATCGAACAGCGACGCATTCTTTTCCTGAGACCCGTCCCTATTGGTCTGAAACGCAACCACGATGAAACGCGCTCTCTCGGAAGCGGAGTTCACCGTCAATCTCCAATCGAACTGATTCGTGGAGGGAGGAATGCTAGCCATGTCGCACTGTCTCATTCTAAATCCCACGGGTAATTTACTCTTGGATTCTATGATCTTGTAGAGACGCGCTTTCTCCACGATCAAAGGCTCCACGTGCGGACCGAACCACGATATCTTGTGTAGAGTTATCTTACCCGCATCAGTCGCAGTGAGTCTCACTATTGCGTCATCGTTTCCTTTTCGAATCAATGTCAGATTGTGTTTGAATCCGTACATGATCTTGTTGTAATCGTCCGCAAATCCGAAGATGTGTTTCAAAGGTATCCTGAACGAAAACGTTCCTTTAGGTCTGGACGTCTTGACGACGTAGTCGAATATCAAGGCGGCACCTGCGCTAGCAGGGCCTACGGTGTCTTTCACCCACAACTGATTAAGTCCTCTGGATTTCGAAAAATCATCAGGATATGTCAAGAATCCGAACATCGTGGTGGCCTGACCGGGATGAAACACAGATTCTATCTCTTGTCCAGATAGCATGTATTTTATGTTACTGAATAGATGCATGATGCCATTATTGGCAAGAGTAACCGTGTCGTCGTCGGCGTAGTCGCTCCCATCTTCCTTGGTGAGACGTCCCTGCACCACTATGTAACTCTCGCTAGGATGTACGAATAGATCTTGAGTTTTGACGTTGATTCTTATCTCTCCCGCATTGTTCAAACTCGTTCCGGTTACCGGTTCATATTCGTGAACCTCATATTCTTGAATACTTTCATCTTTCACTATGCTTTGTGCTATATCTAGTATATTTGTCATTTTAAAGGATTTTTAGTTTTTTGTTTATTAATTAACTTGCTTTCTTTATCTAAAAATAGTTTTTAATTATTTTTTATTATTATTTTTTTCTCTCTTATATATATGTGTGTAAACAAGAAAATGTTAAAGAGAGTAAATGAAAAAAATTTTGTTTTCTTCATCAATACTTCGTCTTCTGTAATTGTTATTCGTAAAACTTTCCGATGATCTCTTCTTCATCCAAAGCTTCGATTTCGTAAGTCACCGGATCGGTGTGAAATATTTTGATTATCACGAAGATTTCCGAGGTTCATCGAGGAGTATAACCCTTTTCGAAGTGCTTCTTATAAGCGTAAATTCTCACTCGATCACCGACCGCAAATTTCGGCGTTCTAGACTTCTTCCTGATCTTAGATCTCTCAGGATATAGATTCGCGTAGACCCGTTTTTCGTTTCGAGGATCGCTAGCTTCCGCGGGAGTCATCTTGATCGATCTGTGTCGGGTGTTGTTGTAATCTTTGACCAGACCGTTCAGAGCGTATATGTATTTCTTGGTCGAATTCGCCGTGAAGTATCTGTGCATCTTTTCCTTCATCGTTCGATTCCAACGTTCCACCACACTGGCTTTCTCTTCATTTTCGATCGAGTAGAGGTCTACCAATCGACGAACGTGCTTGTTGTAGAATTCCTTTCCCTTATCCACCCACAATTTACTCGGTTTTCGAGAAGACGAGTCGAACACGCTCTTCAGAGCCTCGGCGACGCAAGGTCCCGATTTATTCTTCAAAGCTCTGATCCAACCGTATTTGGAAAACACGTCGATGACCGTCAATAGATATTTGATGCCCTCGTTCCACCTCGAAAACAATCTCATGTCGACCAAGTCGGCTGACCAAATATCATCCAGACCCTTCACGAACACCCTTCTCTTTCGAAATTTACACACTATGGGTTTGTGTAACTCCTCGGCCAATTCGCTCGTCAATAGTCGTTTCTTCTTCTTTTCAGATGCGCTTTTTTTTTTGAACGCCCCATCCGAATCGACGTTTCGCACCGATCAGATTGCCGACCAGCGAACGTTCCATCTTCTCTCTCCTGGTCGGATTCGATATGCCTCTCAATTTCCCCAACATGTTTTTGTCGCAGACGTCGTTGTGAGTCTTGGTGTCGGGGATGTCCGGCGTAGCACAGATCGTGATCATACGCGGCCGCGTCCACCCTATTCACAGGTTTGCTCCAAGATTTGGGAGTCAGATTAGGGTTGAGTCTCTTGTTCAATTTCGTTCCGGGTCCCGTGAAACTGTGACCGGGCAGATGCATTTCGAAAGGTAGATTATTGATCATTTTATTCACGATGCCTTTACCTTTGCTCGTGTTCTTTTTTTTTGATGAATCGTGTCTTGACAGAACCACACACATCGCAAATTCCACGAAGCATCTGTCTGTCGTTTTTAGTTCGCACTTCTCTAGAATTACTCGTCTCGGTAACTCTCTTACACTTTACGCAATACATTTTTAAGAGTTATTTAAATTAATTTCGTTTTTTTTATTTTATATATAAATTTAATTTTTTTTTTTTAAATTCTGTTCTTATTATATATATTTTTTTTTCAATCACTGCTCTTGAGTTCTATCATCTTACTGAATTCCTCCCTGGCCTCTTTCCTCCCCTTTTCCACGAGAGAATCCTTCATCTCTTCCTTGATGATCTGACGAGTCTTGATTCTCACGGCTTCTTTCATGGCATCGTATTTTGTTTTCTCACTCAATATCGCGAAGTATTCTCCGTCCGATATCCTACCGTCTTTCAACGCCATAGTGATCATTTCGGATATCGTGTCGATCTTGGAGTCGGCCAAGACGCGAATCTTGTCGTGTTTCCTCGCCTTCAGATATAATTTCCTACTCAAAAAGTTTCCGAGCGTGCTAAACAATCCGGCGGCGAGGGCCACTCCTTCTACAGTCAACACGATCGGAATGGCGACCGCGGTCGACAACAATCCGATGCCGGCCGCGTGTAAACCCATGGAAATCGTGATGAGTGTCGTGTCGATCGCATTGACGAATGTCACGAAACGCGAATACTTCTTCTTGAGAGAACGGCAAGAATCTCTCTCTCGAGTTAGATACTCTTGGATTCTATTGATTTGATCGATGCGATACCTCTCTCCTCTTTCTCTTTCTTCTAGCGACGGTGCCGTCGGCAAAACGTCGATCGGCTTCTCGTCCTCGTCGTCCACTAACGTCGGATACAATTTATTTCTGGTTCTCATTTTTGTATTTTTTTTCTCTTTTCTTTCTAATATTAGATAAAAAATTTATGTGTGTATTTATTTTTATTTTCTATTCTCCCTTATTTTATATCAACGAGAAAACTTAGACGTATGCTTCGTTGAACAATAATTTCAAGATGCATCCCTTATCTCGTAAAGTCAGACTTTTACACGCCAATTTCTGTTCTTCCGAATCTGTGGGCTTGCTTCGATTCTTACAGTAGAGTAATCTCTTTCAAAACGCGATCACTTCATTGATTTGAACGTGTTCGAACGCGGATTCGAAATACTTGACGACCATATCTTCCCTTTCCATCCACAGACACGAATGATTCTCGTGATCGAAGTCTAGGTGATCCCGACATCCGACGCATCGTTCTAACAAGAGACGACCTAGTTGTTCGTTCACGCAGAATGCGTAGGCTCTCATCAGCATTTTTAAAAGAAACCTCGGGGGCGCGGTGGCTCAGTTGGTAGAGGTGCAGGCTGCAAGCCGAGAGGTCCTCGGTTCGAATCCCACCTGCGGCAACCGCGTTGTGTCCTTGGGCAAGACACTTCACCCCGATTGCCTAAATGGGGGCACGATGACGCTGTGTACTGGGGCGTACTGCACGTCGATGGTGCGCATGTCTTCAACCAATCTAACCCTGCCTGTGCTGCGGTGCAGAGTTCAGAGTTACGATGTTGGAGAGCTGACAGCTGCTCGTCGTTGCTCGGTGGTTCTCTCCGGGTACTCCGGCTTCCTCCACCCGTAAAACTGTCACGGTCACGATTAGCCATTGTGCATAAGTATGTGACCTTAAACACCAATAAATAAATAAATAAATAAATAAAAGAAACCTCACTCTAATATCCTGAGAATCGCTCATGATTTACGTTTTTATTATCTATTCGATTTGGTATATTTATTTTTTTTAAATAACTATTTATTTATATTTTTTTCTCCCCTATATATATATCAATCAAAAACGTGACAGCGGGCTCGCGAATTTCTAACACACCGACGACAACACTCTTCGTTCAAAACATTTCCATCAAGTGCTCATCGAGATCACCTCGCAATAACGTGCGCCAGTCTCACTTCGAGAAACGCGACAGTGGGTTTGAGAATTCAAACATCACCTCTTCACGCGAGTCGATTTCAGACCTAAGATCCACAAGCGAGTTTCCCCCATAGGATTCAGTGTTAAAATCGTGTACGGACGCGGATTGTTAGAATCGGCGAGAGGATGATGTTAGAATTCTCAAAACGTTTTTTTTTGCTCGCAATTTAACACTGATTCCTATGGGGGAAACTCACTTGCCGATTTCAATCAAAACAGTACATGTACTGTACGTAAAATTTCATGCGTTTTCTGTCATTATTGGATACAATCAGTGATGTTTGAATTCTCAAGGGATTCTAAAGCACCCTAAAAAACGTTAAAAATCTTGTACATGTACACGATTTTAACACTAAATCCTATTGAGGTGTACATGTACACGTACACGTACATGTACGATGATGGTTGAACTCTCATTTATTACATACTGACATTATGTGTATATATATACTATTCAAAAAGTAGGGGATATTTGATAAAAGTAAGATATATGAAGAAATATATACTGAGTCAAAAAAGAAAGTATAATAGAAACAAATGTGAAAAAATAGCATAAAGAATGACATATAATAGTTCTAATGTTGCATGTTTGTGGACAAGAAATCGTGCAAAGAGTTTAATGACATGTTGCTGTTGTCCACCCAACCGTATACAATTTTGCTACTGATTTTAAAATAACACGTGCTACCCGAGAATGTCAAATTGAATGGGTGACCAACGATTTTCTTTGTGTTATGTTGTGCTAGAGAGCATTGGTTATTGAGAAAACACGCTAGTTTTTGTCTCCGACATTTTAAAAAATGCCAAGGTTAACCGAAAATCAGAGGTTGCGTGCCATTGGTATGCATGAAGCTGGGATACCTCCAGATGAGCTCGCTGCTGAGTTCGGAGTGAGTGTGGCCACTATTTACCGTCTCATTGGAAGGTATAGAACCACTGGATCTACTGCCGATCGACCGCGTTCAGGTCGACCAAGAGTTATGCCCCCCCCCCCCCCCCCCCCCCCCCCATCCACAAGACCGACACATTAGAACGTCTCACTTGCGGGATCGCTTCCTCACGGCGACGAGGACAGCAGCAATTACTCCTAGTAGAACTAACAATTGAATCAGTGCACAAACTGCCCGCAACAGACTCGCTGAACACGGCATCCGAAGTAAGCGTCCATACCACGGACCAATCTTTACCCAACGTCATCGTAGCATCATAATGGAATGAGCACCACAGCCTGTTCGCTGGACTCAGCAGCGTTGGAGCGCGGTTCCTTTTAGTGAGGAATCACGATTTTGTCTACGGCGCGGTGATGGTAGGGCACGAGTGTATCGCCGACGAGGAGAACGGTTTTCTGATGCTTGCGTGCGGGAATGCAACCGTTTCGGCAGGGGTAGTGTAATAGTTTGGGCAGGAATTTCCTTGCACCATCGAACGCAGTTGATCTTCATCGATGGTAATCTGAATGGACAGCGATATAGGGACGAAATTCTTAACGCTGCTGTTGTCCCGTTGTTCAACGCTAACGTCGGATTGCAGTTATTCCAGCGCGACAATGACCGATGTCACGTGGCGCGTATCTGTAGTGACTTTCTTGAGGAGATGAGCATCGAACTTCTTCCCTGCCCCCCACTGTCGCCAGATTTGTCGCCAATCGGGCATCTTTGGAATCAATTGAACCGTCGGGTACGGCTTCATGACCTTCAGACGTTAGGCGATTTACGTAATATTCTAAAGCAGGAGTGGAACGCAATACCACAAGGTGGCATCCAGAGACTTATCAGGCCCATGCGCCGTCGATGTCTTGCCATCCGAGAGGCAAACGGTGGACATACACGCTATTGACTGCATGAGTGAACTTTTCATTTCACCCCATGTTTGAATTGCGACGTCCTGACATGACGCTGGCAACAGTAAGAACATGAAATTATGCAAAATTCATACAGCTAGACTCGAAATATGAAGTTACAATAATATGTTTGGGATTAAAGTCGATAATATTAAAAAAACATTGCTCCTCGAAGTTTATTATACTATCTTTTTTGACTCAGTATATTTATATTTTCATAAAAAAGACAGCTGGGGCATTTCACTGTGACATCTGGTGAATGATTTCCGCGATAGTTGGGTGTCTGACAAGCACACATTACACGCACTTAGCTGTAGAAGACATGGACGGTCAGTCAGAGAATTTACCATATTCAGTCCAAGACCTCAATACCTCGTCAATCCTCCTCGGATCGCGAGACAAGTGCGGATCAGACGTGGCAGACTCCTCACCAAACGTCCAATATCAGCTTGACTGATGTTATTCCATTCTTCCTGCGGTGCAGCGGCGAGTTCCTGGACATTGGTAGGGGCTGTTGGCGTTGTCGTACGCGCCTGCCAAGCATATCCCAGACGTGCTCGGTTGGTGAAAGGTGCTGGACACGGCAGTGTAGTGATGTTCTGGTCCCGGAAGAACTCTGTAGCGACACGGGCCCTGTGTGCACTTGCATTGTCATCTTGGAAAATGAATCGACGGCCGTGGCGTCGCGCAAATAGCACAACATGCGCTGTTAACATGTTGTCATGGTAGTACTGCGCTGTGACACCCCCTTGGATGACATGTAATGCTGTTCTGCTTGTCATGGTTATGCCTCCCAACACCATATCCGATCCACCACCAAAACGATTGTTCTGCCAAACGGTTACGTCATGGTACCGTTCGTTCCGCCGCCGCCGCCACTATTTGTTTCGCCTGTCGTGGAAGTCGAGAGTGAACCTCGATTCATCGGAAAACATGACGTTGCTCCACCGGCGATTATCCCAGCGAGGCGTGCTCCACGCCAATTACGCCTTGCTGCGACGTGACGTTCAGTCAAACGTGGAATTATTCGAGGTCGTCGAGCGTACAAATTCCGGCTGTGTAAGTAATTCCGCATAGTCTGACCACTGACTCGCACATCTGTCGCTTGCTGCAGCGCCTGTCTAATTTCTGAGGCACTTTGATAGCGGTTACGTAATGCTGTGGTTCCAGTGAAACGATCCTGGTTAGCAGTTGTCGACCTTGGGCATTGCCTGCCTGACGATAGCGTGACCACAACCTGTTAATCACCGATTGAATAACTTTGAGAATTTGACCCACTGCAGTCTGTCTGTTGCCCGCTTCCAACATGCCAACGGCACGTAAACTTTCGTGACGTGTCAGTCTTCGCATACCTCAAACGTTACGTTTCGACCAGAAACTATTGATGAACGAGTTTGTACCAAGAAAGGAAAGATGAGACCTCCGAAAAAGTCTGTCCAGTACAAATGAAAGTTTCAAAACATACCCAACAGACATTAACGCGGCGCTCATGCGAAAAACTTGCACGAAGTTTTCGTGGGCCGGTGACATTCATGATCCACACTAAACTTGGTAACATATTGATGTGTCCAATCACGCGTATCCAATACCATTTTCCGAAAATATCAACATCAGTTTGGATATCCCCTACTTTTTTTGAATAGTATATACAAAGCATTACAGCTCACCCCGCCGGTTGTATAACTTTCTTGTTTGGTGATGATCGACCAGCATCCGTCATTATACCTGAACATCCCCAGCACCCACCCCCGCCGCTCAGGGACGTGGCTAGAGGTTTCTGATTGGGGGAGTGTAGGACAGTGAATTTCCAACTAGGTGGAGGGGCCGAGAGGTAGAAACCCCCCTCCCGATCCCTCCCCCTAGTTGGAAATTCACTACCGAGAAAGATTTTGAAAATGAAGCCATGAAAGGGGGCATAAAACTGATTCCAGTAACTAAAAGGCCTACACATTTAAAATAAAATTACCAGGTTATTATTTGGTATAATTCTGGGAATTGAAAATGTGCTAAACGAATGCTCAAGCTGAGAACTTTGAGCAATTCATACTGTCCTAACATTAAATCAGATCTTATGCGGGAATGATCAATTTTCGATGTTTCATCATTTTGTAACTGTGAATGATGGAATTAACTCAGGATAACGATTTTACATTATGTGAATTTCTTGAAGTGGGAATTTTTGCCAATTTGAAACCGAATTAGAATTTTGGGAAGTGAAGGAGACATCAGCATTACTGAAAAAGCTCTAAAATCCAGATAGATGAAATTTCCAACTACTCATGACTTGCCCTCCGAATTTCCAACTATAAGAAATTTTTTGCCTGGATTGGGGGGGGTTAACACCACTCCACTCACCCCACCCCTGTGGACACGTCCCTGCCCCCGCGCCCATTGGCAATAGCACGCGTAAAATACGTTATAAACGAATACTCGAGAGTTTCTCAGTGCTTAACAGCAGACAAGGCCAGATTTGATGAAAAGTATCTTGAAAATACTCAGCGGGTTTATGAAATTAACTGCTACGAAAATTGCTTTGGACCATACGAGAGAATGTTTACGGTGGTGATGGCCAAAAAGCTGTGTAATTTGTTACGAGTAAT
This sequence comes from Pictodentalium vernedei, assembly GCA_031216915.1. Lineage (NCBI taxonomy): Eukaryota > Metazoa > Mollusca > Scaphopoda > Dentaliida > Dentaliidae > Pictodentalium > Pictodentalium vernedei. The sequence continues at coordinate 130,268,205 of CM062296.1, read as the reverse complement.
CAATCATTTCTTCGATATCGACTTGTTCAGCTTATCTTTCGTCTTGAGAATACTTCTTTTTGAATCGTTTAACAAGTATTCCGTGTAGTTCGAAATCTTGCTTCCAAGGTCAGTTTATGTCCTGGATGACGTGGAGATCTCACCAACTAGAGTATCGGTAACTCATATTTTGGCGGAACTCGAGATGCAATCGAATCTCGAATCGAATCAGGTAACGTATTTCGAATCGACTGTCAAATAGAATCTCGAACCGAATTTCATTAGTTTCCAGGTAGTAAAACATGTCAATATTGCATCTTCTTACGCTCGAGAAATATGTCAAATATTGCCAGACGACTCTCAAAAATTGTTTTGACACATTGAACTCAATCCATTCGACGGCGACTCGATTTCTGTTGGACGAGGCGATCAAATATGCGGACTATTCCCGATACGGAATCAAAATCGTTTCGGACTCGGAACCTCCTTGACCTCTTCCTCCATCATCAGGTCTCCTATGCAGGAAACCCGAGGAGAGAGGAGGACTTCAAGGGGAGACACTTGATAGGATTTTCGGAACATTTCGATGATTCGAGAATTTCCAAAAGTAGTATGTAATGTGGTTTTCACCCCAATTCTGCAGGGTCTCCTGCGTGACGTCATGTCACGTGACCATGTTGAGCTATGTTGGGTTGTCATGGCAACCTATGTGAGCGACCAAGTTGTGACGCCATTTCCATACTGACACGGGAAGTCAGAGCGCATGCGCAGCGCGTGTAGTTAGGGTGTTTCCGTTGTTCATTTTTTGTATACTGGAGGCGGCCATCTTGGTTTCTGTGGTAGCACGTGTTTGCTACGTGGCCCAGTAATCTACAACAAAACAGTGGTATGTTCGGAGGGTATGTTCCTTTTGTATGAGAGTAAATCTAATCACCACAATCAACCTGACAACTCCCCCAAATCACCAAAAACCACCCATTTCCCTTCCCTTTTGAAAACAAGAATTTTTGTTACAGTTCCCAGATTTATTGATTTTTCTGTATACTGCTAAAGATTGTTATATAGTTCAATATTTGTTCTGTTTGTTCTCTTTGCTTCGATCTTGGGTGTGTTCGTTCTCTCCATTTTATTTCGATCTTCTCTTTGGTTTGTTCCATTCCTTTCCACCTTGTTCGATCTTTATTCTGTTCTCTTCTATTCAACCAGTTCATCTTCGTTCATTTTGTTCCTTCCATTGTCACTACTGGCTCTGTATCTTGATCGTTATCGGCCGTGATGCTTCGGTGTAGAATTCTCTATATCTTTACAAAATCAAATATTGAAGAATCTTCTCGGTCTCGTTCATGGTTCGGTATTCTATCATCTCTCTCACGTCTCTATCCGGGGCTATCGTGGTTAACTCGTTTGGTCCTCTGCGCGCCGAATGCTGTCGTTCTAGTAAGCTTACCTGTAAACTCGGCTCGACCAATACGTGGATCTCCTCTTTTTGCGCCTTCTGTGTTGAATTATGCTCTGGTTCCATAAGTCGTTTATTCCCCGTTCGGGTCATTACTGTACGAGGCATTTCTGTTGGTGGCATTTGTATCCGCGTGTTTCTGGTTGGTTCCTGGTTATTCTCCTGGTACGCTTTTGAACGTTCCATTGGTTCGAATTGGTTTATTCTTTTGCGTTCTTTTCTACATGGGTGTCGTATTTCCTGTGGTGAGTGGTGCATCTGGTGTCTTCTCAGGTTTTATTACATGCCTGTTCTGTAAAGTCCCCATCTACAGAAACACTAAACCGTGCGGAAAATAAAAATCTGTTCCGCATATATGTGCGGAACGGAAATCGTTGACGGATTATTTTTAAATACAAAAGGAATTTCACTGGAATGTTCTACAAATCGTGCAAAGCAATTTCAATTTGAATCGCTAGCGACAGCTGAAAATCGTCCCCTGAGTCCCAATGTATTCTATGTGCCAGTAGGCACATAGAACACATTGGAACTCAGGGGACGAAATAGTAACACGGGTTCCCCTCGCAAATTTGGTTGGCGATAAAATGTGTTGTCTGTGTTAATAGTTGTCAAATGAATTGCCGAGTGTCCTCCTAATAATTGTTTTATAGGCGCGAAGGCGTGTAATAAACACAGAACGACACACGCATGTGAATGGGTTAATCGATTCACACGCGTGTGTCGTTCTGTGTCTGTCTTCTCTGTTAAACGCTCTTGGGCGTCTAGTGCATTGGTAAATCCCGGGTCTGTGGGTAGTCTTCTTATGTGGATAAAGATTACATTTCTTTGTGAAAATGTTCTGGCACTCTTCACAAGTATGATGTGAAGCCATTACTAGTCTGAAGCAAAACAATGCAGTTTTGTCGGTATCCTCTCTTTTATACCCTACGAAATGGGCTGACCAGACATCCTCAGTCTCAGATACGTATCCCCAAAAGGTATCCCCAAAAGATATCCTCAAATGATAACCTCAAATAGTACAATACCATGTCATGGATATCCTCAATTACCGAGATGAGTCGTAGAGCAGTATGTGGAGTCACTCTTTCGAGCAATTGCTCTAAAGCCCATTTGTTCGATAAGACTCGAGTCGCAAGTGCATTTGCTCCTGGAGCAATTGTTCTATATCTTGCTCGATTGAATTCTTCTTCTCTTTGGTCAGTATACATATTACGGGTTGGCTGACATCATGTTCACTCTCTTCTTCTTCTCTCTCTCTCTCTCTCTCTCTCTCTCTCTCTCTCTCTCTCTCTCTCTCTCTCTCTCTCTCTCTCCGCGTCAAGGCTCGGACCATAAGTTCGACTCCATGAGGGATAGACGATCCTTCAACTTGCAACATGTCCATAACGTGTAATTTTCAGACTTGCTGCATTCGCATTTGCAATCAAATAGCTCATTAGAATTCCGTTCTCTGTTGTTGCATTTGTTTGAGAATCTGTGAAATGACATTTATTGGTGCAAGCGATTTTATTTTTCTAGACGGCAAACGTGGATATGTTGTAAAAGTGGATGTTAAACGCTATAAATATTCACAGTTTAGAACAACAGTATCAAACATTTCCAATTTTTTTTTATTTTAAATTAATCAGGAAGAGAAATGACATGACGGATGTGTGCGCATGATTCATCTCGGTTGCAATTCTCTATGCAGTTGTATGAATTTCTTTCGCTTGAGTATTTGCCTATTGTAACGTCCAGTGCTGTTCACACACTGTCGAGCTGTTGGATTAAATTATTTCTGTGCCTCGTTTCAGAGTGTTGCTTTTTTATATCGTCTGCTCGTCCACTACCAATTTTTTTTTCTTCACACACACATTTATGCACACCGGTTGAAAGGGTTAACCCTTTACCCAACGTACCGTCAAAACCGCCCAGCACTATTCTCAAAAATCGCCAGTTAATTTTCATTATATTTTAATTTTTTTTTGTCTCAAAAATATAGGTTATGACCCTCGTTGGAACGAGCTCGTCGAGCTCGTTCCAATGAGGGGTCATAACCTATGTTTTTGAGACAAAAACTGAAAAAAATAGTTATTCAAGAATTTTGTTTGTAAATGTCGTCTGCTTTTCATGTCAAGTAAAGGGTTAATCTAGAAATATGATTCGTCTGTATCATCAGGCCCGTCGGAAATGGGGGGGCTGGGGGGCTGCAGCCCCCCCCCCCCCCCCCAATAATTTGCTCATATTTTGTCGTTAGTTTATCCATGATGGGAGCAACCGATGTAATCTTAATAAAACTGGACATTACATTATTGAACTCAGATTAGAACAGTGGCGTAGGAACCGGTTGGGGGGAGGGGTAAGGGAGATATTTCCCCCACCCCCACAAATTTGTCAAAAGTAGGCTTTACTGGGCTGGGTTGGTGGTTTCTCCACACGGGATGCCCACTGGTTACCATATTCCGACATTACTGTTAATGATTACTGGATTGAGTGGGTTCCATGTGGGCTTTCTTCCACCAATAAAACTGACAGTTGTGTTTTCGCCTAATTGTGGAAAGCGGTGTTAAACCCCAACCGACCACAGAGTAATTCATTGCATGTTCACTATTTCTGTCATTCTGATCGGAAATCACGCTGAATTGATCAGAGAGCTGACGTATTTCCTTATTGACGATGCATTTGCTCAGAATCACTCAGAATGCATATTTGTACATCTTAAATTAAAAAAATTTCCCAGAGGAGGCCCCCCCCCCCCCGGACACCCACCAACGAGACGGGGAGGTACCCCCTCTCGTGCTTACCCCCAGTCGCCTTTTTGCGGTTCGGATGACGCTACGCGTCATAGGAATATACGATTTATTTGCTCAGAATCAACCAGAATGCATGTTTTTACATCTTAAATTCGAAAATTTTCCCGGGGGAGGCCCCCGGACCCCCCACCAACGAGACGGAGGGTATCCCCTCTCGTGTTCACCCCCACTCGTCGCTTGGATGACGCGTCGCGTCAAGGGAATATAGGTCCTACCCCTCCCCCCAATAAAATTAGCTTACTACGCCCCTGGATTAGAATTATGAACGTATCACTGAATGTATAACATGCACCTGCATATGTTGATGTGCAAACGTTTTGAGCAATTCCTTTGGCAGCTCAGAAGACCACGACAACCGCTGGCGTAATGATAAAACTAATGAATCCACCATAAGGCCTGACTGTTTTTTTAGCATGACGGAAAACGGCCACGGCCTGCAGGTGAGCCCGGTGTGAGAACTGTCCCCAAATGTTATGGGGTTCTATTGGGATTTTTGAAACGTTTTGTTAAAAAAACAACTTTTGCCGTTTAAAAAAATCAAGAGGTTTTTGCTTCAAAAGCTACCAGAATGCTTCCTTTGATTGCCCTTTTCAAAAAATTTTCTTGGGGAGTACCCCCTCCCTCCCCCTCCCCCTCCCCCCCCCTTAAAAAGCTCGTGCCTTCAGCACTCGCGCCAGATGTCTTCGGCATCTGGATACCCCATACCCATTTAGTATCAGCCAGTTCACCCAAATTAGCAATATCAGCCCCCCCAATATAAATTTCGTTCCGACGGGACTGATCATGTCGTTGTGATAAGTAAATAACTGACCAGGTGAGGAATAAAAATCTTCTTTCATTTCGCCCAAATGTTGCACGATTGGTAAATAGTCGATGGCACACGTCGCAATTCGGATTATTTCATCCCTCAAACACCAATTACCTCGTCTGTTTTACCGCCGTCGCCATTTTGTCAAATAGTTCTCACAATCTATATTGGTTTTTATCAACAAACATAAACGGTGAATTTATTCTGCTTTCCAACTAGTGGCGAACAGATATCGACTCTGCCGGTGTGACAGGAATGGAAGTCCGTAGGAAAATTAGTCCCTCTGGACTATTATTCCGCGGAATTATAGTCCTAGGTCTAACATTTCTAGGAATAGTAGTCCGTCGGACTACTATTCCTAGAAATGTTAGACCTAGGACTATAATTCCGCGGAATAATAGTCCAGAGGGACTAATTTTCCTACGGACTTCCATTCCTGTCACACCGGTTCACAAGAAAATGGAAGCCCCAATTCGGTTCAAAGGTGGGGCTTGCATCTAAAAGCAGCTTGAACTGCCAATTGTAAAACTTGATGCAAGGCAGAAGATAATGCTTATGGCATGGCCAGGGAGCGCGATGGATCAGTGGTTATAGCATTGGACTTCCAATGGAAAGGTCCACGGTTCTATCCTCGACATTGGGTAACTGCGTTGTTTCCTTGGGCAAGACACTTAATCCCGATTGCCCAAGTGGGAGCATGGTGGCGCTGTGTACTAAGGCGTACTGCACGTCGATGGTGCACTTGTTCTCAACCACTACTATCCCTGCTTGTGAGGAGTTAGCCGCTGAGGAGCCTTGCAGTTGTTCACCGCCGCTCAGTGATTCTCTACGGGTACTCCAGCTTCCTCCACCCGTAAAACTGAGAGGTGACTCTGGCTGTCGAAGATGTCGTGAAATCGCAAAAATGCCTTGTTATGCTTATATATGCATAATGCGACAAACGGGATCGATCAAGAAAGTTACAAAATATCATTTTTCCTAGCTCCCAGATTGTGCCGATCACGTGTGAGTTAGGGGGCGTTTCATGAAACAAATGTATCGGTGAACACTCAATAACCGAATTCATTTCCGAGTTGTAGAGTTTGGGAGACTCTGGTGTCTTTATCTGATACATGTAACAAGGAATTGACTAGCGAAGCACATCCTAATATCAGCCGTGCTCACAAACTGTCAAGCTATCTGTGTCATCGAATGGTTGAACAGCATGGTTAAGCCACATTATTTTTCAAAGGTGATTTGTGATTATTATTTATTTATTGGTATTTAAAGTCAAATATTTCTGCACAATGGCTAATCATGACCACGACAGTTTTACGGGTGGCCGGGAGGAAGCCAGAGTACCCGGAGCTCACCAACATACATTTAAAACTAGAAGTCCTGTCGTGAAATGCGCACAAATAGCACGTCGATCTGCGCGTTAATCTACACGTTTTTACCATAGTAAGGCTATCAAATTCTGTACATATGGCCTGTGCACAAGCAATGTTTCAGCCAATGGACCTCCGGGTAACCCGGAGGTCCATTGGCAGAAACATTGCCTGTGTTTGCTATGAGTAACCAGGAGAACCTGCCATGCTTTGGATGCCGTTCCATATGGCAATTGCGCGCAATTCCTACGCACAATTAAGCCTAGATAAACGCGCAGTTCATGACAGGAATTCTAGTTTCAACTGTACTAACACCACACAATCATGGTTAGCAGTGGCTGAAGATAAGTGCACCATCGACGTGCAGTACGCCTCAGTACACAACGTCACCGTGCCCCCACGTGGGCAATAGGGGGGAAGTGTCTTGTCCAAGTACACAGCGCGGTTGCCGCAGGTGGGATTCGAACCGAGGACCTCTCGGCTTACAGCCTGCACCTCTACCTACAGAGCCACCGCACACCCTGATTTATGATATGAGTATAATTTCCTAGATACCAAGCTACCAGCAAGAGGTGGCTTAATTTAGCAAAATGTTCTTAAAAAATTGTTTTATTACCATTTATTAAAGACACTCTCCAATAAATGGTTACAAAACAGTGGCATATAAACATTTTATCTACTCCTGCGAAAACAACAAGCTAAATTATACAGTGTGAAGCTACTACAGTGACTTTCACCACTTTTCAATAGAGCTGTGTAGCTGTCGAGGTACAAATGATATTTACCAAACAGCCTAGTTGGTCCGGATCTCTAAGTCTCATGGTAAATCGGTGGCTTTGTGTGCTAGAGGTCGACGGTTCGAAACCCCGGCTCAAGCACTTATATCTCCTCATGTTGGGGGTTTGTCCGATCCTCGGCAGTAGGTGGCACTGCGGGTGTTTCGACCGCTCTGATGGAGGAACCTAGGTGGGATTCACATGTGGTGAAACTCAAAAGAAGGGGAGAGTAGTGTAACGGCCGAGGTATAAAGGCCATTTACCAACCAGCCTGGTTGGTCCGGTTCTCTTAGTCTCGTGGTAAATCGGTTGCCTTGTGTGTTAGAGGTCGACGGTTCGAACCCCGGCACCCGCACTTATCTCTCCTCCTGTTACAACTGTAACCGTGGGTAATAACCATCGGAACCTGCTGCGTAACTCTGGTGTTCGATTGATTACTCACATATAAATTAAAGATGATTGCAATTTAACCCTTTACCCAACGTAACGGTTAAAATCGGCCAGCGCTATTCTCAAAAATCGCCAATCAATTTTCATTATTTTTTCATTTTTTGTCTCAAAAACATAGGTTATGCCCCCTCGTTGGAACGAGCTCGTCGAGCTCGTTCCAATGAGGGGCCATAACCTATGTTTTTGAGACAAAAATTAAAAAAATGAGTTATTCAAGAATTATTTTGGCAAGTGTCGTCTGCTTTTCATGTTAGGTAAAGGGTTATTAACAAATTTGATCTTCCAAATATCTAACAGCAATGACAGATAACAAATGGACTTGTTGGATATCCGAACAATGTTACAGTGACAGATCGTGGGATTTCCCAATAATATGAAGCAGAGTAACGTTTGGAAATCCAAACTGTAAATGAACTTCGCCTGCACGGTATCTCGAAAAACCGATATATACCGGTATTCAAACCAATATCGATTGAATACTAGTCTAATTTCAAAAATATCGGTTTATCGTCATTATTTATTTACCCACAATTTAATTTTCAAGATGTCTTGACTTTTTTCACTGTACCTCGGAATGAATAATATTATCGCTTTACCCAAGCAATTTCAGCAGTTGAAAAATAATTTTCAAAGATTTCAATAGAACTATATCATGTGACCCCTCATTGGAACGAGCTCGTTGAGCTCGTTCCAATGAGGGGTCACCTGATATTGTTTTGTAGAAATTTTGGGGAAAATGTGATAAATTAAAATAAATTTTCATATCGTCTGCGTTGGGTAAAGGCTTTTCGAACCGCATCACCAAGGCATGCTGATTCGTTCCGATTCTGATGCCTCAAGTCTCGATTGTGGTACTTATGTTCAGGTATCTGGACAGTTTTCGATATACCGGTATACCGAGGTATTTTTTTGAATACCAATACAGTCCCGTCGGAACGAAATTTATATTGGGGGGGCTGATATTGCTAATTTGGGTGAACTGGCTGATACTAAATGGGTATGGGGTATCCAGATGCCGAAGACATCTGGCGCGAGTGCTGAAGGCACGAGCTTTTTAAGGGGGGAGGGGGAGGGGGAGGGAGGGGGTACTCCCCAAGAAAATTTTTTGAAAAGGGCAATCAAAGGAAGCATTCTGGTAGCTTTTGAAGCAAAAACCTCTTGATTTTTTTAAACGGCAAAAGTTGTTTTTTTAACAAAACGTTTCAAAAATCCCAATAGAACCCCATAACATTTGGGGACAGTTCTCACACCGGGCTCACCTGCAGGCCGTGGCCGTTTTCCGTCATGCTAAAAAAACAGTCAGGCCTTATGGTGGATTCATTAGTTTTATCATTACGCCAGCGGTTGTCGTGGTCTTCTGAGCTGCCAAAGGAATTGCTCAAAACGTTTGCACATCAACATATGCAGGTGCATGTTATACATTCAGTGATACGTTCATAATTCCAATCCAGGGGCGTAGTAAGCTAATTTTATTGGGGGGAGGGGTAGGACCTATATTCCCTTGACGCGACGCGTCATCCAAGCGACGAGTGGGGGTGAACACGAGAGGGGATACCCTCCGTCTCGTTGGTGGGGGGTCCGGGGGCCTTCCCCGGGAAAATTTTCGAATTTAAGATGTAAAAACATGCATTCTGGTTGATTCTGAGCAAATAAATCGTATATTCCTATGACGCGTAGCGTCATCCGAACCGCAAAAAGGCGACTGGGGGTAAGCACGAGAGGGGGTACCTCCCCGTCTCGTTGGTGGGTGTCCGGGGGGGGGGGGCCTCCTCTGGGAAATTTTTTTAATTTAAGATGTACAAATATGCATTCTGAGTGATTCTGAGCAAATGCATCGTCAATAAGGAAATACGTCAGCTCTCTGATCAATTCAGCGTGATTTCCGATCAGAATGACAGAAATAGTGAACATGCAATGAATTACTCTGTGGTCGGTTGGGGTTTAACACCGCTTTCCACAATTAGGCGAAAACACAACTGTCAGTTTTATTGGTGGAAGAAAGCCCACATGGAACCCACTCAATCCAGTAATCATTAACAGTAATGTCGGAATATGGTAACCAGTGGGCATCCCGTGTGGAGAAACCACCAACCCAGCCCAGTAAAGCCTACTTTTGACAAATTTGTGGGGGTGGGGGAAATATCTCCCTTACCCCTCCCCCCAACCGGTTCCTACGCCACTGTTCTAATCTGAGTTCAATAATGTAATGTCCAGTTTTATTAAGATTACATCGGTTGCTCCCATCATGGATAAACTAACGACAAAATATGAGCAAATTATTGGGGGGGCTGCAGCCCCCCCAGCCCCCCCGGTTCCGACGGGCCTGCAATACCGGTATTCTGTTTTAAATATCGTGCAGCACTAAAATGAACTGTTATTTATTAGAGACCAATGCTATATAGAGGCCTACAGTACAATAAATGGTTACAGTACAGTGTTTTTTCCATTGACGACAGTGCTAATCTTTTCTCCTCTTTCCTTCTCATCAAGCCGATTTGGGCAAAAAAAAAACATCTATCCATTTAGTTTATCACTTCATGAAAAAAGTAAAATGAAAAAAATATAGGTCGCCATGTGAATTTTGCCTTTAAATTTGATCATTCCTATACTCCGATCCAGTTTCGCACTGAATGAAATAGACATATTTTTAACTACCCTCACCCAATTTTTATCTTCTCTCACACATTTCATAAGACAACTGTCACCAATATTTTATATTTTTTTCCAAAACATGCACTTTAAAATTATATTCACACTAACTTGCTCAGTTCATTTCCCATCAATCGGATAAATCCGGGACCTTTTATTCTCCATTACGAAAACACAGTATTGTAACCTAAACTTTTTACAAAGTCGATAAAAATATAGGTGATTATGGGTTTAAATAAAGGAAAAAATACTGTCTAATGTATTAAATATCCTTTTTTTTTAATTTTAATGCTCTTTGTCTGATCTATCAACATTATAATTAACCAAGCCCGGTTGTTTGTGTTGATAGAGGCGCTGTTTGCACGAAAACACTGTATTGTAATCAAATGAGTCGTGTCACTGCAAGTTTGCTAGGCAAGTTATCGCCCGGTATGGATCAGATGCCTTATTATCTTACTGAATAGAACTTAAACAAAGGAGGGAAACACCGAATAGAGGCAATATGCGACCAACAAAGAAACATGCTTAGTTTGAAACAATTTAAATTAAATGGGATACATTGTGAATAGTATAGATTTCAATGCAATACAACAAAAGCAAATTAGTCTTTTGCATCGAACGTCTATTTTATTACACACGCGATCTGTGTAATCCCCATCTACAGCAACACTAAATCATGCGGAAAATAAAAATCTGTTGCGCACATATGTGCGGAACGGAAATCGTTGATGGACTATTTTTAAATAGAAGCGAAATTTCACTGGAATGTTCTACAAATCGTGCAACGCAATTACAATTTGAATCGCTAGCGATAGTTGAAAATCGTCCCTGAGTTCCATTGTGTTCTATGTGCCAGTGGGCACATAGAACACATTGGAACTCAGGGGACAAAATAGTAACGCGGGTTCCTGTCGCAAATTTGGTTGGCGATAAAATGCGTTCTTTTTGTTAATAGTTGTCAAATGAATTGCTGAGTGTCCTAATCATGTCTTTATAGACGTGAAGGCGTGTAATAAGCACAGAACGACACGCGTGTGTGAATGGGTTAAGCGGTTTTGCAATTGTGCCGTCGCGGAAGGATAAAAGTCGAATCCTACCACAATTAAAGAAAAATATCATCTATGGAGGTCTGTTTACTTTCTTACATGATGCCCACTGTTTTGGTTCCGCTCAACAGTTTTGCACTATTGCACAGTAAAATTCTAAACATAGGGCATATGTTGAAACTAACGCCATGTAAATTGGAGATATATATTTTAGTATCAGATATATGATTACATAAGGCTATTTATTGGACAAGGGAATTTGAAGTTTTGGTCACAGAGTTGGAGTCTGATTCATTGGTGTAAATTACCAGAGGAATTATGGGAAACAGTGGCTTCGAAGAATTGGCTATTTTTTAAATTTTACTTTTACACGGAGTTGTTACCAGTCATGTAAATAAAAAATGAGACGGAAATAAATGATTTTTTTCTTCACATTTTAGAAACGGCGGGTTATATGCTCCAGGGTTAAGTAAGTGGGGATAGTGGAAAAATTCTGCTTTTGGGGCTGCTGGGTGGCTGAAAATGACTGGTATCGGCATTTTTCATGTAATTTTGCAGGTTGAAGTCTTGCATTTGACAATAAATTATTTCACTCACGTTCAGCTTGTTTATTTCTACTTAGTCAGATAGTGATATATGTTTTTAGAGGATTTGGGAAAAATATACTACTCAAAGTTTACTAAGCACCAAGTATATCCAACTACCGGTTTTACGTTTTTGTTGAAATATTGTTATGAAAAGTGTATAAATTTTATATTTAATTATATCTTTAATGATTTAAGTACAGAAATTAAGATTTTGTTTGTGTTTCACATTATCTTTTAGCTTTTGAATACGATAACAATGGAAAATGGATATTATTGGTAAAAGAGGACATTTTTCAAATTTGCCAAAACGTTGACGGAGAGAACTGATATGGGTTCGATATCGAGTATGAGACCCATTATTGTTAATTACAGTTTGACAACGCCTTCTCATGCTCCCAATCAGATTCCAGATGGTCCTTTGTGGGATATTGTTCCGTTCTTGGACCAGCATGGCACCAAGCTCCTAGACTCTTCTTAGTTGGACTGGACGGACTGAAATTGCAAGCTGCAACTCATTCCAGACATGTTCGATTGGATTGATGTCAGGGGCTCTTGCTGGTCAGTTCATACGTCAAATCCCCTCCCTCTTTCGGTACTCCCGAACAGCATGGGCAACATGAGGACGGACATTATCGTCCATCAGAATGAATCTATCACCCGCTGCACCTACATACAATCTGGCGTGGGCATCCAGGATCTCGTCAATATACTGCTATGCAGTAAATGTACCACGGTCAAGGACACAGAGCTCTGTACGTCCATCCCAGCTGATGCCGCCACAGACCATTATTAACCCTCTACCATAGCGGTCATGCGCAGCAATGTTGGCTGCATGGAATCGCTCTTCTGGTCTTCTCCATACCCTAGAACGTCTATCTGTGTTGTCTGGGCAGTACCTTGACTTATCTGTAAAAAGGACAGGTCGTCAATCTTCTCTGGTCCATCCAACGTGATCCTTGGCCCATTCATATCGTGCCTGGTGGTGGTTCTGGGACAGCTGAATACGAATACATGGTCTTCTTGATCGGAGACCACCTTCGTGCAACCTTTCCCGGATAGTCTGCGTCGAAACATTTACCCCGGGTGCATTCTGAAGATCACCGCGAAGCGGAGCTGCTGTGTCAAAGCGGTTCCTACGGGCCTGAATGATCAAAAACCGGTCTTCAACTGCAAATGTTGCCCTATCTCTGAACACCACCATGTCGTCTGACTAGTGTGCCATACTGCTGAAATCTTGCCCAAGCTCTGGTGAGCACCGTATGGTGCACACGAAGCGCTTCACGAACCTGACGATGGGTAGCCTTTTGTTCCACCATCCATACAGCCCACTACATTTCTGCTTCAGACAAATGTCTTCTTACATTTGCATTCGCCATATTCAATCATTAAATCACAAGGGGTTGTGTTGAAATGAAGACTGAACACCCTACACATCTCATGTACATGTGGACAGCACACGAAAACATCATGGAAATCAAGGGGTACGTGCTTTCCATGACTATCATGAAAAGTCTGCCTGTCAAGAGAGCTAATGTAAACACCGGGGACCAATACATTCCTCGATCATATCCACTAAAAATATCGCAAATGTGTCACAAGAAAATTTCACAATGAGGATGTGTCAAATATGTGTTGCTTAGCAAACTTCGAGAAGTATACATGTTATGGGTTAGATAACTAAGCTACAGAATATTTTCATTTGAAGAGAGTGAAAATGGCATGTCATTTTTTTTAAATGCCTGGAAAACTGTGGAGCGGACCTTTTGTGTAGAAGTATTTCATTTATTCCAGAACGCCAGTCAGGTACGTAATGACCAATCAGATGCGTTCTTACATGACGTTCTTACACGAAGGCCGGATTCCACGCGTGATTTATCTAGGACATTTTTCAATGTCTGTATTGTATTGGGTAACGTTCAATGCATACAACAATTCTGGTATAAAGACCTTTGTGGTAAGGCAAAATTATGTTCAATGGCTAAAATAATTTAAGCCTTTACCTCACATGAAATGCAGACGACACTTGCAAAAAAAATTCTTGAATAACAAATGTTTTTTTATTGTTTGCCTCTAAAACATAGGTCATGACTCCTCATTGGAACGAGATCGTCGAGGTCGTTCCAATGAGGGGCCATAACCTATGTTTTTGAGACAAAAAATGAAAAAATAATGAAAATTAATTGGCGTTTTTAGAGAATAGCGCTGGTCGGTTTTGCCGTTACGTTGGGTAAAGGGTTAACGAGATTATAAAATTCACGACTGATTATAGTCTCTGTTTGACTCCGCCCCTGCCTTACAATCAATGTACAACTCGGGTGGCGACTGAGTCTTATATAGACTAGTCCGACCTAAGTTTACATTATACGTCAATAAAATTCCAAATGAGTTGAGATTCTGACCTTTTCCCATAATGCACATCAAACATCCCTAATTGCATCGACAGTGTTGATTGATTCAGACGCAGTGTTCACAGGTTCTGTATAAACGGACATATTTATTGGTTAAATGCATCAGAAAGATGAAACAGAAATTAGTCAAACCCATGTTGTGGAAGAATATAAAATCTGTCATCCGAAAGTAACGAAACGAAATTAAGTTTTGTAAATCGTAATAAATGGAGGCATCTTGCTGTTCCGAAGCATACTTATAATTCACACTTTTTCCTGAATAATTCCAGTGATAATTCTCAAAAAGAACTTACCTTGAAAACTGCTTGAGTTTTGATAAAAATGAGTCTGTCACCGTACGATTCTGACGTCTTGAGTAGGCAAAAAATCAATTTTCTCATTTTTAAAGATCAGAATTTACATTTTTGCACCAACATCGTGATATCGCCTCTTGGGTGCAACAAGGTAATGCATTTCATATGGCACCTTGTTGCACTCAAGGGACGACGTTATTTATTTATTTAATGGAATTTAACGACACATTCGACAGCCATGGTCACCTCGTGTCGGACAGTTTTACGGTTGGAGGATTCCGGGGTACCCAGAGAGAACAATCGAGCAACGGCGAGCAACGGTCAGACTCTCTAACGTACTAACTCCACACAAGCAGGGTTAACGTTGGTCGAAGACAGGTGCACCATCGACGTGCAGTATGCGTTAGTGCACAACGCCACCGTGCCACCACGTGGGCAATGAGGGTGAAGTGTCTTGCCCACGGACACAACGCGGTTGCAGCAGGTGGGATTCGAACCGAAAACCTCTCGGCTTGCAGCCTGCACCTCTACCTATTGATCCACCGCGTCCCCATCCGATTCCGTATCACTATATGACGGACTATTTACGGGTGCGTTCGAATTCGTATAATTAGCTGTTCCGGTCGTAGAAAACACTTTACTCCGAGCTGGATTGTGTGCGGTCTGGGCTTTTTATCGTATTCATGATATTCTTTTTATCGTATACATGCCCATCGGGAGGATTCCTCGGAAGTGTGCACCTGTTACAAAAATAAGTGTAAACAAAAATAGTTCTTTTTTACTTCAATCCACTTTCAGACCCCAAAAAAGGTTGGAGGAATTGTTAATGCTATGAAGTTGGCATGCGACGTTGAACTACAAGTCATATAATAAAGCTTTTATCGCTATAGTGAAGTGATCTGGGTAGTCGCATCACGTCTCGTTGAGGAGGTCAGGTCGCCGGAACAGGGGGAGAGGTGCTGGCTGCAAGTCGAGAAGTCCTCGGTTCCAATCCCACGTGCGGCAACCGCGTTGTTTCCTTGGACAAGACACTTCATCCCCACTGCCAACGTGGGGGCATGGTGGCGTTGTGTACTAAGGCATATTGCACGTCGATGGTGCACCTGTCTTCAACCAATGCTAACTCTGCGTGTGTTGGGTTAGTATGTTGGGGAGCTGACAGTTGCTCGGTGGTTCTCTCCGGATACTCCGGCTTCCTCCACCCGTAAAACTTTCGTGGTCGTGAGTAGCCATTGTGCAGAAATATGTGACCTTAAACTCCAATAAATGAATAATAAATAATACGGAATCGGATTCCACACTCTGGATTTTCAGGGGACCAAGAAAAGATCGTCAAACAGTAGTGATATTTAGCGGTTAAATTACATAGTCATATCATAAAATGCAAGTGACGCCGGTCAAGATTGAACCATCGACCATTTGGGAGCTCTTATTTACTAATCACATAGTAATTTGTTTTTACAGATGAGTAATCTGTTTTTACAGATTAATTGAACACTGTTTTTGCAAATTATTAGATGAATGTTTTTGGTCGTGTTGTGTCAACAATTCGACCTTTGTTTTGATGAAGGTCGATAAGCGTCCGTCCATGCGAGCATCAACCATTATGTGTAAACCTTCCTACCATCCGTGAATGAAGAGCTCAGAAACAATAATGAGTTTAACTCATAATTCGATCTGAATAATACGCCTAGCGAACCCTTATGGGCTTAAAAAACGACTGGCAGTAAAACCCGCAATTCCACGGACTTTGCGAGAGTCCGTTCTTCGGACTGTATGGCAGACCTCGGACGACCAAGAATTCAACCATTATGAGTTAAAACGTCCGGCCATGCGTGGTAAAATTAAGTGATCGAAAAAAAATTTGAGATTCGATCCTAATATTCTATTAATTAACAATAATAATCAACGGGAACCTATTCCCTCATAAACCTAAAATACTGGGACAAATTTTGAAAGCTCATAAATTTGGACGCAACTGAGCTCATCATTTTTCAGTTCCCAATTCCCGAAGTCCGCCTTACCGTCCGTCCGAATTTTACCAATTTAGTAGTTTAGTTTAGTTTTTAATAGTTTAATGCATTACACCATAATGGCAGTTGCACAATACAAACATAACACATTACGAAGAATTAGTAAACATGATGTATAATATAAAGTACTAATGACTTTTTTTCTTTAACAAGGTGATCTCGCTTACAGAAGAATGACCAGATCATGTTAGAAATAATATTAATCGATTTACTATCACAGTTTTTCAATATATAATAGTATTTCTCCGAATCATTCAAGTGTTCAAATTCTTTGTTTTCTTTTATAATTTCTTCGAACCGCGTTTCCCTAATATCGACATATGCCTCACAATTCATAACAAAATGTGTTTTGCTCTCTATTTTACCGGTATCGCACACCTGGCATCTCCTATCATTTAGGGGTTGCTTATGTCTACCCTTTTCTATTTCCAAATTATGGTTACTAACCCTAAATCTAGTAAACAGTTCACGGGCATGTCGAGATCTCGTGATTTTCATATAAGGTTCAAGCATGTATTCATTTTTTTAACTAATCGATACGTTCGTAACTTATTATTGGCTTTCATTTTGTCGTCATTGAACATATCTTTAGTAAATCTTTCTCTATGCTGAGATTCTAATACATCTCTTAGGCATTTTGTATAACCATTAGTTCACGAATTAGTATCGGAAGCTTTGATATTGTAACGAGATAACTGAGTTATCCAAGTTTTTGGAAGTTTACATTTGAGTGACTCCTTGAATGAGTTGGAGAGTATGTTATAGCCAGCAATTTTGGATAATTTGTCGACATATTTATGAATATATAAGATAGCATCGTTGACAATAGCATATCTACCCAACTCTTCCCGTGTTGTGTTATTAGATGCTTTTCTATTCAACATTAATATTTGTTTACAAAATTTCAAGTGGACTTGTTCACAGGCTTAGTGTCCGCAAAAGGAGTATTAAGGTCAGGGGAGTTTATCTGGCAACCATATAATAAAATAAGCTTAATCAATTTATCAAAAAGTTTACATTTCACATCAAGAGTTAAGTCAAGTGACTTTCTGAGAGAATTTGTAAGGAAAAACATTGCTTTCGATCCTTTTGTACTTAAATTCTCTTGAATTTGTTTTGTGTACCCATTGTATGTGAATTCAAGACCTAAGTATTTATACTGATCTACGATATGTAATTTCGCTATTCCAGTACAATGCGTAGGATCTTTTTTATCTTGTCTATTTTTGAAAATCATGCATTTTGTTTTATTAATATTGACACTAAGTTTTTTTTATCCGCATAGTGTTCTAACTTCTGAACACATTTATTCAATCCGGCTGTAGACTCTGATAACATTACCAGGTCATAGGCAAAAAATAGGTGATTGAGTCGTTGTCCGTTCACATTAACTGGTGAACAGGATTCATCATATATCCCACATATGTCATCAATAAAAATTTTGAAAAGAGTGGAGGATATAGAACATCCTTGTCTAACACCCAATGTTGAGAGTAAAGGTGGGCTCAATCCTACAGAAGTATTTATAGAATAGTAACTGGACTCATAAAGAGACCTGAGAATTTTGAGGACTTTCCCACCGATACGCAATGACTTCATCTTCTCAAAACGTAACGACCTATCTACCGAATCAAATGCTTTCTTAAAGTCAATAAAAGCCGCGTACATTGGTTTCTTCTCTTCTTTATATTTATTTGCCAACGTGCGCAAAATGAATGCACTGTTAATTGTTCCACGATACTTTCTGAATACAAATTGGTTATCGCTTATTAAGTCGTTGAGTTCTAAATACTCATTCAGCCTCGCGTTTATTACTTTATTAAATAATTTTCTGAAATTGCTACTCAGCGCAATAGGTCTGTAATTGTTAGAATCATGCCGATCACCTGTCTTATAGAGAGTTTTTATTATAGACTCACTCCAACATACAGGGTAATGACCTGATAATAATATTTGATTAAATAGCTTGACAACATCATCTATAATAATTGGAACAATAAGTTTTAATAATTCATTCGGAATGTTATCTACAGCCGATGACTTTTTGTTTTTGAGCTGCCTTACAGCGTCTAATATTTCTCTAGCGGTTATGTGGTCATTGTTTACTTTGATATCTGGCTCCTTAATTGTCGCCAGAAGATGACGTATTTCAGACTCAGATCTTTTCGGACAAAGTAATGTTTTAAAGAATTCTACAGTTTCATCTGGGTATAAATAATTGGGCTCTTCTTTCTTAGCTCGAAATGTGTTAATAATACTCCAGTACTCGGAAGGATTAGCTGACTCCATATTAGATTTTATCTCAGAGATACATTCATAAAATTCTCTGTGCTTACGTTTTGTCTCCCGCTTATATAGAGGATCTCAAACGAGTGATGTTTGGATATAAGATTTTTTGAAACTCGTTTGATGAATTCGATTCACAACTCGCCTTTTAGGCGAGTTGTGAATCGAATTCATCAAACGAGTTTCAAAAAATCTTATATCCAGACATCACGAGTTAAAGATTTTGTATATCACATGAATTTTCGAATGTTTTTTACACTTTTTATTTAATTCATTGTCGCTAAATTCTCTCAAAACAACCGACAATCAGTTCGTTGGCTCAGACGCTTCACACTATGACGTCATGAATGCGCTTTACTTGCACCTGTTGTCGTAATTGACGTCATGTGAGCTACGCGCAAGAATACAATGCTGCTGCTGTGGGACCACGCGACGATTAGACACAAGTTGATAATCAGGAAATAAGACATGGGTTGTTACGTCGAAATTAACGTTTCATGTGATATAAAACTTTTTTATAGAGTGCAATTTAATCAGTAATGTCTTATCATAAGGCCTCTTCTTCATCTCATTTACGACATTTGTCATATCTTTTTTTTAACTGTTTACAGTGTCTATCAAACCAGTGGCGTTTACGTTTTTGTTTATACCACAAATTTATCACTTTCGATGAAGCTTTATTAATAAACAATATGATTTCATTCAGATCTCGGGTGGCCCTTTCGGTTCCAATGGGATTCGCATAATACTCACTTCATCTGAACTCCATTAATCGTTTTTGAACATATGGATCATATAAGGTAGAAATTGCTTTATCCCCGCTCTCTTTACACTATTTTGTAACTAAATTATGTTTTCGGTAGGTATTTTGAAGTTTAGTACTTTCTACTTCGATTACCCTAAAATCGAAATGGACAATCAGTTGACTATGATCTGAAAATTCTGTCGGAGTTTTAACACAAAAATAGCTAACATCGGGTAGGTACCTCTTATTTATCAATACATAGTCAGCAGTACTAGCGCCATCGTAACTGTAGCTTGTATAATTTCAAAGAGAATCTCCAAATTTCACTATTCTCATACCAGACGATTTACACATAGATAATAATTGTGTGCCAAACGAATTGCATTCCTTATCCAAACTTGCCCTATCATTTTCCCAATCAAATGTATAATTATTAGGTAAAACTAAATGTGAATCGTCATCATTTGTAACATAATCCGGTCGACCACCTGTACGTGCGTTAAAATCACCACCAATGATAGTCATTTGATCTCATCCAAAATCCACCCGGTCTCGCTCTGAGTTACTGAAAGCTGATTCAAAAGTACATGTATTATTATTTCTCCAATGAGAAGAATTAAATGGAGGAATGTATATGGAAATGAAAACAATATTGTTTTTTAGACTAAATATCTCTACAAAAAATTCAACCCGCATGAAAAGTATGTGAGTTCTACGAGAATGTCCATTATAACAATATTTTATTTCATTTACGCCTATCTAGATGCATTACCTATACTTATCAGTCCTTAACCATATTTAGTGCTGATGCACACTGCAGATGTGCAAAATTGACAAAATAATCTTATAAGGAAATCTCTTTAAATTAGTAAAGAATTATTTACTTAATTAAATAAATAAATACATAACCACAGCTCATGCTCTGCTATATCGTAATAAAACGCTAAGCTCGCTCGAGCGATGGCAGTGATGAAGGCGCGTTTGCAAGGATGATCCTAAAATGTGGAGAATACGGGACTTCAGCATTTTGTCTATTTGTCCAATACCTGACTAATTACAATACGCCCGCTGGGGACTGTTCACTTTTCACGAATGGGCAATATTTCACGGACGCAATTTCAAACACTAATTATAGGAATAATCATCCAAAATTTAATTAATGAAGCACCGGGTACAACCCGGTGCTTCAATAATTAAATTTTGCTATAGAATGATCTTTATTCCCTGGTAAACGCATGGGCGAATATCACTGCCCACGCGTGGAGTACGACCAATCCACAGCGACTTATAGCGTCATGTGAGATGATTTCCATGCCCTATTACTTAACCATATTCCTCCTTTTCTTTTTTATATTTCTCTTCTTGATTTTTTTTAACCTTATTTGTTTTTATAAGATTTGCGAACAAGTTATGCAACTTATATTAACGCCTCTCCTTGGCCCAAATGGCACAGGTGTGTGGGATGGCCATCGTAGCGGCAGTTTCGTAGCCTCGCTCTTGTCGAATACAAGAAGGGTTCTTTCGCCTGCACGGAGTGTATCTCTCTCCACACAGAGGACAGCCATTTTACGTTCCCACCCGATATGAAGGTACGCTGTGACAGCATCAACCCCACAATTGATGCTGACAGAGAGTGTTCAGATACCTCGATAACTTTCTCCGATCGATCCCGGAATCTCCGACACGAGAGATCAGCGCACCTATCCACTCGGACACAACTTCTCTACTTGACTGGGCATTTACTTCTCACGTCAGTACTCATTCATTACAGTGCCTTGGAGCCTTCACTTGGCACTCCTCAGTAGTACAGTGTACTAATAATTAATCATTGCAGAAAACAGTTCGTCTCATGGGTGCTAGAATCTTCTATATCCCTACGGGACATAGAACATTCTAGCACTCAAGCGACGAGTTGTCTACTACAATGCATTGGAGAGTGCAACTAGGCGCCCCCCCCCCTTCCGCCCCCCCCCCCCTCCAATATACTGCAGCAAACTAATGCAAGAAACAAGATACAAATTATTCGGATTGTTAAATGCTCGTCACGCACCTGACAACACTTTATCCGCCTGTGATACATGTCCGCCTTTGGTTTGTGTGATCAAACGCACCAATGCCCGATGTCCAGTGTTAGATAATTTTACAAATCGTGAAGAAATGGAGGCACCGAGGAAGGGGCATGGGTTAAGAAAAATGTTGGCTAGTATCTTTTATTTTAACTCGGATCTTGGAGGTTTTTTTGTACATTCCGGCATTGTTCTAAACACGTGTGTATTATAGGAGTACGACCCGCGTGAATGTCCGTGGAGTATAAAGAGGAGACTGACATCATCACTATCGAGGTTGTCTAGCATGGATTGGCGTTCAGGTGTATAAAAAGGACATGCCAGTGAGAAGTGTCCCGTATCCTCGTATGGATACCCACAACGACAGGTAGGGTCATCACTAATGAATCTGTCAAACTTTTGTCCATTCAGTTCCCTGCATCCAATGCGAAGTTTACAATGGAGTATTTGTTCTCTTCTGTCATCGACACAATAATAGCTGGGTACAGTGTAATCATTAAGCACTATTTTTTGTGAATATTTCCACATTCTCAGAATTTCTAGTATTTCGTCTAAGCTATTCCAAAGCTTTACAATCGATGGTAGAAATGACTTAGCAAACTTTACATTTTGTATAGCGAAGTAAAATGGATACCGTGTTATATGACACATGGAACTTGGAATAAGTAATCGAAAATAATTTGGTACGTCTGTATACATAATTTTCTACAATGTCATAAGTTTATGACGTTTTCGTCGTGAATTGGGCATGTATTCAGATTCCGTTTATTAGAGTGTGACTGGTTCCCCTTGCCGTCCCAGTAACGGTACGCAGAGCATCCAGTTGTGAATTATCAAGAATTGTGCATTTTCTCTCACTGCAGTTATCCCATATAACATATGCGAAGACAGAAAGAGGTCGAATAAAGTATGTATCAAGCGTTTCTTATGCAGATCTAGAAAAATATTTCAGGCGTCTGAGACAGTTTATCATAGGACTAATTTTTGTAAGAAGATTATGAATATGAACATTCCACGAACCAGTTTCGGAGAATGTTAGCCCCAAATGTTTGCTTGTGTCTTTACTTGGTTGTCCAAGAAGATAAAGGAGTAGTCTTTCTGTCTGTAATATTACGTTTGTATTACGTGTTCAAGGCTTCAGTTTTCTGTGGACTGAACAGGACCTGCCATTTTTTACTGCAGAGCGATTTTACTGAGGTCATCATTTATTATTTTAGCTGACGGTTTAGTATCCTCAAGTGAGATATAGGGCGGTATCATCTGTATATACAGTACGTGGAGAGTGTATTATCACTAAATCACCCGCAGAGTAGAGAATCCACCCAAGCAATAATTGCAAATTTGTTGCAAAGCATAATCAGCACAAGCAACGTTTCAGCCAATGGACCTCCGGGTTAAACCCGGAGGTCCATTGGCTGAAACATTGCTCCTGTTTTTTGTCAATATGTACAAAATTTGAAAGTTATAGCATGGGTGATAACTCCACTCCGTGGGTGATTTAGTTACAATCCACTCTCCACGTACTATAGCCTTATATTAGATACAATATCATTCACAAAATCTTTAATATAGACATTAAACAGATGAGGTCCTAACCCCGAACCTTGGGGGACATCTGTCGGTACTATTTTCATGTCGTACTTTCTCCATGTACAATAACATATAAGCCTTTTTCGAAACTGCCATCTTGGACTTTAATATATGCAAGGTCACAGGTCGCGTGGCGTAAACAAAGCATTTCCATGTTCATTGCGTTAAGTTCTGTGTCAGCCAAATCAAATAGTTTTGTGAAATATCAAGTTGAAATTCGTAAAACCGATGTCGTCATTCGAATTAACTGAAGGGGAAACCCTGGACGATGTTAAACGATGGAATATCGCAAATTTACAGAGTTTTTTTTACGGTGGCGAGGATTTGTTTTGAATGGCAAGAAGGACACGTGTTGCACGGAGTTTCTCGGCTTGGGAAATCCCCGGAAGTTGTTGAAAACAGTGTACATAGCCACGGAGTAATGACACAGCGTGCATTCAAACACCATTTAGGTTGATAGGAACTCAATTCGAAATAATGAAAGTTCTCATACAATTTTGTTATTGCCTTCAACAAATGGTAACCTTGGCTAAATGTTTTTTGAATTCTCACTAATGAACGTAATGGGGTCCGCAGCACTTCACCCGCTCTCTTCTTCCGTTGCTCACAACGTGGTTTCTTGAAATGTTCACACCTCGCGACCTGCGACCTTGCATAGATTAAAGTCAAAGATGGCAGTTTCGAAAAAGGCTTATTAAGAATAAAGTCTAATATATTCCCGGTTTTCTGTAGTAACCGGAACGGGAATAAAATTACACTCAGAACCGGGTGCTGTCCCGGATAATATCAATTAACTTTACGAGAGTAACAAGGCGCATTTAGTTTCGTGAAAATCACAAGTACTCGGCACAAGCTGTGAAATCGAAAGAAAAATGATATGTGATAGCATTTTTGAATCGATGCTGACGTGCCCCCATAATGGTATATAAATATTAACAAGCTGCACAACTCGCTTTTCGAAAACGATAGCACTCATCTTCGTTATAACCCTCTCAAATTTGATTCACATAACGTTTCCAGCAGTACCCAGTGTCAGTGGAAAGGGGAATGAATAAGCTTTACAGTGGTGTATTACACGACGGCTTGGTTTCTTGGGTTGTTCATGATAACTGGGAGAACGCGCAGAAAAGGCCAAAAACATTTAGTCGGACAATATAGTGTATAATGGAAAGTGGATTACGAGCGACAATTATCCGATTTATTATAAATAATTCGAAGTTCCACTCTCTATGGAGGGCAGATTCAAACATTAACCGTATACCTTTATCATTTACTAATCTCGGATTCACATTTATTCATTTCTGGCAATCACATTTGCCGTTTATACATTTTTTAACCTTTTCCAGGAAACTCACGAAGCCAACGGCGGCCATAGAAGCTAAGATGCTCACAAAAACATCCCACTGGCTACTATTTAAAACAAGCCAATGGGAGACTGAGGAAAATTCGCCGTATCTATGGATCTAATTTTTTCTAATATTTTACTAACACTACTAGTAAGAGAAACCGGTTAACCCTTTACCCAACGAATCGCCCGTATCCGCCCGCGTAATATGCAAATTCAGCAGTAGAAAACATATTATTTTTCCAACAATTTCCGGAAAACCATATCATGTGAACCCTCGTTGGAACGAGCTCGTCGAGCTTGTTACAAGGAGGGGTCACATGATATGGTTTTGCGGAAATTTTTTGAAAAATTTGAAAAAATTATATTTAAAATAATAAATTTTGATATCGTCTGCGTTGGGTAAAGGGTTAATAGTTGGTTTTATTATGGATCAATTTTTTATGCATGGAGACAGCAATGGCCATTTTCTTCATCTTGGGAAAATATTTACTGCTTAATGAAATATTAAATAATCTTGTTAGTTGGGACGTAAGTTGCACACGTTTTTAAAATTCTATTATTAATCAAGTCTGGGCCACAAGCCTTTTGTGTATCAAGTTTGAGGAGAATGGATAACACCTCTTGTTCTGCTTTTCTTGTTTCTTTCAGGTCCGCATTTTTGAAAGGCAGGGGAGGCAACTTGTCAATGCGCACGGATCCTGACTGTTCAATAAAATAATCATTCAACACATTTGCTATATCCTTTGCATTTGTAATTATTTCACCATTATCTTCAAGATATTGGAAAATATCCAATGAATTATTTTCTTTTGAGAAGAACTTTAGCATATTCCACCAATGTTTACAGCTAACTTTTCGGGATGAGACATAATTTTCGACCGTGATATCATATTCAACCTTCGCTTTCGCACTGTGGAAATTGTTTCATTCCGAATATGTCAGAAATTTGCCCAGTGTTCTGCTTTGTTCATTCTGTTTTGCTTTATGGTGTGCACGGTCGCGTAATCGCATTAACTTTCGAACTGAACAGTTTATCCAAGGTTTATCTTTTGGGCGAACAAGAACAGTTTTGTTGGGTATGTATTGTTAAGTCGTTTTCACAATATAATAAGTTTGGCCCTCTGAAGTTTGACTAAATCGTCAGTGAAAAAGGATTCCCGTGATGTTTGGGGAAATGATTTTGTAAGATGTTTGTATCCATCAAATCATAATTCCTAATATGACGTTTAAACGGTTTACTAATATTTTTTTGTGAATTTAAAGCGAGGCCAATTGCATGGTGATCACTGCAAAAAGAGGTATCACAAATGATTTTTCAACTGAGTTTTGTATTGACACTAATATGAGAGAATAAGACTACACGTGTGTTCAGTGGTCTTTGATAATTTGCTCAAAATGAAAAAAATCTTTTCAAATATACAATTTTAGGATGTGTGATACCAAAGCAATCGGTATTACTGGTAGAGTGGTAAATTTTTTCTCAGCCTCAAGATTTGTTCACACATTTTTGTCTTGTTACAATTCACAGGAGAGTGCTTTTTGGCACTCTCCCATAAATTGTAACAATGCAAATCAATGGAGATGAAGTTAATTTTACTTACAAGATAATATGAAGGATATTGACAGAATATGAAGCCTTTAACATTAGGTACCTGCAGTTCAGAATAAAGCCCAAATATGGGCTTCTAGCACTCTACCAGTTAAAGTCGCCTACTATCACACATTTTCCTTACATGTCATTTCGAACTTCTTGAATAGAATCTTCAAGATGATTCCAAAAAGAGTACAATACACGCTAAAAACTAAAGTGTTAAAAACTACTCTTGAAGTGCTGTATTTAACACTTACTAAGTGCTGAACTAGCACTTTGTTCAAGTGTAGATATCCCAGAACTTGACAGGTGTTACAATAATACCACTTGACAAGTGTAATGTCGCGACACTTAAAAGGAAACAACGCAGATGACGCGGATCGGGCTCGAACTCTCGAGCCTGATCCGCGTCATCTGCGTTGTGTCCTTTTAATTATGTACCCACCAAGCGCAAATCAAATTATGAACGACTCTGGAAGAACCACCAATGCTAGACACATGGGAAGTGCCATCCATTCAAGTTTCATATGTGTGACGATTGTAATGTCTAAGTGCTTAAAGCATTGCACTTTGAGTGTTAAAATCAAACCCTAAGAGTTAGAATGGGTTTAACACCTTGAAAGTGTCCGTTTTAACACTTTAGTTTTTAGTGTGTACAGACACTGTGGATTGGTCGTAAGGTCAGAATGTCCACGCATGCGTTTACAAGGTCATAAAAATCATCATTGGCAAAAGTTTAATTAATGAAGCACCGGGTAGCACCCGGTGCTTCATTAATTAAATTTTCGACAATTATTCCTGTAATTACTGTTTCGAATCTAATATTGCGTCCAAGGAAATATTTCCACCACCCCTGGAAAGTGACTAGTCCACCGCGGCTGTACTGTTTTGCAACTTGGCGGTCTGTATGCAACAACTAGGATATAGTTTTGATTCCCAAGTCGTACCCCAATCCATAATATTTCAGACCTGGCATTTTCAGGAGAGCGATTTATTCGCTCGCCTAGTGCTCGCCATAAAAAAATTAAGGAGGGCGAAAACTAGCCCTGCTGGCC
The DNA here is from genome assembly GCA_031216915.1 of Pictodentalium vernedei. NCBI lineage: Eukaryota > Metazoa > Mollusca > Scaphopoda > Dentaliida > Dentaliidae > Pictodentalium > Pictodentalium vernedei. The sequence goes on along the minus strand of CM062296.1, from coordinate 130,240,880 downwards.
GTAGAAAATAATGAAGGACGCCTACTTTCATGTCCTGGTACATATGGCATTCAGAAAGTACCTGCGTTTTGCCGTGCAAGGAGAGGTTTATCAGTTCAGAGCAGTGTGCTTTGGTCTGAACCTAGCTCCTTGAGCTTTCACTCGAATAATGAACACTGTAATGTCATACTTACGAGCTCATTCGTCTGTGGCAACGTCGGCTTATTTGGACGACATTCTTCAGAGATCGGGCAATAGAATTATTCTTCAGAACGATGTTCAGAGTCTGCTGCAATTGTTCCGACGTCTCGGTTTCAATGTAAACGAGAAAAAGTCGGATCTAGCTCCATCCAAGTCATTCATTCACTTGGGAACGAGCTTCGAGACTCACAACAATCTGGTTCGTCTGCCGTTACCTAGAGCGAAATTAGCCAGTTTCTATGCTCGCTTTTGTCTAAACTCAGACGCAGTAACAGCGAGGGGGTTTATGCGACTGATGGGGCTGTGCGGAGCGGCTGCGGATCTTATTCCGATGGGCCGCCTGCGCACGCGTCCCCTGCAGATATTCTTTACTCAGAACTGGAGTGTGAAGACGCATTCGCTCGAAACCTGTATTATTTTAACTGACCTAGTAAAACAAAAAGTTCAGATTTGGGCAGATCTTCAGTGGATAACTCAGGAAGTTCCGCTTCAACTGTCGGATCTGGCTTTTACGATTATGACGGATGCGAGTCAGACGGGCTGGGGCACGTCCCTAAGTCCCACAGACTTGAAGTGCCAGGGTCTTAGTGGCTCTTGGCTCCTAGAAAAGCACATAAACATCAAAGAGATTGTGTCAATCTGGCTAGCACTACAACATTGGATTCGTCAAGTAGCGAATGTCCATGTTCACATTCTGTCGGACAACTCGACAGTAGTTGCTTACCTCAGGAACCATGGTGGCACTCACTCGATTCCGTTATACAATACAATACAATAAACTTTATTCACTTTTCGGAATAAATACACAGTGGGCTTTCCCCAATAAGTGGAAACAAAATATATATGAGTGGCGCATGCGCCGATATGCACGAACCACGGAGAAGATTCTCCTATTCGTTCTGAATCATCACATTCATCTCTCACTCCGTCATATACCGGGTCGTCTGAACGTATTGGCAGACTCACTCTCTCGGAAAAATCGCCTGTTGCCATCGGTTCGATTCTCAACAAGCGAATATTCATGCAGATTTGCTACCAGTGGGATCGTCCCGTGATAGATCTCTTTGCCACACACTTAAATAATCAGCTACCGACGTTCGTGTCGCCATGCCCAGATCACCGAACGTACGCAGTAGACGCTCTGTCGAACTCATAGGACGGGATGATAGGATATGTATATCCTCCAGCTCCGTTGATTCGGCAGATTCTGTTAAAGATCAAACAGTCTCGCTGCAAAATCTTGATAGTAGCACCTCTGTCGTCACAGAAACCTTGGGTCAATCTTCTCAGGTGTCTGTTATGAGACATTCCCCGGAAGCTTCCTCCACGAGAGGACCATCTATATCAGGGAAAGTCCCGCGCACTGCATCACAACCCGGAAGGTCTCAACCTTCACATATTTCCGTTGTGCAGTCTTCTTGCACGGAAAACATTTTACAGGACGAGCAGAGGAAGCAATTTCTAACTGTAGGAGGGCCTCCTCTTCGTTGAATTATGCAGCGAAGTGGAGGGTTTTCTTCCGTTGGTATATGGATTAGTCGATAAACATATATGATCCGTCCATTCCACAGATTGCCAATATCTTGGTCTACCTGTTTGACGAACTCAAACTGCAGCCCGTCACTATTAAGGGCTATAGGTCTATGTTATCAGACACTTACCCTCATCATGATAACTTTTCTATTGGATCAGATACTTCTTTACCCAAGCTAGTTAGAAATTTCTCTATTAATAGACCTAGAACCCTCAGATTAATTCCTAAGTGGAATTTGGCTTGGGTTCTGTTGAAGCTTCAAGAAGCTCCTTTTGTACCGTTAGACGTTGTAGAGTTCAAATTCTTGACCTATAAAACGGTCTTTCTCTTAGCCTTTGCGTCTGCTAGAAGAGTCAGTGAACTTCATGCATTATCTATTGATGAATCTCATTACCGTAGTGTGGGTAATACTATTACCCTCACTGCGGAAGCGGGGTTTTTTGCTAAGAATCAGATTCCGGATAAGCGACCTATTGTCATTAAGGTTTTACCTTCCTCGGATAACCGTCGACCTTTGCTGTGTCCAGTCAGAGCAATGCGCATTTATAAACGTCGATCAGATTTCATTAGAAAGGGAAGAAAACGTTTCTTTCTTTCTTTGATTCCTAACAGAAAAGATATTTCTGTTCATTCAGTCGCTAGATGAATTCAGTTGGCAATACGTATTGCCTGTGAAAATCTATCTTCAGATCAACGTTCTGAGATTTCAGCGCACGAGGTTAGAGCACTGTCCACTTCTTGGGCTTATTCTAACAGTATAGCCATTACTGATCTTATGAATGCTGCTTACTGGACACAGCCCTCTTCATTTACCAAGTGACAGTAGTCCTGCATCGGTGCTGGATAGTTTTATTGTGTAGCTCGATGTGAAGCAAAAACTATGTCTCATTTATGTACTGTTTTTAAAGTGTAGCTCACTGTGAAGCATTTGTATATGCCACGTGTCAAACGAGCCTTAATATACAATCCTCGGACACTTTTAAATGAGGATAAAGCGTCTCATTCTCAGGACTAGCTTTATTTATTGGTTTCCTTCACCGAATTAGCATAACGGGTTATGCTGGCATTAAATGGAGAAATTATGTAATTATGTAATTCTCAGTTACATTGTTGGTGCTATGCCATTCTCTTTTCTCGTAAAAGAGAAGGACATATATAATTCCCATATCTTCTATTCTCCTGTAGGAGCTATCCTTTATTGAAGTAATTGAGAGATTGTATTTTCCTTTAAGACCTAGGCCCTCCAGCCTTTTTGCGATTCAGCTAGTCTGGGCCATTGGTTGTGGTATAAAAATATGATTAAACTTTCATAATTTGTATATTTTTTATACTTACCAATGACCCAGGCGGGGATGGCCCTCCCATGAGTGGGAACTCATTCCTCCCCGCTGATTATAACATTTAACAGGCACTGTAGAAAGAATGATGGTTGATGCCAATTTCGGAACCTTCCTGGATACTGCGCATGCGCAGATCACAAAAGTAATTATTTTTTTTCGGTTTTGCATGCAAATTTTGGGGAATGGGGGCAAAATTTGTGTTTGGCCCTGGATTAATTTGAGTTAACACCAGCTAGTCTGGGCAATTGGTAAGTATAAAAAATATACAAATTACCTAAAATTTATCATTTTTTAGAATGCCAGACCTGATATTTCTAGTGTTGGAAGTTCCAGATCGGGTCGACGTTTGACCACAATACACAATTTAATGTATCCAGCCACCCCTCACCCGCATCCATCTTTTCGATCTTTTCTTATCGGCGGATGATAACGTTGAATAATATTATGTACATGCCTGTTATCTATGTCGTTGTGCAACAAGGTCTCTGCGACACCTATAATATCATAGTGCCCTACTTCAGCGTTCAAAGTATCACATTTATTTTTTAATCCTCTAATATTAATATCACCTGGATTTTATTCGCCACTTAGAATTAACTGTACGAATATCAGTGCTGACCAATTATTCGTATGTGAACAATTAGAAGTATGTTTCCTGCATTAAGATGCAGTACAGCCGCCGTGGAATGGCCAGAATCCACGCGTGGGCAGTGTTGACCAGGGGCGCTTTTGTCAATCAATAACCAGTAGTTTTAAGTAAACGTTCAATGAATGAAGCAGTGGGTTGTATTCGGTGCTTCATTAGTTGAAAAATTGAAGCCGATTTCATTGTTTTATGTCGGAGCTTCACTATTAACGCATGCGTAGAAATATTGTCCACGCGTGGATTTCGACCTTTCCACGATGACCATACTGTAAGGCCCCGTCACGACTATGACAAAAACAATCCTCGCTCGATACGTGCATAGCTCCTACACACCAAAAACTAAAGTGTTAAAACTGACACTTTCAAGGTGTTAAACCCATTCTAACTCTTAGGGTTTGATTTTAACACTCAAAGTACAATGCTTTAAGCACTTAGACATTACAATCGTCAGGCATCTAAAACTTGAATGGATGGCACTTCCCATGTGTCTAGCATTGGTGGTTCTTCCAGAATCGTCCATAATTTGATTTGCGCTTGGTGGGTACATAATTAAAAGGACACAACGCAGATGACGCGGATCAGGCTCGAGAGTTCGAGCCTGATCCGCGTCATCCGCGTTGTTTCCTTTTAAGTGTCGCGACATTACACTTGTCAAGTGGTATTATTGTAACACCTGTCAAGTTCTGGGATATCTACACTTGAACAAAGTGCTAGTTCAGCACTTAGTAAGTGTTAAATACAGCTCTTAGCGTGTAGGCCATTTGGAAGAAGTGTCGGCTTTGTCAGTCTGTATTTCGAGAGTGGGTTCTTTATGATTGTATGATGTAGATATAATTTGGATATGGACTGTGGTTCATATTTAAAGTCACTTTTGGTGTAAATGTTTAAAAATGTAAAAAATAGAAAATTAATAAAATAAAAGAAAGCACAATCGTTTCATAAGAACGCTAAAAATATTTTGTGGTGTAAGGTATGGGGGATAACTACGCTGTTTTAGAGCGTAGATACTCTTTAACTTTCGGGTCCACACTCGTGAGATAATTTCCGATATCCACTAAAGCTTTTAGTGAATATCGGGAATTATCTCATGAATGTGGACCTGAAAGTTTTATTTTTCACGAGCGCTTGCGAGATAATTCCTGATCTTCACTAAAACAGCGTAGATTTTCTTTTTATTATATGCTACGTGACATTCTACTGACATATTCAGCCCAATTCCACTGCAAACAGTTTCAAGACAATAACCAAAAGGGGCTGATCGTTCCTTCAAGGCGATATTCAAAGTGACGTCATGCGCCGAAGCGTAACGCCATTTAGGAAGCTACAGAAAAAAATTAATCGTGTGGACCTGAAAGGATTATTTTTCACTCGCGCGAGCGCTCGTGAAAATAAAACTTTCCGGTCCACACTCATGAGATAATTCCCTACACTGACTAAAATAGTGTTTATTTTATTTTTTATTATATGCTACGAGACATTTTATTGCACAATATTCAGCCCAATTTGACCCAAAATGCGTACGTTTTAAACAATAACAAAGATTAGCTGATCGTTCCTTCAAAGCGACGCCATGCGCCGAAGGGTGACGTCATTTAGGAAGCTACTGAGGAATATAGAGTCGATAGATATCGAGAAATATCTTTTAGATAATTTGCGATAATTCACAGGCCATTATATAATAAAGAGTTCTATTTTCTAAATCGGTGTAATTTCGCCCAAACATATTGATGAAAAGATCCATACAAAAATGCAGATGACCACTCTATCTCTCTCCCACTCCTTATTTATACAATGTAAATATATGGGAGATGTGGGACACTGGGGCCTGATATGGACTCCTTATGGACTTCTTACAACAGACAATTTAGGCCCTGGGCATCGGAGTTTTCAGTTGCATGGAATCGGGCAGAGATTTACGAAAACGAAGGAATCTCGAATCGAAAAAGTCTATTTCCCGATCGATGCTAAGCTCTCTTGTAAAATTATACAAATTCATTACCAAATTGCACTAAACAAGCCCAGGTACATTACTGAAAGACTCTTTTGCGTAATATAAACTCACATCAGAATATAGCGCATTCCAGCATATGTTGGAACAGTATAATGTGCCTGGTGATAAAGTCGGCAATACTGAATCCAGAACATTATATGATAAATTGAATATGGAATACGTACAGTATTTACATGAATCTATTTATGACGACAATAAAAAGCGTGGTAATAACAAACTTCGTACTTATCGTACGTTCAAACGGGATCAGATATTTGAACCATATCTTACCCATACTAAAGCCCGTGAGGCGAGGATTATGTTTACCAGGTTGAGAATAAGCAATCATAATTTGAATATTGAGAGAGGCAGACACTCCCACCACCCCCCCCCCCCCCCCCCCATTCCACTAGAGCGTAGGCTCTGCAAGGCTTCTAGTGTTTGTGCAGCTGCCGGCGAAGTAGAAAGTGAAATTCACTTTATCATGGATTGCCCGGCCTATTCAAACAGTAGAGCTCAGTTGTTCAACATTATAAGTAGAGATAGACCAGATTTTATAAAAGCCAGTAAATGTCAGCAATTTGAACTCATTATGAAGAATGACAGTCCGACAATCATTAATCCCATCTGTAACATGATCCTGCTGTTCTTCAGGGAGAGAGATGCATTAATTGCCAAAAACACGAGCTAGATTGTTTGCCTTTCCTTTAAATAGTCTTGCTGATCTTTTTAACAATCATTGTATATATTTTATAATTCACATTATAATTCACATTATATGTTATTTGTGCAATCTGCCTCACTGTAGGTGTAATATTGCTTCAATAAACTATCTATCTTTCGACATGAAGTAATCCAAGTTTCCCATATAACCGCGTACGTTCACGTTCCCGCTACTGTATACACCTTAAGAGAACGAAAAATTATCAGAAACTCCAAATTTCTAAAACAAATTTAGGGTATCTCTTACAGTTTACATTTTTTAAGTAGTGCACACATATACATATAGTAATCGTAATTTCCTATATAAAGGCATATAGTACTTTCCAAAGTGTGATTTCCGGGTTTGATTACAAACGATAACTTCACAAGTGAATTATGCAATAAACAATTGGGTCATGTATCCGTGCGCGCAAACGAAGACACTTTGCCGTGGGTGGAATGAGAACTTCATTGTTTTTTTGTGTTTTTTTTTCAACCCTTTACCAAACATGAAAAGCAGACGACACTTGCAAAAATAATTCTTGAATAACTATAATTTTCATTTTTTGTCTCAAAAACATAGGTTATGACCCTCAGTGGAACGAGCTCGACGAGCTCGTTCCAATTAGGGGTCATAACCTATGTTTTAGAGACGAAAAAATGAAAAAATAATGAAAATTAATTGGCGATATTTGAGAGTAGCGCATTTTGATTTTGGCCGTTACGTTAGGAAAAGGGTTAAATAATATAATTATCGTTAATAATGAAAAGTAATAAACAGAGTAATCGCCTGACTGGACTGGTTACGTGAAATAATTCATTCGAGGCGAGGGACTATATTGTAAAACACTCGTGTGCATTGTACTACGTCCCTCACCTCTCATGAATTTTTCCACGTAACTAGTCCAGTCAAGCGATTACTCTCTATATATTCACGTTTCAGCTACTATATACATTATAAGAGTTACTTCGAACGACAAATTATCAGAAACTCCAAATTTCTAAAAGAAACCTAGAAATTCCGACAATCTTCCAATCGCTCATTATCTATATTTTCTGAGTGGTATCTATCATACATGCAGTTGTCATAATTTTCTATACACACGCAAATATATTTTCGCTACAGTATACACTACGAGAGACACGCCGAACGAATTCAGAAACTACCAATTTCTAAAAGAAATTTATAATTTCAAACAATCTCACACTCAGTCCTTCTTTGATTAGTTATGCCTCCCAGATTGTTTTCTTGTTTGAACTTCCGACTCATGGGCTGTGTCAGTACGATAACTTGAACAAAATTTATCCAATTTTTACCAGTTTTGGTCTGTGAGTTCTATTCGACAATTTATTGCACGCCTGTTAGTAGGTATATATTGAGAGTTTACTATCACTTTGTACATGTACGTGTACAACATACGTACACGATGCGTTCACCAACGTGGAATTCAGTGTTAAATCACACGCTTGTTCATAAAAATGTACATGATGTTGAATCCCCCCCCCCCCCCCCCATGTTTTTTGTGACTCCTAGATCGCACTTTTAACGTTCAAATACTCGTGGTGAACGCGCGTTTTTTAAAAAAAGGGTGAAATTGTACATCTTCAATTTTATCTTTTTTACTTTAAAAATTTTGTATACGTTCCCATCGCAGCTCAGACCATCGATCCATCGTTGGCGAACGCGAGCAAAAAATTCTGGGTCATCATCAAAAAACGGCCTGCGGATTTTACATCACTGATCCAGAACTCTCAATTGTTTTGAGGCGGTGGGTTTTTCCCATTTATGACGTCATTAGGGGAATTCCCCACGATGGGAATTCCCAAACTCAGCTAATCGAGCGATCGGATCGCTCGATTCTCCGCCGATCGACCGATCGGATCGCTCGATTCTCGTAAACTCGATCATACGGAGTTATCTCCCCTCGTCGTGGGGGTGGGGGAATATCCTAGGAAATAAAATAAAAGTGATCGATATATATATAGGAGAGAAAAAATATATAAATAATAGTTATTTAGAAAATTAAATATATCAAATGGAATAGATAATAAAAACGTAAATCATGAGCGATTCTCAGGAAATTAGAGTGAGGTTTCTTTTAAAAATGTTGATGAGAGCCTACGCATTCTGCGTGAACGAACAACTAGGTCGTCTCTTGTTAGAACGATGCGTCGGATGTCGGGATCACCTAGACTTCGATCACGAGAATCATTCGTGTCTGTGGATGGAAAGGGAAGATATGGTCGTCAAGTATTTCGAACCGGCGTTCGAACGCGTTCAAACCAATGAAGTGATCGCGTTTTGGAAGAGATTACTCTACTGTAAGAATCGAAGCAAGCCCACAGATTCGGAAGAACAGAAATTGGCGCGTAAAAGTCTGACTTTACGAGATAAGGGATGCATCTTGAAATTATTGTTCAACGAAGCATACGTCTAAGTTTTCTCGTTGATATAAAATAAGGGAGAATAGAAAATAAAAAATAAATACACACATAATTTTTTTATTTAATATTAGAAGAAAAAAAACAAAAAAATGAGACCCAGAAATAAATTGTATCCGACGTTAGATGACGACGAGGACGAGAAGCCGATCAACATTTCGCCGACGGCGCCGTCGCTAGAAGAAAGAGAAAAAGGAGAGAGGTATCGCATCGATCAAATCAATAGAATCCAAGAGTATCTAATTCGAGAGAGAGATTCTCGTCGTTCCCTCAAGAAGAAGTATTCGTGTTTCGTGACAGTCATCAACGCGATCGACACGACACTCATCACGATTTCTCTGGGTTTACACGCGGCCGGCATCGGATTTTTGTCGACCGCGGTCGGCATTCCGATCGTGTTGACCGTAGAAGGAGTGGCTCTCGCCGCCGGATTGTTTAGCACGCTCGGAAACTTTTTGAGTAGGAAATTATATCTGAAGGCGAGGAAACACGACAAGATTCGCGTCTTGGCCGACTCCAATATCGACACGATATCCGAAATGATCTCTATGGCGTTGAAAGACGGTAGGATATCGGACGGAGAATACTTCGTGATATTGAGCGAGAAAACGAAATACGATGCCATGAAAGAAGCCGTGAGAATCAAGACTCGTCAGATCATCAAGGAAGAGATGAAGGATTCTCTCATGGAAAAGGGGAGGAAAGAGGCCAGGGAGGAATTCAGTAAGATGATAGAACTCAAGAGCAGCGATTGAAAAAAAATATATATATAATAAGAACAGAATTTTAAAAAAAAAAAATATTAAATTTATATATAAAATAAAAAACGAAATTAATTTAAATAACTCTTAAAAAATGTATTGCGTAAAGTGTAAGAGAGTTACCGAGACGAATAATTCTAGAGAAGTGCGAACTAAAAACAACAGACAGATGCTTCCCAGAATTTGCGACGTGTGTGGTTCTGTCAAGACGCGATTCGTCAAAAAAAAGAACGCGAGCAAAGGTAAAGGCATCGTGAATAAAATGATCAACAATCTACCTTTCGAAATGCATCTGCCCGGTCACAGTTTCACGGGACCCAGAACGAAATTGAACAAGAGACTCAACGCCGATTTGACTCCCAAATCTTGGAGCAAACTCGTGAATAGGGTGGACGTGGCTGCGTACGATCACGATCTGCGCTACGCCAGACATCCCGACACCAAGACTCGCAATGACGTCTGCGACAAAAACATGTTGGGGAGATTGAGAGGCATATCGAATCCGACCAGGAGAGAGAAGATGGAACGTTCGCTGGTCGTCAATCTGATCGGTGCGAAACGTCGATTCGGATGGGGCGTTCCAAAAAAAAAAGCACATCTAAAAAGAAGAAGAAACGATTATTGACGAGCGAATTGGCCGAGGAGTTACACAAACCCATAGTGCGTAAATTTCGAAAGAGAAGGGTGTTCGTGAAGGTTCTGGATGATATTTGGTCTGTCGACTTGGTCGACATGAGATCATTTTCGAGGTGGAACGAGGGCGTCAAATATCTATTGACGATCATCGACGTGTTTTCCAAATACGGTTGGATCAGAGCTTTGAAGAATAAATCGGGACCTTGCGTCGCCGACGCTCTGAAGAGCGTGTTCGACTCGTCTTCTCGAAAATCGAGTAAATTGTGGGTGGATAAGGGAAAGGAATTCTACAACAAGGACGTTCGTCGATTGGTAGACCTCTACTCGATCGAAAACGAAGAGAAAGCCAGCGTGGTTGAATGTTGGAATCGAACGATGAAGGAAAAGATGCACAGATACTTCACGGCGAATTCGACCAAGAAATACATATACGCTCTGAACGGTCTGGTCAAAGATTACAACAACACGTGACACAGATCAATCAAGATGACTCCCGCGGAAGCTAGCGATCCTCGAAACGAAAAACGGGTCTACGCGAATCTATATCCCGAGAGATCTAAGATCAGGAAGAAGTCTAGAACGCCGAAATTTGCGGTCGGCGATCGAGTGAGAATTTACGCTTATAAGAAGCACTTCGAAAAGGGTTATACTCCTCGATGCATCTCAGAAATCTTCGTGATCATCAAAATATTTCACACCGATCCGGTGACTTACGAAATCGAAGCTTTGGATGGAGAAGAGATCATCAGAAAGTTTTACAAACAACAATTTCAGAAGACGAAGTTTTGATGAAGAAGACAAAATTTTTTTTTATTTACTCTCTTTAACATTTTCTTGTTTACACACATATATATAAGAGAGAGAAAAAAAATAATAAAAAATAATTAAAAACTATTTTTTAGATAAAGAAAGCAAGTTAATTAATAAACAAAAAAAACTAAAAATCCTTTAAAATGACAAATATACTAGATATAGCACAAAGCATAGTGAAAGATGAAAGTATTCAAGAATATGAGGTTCACGAATACGAACCGGTAACCGGGACGAGTTTGAACAATGCTTGAGAGATAAGAATCAACGTCGAAACTCAAGATTTATTCGTACATCCTAGCGAGAGTTACATAGTGGTGCAGGGACGTCTCACCAAGGAAGATGGGAGCGACTACGCCGACGACGACACGGTTACTCTAGCCAATAATGGCATCATGCATCTATTCAGTAACATAAAATACATGCTATCCAGACAAGAGATAGAATCTGTGTTTCATCCCAGTCAGGCCACCACGATGTTCGGACTCTTGACGTATCCTGATGATTTTTCGAAATCCAGAGGACTTAATCAGGTGTGGATGAAAGACACCGTCGGCCCTGCTAGCGCCGGCGCCGCCGCGATATTCGACTACGTCGTCAAGACGTCCAGACCTAAAGGAACGTTTTCGTTCAGGATACCTTTGAAACACATCTTCGTCTTTGCGGACGATTACAACAAGATCATGTACGGATTCAAACACAATCTGACGTTGATTCGAAAAGGAAACGACGATGCAATAGTGAGACTCACTGCGACCGATGCGGGTAAAATAACTTTACACAAGATATCGTGGTTCGTTCCGCACATGGAGCCTTCGATCGTGGAGAAAGCGCGTCTCTACAAGATCATAGAATCCAAGAGTAAATTACCCGTGGGATTTAGAATGAGACAGTGCGACATGGCAAGCATTCCTCCCTCCACGAATCACTTTGATTGGAGATTGACGGTGAAATCCACTTCCGAGAGACCGCGTTTCATCGTGGTTGCGTTTCAGACCGATAGGGACGGGTCTCAGGAAAAGAATGCATCGCTGTTCGATCATTGCAGTTTGAGAAACATGCAAGTGTTTCTGAATGCCACGAGATATCCGGCAATCGATTACAATGCGTCGTTCGACAAGAACGATTTCTGCAGACTGTACGGCGACGCCGCTGATTTTAGAAAGAAGTATCACGGTCTAGACGAATTGTTGAAATAGTTCTTTATTTCTTTTGGCGGCGAGATTCCGTAGCTGTCGAAATAATAATTTTTCTTCTTCCCGTTCTTCATCCACGCCACCCAGTGAGTGCCTTAACCCAATGAATCGTCTAGATTTAAAATTCCGCATTCCGATTGTCGAGGTCTTCTCTTTGGCAAGGCATCTCTGGAAAACACTCCTAGAAAATCTTTGATTTTCAAATCTTTTGCCGCATTCAACAGCTTGATGTTGGATAGGGGTTCGTTGGGTAAGACGACACCTTCTACGGATATCTTTATTTCCTTATTCATAAATGCATATATATTTTTTTTTTTATTTATTTTATTATGATTTACTAAAAATGACATTATTTTTTTTTCCTATTTTTTTCTTTTTCTTTTTAAACTAACTTTCTCGATGTCACTATCGATTTCTATCATTTTGTGTTCATCTAATTCTTCTTGATTTTCTGGAATCCTATCATCCACAATCATATCTGGAATCTTATCATCCACAATCGTATCTAGAATCCAATCATCTCCATTCATATCGTCTAAAATTAGATCCAAAGTCCAATGTCCGCGTGCTAAAGTGCTTATTTTATCGTCTAACATGAATCTCTTATCGTCGTCAGCCATCAGCGAAATCTTGTTGACTATTTCGGTATACAATTCGTGATTTTCACTTCGAATCGATTTCATAGTCTTATACACCGGACCACTTCCTAACAGACAATCTTTATACTCTTGGAAAGAGATGTTTTTCTTCACCACGCATGCTTTAACTCCTTTGCACTTCTTGATCTCTTCATCATCTTCTAGACGAAAAGCATACAGTTTGGGTCTCAGGCCCACGAATTCAACGATCTGTTTACCGCCGCTCTCGTCCTTAAATTTACCCAACACCTTCTTGTTGTCGTTCGATTGAATGTTGGACGGGTGATCAACGGGATAATTGCTCGTGTCAAACCACTCGGCCACGTCCGGAGATATATCTCGGTAGATGTCTTTCGTCTCTATCTCATAAACTAAACTGTCTGTGTCGGTGAACAGTAGTTTAGCTTTATCGCCAAATTTTTGTTTGACGTAATCATAGTGAAACTCGTACATCAATCGCTTGCTGACATCTAAGATGATCGGTCCGAGATAATACAGTTTGTCGAACTTCAGGTGCGTCTTTTGCATGTGAACGGCCACTAGGTTTTCGCCGAATATGGTTCGGTGTTTGTAATTGGGTTTCGCCACTAATTTTTTAGCTCTTTTCTCAGACGTGACGAGTCGAACGTCGGTTCTCTTCCTGATGTTTTCCATCGATTTACCGTACACGCAGTTGTTCATGAGTTTGAAGAAATCTTTTTCGAAATCGTTCTCGGCTCGAGTTCTGAGATTCGTGTTGAGATCGATGTATTTTTTCATCCAAGGCTCTTTGTCGAATCGAATGATGCGATGTATGTCGCCTAATTTCATCCCGTAATCGACGTACTGTTTCAAATTCTCGCTGTAGACGACGTAGTTACGTTTGTTAAATAAATTGGGAATGAGTTTTTCCTCGTCTCCCTCGTTCGGTTCCATTCGTTCGGGAGCCAGCGGATAATCATTGTGTGGATCGTGTAATTCTTCCGGATAGTTCAAATCGACTTCTAAAATGCAAGGATAGTCTCTCCATTTTCGCATCTCTTCCAGTTCCTTCACCCATTTGAAATTTCTAATCGGTAAAGGATGACTCATAGCCCAACCGTACAGATTATTAGCGTCCCAATACGGTATGTATTTAGTCGACCGTTTCGAATCAAAACCTTCTTTCATGTAGGGATTGTTAGCTTCAGAATATCTGTGAGAGATCATCGAGATGCCACCTCTCGCAGCCCTTTCGAACATGAGCAACATGTCCACATCAGATAATAATTCCAATTGAACTTCGGTGGTCTTCAACAGAGTGTCCCACGCCAGACCGGGTGCGGTGAAATACCAAGCGGGATCCAGATCGTAATTTCGACGACAGACGTCTCGAAAATTTTCGAACACGTCTGCCAAGAGCAGAACATCGGTCTTCAGATAGAGATCGTGATAATCTCTCATGGTTTTCATATCGAATGATTTCCACACGTTTTTGGCGTGTTCGTAATTCTCGTCAGAAATGTCGGATTCGTATAATTTCGAATAAAAATCTTCTTTCGAAGGTAGTGCGGTGTCTTTGAATCTCTTTAGATCGTTCATGTAATCGTAAGGATAGACTCCTTTCCTCAACATGACGTCTACTCGTTCTCCGAAATGTTCGCTCGTGATTTTAAATTTATCCTTGCTCATGTTATCGACTAATTTTTCCAGAGCGGTCGACATGAATTTAAAACTGTCGATAAAACATATGCATCTACGAATGGATTTCGTTTTTTCTTTCAACGTATTTCCGTCGATTACTCTTTTCTTCTCCATGAGCTTCCATTTCGTGAAGGAAATGTATCTTTCTTCGCTGTTTGCGATGCAATTTAATTCTTCGTGTGAGGTGCTGAGATTTTTCACGAACAGATGACTGTCGTAACCCGAGAGATTGTGAAACATCACCGGATAGAAAGCGGCGTCTCGATATTTTAAATTACACTTGCTGTGAGCCGGACCGTGATACAGACCCGTGTAATGATCGTGGTCTCTGACCTTCTTATTTTCCTCCGAATTCTCGTCGAACGATTGTCTGCATATGTGACATTTGGTGGCTCTGTTATTTTCGTCCTGCTGCCCTCGCGTGATGATCATTTTCGCCGGAGTTTTGAATTTGTCGTATAACATTTGAATTTTCGATTCTAACTCTTCCACGAACCTTTGTGCCACGTCGTCGTCTTTGCACTGTTTCGTGTAGGTGAAGGGACCCATGTCGTGTTGCGAGTCGAAAGCGCATTTCACATAAATGCAATAGCCCGAAGGTATGTGTTTTTGATATCTTTTGACGTAACTTTGAAAAGCGTTGGGTTGACAGGAACTCATGTTCGCGGTGAAACATTCGAAATCGGCGTACACGACGAATGGTACTTTTAACCTTCTTTTGTGATTTTCAAACTTCACGATGGTGTTGGGTTTGGGCATTTCGACGGCGACACCTTGATTTTCGTTGCAATATTCCTGATGTTTTGCTAATGATTTTTCGCTGTGAAACACGTTCATGCAATTGTAACATAAAGATATCTTTCCGTTATGATTATTATTTTGTTTCAACAGTAATCGGGTCGGATGTTTAACCCAACAATAATGACGGTTGTCACCATTCGAAATCAATAATAAAATAATCGTCTTTTCTCTTCCGCGATACGAAGTCTGTCTGAGAGGATAGATCGTTCGTTTTTCGTCGTCGTATCCAGTGGGATTTTGAGCCTCGAAACGTTCGATATGTTTTAACTCTGTTGGAAAAGTCACTCTGGTTCAATCGAGATTTTTAGAAGTTTCCTCATAATGAGAAACTCTATCAGAGTTTATTTCGACAGGGTATAAAGCGGAGGTGACTGCCCATTTAAAACACTGATCATCTTTATTTCTCACGTTGACCACGGCGTGTTTCTTAGTCAAGAAATACGGTAATTCCAAGTAGGAAGATCCTTTCAACGGATTGTTTTTAGTTATGTGAATTTCGAGTTTCAACACCTCATCGAACGTCCAATTACTACCTTCATGTTGATAATTCGCGAGAGATGTCAACATCTTGTCTTTCATCTTTTCAAAAATGTCCGATAGATCTGAACGTCGAAATACGGGTTCAACTTTAGATCTGAAATATGCATTTTTCATGATGCTCTCGCCGGACTTCACGTCGATTTTATTCATTATGCAATGGAGTATCATCTTAATTTTTAATCCCACGTTCATGTATTCGCGAAACAAATCCAATACTTCTTTCTTCACCCGTTCCATAAACAATTTTGGATCGACTTTCTTGAACGAGGGAACCACGTCGAAAGTTTTAAAAACGCCTTTGATCGCACTCTCTCGTTCTACGGGTTTCGATTGATATAGTTCTGCAACGAGTCGTGTTACATATTCTTCTCCTTTCTCTTCGTCGATTGCTCGTTGAATTTCGCTTGATATATCTTGTTTGTCTTGAATCTGAAGTGCATCACTCGTTTTCGTTTTAGTTTTTATTTTCTTTTCTTCGGAAACTTGATGTTCTTCAACGGCTTTTCGTTTAGTCATCTTCTTATTTTTCACAATCGAAACGTTTTTGGTTTTTTTCGACGTCGGCATTTCGATTCCTTTTACTATCTTCTCATTTTTCACAACCGATGCATCTTTTGACGTCGTTGCTATCGACATTTCATTGCCTTTCTAGCGTTTCGCAAATATTCTTGTATGAGATAAATTTTTTTTTGATTTAGTTCTATGATTTCTGAAATCTGAAATTTGTAATAGTTTACAAATCTCGTTTAACTGAGGTATGGTTTTCTCATTTAAATTTACCATTGTTTTATCTGTTTGCTTCATTTGTAAGAATATTTTTTTTTGAATTTTGTAATAAATAATTTGTTAAAAAAGTTTTGCTTTTTACTCTTTTTATATATATAATAAAAAAAAAAAAAGTTAAATTTTAAATTCAATTTTTTTCTTTAATATGTTTTTTTATTCAAAAACAATTTAAGACCGCTTTTATTTCTCGTTCGCAAACCGAACATGTTTTCTTGTCTTCGGAATAACATTCTCTACAGTAACGCAGGTGTGCACACGGTAGAAACAAGACGTTTGCGACACCTTCGCAGAGCAGACACTTGGTGGACATTTTTTTGCTCGGCTCGTTTTTGATGAGTGACGATAACTCGTCCGCTTCCGCCATGAATTTGATGAGATGTTCTAAAGTTATGAATTGAGACAGGGTCTTGTTCGCGATGTTTAACGCATCATACAATTGTTCCTTGGTGTATCCGAGTTGTAACATATCCATCAATAATTTTTGGTTTTTGTCTCTATCCCTCTCTTCGTCTTGGATTTTGATCAATCCCAACGTTAGGATCTTGTTCAAATAATCGCATTCGCCTTTTTCAATATTACTTATGTGTTCTAGTAAAGGTACGTCGTGAGGTTCCCAATTCATCAAATGTATGTCACAACAAAAACATTTGACTTTGTCGCCTTTACCCACGTAAACGAAACCCGTGGCAGCTAAATCTTCGGATTTTTGAGCGAGATGCGAAGGCCAATTTTTAAACGTTTGAAGTCTTGCGCGTTCTAGACTATAATTCAGATGTTTAGACTTGATCATTGTTTTTACCTCAAAATTGAGTTTGTAAGAATTTTTTTTTTAACTTTTATTTATATATAAAGAGAAAAAAAAACTTTTACTAAAAAATTTTACATTAAAAAATTGAAAATTAAAAAAAACAACTTTTTTTTTTTATATATATAAAGAGCAAAAAAAAACTTTTTAAACAAATTATTATTTAAATACAAAATTTAAAATATACATTATTTGCAAGAATTCCTAAAAACAAAAAAAACTAAATAATCGATCATGAGGACAACAACACCTAAAAGATGCGAATTGAAATTGAAACGAGTCGAAGCGAATAAGAAATTCGGTCATAAAATCTATAGATTACAACGACACGATCCCATCGAATTGAACGAGGTCGAGACGAAGGGCTTAGAGCACAAATACGACAAATATAAGATGCCTTTGAAATTGGACGAAGCCGCGCTTGATTTGATTTACAAATACCAAAGCGATCTGCAGAACATCGTCATCGCCGAAGATAGAGAATTCGACAAGGACGATTTGTCGTTGCCCTATGGAAATTACATATTTCCAAACATCTCATTCGAGCTCGTGAAGAAATTGGGTGGTGAGAGCGAGTTGACCAATGTAAAAAAACTCAAAAGAGTAAAGATAAACATTCAACATGTTTTCGAAAAAGGAGAAGACACGAGTGTCAACATGCTAATAACGGACTTGGAAATATAAACAATAGAGAGATTGATTTTTTAGCGAAGAAAAATGAAAAAAAAAAAAAGTAATGAGATCATCTTTTGATCTCATTTTTTTTTTTTTTTTCCTTCTTCACTATTACCCATATATTATAATAACGTTTCCTTTTTTCTTAAATTTCAGCGTCGATTCTTCTTTTCTTTTTTTTTTGTGATATGCTACGTTTTTATAACAACACATTTGTTTATCCGAATCATAATTATGAACGAATGTTGTGCATCTCTCGGTAACACTCGGATCATTACCATTCTCTTCAGAAGATAGTGGTAACGGTGGAAAACGTCTCATTCTTTTAAATTTCAACTGCATATCCCGATCTTTATTTAACTCCTTTGTCAGTTCTTTCCTAAGATATCCATCATTAGCATCTAATTGTTTTTCCACATCTTTTTCGCACTCTACCTCACGATATTCGTCATTATCGTCTATTTGTTTCTCCACCTTTTTATCCATTTTAAATATATTATTTTATACTTTCTATGATTTATATTTTATATAATTTTATATTATAATAACATATTCAAAATCGGTATGTTCTTAAACGGTGAATTCTCACCGAGCAACAAACCCTTGCCGAGTCGCTCGACGTTCTGTCCACTCTTCAGATAGAGACCGTTTCCTCTCAGAGAGTTGCCACCTCTAACGGGTTCTAGATACAATCCTTTACCGTTGTCGTCTACGTGGACGCGACACACGGCTCCTCCCTTCTTCAAAAACAGTCCGCTGCCATCCATTAATTTCTCAACTGCCGAACTAGCGAGTCCCGTGAGAGCTCCCACGCCGAGAGTCTTTCCGAGAAAGGGTAGTGCCTTTGCGGCGAAGGGTAATGCTTTTGCGGCTATTCCTGCCAATAGCGGTAGGAAACCGCCTTTCATTCTCAAATTGTATCTCAATTGAGCGGGACTCATTCTCACCATCAACCCTCTTCCATCGCGAATCGCTTTCTCCATCCTTTTGATTTGACTTCTGGTCCAGGCGATTGAATCCTGACCGCCTCTCGTCAGATCTTCGTGAGTGAATTTGAATCTCACCGCCTCGCCTCGAGTTATTAACGCTCTCTTAAGTTTCTTCCTCTGTCCTGCGGATATGTTCACGTTTTTAACCACGTATTCTGTCATAATTCTGTTTTTTAAAATATATTTACTTCAATTGTTTCTTGTTTAATAATTATATTACAATAATTTTGTAAAATTAATATTGCGTTTATTTTATTTTTGTTATCTATATATATACAATATTTTTTTTTTTTTTGCTTTCATATTTCTCTTATGTGAAATCGTATCGTCACTCTCTCTCCGCGAAGATCTAACAGTTCACCATTTTGATCCGTCAACGTGGTTTTCAGACTATACAATGTGTCCAAAATCACTGGTAGATAAACTAAATTTCGAGGTCGCTCCACGATCTTATAACCCGGCGACACGTTTGGAAAGAAGGAATAGATCGTCGGTTGAGCGCTACCATTCACGTAGCTTCCAGCAATCATGTCCACGTTCACCAGAATGCTATTGACAGCGAGAATGTCGACCGTATTTTCAGATGCCGCGTGGCCTCGATACATCTTTCGATCGAATCCCAACATCTTGCCTATAGAATCGTCCGTGTTGAAATCCACTCGCAAATTATCTTCCAAATCCAACATCGTCTGTAAGGTATTAGGATTGGGAGCGAGTCTGATCTTGTTGCTTCCCTTTCCATACATCTTCATTCGTGTCTGAATGTAATGGTTCAAATCGTCTATGTCATAACTCCCTTTGGGAATTCGAATCTCCAACCAATCCGTTCCGTCGGAATACTTGAACGAGTTATTCTTTTCGGTGACGTTGGGAAAGGAATAATAAGTCTCCAGATTCACCAACGCCATCTCGTATCTTTTCTCTCTATTCATTTCGATGGAAGGTTCGAATTTCGTAGTGAATCGAGTCGAATCGCCACTCACCACGATTTGAATGGATTGTTTTGCAGCCGTGTTCTTGGCTATCCGTTCTAACAATTCTCCATGTTCGAACATTATATTTTAATTTTATTTTTTTTTTTATTCAAAACTAATTATTTGAAGATTTATTATTTTCTAATTTTTTTTATTTTCACGCTCTGTCTTATTATTATCATCGGAAACATAAAACTTGTCGAATCCGCACCGATATTTTCCGCGATTAAATTCGCTTGTCAAATCGATCACGACGAAATTGTAAAGTCCACCATCCCAAACCCTCTTGCAAAATCTCCTGAATTCCGCCGCGCTCATGTCGTTTGCGACGTGATCGCCGTAGATGTGATTGAGATTCTTGAGATCTTGGCGAAAGAGACATAGAAAATTAGCGTTCTCCCTTATATTTTGTCTAGGCAATCGAAAATAATTCTGCGACAGGTAGAAACAGTCCACGTTGCTGTGTCGACCCCTAACATAATACGATTCGCATCGGTTCTGTCTCTCCAAAAGCAGATCGTCGAAAATCATGAGATTCTTATCTTCCGATTTCAGTTCTCTAGGATCCGGAACATCGCTAGCGTTCTCATAAAATCGACACTCGACGTTCGAAGATGCATTTCTCTTCATCAGCTCCGTTGCCGCACCGTCCAAAATGGTCGAGAGTGGAGCTCCACTCTTGCCGAATTCCTCCCTACTGTCAAAGATTCTGGCTATGACGTCCTTGGGCAATCTGCGATCCATGCACTCTCGAAGCAATCTGTATTCGGGTTGAAACAAGCTCTTGCCAAACACGAACAATCTGTCGTAATCCAACCAGTCGGGTCGGGACAACAGATTCATCAACAGATTGGTCTTTCCACAATTCGATTTTCCCACTATCAAGCCTCTTATGCTCTTGGGAAAGAACTCGTTATTCGACCTCTTGGTCGCGGCGTCGTTCCAAGACATATCTTTAATGTTCATCTTTGTTTTATTTTTTTTTTGTTGTTTGTTATTTTAGATTCTTTTCAAACGCAAATTTTTTTATGTTTTTCAAACTCTGTTTTTAATGTTATTATTTATTTATATCGCACCGTCGCGAGTTCTCTTCAATCCGGATCCACTCGTCATTTTAGCTAAATCTTGTATGGGCACCACAGCATCCTTAAAATCTTTCCAACTTTTCGGCGTTCGCTCTAACGCAGCTCGCTTCGCCGGCGGACTGATCAACTTGTCGATCAACGCATCGGCTGCCCTCTTGCCAGCCACAGAAGCTATCCTATCACTGGCTTCGGAAGCGGCTTTCTTACCAGCATCCAAAGCCGTCTTCTTACCGACCTCAAATGCGGTCGATGCGAGTTTTCTACCCGCATTGCTCGTGAACGCTCGCATTATAGAATCGACGATGCCAGAACCGCCTTGAACGTAAGTTCTGACGTATCCCCTGTTCTTTATCACCAACATATTTTATTTTTATGATATATATTTTTTTGTTTTTTTCACTGGTAAATCGTTTTGTCGTTTTTAAATACTTTTATTATTCTAGTGTAAAAATTTACTGTTTTATTTTTGTTTGTTTGTTTGTTTGTTTCTCTCTACTTATTATATACACATCAATCCTTCAATTCGTTCATCAGCCTTTTATACTGGTTTTTATTCAAAACCTTCTGTCTTAACAATTCGTCAGATATAGTAACTATCTGATTATCTAATCCCGTGTTAACAGCCCGCCTGCTCGCCATCAACAAACTCAATTTCTGAGACAGAGCGTCGGAATCGCTCGGAAGAAAAGTGGTTTTCACCCCTTTGCCAGTCACCGATTCGATGAACTTCTTGTTCATATCCCATATGGGTTTCACCACTTTCGTCCACTTGTAACCTCTGTTGGCTTTGGGTCTCGTCTCTCTGGCATCGTTATTTCTCTTCATGGCGTGGGTCTGGACCAGAATGTCTCCGTAATTGTCGAAATCCTGTTCCGTGTAATCTCCAGGCTTGTCGTAAAGGAGCAATCTGCGCAGACCATCAGTTACTTTATATTTATTCGAACCCACGATCAATTCATCACCATCCATTTCCACTTCCGTGTCTCCCACAAAAGTTCTACCCTCAGAATCCTTATAAATTCCATACGACTGATCTCTCTTACCGCCATCCTCGGACGACGCGACGCTATCAGTGGTGATAGTCGAAGCCGTATCGTCGCTCTCGCTCAAATCTGTTTGAATTCCCGTGGGAACGTAATCCGGTGTAGATTGAACGGAATACCAGTTTCCAAAACTAGGAGGCACTGAATCCATTCTCAAAGAACTCTCCTTTATGAGTCTCAATTCTTTGACTATCTCCCTCCTGCTTCGCTCTTGACCCTCCGTCACAGGTTTAAATATTTTTGTGGCTTCGCGTCTGAGTTCCATCTCACCAAGACGTCTGCTTCTGTCAGCAGACTGAATGCCCTTCTTAGCACGTTCATACTCGCCTAAAATTAAATCTCGGCGTCTAGGATCCATCTGTAAAAACATCTTTCGTTTTAATTGTTTTTATTATTTTCAAAATTAAATGTATAATTATTTTTATGTTTTATGTTTTAAGTAAATAAAAATCTTCCGTCTTTAATATAATTACTAAAATCAGTTGAGAAAAAAAAAACATTTACAAAATGACACCTCGATAAATAGTTTAAAATATTAAAATAGCATCCGTTTCAAACGTGTTAAAAATCAGAAAGAAATAGTTTTTCCGATAAACCATTTAACTTCACAAGTAATCTCATTTGAATAAAAACCTGTAATACATCTCAGGCATGACAAAATAGCTTTCTCAGTAAGTGTTTATACAGTAAATGTCACTTTGACATGCAACCTGCTTGTCAGTTTTAATAAAAACATAGACTGATGATTGTAGACTGACATTCGAATGAAATGCGCAGGAGCTCTATTTATCACTTTTATTTTATTTCCTAGGATATTCCCCCACCCCCACGACGAGGGGAGATAACTCCGTATGATCCAGTTTACGAGAATCGAGCGATCCGATCGGTCGATCGGCGGAGAATCGAGCGATCCGATCGCTCGATTAGCTGAGTTTGGGAATTCCCATAGTGGGGAATTCCCCTAATGACGTCATAAATGGGAAAAACCCACCGCCTCAAAACAATTGAGAGTTCTGGATCAGTGATGTAGAATCCGCAGGCTGTTTTTTGATGATGACCCAGAATTTTTTGCTCGCGTTCGCCAACGATGGATCGATGGTCTGAGCTGCGATGGG
Organism: Pictodentalium vernedei; assembly: GCA_031216915.1. Lineage (NCBI taxonomy): Eukaryota > Metazoa > Mollusca > Scaphopoda > Dentaliida > Dentaliidae > Pictodentalium > Pictodentalium vernedei. The sequence continues at coordinate 130,217,530 of CM062296.1, read as the reverse complement.
AACGTATACAAAATTTTTAAAGTAAAAAGATAAAATTGAAGATGTACAATTTCACCCTTTTTTAAAAACGCGCGTTCACCACGAGTATTTGAACGTTAAAAGTGCGATCTAGGAGTCACAAAAAACATGGGGGGGGATTCAACATCATGTACATTTTTATGAACAAGCGTGTGATTTAACACTGAATTCCACGTTGGTGAACTCATCGTGTACGTATGTTGTACACGTACATGTACAAAGTGATAGTAAACTCTCAATATATACCTACTCCTGTTCTATGAAATCCCCATCTACAGCAACACAAAACCATGCGGAAAATGAAAATCCGTTCCGCACGCATGTACGGAACGGAAATCGTTGACGGACTTTTTAAATAGAAGCGAAATTTCACTGGAAGTTTCTGCAAATCGTGCACTGCAATTACAATTTGAATACCCAGCGAAAGCTAAGAATCGTCCCATGAGTTCCAATGATTTCTATATGCCAGTAGACACATAGAACACCTTGGAATTCTTGAGACGAAATAGCAACATGGGTTCCCCTCGCAAATTTGGTTGGCGATAAAATATGTTCTTTTTGTTGATAGTTGTCAAATGAATTGCTAAGTGTCCTTCTAATAATTGTTTTTTATAGACGTGAAGGCGTGTAATAAACAGAGAACGATACGCGTGTGTGAATGGGTTAATCGATGTGGCACTTGTGCCATCGCGGAAGGATAAAACTCGAGGCCTGCGGTGTCTCATTTTATCCTCCCTAGCTGGCACTCGTGCCATATCGAATAACCCAGTCACACGCGCGTGTCGTTCTGTGTATGTCTTGGATCAGCTCAAAAACCACTCCTGTCCGAATTTTTGTTTATGAGCTGTGCCTCTTAGTTTGTGTTATTGTTTGAATTTACTACTTGTCAGCACGGATAACTTGAAAAACCATTATCCGATTTTACGAAATTCGGTCTGTGAGTTCTACTCGAAAATGTCTTGGAGGAGTTCGAAAACCAGTCCAGTCCGAATTTGTGTTTAGGAGTTATGCCTCTTACGCTAAAAATTGTTTTGATTCTCAGGCAATCCGTGTTTTGAATTCGAACCCCCTCATTGGACATTTTTATTGCCTTTCAGTGTCTACCAATATTAGTACAAACTCGGAGAGACCCGAAACTTTTTACATTTTTTGATTGATGCATATTTATTTAGTTGCGTCTCCAATTTGTTTGCCTTGTTATAATTTATGGGAGAGTGCCTATAGGTTAAATACATTGACTTCAAAGATAATATGAAAAACATAGAATGAATATGAAGCCTTTGAATTGCAGTACCTACAGTTTGTTTCTAGAGGAATGTTTTATTTTTCAAATTAAAAATGAAATTATTTGTATAAATATGCACTTTCTATATTTCTGAGTAAAAGACAGCCGAAATCCTCTCCACGTTTGCTCATTTTTTGCAAAAGAAAATTAAAAATAAAACCCTCCCTCCCTGACTGATTTGTAAATAAAATTGCCTGAGAATCAATTAATTTATTTTGTGTGGCCTTAGAATTCTTCTTTGAATTTTCGACTTGCGGTCGCTGTCAACACAATAACTTGAACAAACGTTATCCAATTTTTAACAAATTTGACAGTAACTTCTACTCAAAAATGTGTTGGATGAGTTCGAAAACTGTCGGACTTTTTTTCAGGAGTTGTTTCTTTGATAATTTTCATGTTTGAATCATCTGTTTAAAATCACAACTCGACAGTCGACACCAACATCTGTGATGCGAACCTCTTGCTACAAATTAGTAATCAGTAATCTGAAAAAAAAACATATTACTAATCTGTATTTATAGTTTATTAGACCACTGTTTTTTTTATAGATTATTAGATGCCTGTCTTCGCAGATTATTTGAAGATTGTTTTAACAGATTAGTAATCTAAACAAATGTTTCCCAATCTGTATTTATAGTTTATTAGACCACTGTTTTTACAAATTATTAAATGACTGTTTTTACAGCTTATTTGGAGACTGTTTTTTACAAATTAGTGATCTGTAAAAACAGATCACTAATTTGTATTTACAGATTATAAGATGACTATTTTTACAAATTAATATGCCTTTGAAGTAGTATACCATGTATGTATGGGTCACTTAGCAACCACGTGCCACCACAGAAACCAAGATGGCGTATACCTTTTATCCTAACTCCCATTTTCTGCATTGTGTCCTTACAAGACACTCAACGTACATTGCCCAAGTGGGAGTATGGTGGCACAGTCTGCTGAAGCGTTGTGCACGTCGATGGTACACATACTTTCAACCTTGCTTGCAGCCTTGTGCGGCGTTACTAAGTTGCAGAGTCCTATAGTTATTTCTCGCTACTACCTGTTGGGTAGTTCTCCCCGAGTATGCAAACACAGGGTTTCCCAACCGTAAATAAATACGCCCTGAAACTCGTGTAGTTGATAGGCCTAGAACATTGCGGTTGGTCACATATCCAACCTTAAACGGTTACTGAAACTCCACCACCCAATAGTGTAAAAAGTGTTTTGTTGAAAGAAAAGGTGTGACGTACATTCTCGTTGTTCAAATATCAAAAACAAGCACTATTCGCAACGTTTTCAGTGTGGTCAAACTTCAAGCAGCATTGCCTCCCCTCACTACACTAAACTCCAAGCAGCGTTGTCTCCCCTCGCTACACTCGCTTGATCGGATACGAATCGCATCCGATGTATCGAGTGTAGCTAGTGGAGACAAAACTGCTTGGAGTTTGCAGTGTGGTATCCGAAACACTGTGGGAAATAGACACCAGATATAGCGAGAATTTTAGAAAAGGGTTTTTGGACAGCTAGAATTCTAGAATATGTTTGTATTTTTGCCGGATTTTCAAAGACACATTTTTAAATTCTATTATCTTCGTGAATAATCCCCTACTGCCCAGAGATATATTGAGACTAATCAAATGCGCATACGTTGCTAACGTGGCCGATAAACAGCTTCCGAACGCATTGAAAAAGCTATAGTTGAAACTAGAAGTCCTGTCATGAAATGCGCACAAATAGTACGCCCATCTTTGCGTTAATCTACACGTTATGACCATAGTAAGGCTATCAAATTCTGTACATATGGCCTGTGCACAAGCATTGTTTCAGCCAATGGACCTCCGGGTAACCCGGAGGTCCATTGGCAGAAACATTGCCTGTGTTTGCTATGAGTAACCAGGAGAACCCGCCGTGCTTTGGATGCCGTTCGATATGGCAATTGCGCGCAATTCGTACGCGCAATTAAGCCTAAATAAGCGCACAGTTCGTGACAGGACTTCCAGTTTTAACTATACCAAAAGCAATGTTTACATATTTAACCTATTTCAACGATGTTTTTCAGTAACTAGGAAATATTTATGGACATATATGTATAAATTTCTAAAAATTAATAATAATTTTATAAAATATATTGTCTATGAAAACACTTGAGAGGAATAAAAAAAACTCTCCAGTGTACGGCAAATTGATACAGGGACAGTTTTACGGATGGCGAAACAGGGGAGAACCACCAAGCAGCGGGGAATCACTTCGTCTGGCCGTGTGAGCCCATTTTTAGGGTGAACCCGGAAGAAATTGTTATAAAGCTGATTTTGGTGTCATTTTGTGCGAGAAAGCTTCCTCTATAACATATCCAAAATCCGCTAAAATCCGTTTTGGGAAGTTTTGGGGAAACGTGTTTGACAGCCAGTTGAATAGACGTACGTATTGGAACAAATAGGTACGTTTTTGCTTCAACATGTTCACGGATGGTTATTGTAATTCCTGTACAAGGTTCACCATTATGTACATTTCTCAACTGGTTGAAGTTCGTTTAATGTGTTTTATATTTGAAAATGTTGTCAGCCAAATGCAGCGACAGGACTAACGCTCTTTATAGGATTGGTGTATTGAAGTGACTGGTTTGTAACGTAAGCCAGAAAAAGAGCTTTTCAGCGAGAAAATAAACGAACTGCGATGATACTTTCTGCTGTTCCAATTAAACCTACGCTATACACATCAGCCTGCCTTAGACTGCTTTTGTATTTGGTAGTTCTCATGCATTGAGTGGCTAACTCACGATTCCATACAATTTATTTTGTTTTTATCCCGCTAAAAAATAACTGCGACAACGTACGCATGTGTCCCTATTATATATACTGTTTTCACCTTTTCTATCTCTACTACACTTCGTCGTATGAGAACCATAAGGTTCCATCTTCCAGTGGAAGATAAAACATGATTCACACACGACGATTTGTTTTATTACTTTGTTAGATTTATCAATTGTTTTATTTACTTTAGTTGGTTGGTCAGTTGTTATTTCTCTTACCTAACTCACGGTTGATGGAAGGACGATGCACCCCAAGTAACAAGCCGGATTTGCGTGATGACCTCTGTGTCATCTGTGGTCTCAGATTTGACAGTCTGTTGACACTGTCGATGAGAGAAATAGTATAAATACGCTTATAAGTTCCCGTCATAGACCTGAGTTGAGAGAGTATCAAACTGGATGTATTCAGACCTGCCCCATTTGCACTGCATTGGCGCATGCGAATTACCGTCGTGATTTCTCTGACACCAAGTGTGGTGCCAAGGATCGTACTCAGGCTTCTGGGCCGAAACGATTACGATATAACCCAGTGTCATTTGACTAGAAAGACAGTATGATTTGTGCTTGTGATACTTTTAGTGTACTTTACTGACCCACGACACTCAGGACTGTCTGATCCTAGTAGCAGAGCAGAAACATTGCCCTTGCGAGATAACCTCTTGTCGTGTCGTTTGAGGAGAGTGGACAAACTGGCCTCCGAAGTTCAGAAGCGGCTACATGAATGTTTTGATTTGGTGGCAGAAGAAGCGTTCTATCATCATACATGCCTTACCAGTACTCGTTTCTTGCAAGAGAAGAGCATAAACTCAAAAGAAAAAGGCAAATCTGGAAGAAAATCAGATGTAGATATGCAGCAATCTTATGATCTATGTAACTGGATAGAAACTAAAGCTCGGGCAGAATTGTACACACTCAAAGAGCAACACTCTCAAATGGTTGCTGGCACCCCTGTAGTATATGGCATACGATGGTTGAAAGAGAAGTTTCAGGCAAACAATGGAGAGTATATATTTTTCGCAGAAGTGACTGGTCGGGAAAATGTCTGTTTCCGCAACATGGCCAAATTTATCATAAATGTGGTATTCTGGACGCGTGGAACATATAGACGATGATGCACAAAGAATTGTGCTTACGGCGGCAAAAAATATCAAAACACACATAAGGGACACTGAGTACGACCATCACATATACCCATCCTCAGAAGACGTAGCCAGAACATCAAAGAGTGGACTATTATGATCCCCGATGAGTCTTGAGGTGGGATGGGGAAATCGCACCAGAGGGGCAAGATATTTGAACCAGACCCGAGGCTTGCCGAGGGTCTGGTTCAAATATCTTGCCCCGACTCATCGAGGATGATTTTTCTCCTCCCCCCCCCCCCCCCCCCCACCATGCAGCGATTACGTTAGCCAGAGGTAATCGGGAGTCACGTGCTGATTCAATCAACTCATTTTGTATTCGTTGTTTTGAGAAACTTATGACGCTATCGGAAAGAGCATGCACAAGTTATGTATATACCAAAGGTATATACCATGAAATCGATTAGGAACGGTGGCGGTTTGAGGAATGAAGAGTTTTAGAGCATCGAACTTTGATCACACTGCATTCCGATGACGTAAATATGAATTAGTTGGAAGCAAGAAAGTGATACGACATGCATAACGTCATAATAACATTATAAATGTATAACGTCACGTGGGTGGGGTGGGATACATCTGTTTCTCCCTGCTATCTCGCCCGCTATATATACAGAACCACACTTATGTTTGAATGGGTTAACGATTACTGGACGAGAGCGTGTGGCGCAGGGATACCACGAGAGCCGGTAGGCTGGAGTGGTTGTCCCAGCGCCACACGCTCGAGTCCAGTAATCGTTAACCCATTCAAACATAATACCGCTTCTCGTGGTATCCCTGTGCCACACGCTCTCGTCCAGTAATCGTTAACCCGTTCAAACATAAGTGTGGTTCTGTATTTATTACACACCCACCCATGAAAAAGAATTCACTGTAATTAATCGCTAATTTAATTAAATAGTCGACAATTTGAACGGTTGAAAGAATTTTAGAGAGAAACGGGCAATTTTGTCAGAGAACCAGTCTTAAGTCTTTGACCTTGCCACCTGTAGAATCGCTGTTGATTCATTTTATTCGCAAAAAAATGTCGATCCGAACACTCAAAACTCAAAAGATTGCGTTCAGCATATCAGACGTCACAAATTTTGAGGTCTGAAATGTGTTTTCAAAAGTGTGTGTGCAGGCATCATTATATCTGGAGGATGGAAAATGTACAAGGATTTTAATTTGAATACGATGCGAACTGGCTGCTCTGTTTAAATTTCGTGCTTTTTAAACTGAAACTAAAACAGAAGTTTGAACTCGGCTTGACAATACATTCACAACTGCCACAAGGCTATCACATGTGGACATCGGTCATTTCTGTTCTGCACTGCAACAAAGTACACATTGGAGGAGAAAAAACATTTTGCCGCAATAATTAACCTTCTGGGGGATTCATTCGATCGTTTAGAGTAACTGAGCCTGAGGCAGTTTGAGATTCCATTCTGACTGAGTGAACTCCACAGTCTTGGTAAGTTAGCACTTTATTTTTTAACATTATATTTATTGTTATTTATTTATTTATTGGTGTTTTAAGGTCACATACTTATGCACAATGGCTAATCGTGACCGTGACAGTTTTACGGGTGGAGGAAGCCGGAGTACCCGGAGAGAACCACCGAGCAACGACGAGCAGCCGTCAGCTCTCCAACATCGTAACTCTGAACTCTGCACCGCAGCACAGGCAGGGTTAGATTGGTTGAAGACATGCGCACCATCGACGTGCAGTACGCCTCAGTACACAGCGTCATCGTGCCCCCATGTAGGCAATCGGGGTGAAGTGTCTTGCCCAAGGACACAACGCGGTTGCCGCAGGTGGGATTCGAACCGAGGACCTCTCGGCTATTGAACATTATAAAGTTTCTGACTTAAAATTTAGCCTTCTTTTTATTTTACCTCCAGTCTTGATAACCTTTGTTTGAAATGGGCTGCACTTACAAATAAAAGCTTCAGGTTGTCCACATTTACTCCAGATATACAAAGGGAGAAATATATTGCATGATAACTGCAAGAAAATGTCATATCTTGTCTCTACGTACACCTTTTTTACACCCCCCCCCCCCCAACCCATCTATAACCTGACAGCATTTTCTGAAACTCTCGAAAGCTCACGAAATCAGTATCCAACAGTCTTAGTCTGAGGCTGAGGCTGAAAGGGTGGGTGGGGGGGGGGGGGTGTTCTTACCAGTAAGCTCCAACTTATTTTGGTTGATAATATTTTCAAAGATTGATTAACGTTTACATTATTTTGTAGTATTTTGCACTAGTACTATACTTCACCAGTTTGTTATCTGAACGGTTCTGTCAATATTTTTTCTTGGTATCTGGTTAATTTTTTTTTTTTAATGTGTCTGCTCCAACATCTCGTCAGTCTTAAATTTGGAATTTGGTGTTCTGAATTTGCATTCTGATTCAGTAAGTAGTTTTAAAGAGGACTGATAGAATGTGGCAAAGTAAAATGATAGGCTTTTGGAGAACATTTTCTTGGGGATGGGGGCTGACCAATCAAACTGCCCTGAACTTTTGTTTCAAAATCAAAATGCAGGCCCTTACCTCGAATTTGCCTATGAAAATGCTCTGCCCACTGCCCTGCTATTTGCCAAAATTATAAAAAATACACCCTCCCTCTGAACAATCTGTTCTGAAAATACCAGTCCCTTTCAATGAAAACTGCAAAATTAGCTGCTTATTGGTGAAGGGGGTGAGAATGCTACAACCCCCTCCCCATCTCATACACCCATGTAGCTAAGTCACATAGGTGACATTCGATTTAACTTTTGTTACTGACAATTAAAACAAAATAATATCCTTGTATAAAACAGAAATACTAGCAAAAATCCTAAACTAGTCATTTAAAAATACACATCAATCTGTGTGTGGAAAATATTGTCATATTGTCTATGTTTTAAATATTCCAATAATTATTTTTGAATTTCATGGAAGTCATCTCATAAAATTGACATAAGGCCTATATTGCATTCATCAGAACACATGTATTTACCACCCCTCGCCTCTTCGTGGTCTCATACCCACCCAACTCAAGACTTTTCAGAATTTCAATAGTGGGTAGCTGATAAAATTTGTTAATTTCCTTAGTACAAACTGCAGAAAGTCATATTTTAGCAATACTATATCCCCCTAAAAAAGCCCTTCCCCCCTGCCCCCACAAAAAAATAAAATAAAATAAACCTGTTGCTCCAACACCCACTAGCACGTAAAAAAACATGGGTTCCACAAATGTAAACTACCGAGTTTTTCGTATAAAACTTCTTCCGAATTTATTTTCTTTATTCAGCTAGTGTGTGTGTGTCTGTGTGTGTGTGGGGGGGGGGGGGGGGTATGGAGGCAGTGGTCATCTAGTAAGGCTGGAATTGGTGATAGTTAATTAGTAACTGCATGTGCCAGCAGTCAAACATCTCCAGACGCTGTCGGCGTGTCGCCGTCTTTTTTCCGCTTGATGCCATGGTAACCAGTTTTCAAGATTGATTTAGTCTTGCTTCCTGAGAACATGCTCTTCAAAGTATGTTTGCATTGGCAAACGTGCTGCTTCATTGCCGAATTGTGAATCGAATAGGATTACAGTTACACAGTAGGCATCGTGTCGACTCGTCGGCAGCACGCAGCGGTGAGGGCAACATTGTAACAAAGTTGAACTGTACTGCTACTAGTGGTTGGCTGCAATAGCGAACCCAACTGGACTTTTTGTTTAAAAATAATTAAGTTTTCCTCGATTTTCAATAACGAAAGCAAAGGTTTAGTGTCACTGTTCAATTTCTTGGCAGAGATCATGTGTCTTTCATGACTTTCAACAGTTTTCAGCATAGTTGTGCATCAAACATTTTGTAATGAGAATCGGTAATTCCGACAGATAAATTTTAATTTGGTTATATTCCACTGAACGCTGCAAACTATAAGAACCAGTCTAATGAGAGAACTTGTGCACGCGAAGGGTACTTTTTATCGGATCGCACTGGAGCTGTCTGGTTAAAATTACCGCATGCCCCTAAAATCCATGTGATCGTGACAAATACAGCTACGGGTGTGTAATAAACACGTATGTTACACATGCAGTGGGGGGGGGGGGGGGAGAGATGGATTCCTAGTTACCTGCAATCTTCGCTCAAGGTCCTTGTTTCGTCTAATGTAAAACAAAATAGCATAGGACACGGAATTGTGTAAAGTGCACGACCACGGTCTATTATAACACCAATGACGTTTGGGTTAAGTGTGGAAACATGTGACGAAGTCGAGAAATATAAGTGATCAGTTATTCAAACGCAAAATGTTTATGATGTTTGGAGCGTTCACCCAGTGGGTAGCAAACAACGTCGACCATAAGATGGCAACATTGGATGGAAGAGGCACATTTCATGGTATGGGTATGATAGCAGTTTCTACACCGTTGTCAGAGTTACCTCCCAAGGTTAAGCCTCGTCCAGTAATTAAACAACATCATCGTTCGAGAGTTGAGGATTTATTGAGGGACAGAGACGTTGCTAGTTCTCACAGTCGTGGTAAATATTTATCTGCTATGAATTTCATAGAGAGTAATCGCGTGACTGGACTGATTGCGTGAAATAATTCGTGAGAGGTGGGGGACGTTGTACAAACACAAGTGCGCGAATGCGCACGAGTGTTTTACAATATACTCCCTCGCCTCGAATGAATTATTTCACGTAACAAGTCCAGTCAAGCGATTACTCTGTTTATTACTTTTCATTATTAACGATAATTATATTATTTAACCCTTTACCTAACGTAACGGCCAAAAACGGCCAGCGCGATTCTCAAAACTCGCCAATTAAATTTCATTGTTTTTTCATTTTTTGTCTCTAAAACATAGGTCATGACCCCTCGTTGGAACGAGATCGTCGAGCTCGTTCCAATGAGGGGTCATAACCTATGTTTTTGAGACAAAAAATGAAATAATAGTTATTCAAGTATTTCTTTTGCAAGTGTCGTCTGCTTTTCATGTTAGGTAAAGGGTTAAAAAAAAAGCAACAAAAAACAACGAAATCCCCATTACATCCACGGCAAAGCGTCTTCGTTTGTGCGCATGGACACATGATACAATTGTTGATTGCATAATTCACTTGTAAAGTTATCGTTTATAATCAAACCGAGAAATCCCAGTAAATCACACATTGGAAAGTAATAAAAAACATTTCTTGACTTGACTTTATCTCCCATTTATCTCCCATCAGATATCAACACAGACTTGCTGTGGCATTCTGCTTGGCTCGTAACAAAAAGTTAAAAACCCAGAGTGCATTGGTCTAGTTTCATGCAGAATGCATACTCCCGTGATGAATCACTGGACGGGATGGAATCATATATCCTTTTTCCACCTATCATCGACCTGAATCCCTCTGGCGAAGACTGCATATATTCTAACCCCCCCCCCCCCCCCCCCCCTCTTTGTTCAAAAGCAAGCTGGTAATTGAAAAATCCCAACTGCATGTATCACATTCGATTAATCTTTACGGTCGAAGGCTACCGATATAATAGCAACAAAGTCTATGGACATAGTATGCATGTTGGGAGGTTTCCACACTGCCATGTACTTCATAGGTAGCATTGGCGCAAATGATGAACGGTTCTGGTCTAGATGAAGCTCTAGGGGATGTATTTGGCCCAAACGCTGTCACCCACATGATTTCTGGCAAGACAGTGCCACGAGCCTTACGGGGTCACTAACTGATAGAAGCAGTCCTATTCAACAAGTTGCTCACTGGGGTCGCATGTGGATCCAGCGATTCAACAGAGTTTTCAGAAGAACATTCTCCAATCCAGCCAATGATATTAATATCCGATGAGCCAGATCCATCTCGAAGTATTCCTTGACCCGATTCTGACAAACAAACTTCTCAAATGGCATCAAATGTGCATAACGAAGTAAGAGTTGTATGAAGGTGTTGAGACTGGCTTGATCCCTCTCTCGGCCTTTCTGAGTCGCCAGAGTTGCTAAAGCTCGAGCAATGTAACAATGCTTTCAAATCTGAACTAATCTCAAAATCACAGACTGCGAAGCTATGGGTCCAATATATGGACTATATAGAAATATTAAAGAATTTCATCCGGGCTGAGCGAACAGGAGGTTGGAACAACTACCTCATAAAAGTCCACAAAATGCTGACTCTTTTCGCAGCAACTGAGCACATCAATTATGCTAAAAGATGTCGGCTATAGTCACAAATGATGTTGGAACTACCAAATACAAATCATCCTTGGTTGTACGAATGCTTCACTAAGTATGACATCCATGTTACTCGCACAAGTAGCCGATTTTGGGCAGGGCTGTCAACTGACTTGGTAATCGAGCAAGATCTTATGAGGTCAATCAAACGTCGAGGAGGGTTGATACGTGGTTGATACAGTTCGCTTGCAGTGGACACACACCATGTGCAGATGTGCTGAAATTCAAGATGCGATGTCTGATCTGAACAAAGCCCGACACCAAACATCCGAGCAATACACTGAGATGGGAATATCGAGGAGTAGGCGCGACTACGACGATTTCGTTAAGATACAGACGTAGTTTGATGCTCGTGTCCATTTGACTCGAATGAGGAAATATTGCGCTCATTATCATCTGGTTTGACTGCCACTGATGGAGACAGTGTGAGCCCAGCCGACACGGAGAAATAAGGGCAGGTAATACACCAGAAGCTTAACGGCGGAAACGTTCCCCAGGTATCCATAAGAAGAAAGACCAGATAAAGTCTCTGGATTAACATCTCGGGTGTACAATGAGCGGATAACATTTCGTCGGCTGAGTGCTAGAATGTTCTATGTCCCACAGGGGACATAGAACATTCTAGCACTCCGGCGACGATTTGACCTTACGCTGGTAGTCATTGTTCAACGCGAAGAGAATATGTCGAAATTTTTGCTTATGAGCTAGCAGCTGAGTCGACCTCACCTTTCAAAGACATATTTGATGAGAAAACCTTTTAATTGGCAAACGCTATGACTGAAACAATTGAAATGGGTAGCATACACCAGGGAGTAACTGTTAAGGATGGTGGTGCTCTTCTTCATATGATCAAATGGAAAAAATCGACATATACGGCTGTAGCCAATCAGTACCTCGCGTTTATCAGTGCAAAGTATGGAAAGTTTCACATTGTACTTGATGGCTATGACTGTGGTCCATCATTAAAAGATCACGAACATCGCCGGAGTTAGAAAAGCGTGTGCCAGTATAAAGGTTGATGAAACGGTAATTGCTGACAGTAATCATCAATTGTTCGTATCGAACGAGAGCAACAAAAAACAATTCATCCAATTGTCTGGCGAATGTTTGATAGCTTATGGATACACTGTCCATGACAGCAGCGGCAATGCGGACACATTGATAGTGCCAACTGCTTCAAGCATTGCGTCACATGATGATGTTATCACAGGGCGTAATTTAAGATCTCGTTATTAACAAAGAAATTAAAATTAGTGATGTAATATAAGATCTGCTATAAATTAACAAATAAAGTATCAGTAACGTAATCAGCTCTAGGGGGCAGATGGAGTTTATTACCTTTAGTCCAAATAACAGTACAAAATAATTTAATTATCTAATTTTGAAATGTAAGACAAAGCTCATAGTCATCCTTTAGTTAAATGAGAGGCGAATGGAAGTTCGTTGCCTCCACTGTACATAAGGGATGTCCATTCGTTCACATTAACTAACAGCTGGGAAAATAGAGATAAAGTGATATTTATTTCTTAACAAAAAAGGAGCTTGATGTAACAACCTGGATGCAGGCTTGGCAATTTCAGGAGAGCGATTTTTTAGCTCTCCTTACTGCCCTCCTGAAAGAATTAAGGAGAGCGAAAAATTGCCCTCCTAAATATTTTGGTCTGGGATGATTGAGATTACATGTATTATGCTCACATTAAATTTTTGTTGTAAAGCAAAAATGTAATTTAACTTCGAAGTCACATAACATCACGTAATTTCATTTTGAAAGTGGTTTAGTGGTAAAAGGTAATGGCTGCAACCATACCCAAACACAGTTGCAATCATTTGAAGCAAAATGGGTCTCAGCAATATTTTTTTTTCTGTCAGTTTCAAGTTCAACAACTGACATCACAGTTTGAGGGGTAATTATTCAAGGAATATTGACACTATAATATACTACATTACTACTATCCTGTCACTTGAAGCACTTGCACCAGGATGTGACTGTAGATTCAAGCAGACCTGTTGTCCAAGAAAGTCATACACCTACCACTACCACCTTCAACCCCCCTTGGGGGGTTGAAGGTGGTAGAGGTAGGCATATGACTTTCTTGGACAACAGGTCTGGGTACACACATAGGTCTTGTCAAGTGTGTGTTCGGTTGTTGAGTGAGACATCTAGATGTCTAAGAGATTTCGCTTTACCTTAGTAAAGTTAATAAAATCACTGATGTAGTCTGTTGGTTTCAGTTTCAATGAGTTCGTTCTACTGGATACTTAAAATGCTGTGTAAAGCTAATTGCTCTCCTAAGCTGATTGAGGAGAGCGATTTTTTGCCCTCTTGCTTTTTTCAGAATGCCAGGCCTGTGGCTGGAAGGTTATAAGCAGCTAGCCTCGGGACATGCAAGGTGAAATTGTATAAAACCCACTGTCAGGAGTGAATCTGGGTCTTTCTGGGAGAAGCCATGCATTGAGTTACTTCGTGCTGGTGGGAGGATGGCTGGGGGTGGTCGAATTCGGATATTCATGGAGCGCACAGAATAGGAATCAAGCTAAGTGTATTTTAATAATCTGCAGTATGTTATCGTTAGTCGCGTTGTCACAAACAATTAGTGTATTCCACTTTCAGGAAGGAGCAGGGCATTTCAGGGAGGTCCCATGGGAAGCTAGGGTAGACTAGTAAAACATATGACTGGGATAAGGAAGCGCTGGGTTGTCAGATCCCCAACCCATCTGTTAACAACATCTACGTATCGCGATCAGTAACTGTAACTGATGCAAGATTACCCTCCTCTCTAACTCTCAAATTGGAACAGTGCAGTAGTCTTAAGCAAACTGGTCGTGATTTATTATTATTATTATTATTATTATTATTATTATTACGTCATTAGACACACGCTACAAAGGGTTGTAAATAAATATATATTGTGTTTGTAAATCAGCATTTCAGGGGGTTGTAAATAAATATAAATTGTTTTTTGTAAGACAACATTTTCATTCACAGATCCCATTCTGAAGCCATTCCATAGAACGGCTATAAAAGCAAAAGCCAATTAACAGCCAAACGAACAGCCATTACGTGAGTGACATGCTAATTCACCTGGTGAGGGTCAACTCGCTGTGTGACCACTGCTATGGAAGTCATGTTAACGGTGCGTCATAAGCTCTAGACCGGGCCGGACTGGCTTAACAAAAGAAACAATCATTAAATAAGCGCCGGTCATAATATAGTGAGAGCTGTCACAGGCAGGCACGTGGCGAGAGGGGGGAGGGGTCACCACCACCCCCCCCCCCCCCCCAATCGTGGCCAACATTTCCAATATTTACTTATCGTAATTAAAAAAAAACTCGAAATGCACTTCAAGAAAATCACATCATGTAAAATCGTTATCCTGAGTTAATTCCATCATTCACAGTTACAAAATGATGAAACATCGAAAATTGATCATTCGTGCATAAGATCTGATTTAATATTAGGGCAGTGTGAATTGCTCAAAGTTCTCAGCTTGAGCATTTGTTTGGCATTCTGAATTTCAGTTCCCAGAATAATAACAAACAATAACAACCTGATAATTCTATCATAAAGGTGTTGGTATTTCAGTTGCTAGAATCAATTTTATGCCCCCTTCCATGGCTTCATATTCAAAAATTTTCTCGGTGGTGAATTTCCAACTAGGGGAGGGACCGGGAGGGGGTTCCCCCTCCCCGGTCAGTCCCCCTAGTTTGAAATTCACTACCCTACACCCCTCCAATCGGAAACCTCTAGCCACGTCCCTGGTCACGGGTGTTATCTGCCTGTTCATCATTGGAAGGCAGACATGACAGATATTCATTTCCAGTCAGAACCCCGGAAATCAGGCAAACATCAGTTCGCTGTGTGGCGTATCGGTGATATCGCGGATATGGTTGTACCCATAGTCACTTCACACATACTTTATTCATGCTTGGTATGGCTGTGACACCACATCTGCCATCTTCGGTCAAGGGAAAACAAACATCTTTAAAAAGATAGTGAACAAGGAAGAACTTCAAAATCTTTCATCGACAACCAGTAATGCACCTCTGGAAGATGTAGGCGGAGCCGGTATGAAGATTTTCCAGATCATGTATGGTGGTAAGGCTAGTGACTCTCTTGCGTCCCTTCGCTTTGCTAAGTTTATGAAAATCGTAGTATCTTCAAAATCAATTATGAAGCCATAGAAACGTCTGCCAACGGAAAAGGCGGCGTATTACCATAGCCTCAGGGTCCACCTTCAGGTCTTGATTTGGGATAAACTCGACAATGATTGTTTAAACTCCATGTTATGGGGATAGGAAGTACACGGCAATGAACTATTTCCAATAATGTCAGATGGAGATGCAGTTCAGGAAGTGCTTTTAAAATTGTTCGATGTAAATGAAAGATTTCGTCTGGGAATCCTCGTGGGAGCAATCATTGTTCTTGCCGAAAAAATGGGTTCAAGTGTGTTGTTGTTGACGTCGAAAATTTTATGAAGTGCCGTCGTAAAATTTCAGGGGGAAAAAAGTATCCATTAAATAATAATAAAATTCCCTAAGGTTTTCAATTTTCTGACGCCACGCAATCGCCGATCGCTTTTCAATAGTATTTGTGATGTCTGTAAAAAAATGAATATGTGCATGAGCAAATTTTCACAGCAAAACACATTGAATATTTTCAACATATTTTAGTTATTAAAAGACATATACCGAGGTTGGAAAGTTGATGCCGTGTTGTTACTGGTGTTCGTGCTCGGTCTTCCTCTGAAGTTTGATGATGGGAACGTTGTGACTACAGTCACAGCATAACGAGTTTCACATCATCAAACGTCCATGAAAGACGGGAGGAATTAACGCGTTGAATGAATTGGAAGTCATCTTGGGTGGATGGGAGGTAGATTGGGCTGTGACATTTTTTTCGCTGCGTTGAGGCAATCCAGTTGTATAGAGATCAGTGATATTATAACCGTAGGGAATAACCGGCGGTATCTACTTGTAATTCTGTTGTTCAGCTGATGACTCGGAGATAAATTAAAGATGATAACAATTTAATAGTGAATCAGTGAATCTGGTATTCCAAATGTCTAACAGCAATAAACATTTAACAATTGAACTTGTCGGATATCCGAACAATATTACAGCAATAGATCGTGGGATTTCACAATCGTATGAAGCAGTGTGACGTTTGGAAATCCAAATTATAATTGAACTCTTACTTGTGATCAACGTTTTATATATATATACAGAATATATCCATAGTAGCTTGGTGTACCTTTGGTACACCGAGCTACTGTGGGTATATTTTATTTATACCATGATCGTCAGATTGTTAAGAGTCGCCATTGTTTTTTCTCGATTTTACTGGGCAGCAGACGTACATAAGTGCGAATTTGTTTTTGTTTACATGAGCATCGGTGGGCGGTACTTCCGCTGTCAATTTTATCGCCGAAACGAAATGGAAAAAAGAAACGGAGCCCTCTTCGTTTTAATAACATAATAACCTACTATTCCGAGTTATGGATGCTTTATTAACATTAGACAAATACATGCTTGGTAATTTTTGGTATCTTATGAGGTGAACCAATTTTAAAGCGTAATAAATAATTGCCACTTTCATTTCACTTTTCGCGAGGCGACATGCGATAAATTTAAACAAGTTTGCATTCAGGTCGACGTCACCAAAGCCAAAGGTTAACTTGGATGTAGTTCTACTGTAGGTGTAAAATTTAACTATTGAAATCTCATTGCTGGCGTCTGCACCGCGGTTGGTGTGTGAAGCTAAAATTTATGTCATAGGCTTTTCATATATCGTTAAATAGGTTATCATGGTATAAAATCCAATACATTAGTCATGTCACAACAAGTTTATTGGATATAAAGAATAAAGGAAGCTTTCACCACATCTTACTCAGATGCCTTATTAGCTTACTGAATAAACTTAACCTTTTACCCAACGTAACGGCCAAAACCACCAGCGCTATTCACAAAAAATCTCCAATAAATTTTCATTATTTTTTTCATTTTTAGTCTCAAAAACATAGGTTATTATCCCTCTTTGGAACGAGCTCGTCGAGCTCGTTCCAACAAGGGGTCACAACCTATGTTTTTGAGATAAAAAAATGACAATAATTAGTTATTCAAGAATTTTGTTTGCAAGCGTCGTCTGCTTTTCATGTTAGGTAAAGAGTTAAATAAACAATGGCGGAAAGCACTGAACTGAGGCAACTTTTTAACAACTGCTGTGGGAGGCTTGCTGTTACACGACTTACTAGACTAATAAAGAAACATGCTAAGTTTGAAACAATTGAAATTAAATGGGATACAATGCCAACAGTGTGGCTTGTCAATGCAGTATGACAACAGTAGATTAGCTTTTTGTGTCTGAAGTCTATCATGTTCTGAACATGCTCCGGCGATAATATTACCGAAACTTACTAAACTCTGATAGTATCTGGACGCATGTCAATACCATCACAGGTAGCGGCACGGGTACCGCTGTACCACTGTCAGTACCGTACTTGTACTAGTATTTGTACTATCGACGGTACTTTGAGAACCCTGGTCAATATATCGTCCCATGAGTTCCAATGTGTTCTATGTGCCAGTAGGCACATAGAACACATTGGAACTCAGGGGACGATATGTCTGTGTGTTCCAAGTGATTGATACAAAGGATCAACTCATTTTTAATGTTCCAGTCCATTGTTCGACGAACTTTTAACACAATTGCAGACTGAAAGGGAATCGGCCAGAGTGACGGGTTTTATAGGGCATGCATGGTTTAGTTTGGGTTACTTGTTATGCAACTGTCAGGGCGTAGCTGAAGAATTTTCAGTTGGGGGTGTGATCAGTTAGATGTCTAAGTGGGGTGAGGGGTGGGGTCCGAGCACGAGATGGCAAGGGCCGCAGGCTCGAGTTGGGTGACAGTTCGAGGAAGGGGTGCCCCTTATCGATGGTGGGGACCGGGTCTCTCCCCCCCCCCCCCGGAAAAATTTTCAATTTTTAACCCCGAAATTGATTCTGAGGGCCCCACTGGCTCGAATCTAGTCATTTTAGCCACAAAAAATGCATTTCACCATGAGTAGGTCCATGCGTGTTTCCTTTCCAGGCTACACAAGGAGTCAACAAGTACTATAGACTGACAGCTACTCAGCTGCCTGTCAGTTGGAAGCTGTAGGTTTTGGCTGAATAGCTGCCAGTGTATAATCCTTGTGTAGCCTGGTCATTGTAAGGGAAAGGAATTGTAAATTCGAAAAAAGGAACGATCACAGATTCTAGTTGAAATTTTGGAACATTTGGTCAGCATATTGGACAAAATCGGAGAATTGGATAGAAAATTAGAAAATCACTATTGTGGGCGGGGTTGGGGGTGACAGCCCTCCCCCACCACCCCCACCCCAGTCCTATAGCTACGTCCCTGGTAATTTTACATATAGATAAATTTAATATTGGACAGTGATAACCAGTACCAACTAGTTTTTCAAGTCATTGATCTTACCTATACCAGACAGTTTTCCAGACAACATTCTGTGATGCGCATCGGATAGTGCTAAATTTTATTTTATTATATTATAATGTTATGTTCAGTTGTCCCTATATCCCGATAAATTCGGTCTTTTGATTGGTCAGAACGCTTTTGACAAATAGTCATGGCAAAGGATGCACCCAACATCCAAGGTATATGAGAGCGTGCAACATCCAGGGTATAAGCGCACGCGAAACATCGGGGGGTATATGGTTTAAACGAAAGCTTTCCGATTTTCCTCGCCTTGAAATAAAAATCGAACCAAAAAACCCGAAAATTGTCACAAATATAATTAGATTTTCGAAAATTCAATCATAAAAATATAATAAGAGCAAATAATTCGTCCCCCGAGTACCAATGTGTTCTATGTGCCAGTAGGCACATAGAACATATTGGAACTCAGGGGACGATATGTCAACAAAATACTGTTCATTCGTTTCCTTAGCGACCCAAGGGATGTTGGATTCTGCGATTATAAAAACAAAATAATTATCACGAATTTGGGCCAAGTGATTGCGGAGCTGAGATATGCGTCCACAAATTTATTTCCACTATGCTTGTATTGTGTTTCAAACGGGACAAAAACGTTTTCTCCGCCAACATGTATGGTATATGGAGATTTAATGCCTGGATGTCTCATTTAAACACCTCGCATGCGGCTCGGTGCATAAAACCGATATCCAGGTATTAAATCTCCATATACATGTACCATACATGTAGGGGGAAATAACTTATATTATCGTTTGCCACCTTTAGTTTTTGTATGATTAAACTCATTTCATCATATTGGCGAAGTTATTGACAGCAGTCCTTCAATTTGCGGTTGATAATTTCAACCTCGAACAGCAGTGAGATCTCTGTCAGGCCGTAAAATTTACCCCGATTCACGAGAGCCGGTTTTGATTCTCGCGAATTCCCGCGGGGAGAATCATTTTTCATTTCTTGAACACTTTTTTTTATAATTTGAGACTACTGTTTTACCAATGTAAGTGTAACCAGCACATAATCCATGGCAAACAACTAATCTCTCCTTTTTTAGTTACTAGAGTTTTACTCTTAAGGGGCCTAGGTCCAATTTGGGTGAGTTTATTGTTTTATATGTACATGCAGTAGAACACATGTTCCAATGCTTTTTGTCGTGGTCTTTCTGGTGAAACTTACAGTACCACTTTATGTTCCAATAAGACTAAAATCCTCCTCTTCTGATTGGACGAGAGCTCGCTTAGTACATTCTATGTTTTCGGCTCAAATGGCAAATGTTACCGTCTGACGTCACAACGCGAAATATTTGAAATGACGTCACCCGTTTCGTAACTGCTTCATCAACGGAGTGACTAGCCAGCCGCTTCATTTTTTTGGATGTTTCACGTGTGCAGCAAACGGTGTTCCAGATGAAGTGTTGTTTAAATTACAAACCGATTTACGATTTGAACTAAGATGGAATGAGTTTATCTAGTTTATTTACCCAGTGCCGTCGTGGATACACGAGAGGTTTATTTACTGAGCCTGTGATCGTTAAAAGTTGCTTTGAACAAGGGAAGTTTTAACGATCACAAGTTTAGTAAATAAATAAATAAATTTAGTAAATCGCGTCTCGGTTGAACATAAGCTCCGAGCCGCAAACCTCAGACCATGTTAGCGTCAATTCATCACAATAACTTATGTTTGGAAAAAGCTTTGATCCAGCTGGCCAAACGGGTTTGTCTCACGCAGCCGGTCGGGCGAAGGTAATTAACTACAAACACTGTTAAGTAAACTTGCTATTGTCCGTATTAATGAATTGTCTCACTCAGCCTGTTTGGATTAATTTAATGATAACTGATCATTAATGTTTGGGAATATTGTTAACACTTAGGGCGCTTTTATTTCTGCGATAAATATATATTATGAGATACGCTCACTCTCTCTCTCACATGGTATAAATATAAACTCCAGGTAAGGGTTAGCACTTAAACATGGCCAGTGCTCAAGTTAATGTTGAATTTATCACCAATAACCGTGGGGGACGTTACCTCATATTTGATGGGTATAAGTACAGCATAAAGTCGCGAAGTAATGAGCGAGTACATTGGCGGTGCTCCCAGCATAGTCGTGGTTGCCCTGGAACCAGCAATACGCTGAATGACATTGTTACATCCTACAACAACCGCCACAACCACACAGCAGACATTGAAAAAATAGCAGTTGACGGGTTTCTCGCCAAAATGAAAGAAACTATACAGAAAGAATCTAAAACAGTCTCAGCCATATATCAGGAGGAAATAGGAAGTAAGTATCAAACTATTTTATGTATATATATCCAAACATTATAGTTATAGAGAGAGAGAGGGGGGGGGGGGGGTGAGAGGGGGTATGAGGATGCAGTGTATGGGGATCAAAGTAAGTATCAAACTATTTTATACAAAGAAATTTTTATATATATTCTACTAATGTTTAATATATTGTATTTACAGGTCTCAGAACGGCTGAAATTGACCCTGAATTTGTCGCCAAAATACCTACATACTACAGTGTAAGATCTGCACTATACCGTTCCAGAGACAAGACCAGACCATCATTGCCGCGACAGAGATCAGATATAGACCTGCCTGATTTATACAAGAAGACGACAGCAGGAGAGGATTTCTTGTTAGCATGTGATGGGGAACATGACAAAATTATTATTCTAGCAACTGAGAACAACCTTAGGCAACTTTCATGTGCTGAAATTTATTTTTGTGACGGGACGTTTAAATAGTGTCCGGATGTTTTCCAACAGTTGTACACAGTGCTCGCTTTCATTGGCAACAAGATGTGCCCATTAGTTTTTGGTCTGTTGCCAAATAAATCCCAGGCTACATATGAACGCTTCTTTCGCCTTCTTGTGGACAATTCTAGGATGGCAGGAATCAATCTAGTGCCAAGACAATTTTTCACAGACTACGAGAAAGCGGCACAAAATGCTATCCAGAGCATTTTTCCAGCTGTGGAACTAAAAGGGTGTTTCTTTCATTATGGACAGACTGTATGGAAAAATGCCCAAAAGTGTGGTCTGAAGACGCTGTACCAGGACAATGAAGAAGTTAAATCCTTGGTGAGACGTGCAATTGCGTTACCTCTGGTTCCAGTTGAAAGTGTTAGTGATGTGTGGTGGTCTGTTCTAGAAGAAGCACCAGGGGGTACAAACATTGAACAGTTCACTGACTATATCACTACATACTGGGTCGAAGGTGACCATGGACGTTGTATGTGGAACCATTTTGACACGGTTGGACCCCGTACCACTAACCACATTGAAGGGTGGCACAGAAAGCTAAGTCTTTTTATTGCTGGCTCCCACCCCAACTTGTATCGCACGATTGACTTCATTAAGAAGGAACAAGCTTACCGGGAAGCAACGGTATTACAACTGAATGCTGGTGGGAGACTTCAACCACGGAAAACAATTACAGGAAAATTGACAATTCCATTGATAACTTCAAGAGAAAGTTTCTCAGTGGTGATACAGGACTACTACGCTATTTAGATTCTGTGTCACATCTAACTGGATATTGAAGTGGTATGTATTATATTTATTATTATTGTATTTATTATACGGCAGTAGAAAGGTTAATATCAATCAATAAATTTGTCAATTTTGCAAGTAAACCTTGTACTTTATTAGATAAAGACTATAGTCGGCAACTCTTTGATCACAAGGTAGTTCACACCTTACTCCGAAACAATGCCAACCGGCCAAGTGAGACGACCCCGGCCAAACTTAAACCTATGTACTTGGTTGAACACGGGGACATTTTGCAACTCGTAAAAAGGTTAACCAACCAGGGTTCCCTATTTTGTGGACCTCTTCATCTCGGCCATGGTGAGAATTAACGTTTCTGACAGTGATTCTCTCCAGGTCCGAGTTCTGTGGGAACCATTCACAGTTAATAAACTTGTTTTAGATGGAAATTAAACCTCTTTGGGTTGAAAGTGTAGTGGGCCAGTGGTTTTTGATCCATCGTTCATATTCATGTCCATTTTATATCTCACTATTCTTTGGCTTCTTAATAAACCATGTATAAACTGTTGTTCCTATCTATTTTCTTATGTATTCATCCAGACCACAACACATAACTTAATGTTTATTCTACATCCAGACTTGAGTTATATTAATTTTCATCCATACGTCCCTGTTTTGCAAGTTGACCCAGATCCTCACGAATGTGAAGACCAACAGGAAACTTCCAACCAGGGTTATAGCTCATTGGGAGTCGTTCACCCACCCCTGTAACCAACTGGCGAGGCTACAAGGATCTGGTTATTACATCTACTTAAATTGTGGACAGTTTTTCTCAACAAGCTTTGGCTTTTTCGAACGCCCAAGATAGATTTATGATTACTGGGGAAATTTGGTTTTATTGTCACAAATACACTTCTCCCAGATGAGTGGGATTGTAAACCTTTGGAATCCAACTTAGTAGTTTTAGTTGGTACAATGCGCCAAAGTGTGCCACTTCTGGTAAAGTGAAAGCTCATGAGCTTGGTCTAATAATGTTTTGAGACAAAGTCATTCTGTGACAGAGTTAAAGTCTAATTATATAGACTGTTCATTCTGTTATTTTATTTTTCTTTACACCAGGCCCCACCAGTTCTCACTGAAACTAGGAATAATAGGGGCCAAAATACCCCCCCCCCCCCCCCCACCGCCGCCACCACAATATATATTTTGGGGGCTCGTCGGCGATCTGGGTAATTTAAGCCAGAGAATTTGAGAGGGCCTGAGCTGATCATTCAACTTGGCCCAAACATTTAAGAAGGTGAAAAATACCTGATATAGGTATATTAGATGCAGGGACGTGGCTAGAGGTTTCCGATTGGGTGGGTGTAGGGTAGTGAATCTCCAACTAGGGAGAGGGACCGAGAAGGGGGAACCCCCCTCCCGGCCCCTCCCCCAGTTGGAAATTCACTATCGAAAAAGATTTTGAAAATGAAGCCATGAAAGGGGGCATAAAAGGGGGATTCTAGTAACTGAAATGCCAATACATTTATGAGAGAATTATCAGGTTATTATTTGGTGTTATTCAGGGAATTGAATATGTGCTAAAACAAATGCTCAAGCTTTGAACTTTGAACAATTCACACTGTCCTAACATCAAATCAGATCTTATGGAGGAATGATCAATTTTCGATGTTTCGTAATTTCGTAACTGTGAATGATGGAATTAAATCAGGGTAACAATTTTACGCGACATGATTTTCTTAACTCTTTACCCAACGTAACGGCAAAAACCGGCCAGCGCTATTCTCAAAATCGCCAATTAATTTTCATTATTTTTTTCATTTTTGTCTCAAAAACATAGGTTATGACCCCTCGTCGAGCTCGTTCCAACGAGGGGTCATAACCTATGTTTTTGAGACAAAAAATGAAAAAAATTAGTTATTCAAGATTTTTGCAAGTGTCGTCTGCTTTTCATATTAGGTAAAGGGTTAAAGTGCATTTCGAGGATCTTTTTTATTACAATAAGTAAACGTACTATAGAAATCTCATATCGACTGACATGCATACTTATATGAAGCTCGATATTGCATACACTATAGTTGTAAATAGTAACAGTTAAAATTTTTGACGATTTGAAACCGAGTTGGGATTTTGGAAAGTAAGGGAGACATCAGCATCACTAAAGAAGCTCAAAAATCCAGATAGATGAAATTTCCAATTACTCTCAACTACCCACCCCCACCCCTGTCGCCACGTCCCTGATTAGATGAAGATGATTTGTTGGTTGGGTGAGTCATTCTCTGAAACATATGGTTCAACTCGATGTTGGGTAAATAGGAAAAGGAAGTCCAGTTGGGTACCCTATAGTACAAAGCAGGTAGTATTGAGTGTTTGCGAGATGAGACCCAACAATTTTCCATTCAACTTCTGGTAATGTTTAAGGTCAACTTTAAATCTAATAAATAGGGCCAAGTTAGAGGTTCGTTAAAGTGTTAACTATCCAGTAACCGTGAATTCAAGGAAGAACCTTTAGTAAAACGATACCGACAGCTACAATGTTAGATGATTGCATTGTCCATGAGTTTGGATATATTTTGTGTTGCCTTAGGTAACATTCAGTCGTGACCAAAAAGGATGTTTTTCCATGGAAGCCAAATAAGACACAGAAGTTGCCTATTTAAAGTAGGTAGAACACAGTGTGTTGGTGTGTCAATTTTCTATTGTCAATAGGCACTGACGTAGCTGGAACCTTACCTATTAAACAGTAATCGCGACTCTCTTTTAACCCTTTACCCAAAGTAACGTCCAAAACCAGCCAGCGCTATTCACAAAAATCGCCAATTAATTTTCATTATTTTTTCATTTTTGTCTCAAAAACATAGGTTATTCTCGTCGAGCTCGTTCCAAAGAGGGGTCATAACCTATGTTTTTAGGACAAAAAATGGAAAAAAATTAGTAATGGAAGATTTTTTTTGCAAGTGTCGTCTGCTTTTCATATTAGGTAAAGGGTTAAGTTATGCTCCCGGCATCTTGGGTTCAGATAATAATAGGTGTTTTTTTCAGCAGAATGGGTGCTATTTTTAATATTAGTAGATAATATTTGTGTATGTCGTTGCGATACATCATTTAGCTCTTGGCAAAAAAACTGAAGCTGTTACTGATATGCCAAATTAAACTAACCTTAGAAGTGAACATTAGGGTGTCTTGTATTGGGCAAGCAATTTACAATAGAGAAAGTATTGCAAACCTGAAGACTGTTCTTTTGTGGGTGGTGGCCAATCTCTCGTTTGTTTACTAAACTATAAAAGCTTTCCTGAATGCCAGGATGATAAATGGTTGGTTGCTGAGAATTATGTTCTGCATGGATGGTACAAAACGCATTTTCCAAACTGACCATTAAATATAAAATGGGACAAACTTGTGAGCAGTCTATTAAAAAGGGATACCGTTGCTTATTCTGCTTGAATATTCATATATCCCGTGATAGTAATTTATGGTTAATAGTGGAAAAGCTGGGGAGCTACCACATGCGTTGGACTGGTGGAAACCATATGACCTTGCTGACCTTTAGAACCCTACAATTAAATTGGTAAAGGTTTATTATTGGTGGAATTGTACAATCTAACTGAGAAAAATAATTTTACTCAGGATTGCGTACACAATCATATAATAATTGTAGTCTGAATATTTTGCCATCTTACTGGGAAATTAACCAGCATATGCAATATTTTGCATTTTGGAATTGCCGTATTACTTAGACAATGAAAACAGTTACAATTGCTGTTAATGCTGGATGTTCAATTTTTCTCCTTCCTGCAGAAATGGAATGTCTCTTATCTACTTCTGGGGTGTACTCCATCATAAGAAGAAGCTGACAAAGGAATGGGGCGATGTAGCATACAGTACGTTGGAAAATACTACTTTATTGTCTGATTCCGGTGGCCCAATCTTGTACCTATCTGTGCTAGCTGAGAGAGCAGAATATGGATAACGTGTTGCAGCAGATCGGGGGTGAGTGGTGGTAAAGTAACTTCACTCCTCCAGGACAGGACTGATTACCATGTTGTACACCACGAAGAAAGTTTAGTTACCATAAACAACAAATGGAAAACCTATTGCTATCGATCAGTGAAAAGACATTGGCAGAATTCCAGCAGTGAACTCCAGAAGACTATTCCAGAAAAGGCGGAAGAGATAAGATATTACAGAATTTCAGAAGAAAGAAAATAATTAACTGTATAATACTCGGGCGAGGAATCACATGTAATTTTATAACACCTTGTTCATTAACTTCATGTCATCCGTTTCAATTTTGCATTGTGTTTTCAAGGGGAGCTGGTTTGGTAAGCCAGGGAGCTGGTTTGGTAAGCCGGTTCTCTGGAAAGTACAGGCCTATGCAAGAATGATTTATGTGGTACACCATATTTTTAAATGCAAATAATAAAATATTAAAAATTTATCGTAAATCTATTTAACAATTGCTATATGATTCTAAAAATGTTGCACATTTTTCTTTTTAAGGAGGGGAGTGTAACGGAATTTGTAACAGCAGCTGAAAGAAAATACGGCAAAGGATCAAAAATACCCTTGTTATTATTTGACTGTTCTTCATACAAGTCTTATTCAGTTTTTGTTGGCCTCTAGTCATTTCCATGTTCAGAATGAATCGATGTAACTTACTGGATCGCGCCGTAGTGCATTTTGTTGTTGTTTCATCCGTCGAGGTGAAAGTGAGGGATCAATCAGATTCAAATCTTTTCCCGTGAAATAATACTAAAAAGAGCTGTCCTCGCTCATAATTCGTCGTCCACTTTATGTTTCGCAAAAGCTTTGATCCAGCTGGCCAAACTTAAACCTATACACCAGGTTAGCAGTTGGGACACCTTACAACTTGTAAAAAAGGTTAGCCATCCTGTGTACTCTAATTTTTAGGTACCTAAAATTCCCCCGTCGTGTTAGTCCTAATAAAAAATTCCCACTGGGTACCAAATTTCTGTTCTATATCAGGGATCATATAATGGATGTGCATTTCGGTATTGTTCTGGTTTAAGTGTTAACACATCATGGAATGTAACCCCACGCACAAATTTCGTCACCATATCTCGATAGCTGTAGGTGTGCAACAGGTCGTTGTATTCTTGAAGGTTTAATGATTGAATGGTTAATGGTACGTCGCATAGAAAACTCACCCTACCCATGTCATTCCTGATAAAACACTACAATTTTAAACTCATTGTATGTGAAAATGTTTGGGTGCTTTAGTTAGAGGGTTAAAACGACGTCGGTCACAATCGGGAGCCATCTAATGTCCCTTTGTTTGTCAAATTACCTTTCCCAGTCCAATAGTAGGTACCAAAATTAAATCTAGATCAGCTGTGGCATGGTGTAGTTGAACAAAGTGCGGCGTTGCACGGGGTGGACAGATATGCGACGTTGGACGCAATCAAGATCCCTGTCATGTCCCTTTCCTTGTCAAATTACTTGTCTAGATTGGTACCGGTATGTGAAAATGTAGAAGTACTGTGATTAAAGGGGTAACGCGTAGTCATTCCAGTTTTGTCTCCATATAATGTCCCCTTCTTGGTCAAATAATCCTCCATGGTCAAATTACCTGTAGGTGGAAAATTTCTAAGGGTTACCATAACGCTGATCGCTTTCCAGACCCATCCCATGTCCCTTTCTATGTCAAGTTACCAAGGCGCTAAATATCATGGATTGGCCGAGGCACAGCAGAGCCAAACTGTGCATGACGTTGCACTCGTTGAAGGGTTAGTGAGACATCGAGCGCCGCAATCTGGACCCATGTCTGTCATACCACTTTCTTGGTTCTGTCATACCACTTTCTTGGTCAAACGACCTCTAGGAGTGGGTCAAAAGGTTATTGAGATCAGAAATAAATTAAATCACATGAAAGATCGGTAAATTTCTTTCCCTTCCCTTCTTTCTTTTCCCATCTCTCTGTACTTAGAAATAACATAACGTTTTAACAAATTTGGCCAAAAAAGTGTTTTGATTCTCAGGCAATCCCTCATTAAATTTGAACCCCCTCATTGGACATTTTTATTGCCTTTCAGTGTCTTCCCATATTAGTACAAACTCGGGGAGATCCAAAACGTTTTACATTTTTTGATTGATGCATATTTATTTAGTTGCGTCTCCGATTTGTTTGCCTTATTATAATTTATGGGAGAGTGCCTATAGGTTAAATACATTTACTTCAAAGTTAATATGTCAAGCATCGAAAGAATATGAAGCCTTTGAATTGCAGTACCTACAGTTTGTCTTTAGAGGAATATTTAAATTTTCAAATTAAAAATGAATTTATTGGTATAAATATGCACTTTCTATATTTCTGTGTGTAAAAATTAAAATTAAAAATAAAACCCTCCTTCCCTCGCTGATTTGAAAAAAAGAGAATCAATTAATTTATTTTGTGTGGCCTTATAATGAATGTGTAAGAAACAGATTATGTACTTGTAGATTTACAATGGAAATGCGCTGTTGTGACTATCACTCACAACCCTTTGTCGCAGCCTCCCTCCCCACCCCCTTCCATCACAACTAAAATTTATGTTCTAATTTCCACAGAACTGATATGTATAAGTCACAAAGGTTTGGTGTGTAAAATGTGGGAGGATGGGTCGGATCGATAACAAAGAGATCTTGAGAACGTTTATATTATGAATTGTTCCATTCCTATTATTGAATTGCATTAACCCTTTACCTAACATGAAAAGCAGACGACACTTGCAAAAAAAATTCTTGAATAACTATTTTTTTTCATTTTTTGTCTCAAAAACATAGGTTATGACCCCTCATTGGAACGAGCTCCACGAGCTCGTTCCAATGAGGGGTCATAACCTATGTTTTTGAGACAAAAAATGAAAAAATAATTAAAATTAATACGCGATTTTTGAGAATAGCGCTGGCCGGTTTTGGCCGTTACGTTGGGTAAAGGGTTAACCCTTTTACTGCTACGCCCTCTTTAGCCATATATGGAGGTCCTCTATGTACTCTCTGAACCTTTCCAACAATTAATCAGATGGTAGGTTATATCTGCGCAAAAACAGAAGTCCAGAACGTACAGATAATCAACATAAAATAGGTGACAATAGTCGCTTTGTGGAGCGTAAGTGTTAAACAGATATTTGAGATTGTTAAAAAGTTTTGTCCCTATATCCCGATAAATTCGGTCTTTTGATTGGTCAGAATTCCTTGGACAAATAGCCATGGCAAAGGAAGCACCTAACATCCAGGGTATATGAGAGCGTGCAACATCCAGGGTATAAGCGCACGCGAAACATCGGGGGTATAATATGGTTTAAACGAAAATTTTCACTTTTGCTCGCCTCGAAATAAAAATCGAACCAAAAAACCCGAAAATAGTCACAAATATCATCAGATTTCCGACAATTCAATCATAAAAATAAAATAAGAGCAGATAATTCGTCCCCCTGAGTACCAATGTGTTATATGTGTCAGTAGGCACATAGAACACATTGAAACTCGGGGGACGATATGTCAACAAAATACTGTTTACTCGTTTCCTTAACGACCCAAGGGATGTAACTCTATTTGTTGTCTTCTGGGATTATAAAAACAAAATAATTATCACGAATTTGGTCCAAGTGATTGTGGAGCTGAGAAATGCGTCCACAAATTTATTTCCACTATGTTTGTATTGTGTTTCAAACGGAACAAAAATGTTATCTCTGCCAACATGTAAGGTATATGGAGATTTAATACCTGGATGTCTCATTTAAACACCTCGCCTGCGGCTCGGTGTTTAAAAACCGACATCCGGGTATTAAATTTCAATATACCATACATGTTGGCGGAGATAAATTATAATGTGAGCAATAGTGGAAGTAACTCTAAAGGTGTAACCAGAGAAAAACCCTGCCCCTGAAAGCCAGGCCATAGGTTACAGGGGCGCGTCAAAGGAGACCCATATTTTGCGGTTGGATGATGGTTAATTCAAAGAACCTCAATAAAAAGCTGTGGACATAAATCAACAGCCCATGCCAATTTCAAGCGAAGTAACACAGGGACAGTGTAGCATTTGATGAAACTACAACAGGTAGATAAAACCATTCCGTATTGGGCTGACTGGATATAAAACAGTTCTCTGAACCAGAAGGGGAGTAGGGGAGGGGGGGTGCCACATTTTTCCGAACACACGGCGGGGGTTGGTGGGTAGGTCATGCTCTGAAAACACGTTTTTCCATGCCTTGAAACTTTTTCCTATGAGCTCTTATCTTTCAAATAAGTGATGCAAATTGATCAGGGGAGCTTGTGTAGTCTTTCTCCACACCACTCCATCTCCTCTGGGTTAATAGAACAGGGAAGGGGGAGGTGATTAGTAGTACGGGATAGGGTTTAGCAGTTTGGGAATGTGGACAGAAGTTCACCGTTCCACATCACACTATCAGTGGTTTACGATTTTGAAATATGTTAATGCAATTTAAACGAATTATAATTAATATAATCTGACATAAATGTAATCAACCAGATCTGACAATAGAAGGACACTTCTCATAGCCAGATTTATCGCCATGAAGTAGATATTATACAGTGGCATAACGTCATTTACCAATGCGGCTGACTACTTTCACAGACTCTCATAATGTAATTATTAATTTCAAAGTCATCTACACGTATGAGCAAAATACAGGGTTGCTATTGGTCATTCAAGCCTTCGGCTTGGTGGGAAGCCTTCAAACCATTTCCCTTCATTTTGTGATATTCTGTCAGAAAAGACTGAACCATCAAATAGTCAGGACATTATATCTTATTGAGAGGGTTTATTGATAGTGGAAACTCTCTATCTTATTGGTAGAGAGTTTATTAACCCTTTACCCAACGTAACGGGAAAACCGGTCAGCGCTATTCTCAAAAATCGCCAATTAATTTTCATTAGTTTTTCATTTTTTGTCTCAAAAACATAGGTTATGGCCCCTCGCTGAGCTCGTTCCAACGAGTGGCCATAACCTATGTTTTTGAGACAAAAAATGGAAAAAAAATAGTTATTCAAGAATTTTTTTTTTTGCAAGTGTCGTCTGCTTTTCATGTTAGGTAAAGGGTGAACAGGGAAAATGATTGCCTGTTACCACAATGTTTATACAATGGTATAAACAGTTTGTTAACAGGGAATCAGTTTAGTTAATACGAATTTCAGTCAGCTAACCCTGATCATAGTGAAAAACACATGTTGAGAAAGATACTGGATGTCTGGAGAGAAACCTGGCATATGAGATCTGAAAACTTTTTCAAACACATATAACACACCCGAATGGGTTTTTATCTTATAAAAGAAATATGGAGACGTGGAGCCTCAGTAGGTAGAGATGCAGGCTGTAAGCCGAGAAGTCCTCGGTTCGAATCTCACCTGCGGCAACCGCGTTGTGTCCTTGGGCAAGACACTTCACTCCCAGTGCATGTGGCGTTGTGTACGACGTGCAGTACGCATTCGTACACAACGCCACATGGGGGCACGGTGGTGTTGTGTACGAATGCGTACTGCACGTCTATGGCGCATCTGTCTTCAATCAATGCTAACCCTGCTTGTGTGGAGCTGACAGTTGCTCGCAGTTGCACGGTGGTTCTCTCCGGGTACTCCGGCTTCCTCCACCCGTAAAACTGCCTTTATAAAAAAGTACCATGGTAAACCATGGTAAATCCCAAAATACCCTGGTAATACCATGGTATTACCAGGGTATTTTGGGATTTACAATGGTTTACCATGGTACTTTTTTATAAGGGTGTCGTGGTCATGATTAGTCATTGTGCAGAAATATGTTACCTTAAACACCAATAAATAATAATAAATGAATGCATAATAGAAATAAAAATAAAATTAACTTCTTTTAAAATAAACTATAGCAATCTGCTGTAACAAAGAATGAAATTAAATCATAGAGTAATGTGTGTTGGGAACACCTGTGTCAGAAAGGATACGCATGTGTATTATGTTTCAGCGAGATCAACCTGGATGTTGCAGAAAACTACTGGGAAAGTGACTGACCTGTCAATGGTCGTGTAACAGATTTTGAGCAAATAGATTTCGAGCCTCTGAGCTGAATGAACATTCATTGTTTAAAAGGTAATAATATAAAAACCACAGGTGCGTCATTCGCCACATCAGAGACCAAATAATTTCCATAATGCATCCTGACCAAATTTGGAGAGATAAAGTAGACCTTTTAAACTCACATGATCACCATTTCTTTCTCACTTTCTCAGCTCACTTCAGACCTTTAGATCAGTCTAATTTGGGCACAACGGCAATATGGATGTGACCTGCATGGTTGGAGAAAAAGCACCAGTATTTTCTTCTTCTTGGCGTCTATTTTAGGTTTTAGCCCACCCCCCCCCCCCCCACCCCGTCTTAAAATGCTAGTTTACAACCCCTTGTTATAGGCCTTCACCTTTATCATTGGTTCTCTCCCACCACCCTTTGACGTAAGTTTACTCGACTAACTCGAGAAGGCGTCTTAGTTTCTCAGTGTCGAGCCAAAGGTCTATTTGAATGTAAATTACGCATGGCGTTTACTGAGAAATGCCACAAACATGAATATAATAGATCTCAAGCTTTAAGTGCATGATCATATGGAATTCGCCACAGAAAAGCAATCGCCGTCGACAGTGTCATATTCGACATTGTCAACACCGATTGCTTTTCTATGGCGAACTTTGCGGCTTTTTTAAAAAAAAAATATTTATCTGTTGCATTGTTTGGTTCGAAGGTAAGCTCTAAGCTATATTGCAAGCATCAGGGAACCCTGGCCAAACTGTATATTGCCGAAACACTGCAAAACTTGGGGAAAAGTTTCAAACTACGCATAATTTGGGCGCAATTGACTTATTTGGACACAGCGTTTACCGTCGTTAGTTGGAAAGAATTTAAAGGGCTGGCTGACTTGCTGAGATGAAACAACTTTGTGGAATTATTGACAATTAATGGGAAACGTTCTTAGACGGAGAAGCCAAAATGACTACGTTTGAGACTCTGGTGATTCTTTGGCATTGTGTGCGTCACAAATCTGACAAATCGGAAATCAATCCCCCATAAACTCTGCGCTGTTTTACCCTGGCCGATATGAGTAGTGCTTTATTTGACTTTGGCCAGACAGTATAAGCGAGAATCCCAACTATGTAGCCCATTTACTACCGAGAGTAAAAAGCACGGGTAACATGTGTGCCTTATAATATCAGTTCATGTCACAACCATTAGCCGTGGGTAGTAGTAAATGGGCCACATGGTTGGAAATATCTCTTACTTCCTGGCCAAAGCTTACTAACCATTACAGCAAATGAAGCACTACTCATAACGGCCAAGGTGCAAAAGCGCAGAGTTTATGAGGGTAGGGCTGTCGCGATTATTCGATTAGTCGACTAACCGTCGACTATTGAAGTAGTCGACGTTTTTTTTATTTTTAGTCGATCGTCGTTCATTTTCAAGCTGGTACACGTCTACTACACGTCGGGGCTAAATTGCATTGTTTTGTGAGGTGAATGATCAATGAAGGTGAATAACTTTAAATATCTAACCATAGTTAACATTCATATCCGGAAGACTGTACGACTGTCACTGACTGTGTAAGAAAGAACACTCACAGTTACTCGAGAAGAATAGATTCTTCTGAATTTCTCCAGTCTTGTACACACGAATGCACCCATTGGAAAACCCAAAGCGCGGAAGTGACAAAATTATGACGAAAGTCAGAACGTCAGATCACTTCTCAAAGTTCGGAACTTCAGACTAAGATCCAATTTTAACAACTGACGAGGGAATGCAAAGATCTCAATGTTCAAAATTTCGAGAAACTTATTGCAGAAAGGAAACATATGCAGGAACGTTCTTTGGTAAATTCATTTTAATTCATCGGCTTCAATCTAGTTCAAACTTGGACCCGCAGTCAGTAATATTATTTTTGGGGTTGGTACGTCCTACAGGACGTACCAACCCCAAAAATTATATTACGGACTGTGGGTCCAAGATTGGACTACATGTAGCTTCAGTCGGGACCGATTTGTTGTTCCCACAACCCCACTTCGTCTGAACACACTGGTGCCATTGTCATTTTCAGAGTTTTACGGACAGAAGAATGATTTGCTAAAAAATCATGGGAAGCGACTATTAATCGACTAACCGTCGATTACTGGTCACGATTATTCGATAACAAAAAATGATAGTCGCTACAGCCCTATATGAGGGATGGATTTCCGATACCAAAGAATCACTCATCACATTGACTGTTGACAGACTCAGTACAATATTTGTTACGAAGTGAGCATACGGGGGTTAATTAAACGTGCAAGCTCCAGGTAAGAACTATAGCTCATGAAAGTGTTATGAGGATTTATTTTGTGATTCAGTGGACTCAAGTTTTATTAACAGAATTTGAACAATACAAGAAAATACATGGACTTGTATAAACTGACGACCAGAGTACAGATGTACTCTGTGACTATACGCCAGATGTTCTGTTGACAATATTAGACATACCTTTGCAGGCCAATATTGTCAACAAGCAGTAAAATTGTAGGATTTGTTGAGAGGTGGAACAATAACTTTCGGCAGTATTTCCTGGGATGTTGGTGTTCAAACTGTCCAACAAATCACAACATGTACCTGGTGAGACTCCCCGGAGCTTTGGGAATGCTGTGTTGCGAAATTGCACAATTCACCAGAACATTTTGCCGATCAACTGAGGCCCAGCAGAATACGATTCTATGGCCGAGATTCCACGGACTGCATGCAGACTGATCAACAGTCTTCATGACAGTATAAGAGTCTACAAAATGGCGACCGCCACGTCAGGGAACTTTCCCGAAATTCCCTGAATACCCAGGAAAGAATTTGCAGACGGTCGTCACGTACCCAGGTAATGCATCAGAAATTTGGTGTGTGTATAAGCACCAATTTCTGACTGCTAGGACGCGTTGTCTCTGGGCTCCTGATGAATACGAAGCTACCCACAAGAAAAAGCCGGATGCCGCCACTGGTATTGAAGGTATGAACTCTGGTGAACATTTGTTTTGATACATGACAAATTTATGCCAGAGGCAACAACAGATTAGTTACGTATTTGTGAAAATTTAAATGGTTTGATTAGTAGATAATTTGAAACTGGTCATCATTCTGCTGAACACGGCAAGTTCGTGAGGTTACCAAACTGAACCCATAATCTGGAGCCTGTGTCTGATATCGTCTGGTAAGGAAACACCAAAACGCCACGGTTTGATGGGACTTCGTGGTTGATGGGGCTTCGTAGTCTCTCAGTAATCACAACAAACTGAGTCCGAATTTACGATCGCAGATCGATAACTTTCACTAAATTCCGCAACATATTGACCTTACTGCCTCTACGAATTCTGCACTTGATAATGCTCAATAAATTCAGATTAGACCGATGAAACTAAAATCAAGTGTAGAAATGGGCAGAAACAGGAAGAAATTAGTAGAAATAGCAGTACATACAGTGGTGAAAATATCAAAATTTTCAACATATTTCACACCTGATCCTGCTACACCTGTCTTCATTCTGTTCATGTAGAATGCGAGTACATGTTGTGTACTCTCCTGATTACCCATGTATACACTGGTTGTCAGCGTCTGTGAGAGGGTTTGAATATATTCATTACTTGCCAAGAAATGTGGACCAAATTGCAGTTGCAAACTCTGGAGAATTTAGTTTTATCTCCATACAGTGCTGGAAATGAACACAAGTGACGGTGCAGTTTTAAGCTCCCGTGAAATCAGTGATGGAAGAAATTGCCCCCCGTAAAATGTTGGTATATGAATTTTGAGGTCATAACCTATGTTTTTGAGACAAAAAAGGATAAAAATAATGAAAATTAATTGGCGATGTTTGTGAATAGCGCTGGCCGGTTTTGGCCATCACGTTGGGTAAAGGGTTAAACGTATTTAAGAGGCTGCCCTTGTAAGAGCCTGCTGAACTATGAGAGTAATTTCCCGATGGCCGCAGGGTGCAGCTTTCTCAAAACAACACACATTTATATGTCCTCACAGTATATTAGTGTTCTACAATACTTTTCAGCAAGTGCATTTTTTAGCTCTCGTAAAATAGAAAACACGGGTACTGGCGGGAGCGATTGCACTCGCACCCGTCTCATTTCGAGGACTGTCCATTGGCTGATTGTGGGTAGATTAAAAGTCGTGAATGGTTACTGGAACAATACAAACCAAGTTCCAGGACAAAATACCTGTTGAAATTGCCAATCAAAGCAGTTTATGTGTGATTTTACTCTAATTTTTGGGGGTGGGTACCAAATTTCAAAATGGAAAAAAAATGTTTTCTTTCAAAAAAGGTTTGGGTGGGTGCCCAGGAGTCGGGAAACACTTTTTTCGCCTTGTGTCCGAATTGTTTTTCCTGACACTCCCCCAAGACCTGTCTGAACTTGAAAAAA
Source organism: Pictodentalium vernedei (assembly GCA_031216915.1). Lineage (NCBI taxonomy): Eukaryota > Metazoa > Mollusca > Scaphopoda > Dentaliida > Dentaliidae > Pictodentalium > Pictodentalium vernedei. The sequence continues at coordinate 130,180,713 of CM062296.1, read as the reverse complement.
CAAATTGTTGTTAGCGGTGATGAGAAATGTGTTAACCCATCGTTCACAAGTTAGGAGAAATGCAAATTTTGATATATATTTATATTTATTGTTGTTTAAGGTCACATACTTCTGCACAATGGCTAATCATGACCACAACATGGAGATAAAGTCAAGGTCAGTCAATCGTTTATACCCCATGTTGCCTATTTTAGAGGACTCGCACCCCAAGCATTAGTGACTGGGTCTTATTTTACCAGTGAAACAGAGCTTGTTTACCACAGTGAACAAGCACTGCTTCACTTCCCGGGGTTCCCACGGGGGGAGGGGGGGGGCAAATTTTGATGGGAACAATTTTCGCCATTTGTTTTTAAATGTTGGCCACTTTGAACTCATAATGGATAAAGTGCCAACGTGCACTCCCCAATAAATTGTAACAAATCAATTATATATGAATAAAATTTTGCTAAACCGAGGCTGCCCTTGCTGGTAGCAAGAGCATCTTTAAAAAACAGTCATGCTGCAAATCGCCTTTGAAAAATAATTCAGCATTCTATCAGTTAATGGTGTTCCACTAATTCATAGTCACGAGGCTGTAGACTAAAATAGTCAATTATGACGCCTCCTTTTGGCAGAAGAATTCTTTTAGTAAACTTTCGCAAACAGTTTGTGCTTGTTAAGTGTATTTCTAACCAATCAGCAAAGTGCACAACCGACGTGAATTACGCCTTAGTGCTCCCACCCCCACCATAACTGGAGTAAATAAGTCACAAGGGTAATATTGTGATTCTCTTCTTTTTTCATAAAATCACTTGAAATCCTTCAAAACTTATAAAACAGAAACACAATACCCAAATAGACACTTGCCATAACCCGGGGATAGGGCTTATATTGGTCATACGGCGAGTTTCTCCTTTTTTCATAAAATCACTCAAAACCCTTCACAACACAGTTTATAAGAGAAAATTTATCATCCAAATACACACTCGCTGAAATTAACCCGTTCAACACTGGCGCCCTGAAAAAAATCATTTCAGTCAATACTGCCAATGGCGAAATGGGCGAAACCATCCTGGCTTGCTGGGAGGTTCAGTAATAATTTAATCCAACAGCTCTGTCGAGCTGTTGGGTTAAACTATTACCGAGCCTCGCTTCAGATTTTCTGTTCTTTATATCGTTTGCCTTTCTACTAACATTTTTTTCTCAAATGGTTAATGGGTCATAAAGGTCGAGTGTCAGTTTCATATTTTTGTACAAAATAACTTAAGACTCTTCAAAACTCATGAGGTGAGGACCTTCATTTCGAGCCCCGGCGAGGCCCGTGAGAGGAGAAACCGCCTTCTCTACCATATGAAGAATCCTGAGTCCTCCCTCTAGCCTACTGACGCTTACCCTTACCCCTTGAGTAAGAAGTAGAAGCGGCGGCAGGAGGATCAGCCCTTGGCTTCGGAGAGGAAGCAGAAGAGTGCTTGTGGAGGCTTTGGACGGCCCCTGCCGCCAACAGAAGGCTGATGAAGCTGACGATGCAGCAGCTGATCTTTGGAATGACGTAGGACGTCATCCCGGACCGTCGCCACGAAACCATGGAACAGTCGCGGACTCGCCAAAGAAGCAGATCGAAGAGCAGCGTGCTGCCCCTTGGGAAGGGAACGGCTTGTGTCCAACGCAGCGTCCCGGCGAACTAATTCCAAGTAACCGTGTTACAGGCATGCGTGTGAGTAAGATGCATGACGACGAGATCTGAGAGAGAAAGCATGCCCAGCATCTCTCTCGATAAGCCCAATAGGGATTCCAGAGTCGCCATAGGAATAACGGCCGCTTGGGCTTGGAAAGCCCCAGGGAGGTGGAGTCCTGATCCAAGATGGTCAGGAAGTCTGGAAGACTGGCGGATTGGCGGAATCTTAGGAACGATAACGCACTGGAGGCAAAAAAGTGTCAGCCCTGGTAAAGAACGAAGTCCTCATAGCCTTGGAACTCAGCTTAGAGTCCAAAGCTGTAAACGCTTCAATCACCTATACCGACTGGCACGGTCGAAGGAGCGTAGCGGGTTGCTCCACGGGCTGTAGGCGCGCGACTGATGGTCGCGGCCTGGCCGAGACCGTCGGCTGGTCTGACGGTTTGTGATCTGGAAGGAACTCAAACATAAAGTCAAGAGCTGCCCCCAAGTCAGAAGACTGTTGGTTCTCGACGTCAGGTATGTCTGACCCATCCTCTGAGTCGGAAGACACATAGCCCATCATAGGCAAACCAGCCTGCTTCCAATCCAGGGAGGTGGCGCAACGGCGGGCGCCTGGAAACCACTAGTAGGCTCGCTGGAGGCAACGGAAAGGCTCTTGGAACGAACATGGTGAGAAAGAAGAGGGCCTCCCTAAGCTCACGGCCCGTGTTGGCCGGTTCGACGTGGGAACTAATCGACAAAGTGGCTTCACTCCTGACCCTTTTAACCAGTGAAGGGTCGCGATCCTCAAATACAACCGACGCGGGGCGACGAGTGGCAGCCGAAACACCTGAAGGTAGATGTGTATAGGGGTACGACATACCCAGATGATCTACAGTGCGGGAACACGGGAGAGTCGCCATGGACCTCCGAGGGACAGAAGGTCCAGGCTGCACAAAAAGCGTCGGTCCTGCAAAACTGGCCACGGGACCAGAGTGTGTAGACAGAAACGCAACAGAGTGAATGGTGACCCCACCATGAACATCCGAATCTAATGAGAAAACTGCTGGATTCGACGGCTGAGAGACCACAGCTGAGGATGCGGTCGGCAGCCCCTTTCGACTTCGCCGATTGAAGCCAGGGAAGGCTGAGGCCGATATCCCACGTCCACACTACCAGACATCTCTGCAGAACGCTGCAGGGATAAGCCGAGGCAGGCTGAAACGGTGGCCGATGACGTAGCAGACGGAACAGCAGTAGCAGCAGATACGACGGCAGCTGTTGAAACCTGTGGAAAAGTGGAGAGAGAAACCGAGCTCGGCTCCAAAGTAGGCGTCACAACCCTAGTGACAGCCTCAGATGTCGACTGGAGAGGGGCCACGGTCCCGGAACCAGGCATCTCTTCACCAGACAACTCAACAGCTCCCGCAGTATCCACCACAGTTAAAGACTGCACATCCCCCACGGAGGGGGTATAACTCTCACCAGACGTGGTCGTGTCGGGAGGCCCCGAACGACAGCGCCCCCCCCCCCCCCCCCATCCTTGCGGGTGCTGGAGGAACGGCCACGAGAACACACCACATGCTTGGTCAAAGGCATTGCCCTCAAGGAACAGTCCTGGGCATAACAGAGGTGAGAGCAGTAGAAGAAAGGTGAACTCAACAGATGTAGAAAGTAGAAGAACACCCCCAACTACGAGAGAAAGGTGGCAGAAAATAAAGGACAGGTTGGGAACACAACTAAACCCAGACGGCCGACAGGGATCCAAAAAAACAGAAATTCTGCCTTCAACAGAGAGGATAAATCCTGTCCCTACAGCACCCCCCCCCCCCCCCCCCCCATTGACACCTAACTCCAATAATAATAATAATAATATCCAAAAGGATAACTTAAATTTATCAACCCAAAAATTTTATGTCCGAACCGCACGGTACGCGAAAGTCGCGCGCGAACACTGAGCATATATAATATACAATGAAAATGTGGTTGAAAATAATAACGAGAATATAAAAAAACACAGTCCTGTTATTATACGATCGATCTTCAGATCCCTAATTCCAGTCACAGGTAACCATTATCAACGAGTTGAATTATCACTGTTTCTTAATGCAAATGGACGTCTCGCCACGATGGCGGACGGAGAAAGAATGATTCATTAGTTACTGACTGCGCACTGGTACCGGAAGCCGTTGATCTGTACTGGGAGAAGAGCATCCTCTACTGGGTGTGTGCCGGTAGCACTCGACCCAGTTTTGCCTTATTTTTTCTTGGTGCTTTTGCACCACTTTTCTTTTCCAAATCCCTTGGGAAAGATCAAAATAGAGAGTATATTTTCCGAGTTAGGGACTTCCACTGTAGTGCAAGCCTGTAGTAAAAATTGTAAGGTAGGTTGATAAGAAATCCCAAACCTTGATGCACATCTAGAGACCCTACCTGACCACGTGAACACATTTTAACGTTTCGAATTAAAACCCCTATGAGCTTTCGCCGGATACCGATTCTCTAACGACAAAAGTGGCGCAACGGGCGCCACATGGAGTCGAATCAAAAATCCCAAACCTTGATCAACACCGAGAGACCCCACTTGACCATATGAACACATTTTCAACGTTTCGAATTAAAATCCCTAGGAGCCTTTCGCCGGAAACTGATTGTCTAACGACAAAAGTGGCACCACGGGAGCCACATGGAGCTGGGTCAAAAATCTGAACCCTTTATGCATATCTGGGGATCCAACCTGAACATATGAACACACTTTGAACGTTTCAAATTAAAACCGCTAGTAGCCTTTCGCCGGAAAAATACGGGCGCCACATGGGGTCGAATCAAAAATCCCAAACCTTGATGCACATCTCGAGATAAAAAGTCGGAAACATTTATGTACATCTAGAGATCCTACCTGAACATATGAACACACTACAACGTTTCAAATTTAAACCGCTAGTATCCTTTCGCCTGATTCACTAGTGCACCACATGGGGCCGGGTCAGACATCCCAAACCATTATGCACATCCATAGACCCTATCTGAACATATAAATACACTTTTACCATTTCGATTTAAAAATCCCGAGAGCCTTTCGACGGAAACCGATTGTCAAACGACAAAAGTGGCACAACATGAGCCTGCGAGGCCAGATCAAAAATCAAAAACCTGTATGCACATCTAGAGACCCAATCTGAACATACTTTGACCGTTTTGAATTAAAAACCCATAGGAGCCTTTCGCCAGAAACCGATTCTCTAACGACAAACGTGGCGCCACGGGTGTAACATTGGGGGGGGGGGGGGGGCGAAGCAGAAGAACCAAAACCTTTACTCACATTTATAGATCCTACCTGAACATATGAACACACATTGAACGTTTTGAATTAAAACTCATATAAACTATTCGCCGGAAGCCGATTCTCTAATGACAAAACTAGCGCTACGGATGCCACATGGGGCCAAATAAAATATCTGAAACCTTTATTCACATCTAGAGACCCTACCTGAACATATGAACACACTTTCAACGTTTCAAATTAAACCCCCTAGGGGCCTTTTGTCGGAAACTGGAGTAGTATGTAATGTGGTTTTCGACCCCTATCAGCAGGACCTCGGTGCAGGACCTCACAAGTGACGTCATGTCACGTGACCTAGTGACATCATTATTGGTTGTCATGGTAGCCCGCGTAAGCGGCCATCTTGTGACGTCATCCCCATAGTGATATGTGGTGTTAGTACGCATGCACAGTGCGTGTTCTTAGGGTGATGCGTGTTTTCGTCGTCCATTTTGTCTACTGGAGGCCGCCATCTTGGTTTCTTACACTTGGTTGCTATGCTACCCAAAAACCTGCAACAAGACAGGGGCATGTTCGAGGGTATGTTCGATTGAATAGGAGTAATTTCCCGTTTCGCAGAATTACCACAAATAACCCGACAGTCCCTCTAAATCACCAAAAATTTGATATGAAACTCCAGATTGGGCTTTTTTTCTCCAATAACAGGGGTGTTCGGTTGAATTAGTTTTCTGATTGGGATTTTTCTCAGAATCCATATTTAATTCGTAGAATTACCACAAACAACCCGATAATTGTTTAGTTGGCTCTGATTTCCCAGTAAATTATCAGTTTCTACCTGTGTATCTACAAGCTCTGTTGTGACTTCTTTGTTTTATTTATTCTAACTTCCCTAAACTTTCAACGTTTGGAATTGAAAATCCTTGGAGCCTTTTGGTGGAAACCGATTGAATAACGACAAAAGTGAAACCACAGGAGCCACATGGGGGCCGGATCCAAAATCTGAAACCTTTATGCATATCTAGAGACCCTACCTGAACATATAAACACACATTCAACGTTTCGAATTAAAGTCCCTAAAATCCCTTTCACCGAAAACCGATTCCCTCGGAGGGGGGGGGGGGGGGGCAATTGCATGAACATAGGTGGGGGTGGGTGGTCAAGTGCCCAAAAAAATGTGCGAAAACAGTTAATGCGTTTTCCCCTTTTCGCTGTTATGGCATCTTGTGTGTCCCAAACTGTAACAAAATGTCGCCAATTGGTCATATAAGCCCATTTTGAAGCATTATCAACAAAAAATAACCCCGCTTAATATAAAACTAGTGGAGAATTTTATCCAAAACTGACTTATGGATGGGGATGGGTGCCCAATATTGAGCGGAAGAAAACTGCCCGACAGTTTTCTCCTGAAGTCAACAAAAATATCCATTCACGACATAATTCATTCATATCAAGGTTTTTTTAATGGAACATTCTTTTAAATAAAGTATAGTATATATAACAGTATCTAATGAGTCATAATATTTATTCGGGACTGATTTTTCAAAAATCAAAAAAAAATTAAAATATTGATTTTTATTTCAAGAAAAACAAAAAAAGTCTGATTTAACAAAAACGATAAAGTCTTTTTGTTCGCTATGTTGGTATGCAGATGCGACAACAACAAGAGGGATGTTACATCCCAACGCTCACCTACATTCCCGCTTGATAATGTCGTTCCAATGTAACATGCCTAATATTTAGTTAATATAAATCATTAACTAGGCATCAAATGATTAATGTGGTTTATGTGATGGCTTTGGAAAGTCTATATTTCTGCATTTATTATATATCAATTCAACATAGAATCATTGGATATAAAAGCATTTTTTTCTTTTAGAAATGTTTATCTTAAGAATATGAATCATGAGGCCAGATATTAAATCATAAATAAGAATTAGGAAAGGCTTTCATAAATCACTGAAATTGTAATTGAAGTACATTCATTGGTTAAAGAGGAGTTGCGGAAAAACATTCGTTCAAGAAAGTGACTATACGTCCCAACAAAAATACATCACATCAACAACTAAAATAAGCCTTAATGTTACTAGTAACAAGTATGAGAAAGTATTAAATAAAAAATAAAAAAGTTAAAAAAAATTTTTTTTTAAAGAAAGTGAATATATGTCCTAAAAATACCCCTCAAATTCCTCAAATATGCATGTAATAAGGGCGAAACGTTACCGCAATGTAGTTCAGTTACCCATGCGTACAATATCAATTGCCTGGAAGGACACATAGAAACAGAACTCACCTTAACACTTCACCTTAACACAAACTTTTAGAACTTAAAATTTAGTAAGTCAGACAAAAACGTGAACATTGTGACTGACAAAAAGAAAAGAAATCAGTTAAATTTATGCATACAGTAGGGTTAATACCTACAGTTGTTATTGAAATGAGAAAATAAACAGTAATGAAAGATGAAGGCACCACAATCTGCACAAAAGCTGACTTTAACGCAAATTCTTACAACACCTAAACGCTAATTCTTACAACAAGTTTTGGCAGAAAATCAGCCTCAAAGTCCTCAAATATGCATGCAATGAGGGTTAAATATTACTGCAATGGAGTTCAGTAACCCAAGCGTAGAATATTAATCGCCTGGAAAGACACATAGAAACACAACTCACCTAAACACAAAGTTTACACAGTTTTACAACTTAAAATTTACTAAGTCCGAGAAAAACATGAAAATTTTGACTGAAAAAAAAAGAAAATTTCCGTTAAATTTCTGCATACGGTACGATTAATACCTACAGTTGTTATTGAAATATGAAAATCAACAGTAATGAGAAGTTAAAGCAGCACAATCTGCACAAAAGCTGACTTTAACGCAAATTCTTACAACACCTAAACGCTAATTCTTACGCTAATTCTTACAACAAGTTTCTTACAACAGGAAATCAGCCTCAAATTCCTCAAATATGCATGTAATGAGGGTTAAATATTACTGCAATGGAGTTCAGTAACCCAAGTGTAGAATATTAATCGCTTGGAAAGACACATAGAAACACAACTCACCTAAACACAAAGTTTACAAAGTTTTACAACTTAAAATTTACTAAGTCCGAGAAAAACATGAAAATTTTGAGTGAAAAAAAGAAAATTTTCGTTAAATTTCTGCATACAGTAGGGTTAATACCTACAGTTGTTATTGAAATATGAAAATCAACAGTAATGAGAAGTTAAAGCAGCACAATCTGCTCAAAAGCTGACTTTAACACAAATTCTTAAAACACCTAAACACAAATTCTTACAACAACTTTTGGCAGAAAATTTTAGGTGAAATTTGGAAAAAAGTAATAGTATCAGGGTTAAATACTGTGTTGATAGTCCCCTACAACCTACATATGCAATATCAAAGGCCTGAGCCCATTGATCTTTGAGAACTCACCTTAACACCTCACCTTAACACAAACTTTTAGAACTTAAAATTTACTAAGTCCGAGAAAAACCTGAAAATTTTGACTGAAAAAAAAAGAAAATTTCATTAAATTTCTGCATACAGTCGGGTTAATACCTACAGTTGTTATTGAAATATGAAAATCAACAGTAATGAGAAGTTAAAGCACCACAATCTGCACAAAGCTGACTTTAACGCAAATTCTTACAACACCTAAACGCTAATTCTTACGCTAATTCTTACAACAAGTTTCTTACAACAGGAAATCAGCCTCAAATTCCTCAAATATGCATGTAATGAGGGTTAAATATTACTGCAATGGAGTTCAGTAACCCAAGTGTAGAATATTAATCGCTTGGAAAGACACATAGAAACACAACTCACCTAAACACAAAGTTTACAAAGTTTTACTACTTAAAATTTACTAAGTCCGAGAAAAACATGAAAATTTTGAGTGAAAAAAAGAAAATTTTCGTTAAATTTCTGCATACAGTAGGGTTAATACCTACAGTTGTTATTGAAATATGAAAATCAACAGTAATGAGAAGTTAAAGCAGCACAATCTGCTCAAAAGCTGACTTTAACACAAATTCTTAAAACACCTAAACACAAATTCTTACAACAACTTTTGGTAGAAAATTTTAGGTGAAATTTGGAAAAAAGTCGTAGTATCAGGGTTAAATACTGTTCTGATAGTCCCCTACAACCTACATATGCAATATCAAAGGCCTGAGCCCACGGATGTTTGAGAAATTAACCGTAACATTAAATCTTACAATATTGGACACGCCGGACGCCGACGCTGACGCCCGAGGTTATGACAATAGCTCACCACATCTTACAGATGTTGGTGAGCTAAAAACACAAGGTTTGCCCTTCTTCAGCCAGGACAAAAACAAGTTCCCATTTACGCAACCAATATATGCAACATATACACGGTTACAGTATAAGCGCGTTAGTAATTAATTATGGGCACAACAGGCACAGTGCTCACATATGCCTGCATATGCCATGATTTACAGAAACTAGACTGTTCGAAGTGCATATCACAGCATATCAGAGATAAAATTAGAAAAAGCTTATTTAATTTGGTTTAAAATTAAAGGTGTCTGGGAAAAAGAATAATTGAGTTTCATTCGCAAGGAAAACACCGAAAAAGTAGATTTGTGAGAATAGTAAGCCACACATTTAGTTTGTTCTCAATTGTCTGATCTGGTTTGATTGGAGTTTTTTCATCGCTTTCAACAACTATAGCTATATGGTGCCTATATCACAATGTTGTTAGTTGCCAAGATGTAGGTAGAATTGTTCAAACAGATCCACTATGGCCTAAGGAATTCACAAACCTCTGGAGGAACTGACAAGCTCATCCACACAGACACCCCAATGTAAGGATAAAACAAATTCCTTAAAATTGCTGCATCAATATAGTATTAAAATGTCTGTTTGAACAGCCAGGCCATTGCTGATGTGCGTTAACAACCTGGCTACCAAATGTGGACCTATTACACCAGTTTGTTCTCAAAACGTCGATAAACTAAAATTCACACCTCGGTAAGCTTGTTTTGATAGTAATTATAGTTTATATCTAATTGGTGGTCACTCGTGAGATGTTTCTGCGTTCAGAGATCAGATATACGGACGGTGGGTTTTCCGTGTTCGGTGAACAGAGTTTACTGAGTTGTGTAAGATATATATAGTACGTGGAGAGTGGATTGTAATTAAATCACCCGGCGAGTAGAATTATAACCCAAAGTATCACTTTCGGGTCCACATGGCGTTCAAGCTATATAGTCATGTGTCTTTTTTGTGAACTGATGTGAATCTGGTAAGTCTTCAAACATGCATCTGGTAGAGTAAATGGAAACATCTTTGAAGATATAAAAACATGCATTGAATCGGTGTGCATTACGCGTTTCGAGTTAGTGTTCGAGTGTTTCGAATTAAAATCCCTTGGAGCCTTTCGTCGGAGACCGATTCTCTAACGACAAACGTGGAGCCACGGGTGCCGCATGTGGTCGAAGCAAAATCCAAAACCTTTACTTACATCTAGAGATCCTACCTGAACATATGAACACATCTTGGAGCTATTCACCGGTAACCGATTCTCTAATGACAAAAGTAGCGCCACGGGTGCCACATGGGGCCAAATAAACCTGAAAACTTTATTCACTCCCAGAGACGATAGCTGAACATATGCCACTTTCACGGTTTCAAATTAAAACTGCTAGGAGCCTTTCGCCTGAAACCGATTCTCTAATGACAAAAGTGGAGCTACGGGTACCATATAGGGCCGGGAAAAAAATCGCAAAACTTTATGCACATCTAGAGACCCTACTTGAACACATGAATACACTTTGATGAACGTTTTGAATTAAAACCCATAGGAGCCTTTCGCCAGAAACCGATTCTCTAACGACAAACGTGGCGCCACTGGTGCCATATGGGGGCCGAAGCAAAAATTCAAAACCTTTACTCACATCTAGATAAAAATATGGATATCATTAGAACCAGCTCGTCGAGCTGGTTCTAATTATATCCATATTGGTATGGTTTTATTGAAAAATTGTGATATTTATTTTCGAAAAATGTGAAATTTAATTTATTTTTTTTAAATACTGTGTTAGGTAAAGGGTTAACAAATATCTTTTCGATATCCCTGGTCACTTTTGCTTACTGGACTCTATACAAATGGATTGCTAGAAAGTCAGCCAGATCTCATACAGTCCTAGACCCAAAAGTTGGTATTTTACAGAGAACAGGTGATGACCCCCATCAAATAAACTATGAACCATACATCAGTTTTTTACGGTGACGTCAACAAGGACGTCGTTGGTCACATGCCAGTTTTACGGGTGGGGGAAGCAGGAGTACCCGGAGAGAACCACCGAGCATCGGCGAGCAACTGTCATCTCCTAACATCCTAACTCTGTTGAAGCTCCGCTCAAGCAGGGTTACAGCGGTTGAAGACATGTGCACCATCGACGTGCAGTAATGCGTCATCGTGCCCCCACGAGGTCAACCGGGATAAAGTGCCTTGCCCAAGGACACAGCGCTGGTCGTCCCGGACGGGGATCGAACTCGGGACCTCTAGCATAGAAGTCAAACAGTCTACCACTGAGTCACCGCGCTCCCGAGAAAGTTAGAATAAATAGAAACACCTTGAAAGTCATAACATAGGCAGACCTTGTCAAGGAATGGAGAGAATTGGCAGAAACCGAGAGTTCTGAGAAAATCCGAGCCAAATAAACACAAACAGCTGTCGAGATGTTTGTTGTAATTAATATTATAATGGAGCGAGTAGTAAAGGAGAGCAATGAAACGGCCCCTGTTGGGGGATCTCTTATGTAACGTCATATTCACGTGGCCCAGTGGCGCCATGTTGTGTTGTCATGGTAACCCGCATGAGTGGCCATCTTGTGACGTCATCCCCATGGTGATACGTGGTCATTGTGCGCCTGCGCAGTGCGTGTTGTTAGGGTGATAATGTTTCCGTCGACTTTTTGTATACTGGAGGCCGCCATCTTGGTTTCTATAACCTTATGTAACCTTATGTCTTTAGTGGACGCTGGTTGTTCACCACTATATCCACATCTTCTCTGGTGCCGATCCCGTGTATAGTTTGTACCTGATTGTCTAAATTTGACTCCACTTCGAAGGGTCTTGCCCCAGCCACCAATTCAGATTTGTAGCTTAACCTCACCTCCTGTGTCTTCCAATGCTTAGCCAATCGATTTTAAAGGTGTTGAGTAGCACGTGGCTGCTATGTTACTCAAAGGTTTACAAGACAGAGTTATGTTCGGAGGGTATGTTCCTTTGTACAAGACTAATTTCTCGATTTGTAGAATCGATTTTTAAAGGTGTCTATGGTAGCACGTGGCTGCTATGTTACTCAAAGGTTTACAAGACAGAGTTATGTTCGGAGGGTATGTTCCTTTGTATAAGACTAATTTCTCGATTTGTAGAATTACCACAAACAACCCGACAATCTCTCCAAGCCACCAAAATGCACTCCAAATAACCAAAAACGACTTTCTTTATTACGGATTCTTCAAGAATCCTACTTATAAAAGTAGCACGCAGTGCTATAGTACCGAGCCCCCCCCCCCCCCCCCCCCACCACCACCTCCTCCGACGGGTAAGTTCGATTGAACTAGAGTAGTTTTCTAGCTCGAGTTTTCCCCAAATCCTCGGATACTTCGTAGAATTACCCAAATAGACCCGACAATTGTTTCATTGGTTCTGATTTCTCACTAACTTCTCTGTTTCTACCTGTGTATCTACAAGCTCTGTTATGACTACCCCCCATCTCCTTATAAAGTATTCCGACGCCCTTAGGCGCATGCATCATCATTTCTGGTTCTGGTTCGGGATTCCTATTCGCCTGGTTCACACTCCGTTCTTTATTAGATAGTCAGTAGTAATTAAGTTCTAATCGAGACTAGCCACTATACCGAAAAAGTGATTTTAATCATATTTCAGTAAAAAGAGTAATCACAAATACACACTTTTGTCAATTTTCAAAACTTATATTGATCGTCCAAAACTACGGAAAGAAACCATGTCTCACATTTATAGAAATCCTGCACCTACTACAGCAGCAGCTCTTTAGGAGAAAAAGAGAGAAGAAAGAAGAGACGAAAGGAAAGAAAAGAGAAAGAAAGAGCAGCGAGAAGAGTATCTACTGGCTCAATAAACAAGGTTAGTGAACCTAATGATAATAATGTCATGGGGGCATCTGAGCTGTTGGCGCTGGTCTCCAGTCTACAAAAAGAACAGTTGATAATCTGTCCAATAAGTTCTCAAGTCTTGAAACTACAATTAAGGAGAATGATGAGCATATTGCCAGAATATCTCTGGCTGCAGCTACATCAGCCAATCCTAACATGCCCAGCATGCCTGGTACTTCTGTCTCAGAAACTGTCTCAGAAGCTAGTCCACCTACCCCTGGCTCCCCTCCCAAGGAGACCCAGGTGGTGGCGGATATCCATCCAATCCCTGTCAGAGTAGGGGATGTAGTAGTCTCTCAAAGTCTAACTCCGTTCATCTCATCTAACTCACCCACCTCCATCACCTCCCAAGGAGGAGCTCAGGAGATTATGAAACCGCGGCGTGAGCCCGATAAGAACACAAATGACCAGGACACTATAGCTCATAGTAGTATAGCCGAAGAGTCTGGTAGTTCAGCAATCTCGGCATCTAAGGAGGGCAGAAGCCCAAGATCTTATGTAGAGCTCGCTCGGGCTACTGGGAAGACCATTTCAAACAAGACACCCGCTCCTAATGACCCGAAAGACCCCCTCAACACCAGCAGTTTCATTCCAGACAAGCCACTTTCACAGCGCTTTAGCTCTGGTAACTCCCAGAAAAATCCAAACAGCCTGCCCGATGGGAAATCTCCCTCCAATAAGTGGACTGATGGTAAAACTTCCCAAAAAAGAAAACAGAAAGAAGATGATTCAGACTCAGATACAGAGCTGCAGGAGACCACGAATGAGAAGGGCTTCGCCACCATGACCAAACGACAGGTCAAAAGGTGTAGGAGCTTTATACCTCGTCCGTGCTTTTCTGGCTCTTCTGCTTCTGCTCCATCATCAGGCCCCATAGTCAACAATACCGCTCCTGATACGGAAAATCTCAGCATCAATTCTAATACCACGGCTAGGGCACCAAGCCAATCAATACCTACAAAGACGCCATTAATGAGCTTGGACTTCTCCGCGACTGTCAAAAGGACAGCTGGCATAGCCTTGAATAAACCTAAAAAACAAGGGAAAATGCCCCCCCCCCCCCCACTAGAGAAAAGAACAATACCCTACATTGTCGTGGTAACCCGGGTTCACCCTGACACCCCTAAAGATGCAACATCACGGGATGTACTGGAATGTAAGTGGGAGAGGTTCTCGTCTAGAGCCACGGGCAATTGCACGTGGAAATTGAAGGTAACCTGCCCAAACCGCGAATCAAAGGCGAAAATGATCGCGAACGGGGTAACCATCAATGGCAGGAAACACGTGGCGGAAGAATACAGGTCTACCCCTCCACTCATCCAATGCCACAAATGCCAGAAATTTGGGCATGTCGCTACCAAATGCAGGGGAAGCATGACCTGCATGAAATGTGGAGGTAATCACCTCACCAAAGCATGTAGGTCAGACTCTCCCTCATGCCCAAACTGCAAAGGGAATCACACTAGTAATTACCGCGGGTGTCCCCACTTCAAAAAAGTTAAAACAAACATCGAACTAAAAAACCTGAATCTAAAAAATCCCGATAATGCCTCTTCTTCCCACACATTTTGCTCCTTAGTTGCGACAGCACTCTTCTCAGTACTAAACAAACATGTCAACACTAATCGGAGTTACATTTGTCAAGATGTGAGCCGGTCAGCGTCCCGGCTATTCAAAACCCAAATCTCCGAATCCTTAATTAAAGCTGCAATCAATATTAACTAAAGCCACCGATTATCTCTAACCAAAGACCGCGACTAAATATCAACCCCTATCATCATGAATAAATTACAAATATCGGGGTCGCAATGGATTTGTAAATCCCACATCGTCCCTGCGCGACTTCGGCGCGCTAAAACCTTTCATTCATTCAATTACAAATATTCGTGTGGAACGCTAGAAGCGTTAATAATAAAAAACTTCAAATGAGCCGATATTTCGAAAATACAGACATAGTCTGTATCTGTGAAAGTTGGCTACACCCCGACAAAAAATCCTCACTAAGTGGGTTCAGCACTATTAGAAGAGACCGAAAAATCTCAAAAGGAGGCGGCGTTGCTCTTCTAATAAAGCAGAACATCAAAACTAAAACCATAAAAACTGATCACCTCGATGCTAAGGTGATTGCAACTGAAATTACAGTCGATAATAAAAACATCGCGATTGTTTGTTATTATAACGACCCAAGCAAAACTGTTTCTGACACCGTCTTTGAATTTTTTTATGAGGAAATACAAACACTGCAAAACTTCCTCTGCGACTTCAATGCCAAACGCCTGTATTTTGGCTGCAACAATTCCAGCCCCAACGGTGAAACCCTCCTCGAAATCACAAAAAAACATAACCTTCATGTGGTTTCGAACGACAACTCAGCAACTTACATCAGTAGCAATCCACTATTCCCATCCGAAAACCTCGATCTAATTATCGCCAGCGACTCCCTGATAAATCACATCGACGACCACTGGTTCGGCGATGATGGCCTAGGCAGCGACTACCTCCCGGTCCATGCTTCAATCCAACTAGGCAATGACCCACACGGGTACCCCCCCCCCCCCAACTCTCCGCAGGAATTTTAGAAAAATCAATTGGAACCTCTACCGCGACATTATTGATGTCAAACTCACAAACACCTCCCCATCAAATGCAACTGAACTCGAAGCCCAATCCGAGGACATAGAAAAAAATCATCAACTCAGCCCTAAATGAAATATGCCCAAAAGAAGAAGTGAGCCCCTGGAGAAACACTATCTCGGGCGACACACTTCCACTAATCAAAACCAAACGGAAAGCTCTTCGCGCTCTGAAAACCGAAACTGACCCCATTAAGAAAGCTGACCTAAAAAAAAACATACAACCACCTTCATGGCGCGGTTAAGAAAGCCCTCCAAGCTGAAAAAAAAGCCAACTGGGAAAAGGCAACAGCCAACATAAACGGGGTCTCGGATGCTAAAGAATTCTGGGACTCTTTCATAACCCTAACTGGGCAAAAACACAAAAGTCGTAAAGCTGCAGCCAAACTCCTTGAAAGGGAAGATTGCTCTTTCACGCGCACCGACAAAGACAAGGCCGACACCTTTGCCGACCTCCTCAGAAAAACGCTTCGCCCGCACCAAGGTCCGGGCAACGATGACGCCATCATAAACGCCATTCATAACTTCATCAATGAACACCCGGATATCTACCGTGACCCCAAATTCGATAACGAGGCATAAGATGGGGATGACGATGACCTCGTCTCCCCCATCACCAATGACGAAATCATCAACATCATAAAAAATGTAGAAATTCTTCCTCGCCCTGTGAGAATGAAGTGAGTTACAAAATTCTAAAACAAAAGCGGAAAAAAACTCCCTAATCGACCGAACTCAATGAACTGTTCAATGCATGCCTCACCCATGGCTACATTCCTAAATGTTTGAAAATAGCCATTGGTGTCATGATACCAAAACCTGACTAAAACCTCTCCGATCCGGCCAGCTACCGCCCAATCAGACTCCCCAGTTGCATTGGTAAGGGTTTTGAACAATCCTTACCAATCGACTGAGGGGGCACCTTGAAGATAAGGAGTTTTTCAATAAATGGCAAAGAGCCTATAGAAACCGTAAAGAAGGCATCGAGCATGACTACCGCCTAGTCACTCAAATGAAAACCACGATCGACAATCAACAAATAGGCGCGGCAGTACTGTTAGACGTCGAAAAAGCATTTGACTCTGTATGACACAACGGAATGCGCCTCAAATTATCTAAAATAAAACTTCCCATGAAACTGCTTAGATTACTCTCCTCCTTCCTAAATGATCGTGAAATTAAAGTCAGAGTGAACATTGAAATGTAGTGTAGTGACCCTCCCTAGAAGCAGGCACCCCCAAGGGTCCGTTCTCAGCCCACTCCTGTACATCATCTACGTCAACGACCTCAAATTCACCGAGGATCGCGTTCAAGTCTCACAATTTGCGGATGATAAGGGACTCTGTGATTCTAATAATACGGTAAATCCACTCCAAAAACCTCTGCAACGCGCTCTCGAAGACCTAGAACACTGGTGTGCCAAATTGAGAATAAAGCTGAACGCCAATAAGGAATCACCTTTACCCGCAAGACAAAGAACCGTGACTTTGACCTCAAGCTAATGGATAAAGTCCTCGCAGAATGCTAAGAAGCGAAATTCCTTGGCATCACCATCGATCAAACCTAATCTTTAACAAACACACTTGACGACATTGCCAGTAAAGCAACGAAACGTATTAATTTACTAAAAATGCTAAAGGGAACTTCCTGGGGGCCAATCAGACCACTCTACTTGAACTATACAAAGCCTTTGTGCGCCCAGTACTCGAGTATGGGGCCATCATCCTAACTGAGCTCAATCAAATAAATATGGGGAAACTACAGACGTTCCAAAATCACGCGCTTAGGGTCGTCCTCCGTGCCCCTTGGGATACACCTATCAAAACCCTCCATGATAGAGCCGAAATCCCTACCATAAACGACCGCCTTGCCTCCCTAGCTGCGAAAAATCACGACCGGTTAGCCGACAGCCATCTAATATCGGAACTACAGGCAATTTGTGAAAGCAGACAAAAACTCCCAAACGCCGCTATTTAAGGGAAATACTAACTAGGACTTATAACTGAGGGCAAGACAGGAAAGTAACACCTCTGGGTGTGGCTCTGTATGTAAGCCTTTCTTCGCTACCTCAAATAAAATAGGCCGATTATAAAACCGGCGAAACGACTAAATTTGTAGAGGGAAGGTGAACTAACAGGCAGTGAAAACGGCGAAAGCTGTGACCTTCTACCAGAAGGGCTGTCTTCACCTACCCATCTAAAAACAATCATAACTGAGGGCAAAACAGGAAAGTAACACCTCTGGGTGTGACCCTGTGTGTAAGCCTGTTCTTTGCTCCCTCAAAATATCTAAAAAAATAAACCGATCACAAAGCAGAGGAAAACAGGAAAGTAACACCCTCGGGTGTGGTATTGTGTGTAAACCTGTCCTCTGCTTTCTTCTAACGAAACAACCCAAACTAGGACTTTTAACCGAGGACAAGACAGGAAAGTAACACCCCCGGGTGTGGCTCTGTGTGTAAGCCTGTTCTTCGCTACCTCAAATTACCTAAAATATGCAGATTATAAAACTCGTGAAACGACAAAGTGGTAAAGGGAAGGTGAACCAACAGGCAGTGAAAACGGCGAAAGCTGTGACCTTCTACCAGGAAGGGCTGTCTTCACTTGCCCAACTAAAACTTCTAATAACTGAACGCGAAAATAAATCAAAACTGGTAAGAAAAAAACGGTAATTATGTAACTTTTTCCTAATTTTTATATGTCATACTAATTCTGCCTTCTTCTTTTAGCAGGTACACACAGAGATGATTTTTTTTAACGACCAGCACCCCAATAACGGCTATGGAAACTATAATCGTTATGGAAACAGTAACCTCCATGGATCCTGAACATCCTCCACTCCATCCCTAGAAGTGGTCACCCACCTCAAGGGAGGCGAGTGTTGGTCCTGCGTCCCGCCTCGGCCCCTTTTTTGTTAGCGTCTGCAGAGCGCATTTTCTGACCCAGCGAAATAGGATCACAATGCAGGCCTGTCCTCGAACCAGGGAAGTTCGGGTCTTTCTACTGGTGGTCCCCGAAAGGGGTTGTTGTTGTTGTCAGCTATCCAAAGAGACGTCCTACCGCAAACCTGAAAACCAACTAAGAAAGCCTTAGGCCGACTATACTTGCCAATGATGGTCCTCGTCTCCGAAGTGGCAGACTATACTTGCCCGAAAATATAAGAGCACATCACCCTCGGGGTGGGGTAGTACCTTTGTGAAAGGACCCAACCTCTCACACTGTTCCTCACCCGAGAGATCAGCCAACATCGGTCAACGAGGTGAACCCAACACCCGTGACACCCTATCCAGGGACAGCTGCCGAGTACCTGAACCTCTTCCTCCTTCAACACGCCTAAGGCATGAAAGTATCAGTCCACAAACAGTTACTAAGGGTCGAAAGGGGCTTGACCCATAGCGTACCTGCGCACCTTCGGCGCGCGAAAACCATTCCGTCCGGGCGGGTTTTTGTTCTATTGTCCACATTACATGTAGCACATAGGCACATGCTGGATGTACCGATATGTGCTTTGAATGTGAAAATGCACAATATGAGGCATATAAATTAATTCATTTGACAGACTTGGCTGGATGATCAGCGGCGTGGTCAGGCTAAGTGAAGTGGCTCGGACAAAATATTTTGTCAGTAGAAAAATATTTTCCCTGTTGATATCACCTTCTTCTGGGTAATATTGTGCATCCCACATACGTGCAGGTGAAGGACCACTGACAACGCGGGGAAAAACGTTCACGCCAACGAAACACCCTGGATACCCTTCGAAGGCCAAAGTACTCAGAAAGTGCAGGATTACCTATAACAAAACGGCCCAAGAACCATTTGGGTGAGAGAACGTGAACCAGTTTTAGGATTTCTAGGCATGAAGGTATAAAAAGTTGACATTTTTCGGTCTCACAACCCACCGCCCAAACCCACCAACAGCCCCGCGCTTACATCGCTGGATCACTTCTCTGAATAAGCAGTGGCCGAGCTAGGATTCTCAAATAAGAGGGGTGGGGCCGAGCAATATTCAAGAGGCACGACATGACGCAGCGTAGGCATGTCCCGAGGCCCGAAGGGCCAAGCAATTGGTGGGGCTGGAACAGATGTCCCACTCCCTAGCGTGGGTGGCGGAAATCTAGAGCTCTGAGAGTGCTAGGAATAAACGTTCATCTACATCAAACCCCTTATCAGTGTTTTTGCCTCAATCTGGGTGTAGGCCTTAAAAGTTGGTAGATGGGTGAAAATAGTTGAAATGGGGTTTGGGGGCATCGGTATTTGCCCCCCCCTCCCCCCCCCCCCCTCCATTAGCTCTCTCACTGTGAAAACGTGACAATTCATTGTATATATATAGAATATTTGAGTCATTGTATCAATACAGATCTATGTTGAACCGCAAACCAGACCTAATCTGATGACAAATTCTAATCATTTTGTACTTGAAAAGGAAATTTGACCTGTCCTTGATTGTCCGATTAAAAAGAAAAGAAAGACGTCACCAGTTCGGGGAATTCGACGCAGGTGAAAATTGAAAACTGACTATCTAAAAATAAATATTTCACGTGATCTTAACTTCCTTGTTATTGACGCCATTCACCAAGACAGTGCCGTCAATTATTGTCAACCTAATGTGTATCATGTTCTGGGAATAGGTGAAGTAGAAGTCTGGAAATGTTAAAGGACAAGTGAATGTTTTATAATTGTTTTATCAACGAGAAAAACTACTTGGACATATATGCGCGACATTGTAAATTCCTACTGGTTTGCCACCGAGTACATGTATTGTAGGTGAGTTTACAAAAATTAAACTTGTTGAAGTTTTTGAATAGGCCCAACTTTATCGTGTTTTCAAAGTTCAATACATTTTACAAGGTGTTAGGCATTAACTGTTGCATTATTTCACAAAAACGAAGAGTTCAATCAGTCGGTATTTGAGCTGATACTTTTTGGTAGTGAAACTGTGATTGAAAAAAAACCAACACGTGCCAACCGCAACTCATTTCTTTTCATAAATTCTTTTCCATTTGTACAGTTATATTCAGGATAAACAGCCGTCAGACAATCGGAATGTAATTTTGAAGGTTATCCACGAAGAACTGTTAGAACCGGTTTGGGTATTGTTCAGACATACCCCATTTCATAAGGAGGTAAAATATATTTGGCAGAACTCCTTATTCCAGGACATTCCGTCTTGCAACAATTTAGTCCTTGTTCAGCTTTTACATTACATGTACATATAGTTTTTAGTACTTTTACCCAGATGCCCAATCACTGGTTCAATGCTGGAAGTCCATATTTGGGCATTTTTTCAACCCTTTACCCAACAAACATGTAACATTTATAAAAATGTTGAAATTTCAGTTATTTTATTCCAAACTTTTGAAAACTTTTCAATAAAACCATACTTGAAGTTGTACATACATACATGTATCATGTGCTCTTCACTGGAACAAGGTTGTTCCAATGAAGGGATCACATGATCTGGTTTTATCATAAGAATTTCTTGAAAACATTTGTTTTTCAACTGCTCAGTTTGTAAATTATGCAGGCTAGCTTGGATTTCCTATCTGTTGGGGGGGGGGGGGGGGGTATACTTATTTTGGGGTGCCAGATCAATCAATATATGCCTCAGACATACTGAAAGCTGTGGTGGTGTGGGTAGGCATAGGCCTCCAATTGGTGGGTTCGGGGGCCCCCAGCCCCCCATCAATGGGAGCGCTATACCCACCTCATACCTACGGTATGCCCCCTCCCATTGTGGGGGGGGGGGTGGCTGAGAAAATTTTGAAAATTCAATATCATGAGAGTGAATCTGTGACCCCTGGTACTTTAATTTTCCCATTTTGAAGAGGAACCACTGTAAATATTATGGGGGGGGGGGGGGGGGGGGGGTGGCGGGGCATCAGGGCTTGCCTTGAGTCGGGGCTGATCAGCCCAGGCCCCGAGATCAGCCCCGAGGAGCACTTGCTGGGGGGCTTTTTTCAAGCCCCGACATTTTCCACAAAAAAGCACTAACAATGATGGACAAAATGGAAAATCAGCCCCCGAAAAGGCCACGACCTCAATATGTGGGGCACTTTTTTTAGGCCCCGACCATTTTACTCAAGGCGAGCCCTCGGGCATGGCTCACCTAGGCCCATGAACCCTCCACCCCCCGTCCCCCCCACACACCACCCAGGCAGATGAGGTCATTTCCTTTGATAAAGGGTTAACCCTTTATCTAACATGAAGAGGTAGGTTCACTTGAAAAAACTATTTCTTGAATAACTAAATAAGAATTTTAATTTTTTATCTTTTGATCCCCCACCCCTACTTATTTATTTATTTATTTATTTATTTATTTATTGGAGTTTAAGAGCACTTTTGGGAGCCAGGGTAATCTCATGTGGGACAGTTTTACAGGTGGAGTACCTGGGGTGAACCACGAAGCAATAGTGAGCAACTATCAGTCTCCCTAATGTGCAATTCAGGCACCTGTGGATTGGTCATGGTCAGCACGTGGCTGTGGACAGTGTTGTCCATGCATGCATTTACCAGGTAATAAAAATCATCAGCAAAATTTTAATTAATGAAGCAAAGGGCTGTACCCGGTGCTTCATTAATTAAAGTTTTGATGATTATTCCTATAATTAGTGTTTGGAATCTAATATTATTGCATTCGTGCAAATATTGCCCCACCCCATGGAAAGTAACCAGTCCATGGCGGTTGTACTGTCCTAACTCTCCTCAAACAGGGTTAACATTGGTTGAAGACAGGTGCACCATTGACATGCAGTATGCGTTAGTACACAGTGCACCATGCCCCCACAAAGGCAGTCAGGATTAAGTGCCTTTCCCAAGGACATAACACAATGACCCCTTGCTGACATCGAACCATGGACCTATCAATTTGAAGTTCAATGCTGTAACCATTGAGCCACTGTGCACCCCCCCCCCCCCCCCACCCAACTAGGGCTGCACAGTATTTCGATAAACCGATACATACCGGCATTCAAACCAATATCGATTGAGTACCGGTGCAGTTACAAAAATATCGGTTTATCGTCATTATTTATTAACCCACAAATTAATTTTCAAGATGTTTTGAGTTTTTTAACTGTAGCTCAGAATGAATAATACATGTACATGTATTATTATTAAGGCTATCAAATTCTGTACATATGGTCTGTGCACAAGTATTGTTTCAGCCAGTGGACCTCAGGGTAACCCTGAGGTCCATTGGCAGAAACATTGCCCATGTTTTCTATGAGTAACCAGGAGAACCTGCCATGCTTTAGATGCCATTCGATATGGCAATTGCGCGCAATTCATACGCACAGTTAAGCCTAGATACAGTTAAAACTAGAAGTCCTGTCATGAAATGCGCACAAATAGCACGTCGATCTGCGCGTTAATCTACAAGTTATGGCCATAGTAGGGCTATCAAATTCTGCACATATGGCCTGTTTGCATGCAGTGTTTCAGCCAATGAACCTCCGGGTAACCCGGAGATCCATTGGCAGAAACATTGCCTCTGTTTGCTATGAGTAACTAGCAGAAACTATCGTGCTTAGCATGCCAGTCGATATGGCAAAAGTGTGCAATTCCTTTGCGCAATTAAGTCTAGATACATGTAAGCGCATAGTTCATGACAGGACTTCTAGTTTTAACTGTAAGCGCACAGTTCGTGACAGGATTTCTAGTTTTAAGTGTATTAAATAATGAAAATATTTATTCATATTGCTGCCCTTTAAACTGTCGACATTCTGTGGCCTTGTGTGTCTCGGCAAGTCTTGGCTGCCTATTTGGCTGCCTATATAGGCAGCCAAGACTTGCCTAGAAACAACTGACATGGTTCTTTGGATGTAACTAAAAACTGCCCCTTGAGGTACCTGTTTTGTTGCAGTAAAAAGTGTTGAAAGCCAAAATTAGGCCTTTGAGGGTTAAAGAAGGATTAAATTTTTATTTGAACGAGGACTGAGATTGGGAAATGTTGGGTTTGAATTGAGAAAAATCATGCCAAATGCCGTTGGGAATGGGTCCCATATTCAGCCCCTGTAATTTGGCTGTAAACACCCAAAGCAATCCCTGTTAGGAATTTATTTAATTCAGTCTAGTTTGACAGTTGACAGAGCTCTTTGAAACACTGCATTGGTTAAATTGCTGGTTGCAATAACAGCAATATGGGAAAAATACAATGCATGCTGTCTGGAATTTTTGAATTTTTATGTGTACCCATACTATGTATGGTACACATAATGCCGGCATCCGTGGTGGCCATCTGTCGTTCGTCCATCCTTTGTCCATCTGGCGTCCGTATCCATTTCTTTGTCATTCGATAACTTGAAAAATATAGCTTGGATTGTCAAGTTACTTTATATTTGTGTTCAGGTTACTGATGTGCCAAGCTGTATACTTTTTGGTGTAAATTTGATAATTTGATCCTGAGATATTAACCCTTTATCCTTCAAATTGAAAATTCCTCCAATCCCTTTGGCATTCGATAACTTGAAAAATATTGCTTGGATTGTCTAGTTACTTTATATTTGTGTTCAGGTTACTGATTTGCCAAGCTGTATAGTTTTTTGTGTAAATCTGATGATTTGTTACCGAAATATTAACCCTTTATCCTTCAAATTGAAAATTCCTCCAATCCCTTTGGCATTCGATAACTTGAAAAATATTGCTTGGATTGTCAAGTTACTTTATATTTGTGTTCAGGTTACTGATGTACCGAGCTGTATAGTTTTTGGTGTAAATCTGTTATTTTGATCCTGAGATATTAATCCTTTATCCTTCAAATTGAAAATTCCTCCAATCCCTTTGGCATTCGATAACTTGAAAAATATTGCTTGGATTGTCAAGTTACTTTATATTTGTGTTCAGGTTACTAATGTGCCGAGCTGTATAGTTTTTGGTGTAAATCTGATAATTTGATCCTGAGATATTAACCCTTTATCCTTCAAATTGAAAATTCCTCCAACGGTGACGGCGCCAGAAATTTTTTTTTGGGGGAGGGGGGGGGGCAACTAGGGGGGCAGACTCCCATGAAGGGGGGCAAATACGTAAAGGATCATATCATTACTTTGTTATGAGGTAGTCCAAACTTGGACCCAAAGTGCGTAATATACTTTTTATTATGGACTTTGGGTCCAAGTTTCGACTAAATGTAATGGTAATTAGCGGTCCTCCTTTCAAAAAATCATGGATCCGCGTCTGGTGGGTCTGTGCGTGAGAGAGAGAGAGAGAGAGAGAGAGAGAGAGAGAGAGAGAGAGACTCATAATGCCCGTCTGTCATAATGCGAAATCCTTGAATTGTTTTAGACAAGGGATATGGATAGACATGCCTTTGTTGGCTCATAACTCAATTATAACTTATAAGTATCTGCATCTGAGTCTTTAAATCTCTACTGACTGGATGTGTTCATCAGCTAGCCTGAGGCTTTGGGCTAAGTGTGTATGGGAAATTATTAGGAATAAAAAAAGAGAGGGGTGTATGTGTGTGTGAGAGAGAGTGACTGAATGTGTTCGTGTGTGAGGGTGGATGGAAATGCATGCGAGATGGTTTGGGGGGGGGGGGGAGGGGCAAAAATGCCCCCCCCCCCCACGTAGCACCGCCACTGTCCTCCAATCCCTTTGGCATGAGATAACTCAAAAAATATCAATCCGATTGTCATGTTACTTTATATATTTATTCAGGTTACTGATGTGCTGTGCTGTATAGTTTTTTTTATGTAAATTTGATAATTTGATCCGGATATATTAACCCTTTACCCATCAAATTAGAAACCCCTCCAATCCATTTCTATATGTACCCATATCATGTATGGTGTACATAATTCCGACATCCGTGGTGGCCCTCCGTCATACAGCTTTCTACTAGTAGCGTGTATGGGTACATATCTGACGATTTCATCGGCCTATTTTTACATCAGTGGGAAGGGGGTTAACAACTCCCAGAATTTGCCAAATAACTTCCAGAGATGAATATAAAAAACACAAGTACTGTGGTCACAAAAGTGGATGGAGAATAGAGATGGTTGATTTACTGTAAATACCGGTCAGTATTGAACCAAAACCAATTTACTGTAGCAATGGAATCTCGATATACAGTTAAAACTAGAAGTCCTGTCATGAAATGCACAGAAATAGCATGTTGATATGCACGTTAATATGCGCGTTATGGCCCAAGTAAAGCTATCAAATTCTGTACATGTGGCCTGTGCACAAGCAATGTTTCAGCCAATGGACCTCCGGGTAACCTGGGGGTCCATTGGCAGAAACATTGCATGTGTTTGCTATAAGTATCCGGGAGAACCTGTCGTGCTTTGGATGCCATTCAATATGGCAATTGCGCGCAAATCCACCGCGCAATTAAGCCTAGGTAAGCGCACTATTAGTGACAGGACTTCTAGTTTTAACTGTAGCAAAATTTTGATATTGAAAAATATCCTCAACGTTCCAATGTTGTTAAAAAATAAAAGGGCAAATGACTGAACATTACAGATATGTGGACTTTGTATTCCTGAAGGCACTCTCCAATCACTCACCTCCTCCCAAACTCTTCCAACTCCCCCATTGAATTGTGAAAGGTCCCAGAACAGATTTGGGGTGTATTTTATCTTTACTTTGAGAATAAATGATTGAAAAAAATTGATTGGTGAACCTGGAAAGGGCATTGTCTCCCCCCTTTTTGCCCCCTTATTCCAAAGGTGAGGAGTGCAGCTTCCCCTCTGCTCCCATGCTTCCTATTTTCCTGGGCAATTGTTTCTTTTATCCATTTTATTAACGTGGGGAGTATTTTTATCCTGTCAGGAAAACCCACCTGTAGCAGGCAGAGTTTATCTCTGAAAACTTGATGTAGAGAAAAATGTTTGAAAAAATTATTGGGTCCTTTACCAGTAATTAACCCTTTACCTAATGAATCGCCCACATCCACCCGTGTAATATGCAAATTCAGCAGTAGAAAAAATATTATAGTTCAACAAATTTCAACAAAAACATTTCATGTGACCCCTCGTTGGAACGAGCTCGTCGAGCTCGTTCTAACGAGGGGTCACATGATATGGTTTTGTTGAAATTTTTTGAAAAATTAAAAAAAATGATATTTAAAATAATAAATTTTGATATCATCTGCATTGGGTAAAAGGGTTAAGTGTTAAACCAGATACAGGGAGGTTATGGTATTGAACTTGAAACCAAAAAGTTCACGGTTCAATCCCCACCAGGGGTAACTGTGTTGTGTGCTTGGGTAAGGCTCTTACATTGTAATCCTGATTGCCCGCATTAGGCCACATAAAGTAGATCTTCTGTTTCTCGGGCCATTATTTATAAAATTTCATACGGGCGAGCGGATTTTTATTTTATTTTTTATTTCTGTAATTATTTCTTTGCCACCAAAAGTTCATGTCCTTGGTATGTTTTAGGCCTCAAAATCTACGGAGAAGCATGGGTGGTGGTGTATTTCTGAAATTTTCATCCCTTGAGAGCAAGAAGGCTTTGCAATGCTAAAGCATTGCAAAGCCTTCTTGAACTCAAGGGACAAATTTATCAATTTTTTTTAACTTTTATAAATTATCAGACATAAACCATTTAATTTTTATTTTTTTAAAGTTTGCATTGGTTATAAAAAGAGAGCATGTGGCAGCCAAAAGGACCATGCGGGAGGGCCTGAGAAACAGATTTTTAATTTTTTAGGCCTTACTAAGTTTTATTGTACATTGATGTTGATATTGTCTTCAACCAGTGCTAACCCTGATTGTGTGGAGTTACAGTTAAAACTAGAAGTCCTGTCACGAATACTGCGCTTATCTAGGCTTAATTGCACGTTGGAATTGCGCGCAGTTGCCATATTGAATGGCATCCAAAGCACGGCATGTCCTCCTGGTTACTGATAGCAAACACATGCAATGTTTCTGCCAGTGGACCTCCGGGTTACCCGGAGGTCCATTGGCTGAAACATTGCTGTGCACAGGCCATATGTACAGAATTTGATAGCTTTACTTGGGCCATAACGCGCACATTAACGCGCATGTCAACGTGCTATTTCTGCGCATTTCATGACAGGACTTCTAGTTTTAACTGTACCTGTAGTACATTGAGGAGTTGGACATTTGCTCGCTATTGCTCAGTGATTCTCTCTGGGTACTCCAGCTTCCCTCACCTGTAAAAGTGACTGACATGAGGTGATGCTGGTTGTTGAAATCGTCATTAACTCTTAACCCACTGAGTATTTTCAAAATATTTTTTATTAAATCTAGTCATGGCTGCTGTGCAGCAGCCATGACTAGATTTGATGAAAAATTCATCTAAATTTAACACAAAGAATCATTGGTGCAAAAAATCCTTTTAATTTAAAGGTAGAAATTTGATTAAATGTGCCCAAATTATACTTGATCAGTGACAAGAGAAATCCTGTTCTGGGCAGGAATATCTGGCAGCAGCATGCAGCAGGCTTGGATTTCTGAAAATCCAGGGTGGCAATAAATCGCTCACCTGGAACCTACTTAGGTGAGCAAATTGCTCTCCTGAAATCTTTTTCACTTTTTTGCTTCACAAAGATCTTCTAAAGACTTAGTTAACTCCCTGCACACTGATGTCAAAATATCTAAATTTTAGACAGAAAAAATTTCCCATAATGCAACTAGAAATTTAACCAATTCAATCTTGTTTGACAGAGCTCATTGAGCTATGTCAAACGAGATTGAATTGGGTAAATTTCGAGTTGTATTATGGGAAAAAACAGCTTCCTGAAATTTAGGTATTTTGACATCAGAGTGAAGGGTGTTAATACCGGGTTGGGTAATTTCTCCTTTGAGTGCATTCAAGCCAATCAATTTTAAATGAATTAATAAAATGTTAATGAATGAACCTGTATTCATTTTTTACTATCCCCTCCACCCCAGTGTGGTCAGAATGATCAAGAAGTTCATGGGGACTGGTACATGTAGTGGCCGACACACGCATGTACCCAGCATATTCTGTGCTCTCGTTTCCTGGTCCGTCACCATCGAAAATAGCTGAAAGTTGGTGAGCACAAAAATGCTTATGCCGGATTAAATTGCGTGAGCAGTTAAGGCAAGCTAAAAATCGCTTGCGGCAGAATTCCATAACTGATGCAGAGAGTTAAACTCCAATAAAAAATAACATACAAAGTTGTGAATGTTATAAATTTTTGTTTTACATGTACATGTACATGTACCATGAAAATGAGGTAACTTTTCAAGAAAAATCATTGGCAGCACTTGCAACTTTTTATCTCATGATGAGAGCATCACTGGGTGTTACCCCAAATTATGGATGACTTCTCATCTGAGCATTAGAGCTGAAATGGTTAACTGATTAATCGATTAAGCAATGATCAATGCCTTAATTAATCAAAAAAGTAATTCATTGATTAACCGTTACTTGTGAACTACTGTATTTTCTGGGTTAACAAAGGAACAAACTTGTGCCACAACAGGCAAATATTGTCACACTGGCTCATATCAATTATATGAGACAGAGTAAAGCATGCAAGTTACATGCTAACATACTTGTTCACTTGCATGATCATCATACTGTATCAGTAGCTGTAACTGGTCATTCTTAACCCTTTACTCCATGCGTGTAGCAGACAACACTTGCAAAATAAATTCTTGAATTACTAAAAAATTTCAGTTTTTGTTTCAAAAACATAACTTTTGCTCCCTCATTGGAACAAGCTCATTCCAATGAGGGGTAATAAGCTATGTTTTTGAGACAAAAATTGAAAACATAATAAAATTTAAATGGAGATTTTTGTATACAGAGCTGGTTGGTTTTGTCCTATACGTTGGGTGAAGGATTAATTCTGTAAATCATCAACGGTACGGCAGTTACCTATAAGAGCAAGTGATTAATTGGTTAACCAAGGTTAATCCATGTGATTAATCAGTCAAGAAAACCCTTGAACCATTTCAACTCTACTGAGCATGTAAGTTCAGTACAGTAGAACCAACATAATTGGATATCCCAGCACAACCGTAAAAACCCAGTGCTTCATTAATTCAAATTTTGCTGAGGTTGATTTTTATTGCTTGGTAAATGCATGAGTGGACATCACTGCCCATACATGGATTATGACCAGTTCACTCTGAGTGTACTGTATGTGGGGAAATTAGTTTCAACAATATTTATTCATAAAAGAATACGATATAATACAAACAAGTAATTGATTATCACATAATAATTGCAAAAACTGTATGGTACAGTGGTACAGTACAGTCACCGTGGACTAACTTTCCATGCGTGGGCAATATTTCCATGGATGCAATAACATTAGATTCAAAACACTAATTTTTACAGGAATAATCATCAAAAATTTGATTAATGAAGCACCGGGTACAACCCCGTGCTTCATTAGTTAAAATTTTACTGATGATGACTTTCACTACCTGGAAAACACATGCGTGGACATAACTGCCCATGTGTGGATTACGACCAATCCACGGTGACTGTTGTGTATGCATTATAGCAAGGTGCACAGGATAAAAAAAAGCAGAGTAAATGGACAGGATTCAACAGTAAGCCATAAGCTTATTTATCTTACAATCAACATGTATTTTGTCTGTATTAACTCTGCAACTGTCGTCTATCCGACCCTCTGATACAGATGTTTGTATCAGGGGGTCGGATACAAGCATGTTCCTTTCGCATGAGTTCCATTTTTTTTCTTTTTGTTCATCCGTACGAATAAATAGTTTGTTATATATTCGTCTACATTCCTGACTTATCCCCAATATATTGTAAGATAAAATGATTATTACCATTATGTGGATGTACAAAATATGTATCAGAGTCTCGCTCTAGGTTCTAAGGGTAAATCACGACTCGTCTTCGACTCGTTGTGATCTGCTCTTCGAACCCGGAGCGAGACTCGGATACTTATTTTGTACATCCACATAATGGTAATAATCTCTATATATGCCATCACCCTAGACACCGAAGCCATGTAAATTCATTTTCATGGCTGGCTGAAGGAATATATGGCTGGCTAGCCAGCTCAGCTGGCTAAGTTTTAACTTTAACGGCTGACGGCTCATGGCAACTCAGCTGACTGAGAGGTGTAAAACATGGCTATCCCAGATTGGTGGAATGAAACAAAACTAAAATGCACTAGAAAAGCAGATGTATAAATCTTACGAAGGCAGACTAATTGGAATTAGGGCAAGGGAATCGACATATGGAGACATTTTTCTAACGTTTAATCATTTTACTTAATGTAACCGTCAAAACCGGCCAGTGCGAAACTTTTTTTGAAAATATTTTCATTTTTGCTTCCAAAACATGGGTTATGACCCATCATTGGAACGAGCGCGTCGCGATCGTTCCAATGAGGGGTCATAACCCATGTTTTGGAAGCAAAAAATGAAAATTGCTAGTTACAGGAGAATTTTTTTACGAGTGTCGTCTGCTACTGGCGTTAGGTGAAGAGTTAATTATGAAATTTTGACAATTTACACGGCTTAAGCCGGTGTAAAAGGAATGGAAGTCTGTAGGAACGTTAGTCCCTCTGGACTATTATTCCGCGGAATTATAGTCCTAGGTCTAACATTTCTAGGAATAGTAGTCCAGCGGACTACTATTCCTAGAAATGTTAGACCTAGGACTATAATTCCGCGGAATAATAGTCCAGAGGGACTAATTTTCCTACGGACTTCCATTCCTGTAACACCGGCGCAAAATTTCGTGGCGGTTGATTTATAATATGGGTGGCTGACGAAAAATGTGGCTGGCGGTGGCTTACGAAAAATATGGCTGGCGGCAGCGGCTGGCGGCGGCTTCGGGGTCTACATCACCCAAGGGAGATGATACATCAATGAACTTTCCAGATGTGTTATAAGCACGACATACAGTTAAAACTAGAAGTCCTGTCATGAAATGCGCACAAATAGCACGTTGATATGCGCGTTAATGTGCGCGTTATGTCCCAATTAAAGCTACCATATTCTGTACATATGGCCTGTGCACAGGCAATGTTTCAGCCAATGGACCTCCGGGTAAACCGGAGGTCCATTGGCAGAAACATTGCATGTGTTTGTTTTGAGTAACCAGGAAAACCTGCCGTTCTTTGGATGCCATTCGATATGGCAATTGCGCGCAATTCCAACGCGCAATTAAGCCTAGATAAGCGCACTATTCGTGACAGGACTTCTAGTTTTAACTGTAGAACAATTTATAAACATAACGTCATAGAAGGACAAGAGTATAAGAGTCAAGGAAAAAAGTGAGAAGATAGAGTAGAGGAAGGAACAGTACAGCCTACAATAAAGTGGAAACCTGGTCACACTAATAACGTGCTGTTAGGGCGATATTTGCGTCACATTCGTATCTGAATATTGCGATATTTTTATAGGTATAATGCGCCATTTGGTCGTTATTTGGCCGGTCACACGCACTAAGATGACGAAGCCTCAAAGAACAAGTTACAAACAGTACAATGGCACATATTTAAAAACAAAACATGATTCTTTATTAACAGTAATCATTTCAGTTAAAGAAAGCACAAAGAACTAGACTTTATGATTCTGGAGAATCATGGCTTTTCCCGATTAGATTCCATGATTTTTTTTGACCCCACAGTGTCTGATGAATTGTTTTTAACTGTCTCACTAAAGTTCCTTCATTGATGTCATGAGAAAGGTGAGTATGGTAGTCTCAAATGACTCGGTTTGGGTTTGATAAAAAAATGTTTAGGTAAAACCCATCATTAATGGTAGAATGGGTTAATATCAATATCAATGTTTTCCTATCAGTTTTGCGTCCGGTAAAAGAAGTTACGTTTCTCTGTGGCATTTCCATTTGATGTTGTTGGTGTCCAACAAAAGACTATTTCCTCAATTTTTTTTTTTTTACATTTAGCAGCCCATGAGGCATTAACAAATGCCTACCAGAATAACTGATCCATGCAACTGGTCATATGACACCAAGACCTATCAACGGCCATTTTCTCTTGAAAACCCCACAAAATGTTTGTAAAGAAATCCAGGGAAAACGATTTTTTAAGCTTTTGATGGGTATCCCTGTTAACCTCCCCAACAGGGGTTAACACTTGGCTTTTTGAATACCTTTATTACTTACAAAAATGGTCCTCTGTGAATTCCACTTCAAACAGAGGAGATTATGTTTATCTCTCATGTATACACTAGGTGCTGTGCGTGTCTGAAAACAGTCCCATGTTAACAACATTACGATGCTTGGCAGCTTGTAGATGGTTAAAAAAACGCTCACCGGAGTATTTTGTCCATGCAACTTGTAATGTCGCATAAAGACCTACGAATAGTCAATTTGTCTTGAAACCCTACAAGTTACCGTTAGTGAAATTCATAGAAAATGGGAATTTAAAGCTTTCAAGGGATATCTCTCTTTCGCCTGCCCAAAATGGGTTAAGACGTCAACTTTTGAATACCCTTACTACTTATAAAAATGTTTCCGTATAAATTGTACGCGCGATAAAAGAAGGCACTTTTCTTTGTGGTGTACCCTTTGGGTGCTGTTGGTGTGCAAAAACAGCCCATTTTATCGCAATTTTGACCTTCAGCAGCCTGGGGAGGGTTAACTAGTGCTGACCGGAATATTTTGTTCATGCGACTTGTAATGTCACACCAAGACCTGCAAATAGCCGATTTTTCTTGAAAACCTACAAGATGTTGTTAGAGAAATCCACAGAAAATGGGTATTTTAAGATTTTAATGGGTATCTCTCTTTAACCAGGCCAAAATGGGTTAAGACGTCAAATTTTGAATACCCTTACCACTTTCAAAAATATTTTCCGATCAATTTTGCGTCCGATAAATGAAGGCCTCTTTCTCTGTGGTATATCGTTTGGGTGCTGTTGGTGTCTAAAAACAGCCCATTTTATCACAATTTTTACGTTTAGCAGCTCGGGGAGGGTTAACTAATGCTGACCGGAATATTTTATCCATGCAACTTGTAATGTCACACCAAGACCTGAGAGTGACCAATTTTTCTTGAAAATCTACAAGACTCGTTTAGAGAGATCCACGGAAAACATGAAGTTTTGAGCTTTTTTGGGGTATTGCTGTTTAACCAGCCCAAAACGGGTTAACACTTGGTTTTCTGAACACCCTTATCACTTACAAAAATGATCCTCGGTGAATTTCACTTCCAATAAAGGAAGTTATATTTACCTCTCGGGTATCGTTTGGGTGCTGTGGGGGTCTGAAACCGGCCCATTTCATCAAAATTTCGATGTTTGGCAGCCTGTGGAGGGTTACCATATGCATCGCCTAATATGTCGTGTGTATCAAAGGTTGTGTCATAGGCAGGTCTAGTAATGATTAATATTTAAAAAAAATCCTAAAGACGTGTTTCGAGCAAGTGCCGATAAACCCCAATTTTGGCAGTTTTTTGCCAATTCTGGCGAAATAAGGGTTAAAACGAAAATTCCGCTTTGGTATATTTTTAGATTTTTTGCCACTCTATGCGTGTGCCAAATTGTGTGAAAATCGGTTCGAAAATGGCTTCTGAATCGTACGGACAAAAATTTGTGGAAAAAAAAAAAAAAAAAAAAAAAAAAAACCCAAAAAACTAGACTTTATGATTCTGGAGAATCATGGCTTTTCCCGATGAGATTCCATGATTTGTCATGACCTCACAGTGTATGATGAATTGCTTTTGACTGTCTCACTGAAGTTCCTTCATTGATGTCAGTTAATGACCGACAAAGGGAGTTATGTTTGTTTGACACATAGCCAATGAGTGCTGTATCTATTTGAAAATGGTCCGTTTTATCTCAAATGTATCCAAAATATTGATGTCTGGCAGCTTGTTAAGGGTTAACAAGTGCTAACAGGAATATTTATTCATGCAACTTGTAATTTCACACCAAAAACTGTGAATGACCATTTTTACTTAAAAATCTATGAGATGTTTTCAGAGAAATCCAGGGAGAACATGAATTTTAAGCTGTTGATGGGTATAATTGTTTATCCAGCCCAAAACGGGTTAAGGGTTGTTTTTTTAATACGCTTATTACTTATAAAAATAATTCTCAGTGAATTCTACTTCCACTTATGTTGATTTCTTCTCTTAACTTTGGGTGCTGCGGGTATGCAAACACAGCCCACTTTTTCAACATTTTGATGTTTGAGAATCAGCATAGGGTTAACAAATGCTTACTGGAATATTTTGTACATGCAACTTGTAATTCACACTAAGATCTGAGAATGGCCAATATTTCTTGAAAATCTAGGCGATGCTTTTAGAGAAATCCTCGGATAACATGAACTTTTAACCTTTTGAGGGGTATCACCCTGTAACCAGCTCTAAACGGGTTAATGCTTGGTTTCATGAATACCTCCATTACTTACAAAAATGATCCTCGGTGAATCCCACTTCCAATGAAGGTGGTTATGTTCATCTCGCAGGTACACATTGGGTGTAACGGGTGGCCAAGTACAGCCCATTTTCTCAAAAATTTGCTCCTCTGGAGGGTTAACAAACGCTTACCGGAATCTTTTGTTCATGCAACTTGTAATGTCATGTCACTCCAAAACCTGCAAATGGTCAATTTCTCTTGAATACTTACTATATTTTTTGGAGAAATCCACAGAAAATGGGAATTTTAAGCTTTTAAAGGGTACATCTCCTTAAACGGGCGAAAATGGGTTAAGACCTCAATTTTTGAATACCCTTACTACTTACTAAAATTTTCCCTATCAGTTTTGCGTCCGGTAAAAGATGTTATGTTTCTCTGCAGCATTCCCATTTGTTGTTGTTGGTGTCCAAAAACAGACTATTTTCGAAATTTTGACATTTAGCAGCCCATGGAGGGTTAACAAATGCTTATCTGAATATTTTATCCGTGCAACTGGTAATGTGACTCTAAGACCTATCAACGGCCATTTTCTCTTGAAACCCTACGCGACGTTTGTAAAGAAATTCAGGGAAAACATGATTTTTTCAGCTTTTGATGGGTGTTGCTATTAACCATCCCAAAAGGGGTTAATGCTTGGTTTTTTGAATACCCTTATTAGTAACAAATTTCGTCCTCGGTGAATTCCACTTCCAACAAAGTAGATTATGTTTATCTCTCGGGTATGCATTGGGTGCTGTGCGCGTCTGAAAACAGCCTATTTCAACAAAATTACGATGCTTAGCAGCCTGTAGAGGGTTAATAAATGCTCACCGGAATATTTTGTCCATGCAACTTGTAATGTCACACAAAGACCTGCGAATAGTCAATTTTTCCTGAAAACCAACAAGTTGCTTTTAGAGAAATCCACAGAAAATGGGAATTTTAAGCTTTTAGGGGGTATCTCTCTTTAACCAGTCCAAAATGGGTTAAGACTTCGACTTTTGAATACCCTTACCACTATCAAAAATGTTTCCCCATCAATTTTGCGTCCGATAAAAGAAGGAACCTTTCTCGGTGGTACACCAAGTGGGTGCTGTTGGCGTCCAAAAACAGTCCATTTTATCACAATTTTGACTTTTAGCAGCCCGTGGAGGGTTAACAAAATGCTCACCGCAGTATTTTGTTCATGCAACTTCTATTGTCACACCAAGGCCTGGGAGTGACAAATTTTTCTTGAAAACTACAAGACTCGTTTAGAGAAATCCACGGATAATACAAATTTTTGAGCTTTATGAGGGTATTGCTGTTTAACCAGCCCAAAATGGGTTAACGCTTGGTTTTCTGAACACCCTTATTACTGACAAAACTGATCCTCGGTGAATTCCACTCCCAATAAAGGAAGTTATGTTTATCTCTCGTGTATTGTTTGGGTGCAGTGGGGGACTGAAACCGGCCTATTTCATCAAAATATCGATGTTTGGCAGCCTGTGGAGGGTTACCATATGCATCGCCTGATATGTCATGTGCATCAAAGGGCGTGTCACAGACAGGTCTAGCAATGACGAAAGTATAAAAAAAATCTACAAGACGTGTTTCGAGAAAGTGCCGATAAACCACAATTTTGGCGTTTTTTTGCCAATTCTGACGAAATAAGGTTTATATCGAAAATTCCGCTTCTGTACATTTTTAGATTTTGTGCCCCTCTATGCGTGTGAAAAATTTCGGGAAAATCGGTTCGAAAATGGCTTCTGAATCGTATGGACAAAATGTGTGGAAAAAACCTAGACTTTATGATTCTGGAGAATCATGGCTTTTCCCGATTAGATTCCATGATTTTTCTTCACCCCACAGTGTCTGATGAATTGTTTTTAACTGTCTCCCTAAAGTTCCTTCATTGATGCTATGAGAAAGGTGAGTATAGTAGTCTCAAATGCCTCGGTTTGGGTTTGATAAAAAAATGTTTAGGTAAAACCCATCATTAATGGTAGAATGGGTTAATATCAATAACAATGTTTCCCTATCAGTTTTGCGTCCGGTAAATGAAGTTACATTTCTCTGTGGCATTTCCATTTGATGTTGTTGGTGTCCAAAAACAGACTATTTCCTCAATTTTTTTTTTCATTTAGCAGCCCATGAAGGGTTAACAAATGCCTACCAGAATAATTGATCCATGCAACTGGTCATATGACACCAAGACCTATCAACGGCCATTTTCTCTTGAAAACCCCACAAAATGTTTGTAAAGAAATCCAGGGAAAACGATTTTTTAAGCTTTTGATGGGTATCCCTGTTAACCTCCCCAACAGGGGTTAACGCTTGGCTTTTTGAATACCTTAATTACTTACAAAAATGGTCCTCTGTGAATTCCACTTCAAACAAAGGAGATTATGTCTATCTCTCATGTATACATTAGGTGCTGTGCGTGTCTGAAAACAGTCCCATGTTAACAACATTACGATGCTTGGCAGCTTGTAGATGGTTAAAAAACGCTCACCGGAGTATTTTTGCATGCAACTTGTAATGTCACATAAAGACCTACGAATAGTCAATTTGTCTTGAAACCCTACAAGTTACCGTTAGGGAAATTCACAGAAAATGGGAATTTAAAGCTTTCAAGGGATATCTCTCTTAATCCTGCCCAAAATGGGTTAAGACGTCGACTTTTGAATACCCTTACTACTTACAAAAATGTTTCCGTATAAATTGTACGCGCGATGTGGTGTACCCTTTGGGTGCTGTTGGGGTGCAAAAACAGACCATTTTATCGCAATTTTGACCTTCAGCAGCCAGGGGAGGGTTAACTAATGCTGACCGGAATATTTTGTTCATGCGACTTGTAATGTCACACCAAGACCTGCAAATGGCCGATTTTTCTTGAAAACCAACAAGATGTTGTTAGAGAAATCCACAGAAAATGGGTATTTTAAGATTTTAATGGGTAGCTCTCTTTAACCAGCCCAAAATGGGTTAAGACGTCAAATTTTGAATACCCTTACCACTTTCAAAAATATTTTCCGATCAAATTTTCGTCCGATAAATGAAGGCCCCTTTCTCTGTGGTATATCGTTTGGGTGCTGTTGGTGTCTAAAAACAGCCCATTTTATCACAATTTTTGTATTTAGCAGCTCGGGGAGGGTTAACTAATGCTGACCGGAATATTTTATCCATGCAACTTGTAATGTCACACCAAGACCTGAGAGTGACCAATTTTTCTTGAAAATCTACAAGACTCGTTTAGAGAGATCCACGGAAAACATGAAGTTTTGAGCTTTTTTTGGGTATTGCTGTTTAACCAGCCCAAAACGGGTTAACACTTGGTTTTCTGAACACCCTTATTACTTACAAAAATGATCCTCTGTGAATTCCACTTCCAATAAAGGAAGTTATGTTTACCTTTCGGGTATCGTTTGGGTGCTGTGGGGGTCTGAAACCGGCCCATTTCATCAAATTTTCGACGTTTGGCAGCCTGTGGAGGGTTACCATATGCATCGCCTAATATGTCGTGTGTATCAAAGGTTGTGTCATAGGCAGGTCTAGTAATTATGAATATTTAAAAAAAATCCTAAAGACGTGTTTCGAGAAAGTGCCGATAAACCCCAATTTTGGCAGTTTTTTGCCAATTCTGGCGAAATAAGGGTTAAATCAAAAATTCCGCTTGAGTACATTTTTAGATTTTTTGCCACTCTATGCGTGTACCAAATTGTGTGAAAATCGGTTCGAAAATGGCTTCGGAATCGTACGGACAAAAATGTGTGGAAAAAAAACCAAAAAAACTAGACTTTATGATTCTGGAGAATCATGGCTTTTCCCGACAAGATTCCATGATTTTTTATGACCCTGGAGTGTCTGAAGAATTGTTTTTAATTGTATCATTAAAGTATTTTTTATTGATGTCTTGAGAAAAGTGGGTATAATAGTCTCAAATGACCCAGTGTGATAAAAGAACGTTTTCGCTAAATCATCATTGTTTGTGGAGAGGGTTAATATTAATATCAGCGTCTAAGAATCAGCGTCTAATGTAAATAGCCCATTGTATCTCAAATTTATCTAAAATTTCGATATTTGACGGTTTGTGGAGGGTTAATGAAGGCTTGTGAGAATAATTCTTCTCCAGGGTTAATTTGTTCTTAAAAATCTGTAAGAACCAGTTGAAGATATCCACAGAAAATGTGAACTTTAAATTCTTTAGCATGTAATGTATAGTCCCTGTATCAATTATCTCCTATTAGACCACAGGTGTTATGTATGATTATATCATTTTTTTCACACCTTGTAGAGTTTACCTATCACCTGTCTGTTAATAGCAGAAGTAAATTTCTCTCCAACTGGTTTTTTCCCCCCCCCCCCCCCCCCGTTGGATTAGTTTTATTTATTACAATGAAGATATCCATACATACAACGACAAACATGAAGTTATAAACTACAATACTTTGTACGAAAATAGGAAGTGTTGTTTGTACATATGTGTAGATAAAATATACCCTGGGATGGAAAAGGGGAGTATAGCCGCCTTACAAACTAGTATATATCTAGCCCCACTGCCGGGGAAGTGTTGGCGCCATGCACCACTGCATTTGATAACCGCCTTACAGAGTAGTAAATATACCTGCCCCCCTCCCCTTTCCATGTTGGGGACCCCCACCTTTTATTGTAATGTTCCTTAGGCACAACATAGCGTCAGTAAGATGGATATATACTGCCACGTCGCCACTCTGGGGCGGAGGAGGGGCAGTGTATAGCCGTTTTGCAGACTAGTATATACCTGGACCCACTGTCGGGGAAATGCTATAGTGTCAACACTATTTGATATTATAAGTAACTGATCCCATTGTAGCTAACGTTATTTACTGCTTTCTTATCATGCAGTGGCGGGGCGCGGTGGCATTGTGGTAGCCGGTTCTCGTCAGATCACCGAAGTTAAGCAACGTTGAGCCTGGTTAATCATTGGATGGGTGGCCGTCTGAGCGATCAATTCGGACTCCCATGCTGTGTCCTTGGGCAAGGCACTTAACTCTGATTCTCCACATGGGGGTGCAATGCCGCCATGTACTAAGGCATACTGTACGTCGACGGTACGCATGTCTTCAATCAATCTAACCCTCCATGTGCTGCAGTTCGGAGTTACGCTGTTGGGAAGCTGGCAGCTGCTTGTCGTTGCTCGGTGGTTCTCTCCAGGTACTGCGGCTTCCTCCACCCGTAGATTAGCCATTGTGCATAAATATATGCCTTTAAACACCAATAAATAAATAATAAATGATATCATGCAGGGCAGTGTGGAATACGAGGTGAGGCGTACCTTTCAATGCGTGTTTGATTGGAGAAAGAGGCAGGGAGGAGGTGGTAACCTTGGTAATTTTGTTTGGATAAATCGCCCGCTGGTGTGGGGCACCGTGGAATTGACCGATGAAGCGGGACACGGTGAGAGTGGAACTTATGGGCGGTTATTCTTGATAATAAATAAATATACACTTACTTTTGAGTTCATACAAGGTGAGTATAGTAGTCTCAAATGAGAATGGCCAATATTTGTCTTGAAAACCTACGAGAGGCTTTTAGAGAAATCCTCAGAAAATATGAATTTTTAACCTTTTGAGGGGGTATCGCCCTGTAACCAGCCCTAAACGGATTAATGCTTGGTTTTGTGAATACCTTCATTACTTACAAAAATGATCCTCAGTGAATTTCACTTCCAATGAGGAAGGTTATGTTTATCACGCAGGTACACATTGGGAGTTATGGGTGCCCAAAACAGCCCATTTTCTCAAAATGTCTATACTTTCCAGGCTCTGGAGGGTTAATAATTGCTTACTGGAATATTTTGTCCATGCAACTTGTAATGTCACTCAAAGACCTGCAAATGGTCAATTTTTCTTGAAAACGTGCTAGATTTTTTTGAGAAATCCACAGAAAACGGGAATTTTAAGCTTTTGAGGGGTATATCTCCTTAACCAGTCGACAATGGGTTAAGACCTCGATTTTTGAATATCCTTACTACTTACAAAAATGTTTCTCTATCAGTTTTGCGTCCAGTAAAAGAAGTTACGTTTCTCTGTGGCAGTTCCATTTGATGTTGTTAGTGTCCAAAAACAGACTATTTCTTCAAAATTTTTGACATTTAGCAGCCCATGGAGGGTTAACAAATACCTACCAGAATAATTTATCCATGCAACTGGTAATTCTATGATACCAAAACCTATCAACGGCCATTTTCTCTTGAAAACCCTACAAGATGTTTGTAAAGAAATTCAGGGAAAACGATTTTTAAGCTTTCGATGGGTATCCCTGTTAACCTCCCCAATAGGGGTTAACGCTTG
Organism: Pictodentalium vernedei; assembly: GCA_031216915.1. Lineage (NCBI taxonomy): Eukaryota > Metazoa > Mollusca > Scaphopoda > Dentaliida > Dentaliidae > Pictodentalium > Pictodentalium vernedei. The sequence goes on along the minus strand of CM062296.1, from coordinate 130,139,382 downwards.
GTTTTTTGAATACCCTTATTACTTACAAAAATGGTCCTCTGTGAATTCCACTTCCAACAAAGGTGATTATGTTTATTTCTCAGGTACACGTTGGGTGCTGTGCGTGTCTGAAAACAGCCCATTTCAACAGAATTACGATGCTCGGCAGCCTGTAGAGGGTTAATAAATGCTTACCGGAATATTTTGTCCATGCAACTTGCAATGTCACACAAAGACCTGCGAGTAGTCAATTTTTCTTGAAAACCTACAGGATGTTTTTAGAGAAATCCACAGAAAATTTGGAATTTTAAGATTTTAAGGGGCCTCTCCATTTAGCCTGTCCAAAATGGGTTAAGACTTCGACTTTTAAATACCCTTACTACTTACAAAAATGTTTGCGTATAGATTGTGCGCTCGATAAAAGAAGGCACTTTTCTTTGTGGCGTACCCATTGGGTGCTGTTGGCGTCCAAAAACAGCCCATTTTATCACAATTTTGACTTTTAGCAGCCCGTGGAGGGTTAATAAATGCTCACCGCAGTATTTTGTCCATGCAACGTCTATTGTCACATCAAGGCCTGGAAGTGACAATTTTTTCTTGAAAATCTACAAGACTCGTTTAGAGAAATCCACGAAAAACATGAATTTTTTAACTTTATGGGGGGTATTGCTGTTTAACCAGCCCAAAACGGGTTAACGCTTGGTTTTTTGAACACCCTTATTACTTACAAAAATGATCCTCAGTGAATTCCACTCCCAATAAAGGAAGTTATGTTTATCTCCCGTGTATTGTGTGGGTGCAGTGGGGGCCTGAAACCGGCCTATTTCATCAAAATTTCGATGTTTGGCAGCCTGTGGAGGGTTTCCATATGCATCGCCTGATATGTCGTGTGTATCAAAGGGCGTGTCACAGATAGGTCTATCAATGACGAATGTATAAAAAAAATCTACAAGACGTGTTTCGAGAAAGTGCCGATAAACCCCAATTTTGACAGTTTTTTGCCAATTCTGACGAAATAAGGGTTAAATCGAAAAATTCGCTTCGGAACATTTTTAGATTTTGTGCCCCTCTATGTGTGTGCAAAATTTTGTGAAAATCGGTTCGAAAACGGCTTCTGAATCGTACGGACAAAATGTGTGGAAAAAAAAAAAAAAAAAAAAAACCCCAAAAAAATAATAATCCGTAGAAAAACAATAGTCTTTTCCAGAGGGAAAAGCCTAAAAAAAAAAAAAAAAAAACCCCAAAAAAATAATAATAATTCGTAGAAAAACAATAGTCTTTTCCAGAGGGAAAAGCCTAAAAAAAAACAAAAAAACTAGACTTTATGATTCTGGAGAATCATGGCTTTTCCAGATTAGATTCCATGATTTTTCTTGACCCCACAGTGTCTGATGAATTGTTTTTAACTGTCTCACTAAAGTTCCTTCATTGATGTTATGAGAAAGGTGAGTATAGTAGACTCAAATGACTCGGTTTGGGTTTGATAAAAAAATGTTTAGGTAAAACCCATCATTAATGGTAGAATGGGTTAATATCAATATCAATGTTTCCCTATCAGTTTTGCGTCCGGTAAAAGAAGTTACGTTTCTCTGTGGCATTTCCATTTGATGTTGTTGGTGTCCAAAAACAGACTATTTCCTCAATTTTTTTTTACATTTAGCAGCCCTTGAAGGGTTAACAAATGCCAACTAGAATAATTGATCCATGCAACTGGTCATACGACACCAAGACCTATCAACGGCCATTTTCTCTTGAAAACCCCACAAAATGTTTGTAGAAATCCAGGGAAAACAATTTTTTAAGCTTTTGATGGGTATCCCTGTTAACCTCCCCAACAGGGGTTAACGCTTGGCTTTTTGAATACCTTTATTACTTACAAAAATGGTCCTCTGTGAATTCCACTTCAAACAAAGGAGATTATGTTTATCTCTCATATATACATTAGGTGCTGTGCGTGTCTGAAAACAGTCCCATGTTAACAAGATTACGATGCTTGATAGCTTGTAGATGGTTAAAAAACGCTCACCGGAGTATTTTGTCCATGCAACTTGTAATGTCACATAAAGACCTACGAATAGTCAATTTGTCTTGAAACCCTACAAGTTACCATTAGGGAAATTCACAGAAAATGGGAATTTAAAGCTTTCAAGGGATATCTCTCTTTAGCCTGCCAAAATGGGTTAAGACGTCGACTTTTGAATACCCTTACTACTTACAAAAATGTTTCCGTATAAATTGTACGCGCGATAAAAGAAGGCACTTTTCTTTGCGGTGTACCCTTTGGGTGCTGTTGGTGTGCAAAAACAGCCCATTTTATCGCAATTTTGACCTTCAGCAGCCCGGGGAGGGTTAACTAATGCTGACCGGAATATTTTGTTCATGCGACTTGTAATGTCACACCAAGACCTGCAAATAGACGATTTTTCTTGAAAACCTACAAGATGTTGTTAGAGAAATCCACAGAAAACGGGTATTTTAAGATTTTAATGGGTATCTCTCTTTAACCAGCCCAAAATGGGTTAAGACGTCAAATTTTGAATACCCTTACCACTTTCAAAAATATTTTCTGATCAATTTTGCGTCTGATAAATGAAGGCCCCTTTCTCTGTGGTATATCGTTTGGGTGCTGTTGGTGTCTAAAAACAGCCCATTTTATCACAATTTTTACGTTTAGCAGCTCGGGGAGGGTTAACTAATGCTGACCGGAATATTTTATCTGTGCAACTTGTAATGTCACACCAAAACCTGAGAGTGACCAATTTTTCTTGAAAATCTACAAGACTCGTTTAGAGAAATCCACGGAAAACATGAAGTTTTGAGCTTTTTTGGGGTATTGCTGTTTAACCAGCCCAAAACGGGTTAACACTTGGTTTTCTGAACACCCTTATTACTTACCAAAATGATCCTCGGTGAATTCCACTTCCAATAAAGGAAGTTATGTTTACCTCTCGGGTATCGTTTGGGTGCTGTGGGGGTCTGAAACCGGCCCATTTCATCAAAATATCGATGTTTGGCAGCCTGTGGAGGGTTACCATATGCATCGCCTAATATGTCGTGTGTATCAAAGGTTGTGTCATAGGCAGGTCTAGTAATTATGAATATTTAAAAAAAAATCCTAAAGACGTGTTTCGAGAAAGTGCCGATAAACCCCAATTTTGGCAGTTTTTTGCCAATTCTGGCGAAATAAGGGTTAAATCGAAAATTCCGCTTCGGTAGATTTTTAGATTTTTTGCCACTCTATGCGTGTGCCAAATTGTGTGAAAATCGGTTCGAAAATGGCTTCTGAATTGTACGGACAAGAATGTGTGGGGAAAAAAAAAAAAAAAAAAAAAAAAAACCCAAAAAAATAAATAATAATAATCCGTAGAAAAACAATAGTCTTTTCCAGAGGGAAAAGCCTAAAAAAAAAAAAAAAAAAAATAATAAACTGTAGAAAAACAATAGTCTTTTCCAGAGGGAAAAGCCTAATTAGTGAAGTCATATCAATGCTAAACAGTAAACAAACATAAACACTCAAATAATTGTTAACAACACTCATTTCAATGTACTTACAAAACAAACAAGTCCACAAAGACATGTTTTCATAAGCACGAAAGCTATAAAAGAATCCTGAAATAGAAAACAGTATTTTACAGTCAGTTCATCAGTTCGTACTGGTGGGTGGACGTATTCTTGCTTATGTGTATATAATTCTAGATAATTTTCGAATATTAGGAAGGATAATGAAGGATATTTTTCATTGTTCAATTTAATTCAAACAAATGTGTAATATTTTGTTAAAATTTATGGTAGATATTTTAAAATGTGTCCAAAATATATCACATACATATTAATAATACAACAAAACTAATTGTGCTTTCACGAATATTTCTATTTCATTTTACATCACCCCAATTCCTGCCTGATATTGTCTATGCCAGTTCGTTTAACAAAAAAAACTTTGCATGACTCAAATCATCCATATTATTATAAGTATTCGCTCCTCTTCTTTTCATCCGAAAAATTGCGAACGATAGTTATGAAAACATCACGCCACGCACGCGTCTGTCTTACGATATTCGCCATAACATGTTGAAAATATCACGTTATTCCTACAAGAATATCGCCAAAATAAGGCGCTAATATGGCATCATTAACAAAAGAATATCGCCTAATGGTATACTTTGTTATAGACTGTACTGTAGAATATGAGGAATAGAATAGATAGAAACCAACCTGAATTCAAAATTCCATACCAGTTGCTACTAACTGCAACTAAGAAGTGTAGTTGGTATCTGTAACAAGATGGCCGCTTTGTTATTTGCCACGCTCTTATATCGGAGCCAGAAATACCAATTATGTTAGTATTAATTGAATTTTAATGCTTGTTACAGTTAAAACTAGAAGTCCTGTCATGAAATGCATACAAATAGCACGTTGATATGCGCGTTAATGTACGCGTTACGGCCCAAGTAAAGCTATCAAATTTTGTACATATGGCCTGTGCACAAGCAATGTTTCAGCCAATGGATGGACCTCCGGGTAAACCGGAGGTCCATTGGCAGAAACATTGCATGTGTTTGCTATGAGTAACCAGGAGAACCTTTCGTGCTTTGGATGCCATTCGATATGGCAATTGCGCACAATTCCAACGCGCAATTAAGAATAGATAAGCGCACTATTCGTGACAGGACTTCTAGTTTTAACTGTACAGGCTGGGGGTCTTATAGTGAAAAAAGATATTGGGAATGACAGCAACTGATGATAACTGTAGGGGATCAACGTTAGTGTAATATTGGAATACTATGTAAGTGACAGATTTGTGCGGTAAAACTACTGGCACACTGAACTCACTGAAAGCGTCCATTCAGTATGATGAATTCCTGTACCACACTGAAGACAAGAAACTTTTCAGTGTTATCCTATTGCTTTGATTCATATGGTAGCATTGAGAGGTCGAGAGTAAACGGCAGTGCATTGATTGTAGAAGCATGTACATGTACAGTGGTATAGAATGTTGGAAAATTACCTTGACAGTCACCAAATTACCCTTATTTATAAATTTATTTGGCCTCAATACATCCAATACAGACATTTAGTCTATTATATCTTGTTTGACAGAGCTCTTTGAGCTCCGCCAAACAAGATGTAATAGAATAAATGCTCAGTTTATCAGTAGAATACAGGGAAGTGACGAAATCCCTTTCAATTGAAACAAGCTATTAATTGAAAATAGAATATGTTTTCATTATAGAATTCACTTTAAAAAAGTTTCACGATTCAATATAAGTAGGTCCATTAGTTTCTGGAACTGTGGAGCCCTGCACCCTACAATGTATGTACATGTAACATGTAACCAACCAACCCTGTGCAGCCTATCAATTAATCCTGTGCCAGGGCTGAATTATTCATAAGGCTGACTAGGCTGAAGCCTTGGGGCACGCAGGGACAGGGGGGCCTGCCAATTTTTAGCTCACCTGACTTTCAGTCAGGAGAGCTATAGTGATCACTCACCGTCCGTCGTCCGTCGTCCGTCGTCCTGCGTCCGTCATCCGTCGTCCGTCGTCCGTGAACATGGTGTTTGCGTCTTCTCCTCCCAAACCGCTGAACCAATTTAATTGATATTTGAGATAATAGTTTGTTATGACATCGCAATTTGATTTTGTTCAAATCAAGTTGCCCCGCCCGTGGGTAGGGCCACACCCAAAAAGTGTGCTGAAATCTTAAAAAATCTTCTTCTCATGAACCAGCAGTAGCAGAGACTTGATATTTGGTGTGCAGCTTCCTTTTGAGGTGTAGACTCAGATTTGTTCAAGAGAAGTTTGTGGGGCTATACTTGGCATCGTTATGGGAGGGGCAAAATTTTTGGCCCCGCCCAAAATTTCTATTTTCCAAACCGAGAGGCTGATTTGAACCAAATTTTATGTGAGGGCTTATTGGGTCATAAGTAACTAATTTATGCTGATTTTTTTTTTCCCGTAGCCCCATGGGAACCGCAGGAGCTAAAAATAGAAAAAAATTAAAACGCCCATATCTCCAAAACTGCACGGCACCGAGAATTTTTATTTGGTGTGAAGCTTCCTTAGCACCAACAGAAAGAATTGGTAAAAAAAAATTGCTATCGGTTTTATCATAGGGTACAGTTTCGGGACATTGAAAAAGTGCTGAGTCGGCACTTTTTAACACTGTAGGCAATGGGAAAAACATTAAAAAATCTTCTTCTCCAGATCCAGCAGGCAGAATCTTTTGATATTTGGTATGCAACATTGGAGGGTGGATCTGATTCAGGTTTGTTCAAACCGGCCCCCTGGGTTCATATTTGGGCTCAGTATAGGAGCCCGATTTCGAACTTAGTGCATTTCAGGCAAATTTCTTAAAAAATCTTCTTCTCCAGATCCAGCAGGCAGAATCTTTTGATATTTGGTATGCAACATTGTGGGGTGGATCTGATTCAAGTTTGTTCAAATCGGCCCCCTGGGTTTATATTTGGGCTCAGTATAGGAGCCCAAATTTGAACTTACTGCATTTCAGGCAAATTTCTTTGAAAATCTTCTTTTCCAGATCCAGCAGGCAGAATCTTTTGATATTTGGTATGCAACATTGTGGGGTGGATCTGATTCAAGTTTGTTCAAATCGGCCCCTTGGGTTTATATTTGGGCTCTGTATAGGAGCCCAAATTTGAACTTAGTGCATTTCAGGCAAATTGCTTTGAAAATCTTCTTCTCAAGATCCAGCACGCAGAATCTTTTGATATTGCTATGCAACATTGTGGGGTGGATCTGATTCAAGTTTGTTCAAATTGGCCCCTTGGGTTTATATTTGGGCTTAGTATAGGAGCCAAAATTTGAACTTAGTGCATTTCAGGCAAATTTCTTAAAAAATCTTCTTCTCCAGATCCAGCAGACAGAATCTTTTGATATTTGGTAAGCAACATTGTGGGGTGGATCTGATTCTATTTTGTTCAAATCGGCTCCCTAGATTCTTATTTGGGCTCACTATAGAAGCTCGAATTTGAACTTAGTGCATTTCAGGCAAATTTCTTCAAAAATCTTCTTCTCCAGATCCTGCAGGCAGAATCTTTTGATATTTGGTATGCAACATTGTGGGGTGGATCTGATTCCAGTTTGTTCAAATCGGCCACCTGGATTCATATTTGGGCTCACTTTAGAAGCCCAAATTCGAACTTAGTGCATTTCAGGCAAATTTCTTTGAAAATCTTCTTCTCAAGATCCAGCAGGCAGAATCTTGTGATATTTGGTATGCAGCATCCTTAGGGGGGTGAGATTCAAGTTTGTTCAAGCCATGTCCCTAGGTCCATATTTGGGCTCAATGTGGGAGCTTCAATTGTAACTTTGTTCAAAATGAGGAATTTTCTTAAAAAATCTTCTATCTTCTTCTTCAGATCCAGCAGTCGGAATGGTTTGATATGTGGTGAGTAGCATCCTTGGGGGGGGGGGGGGGGGGGGGGGGATTCAAGTGTGTTAAAGCCAAGTCCATGGGTCCATATTTGGGCTCCCTGTGGGAGCCCAAATTATAACTTAGTCAATATGAGGAATTTTTCTTTAAAAATCTTCTTCTTCAGATTCAGCAGTTGGAATGTTTTGGTATTTGGCATGGAGCAACCTTAGGGGGCTGAGATTCAAGTTTGTTCAAGCCAAGTCCCTTGGTTCATATTTAGGCTCACTATGGGAGCCTGAATGACAACTTAGTTCAAAATGAGGAATTTTATTTAAAAATCTTCAGATTCAGCAGATGAATGCTTTTGATATTTTTTATGCAGCATCCTTAGGGGGGTAAGATTCAAGTTTGTTCAAGCCATGTCCCTAGGTCCATATTTGGGCTGATTGTGGGAGCTCGAATTGTAACTTGGTTCAAAATGAGGAATTTTCTTTAAAAATCTTCTTCTTCAGATCCAGCAGTCGGAATGTTTTGATATTTGGTGTGCAGAATCCTTAGGGGTGTGAGATTCAGGTTTGTTAAAGCCAAGTCCCTGGGTTCATATATGGGCTTCCTGTGGGAGCCCGAATTATGACTTAGTTCAGTATGAGGAATATTCTTTAAAAATCTTTTTTTAGATCCACTGGTCAGAATATTTGGATATTTGGTTTCAGCTTTTCTTAGGAGGAGCAGATGCAACTTGTGGAAATCAATTCTCTGGGTTGCTATTTAGGCTACCATGTCAGGTGAGCGCCCTCAGGCCCCCTGGGGCCTCTTGTTTTTCTTTTTTGCTGAGGCACAGTTTCCACTGCCTTAGGGCTCCATTGGTTAAAGGCACTTTGCACCCTGCGCCATAGCGATACATGTACATATGTATTTATCCGTATATATATTCTCATTACTCCATGTATATATAGAGGATATGGAATGAGTGTTTTTCTCATATAATATTTATGAAACGAGTCTAAGAATTTTCCGTTTGAGCGAGCCACTGGCAAGCCCAAATGGAAAATTTGGATGAGTTTCCTAAATATTATATGAGAAAAACACTCATTTCATATTCTATTTATCATATCACACACACACACACAAATTAGCCATTTAGTATAACTTTTTAACCCATCACCTAACTTGAGTTGCAGGCAGCACTTGGAAAAAACATCCTCGTATAACTCAAAAATTTCATTTTTGCTTCCAAAACATAGGTTATGACCCCCTCATTGGAACGAGCATGATACACTAGTTCCAATGAGGGGTCATAACCTATGTTTTGGAAGCAAAAAGTGAAAATATAAAAAAAAATGAATGACATTTTTCTTGTATTGCGCGAGACGGTTTTGCCACTACGTTAGGTAAAAGATTAATACAATATAACCCACCCTAAATAGGAGAGATAACGTAAATTCTCCCTACTGAAATTATGCAAATGTGACCCAGTTGTATTTTGTTTAGCCAATCAAATTGTCCAGTTTTGAAATTGACCAATGAAAGCTCCCAACTCTAATTATGCAAATTATGAAAATGTGGCTGAGTTGTATTTTGTTCAGCCAATCAAATTGTCTAGTTTTGAAATTGACCAATGAAACTGACGGAAGGCTTTATTTATCACTGATTAATATGAAAACAAAATATCAAATGATTTAAAGTGAACAAAACGGACGAGTCATATGATAAATTATATTTTCAATTACATGTAATAGCTTGTTTTGAATACTCTACTTAACTTCTAGTATGAGGGGGGACGTGGTGGCTCAGTTGGTAGAGGTGCAGGCTGCAAGCCGAGAGGTCCTCGGTTCGAATCCCACCTGCGGCAACCGCATTGTGTCCTTGGGCAAGACACTTCACCCCCATTGCCCACGTGGGGGCACGGTGACGCTGTGTACTAAGGCGTACTGCACGTCGATGGTGCACCTGTCTTCAACCAATGCTAACCCTGCTTGTGTGGAGTTGGTATGTTGGGGAGCTGACAGTTGCTCGCCATTGCTCAGTGGTTCTCTTCGGGTACTCCAGCTTCCTTCACCCGTAAAACTGTCATGGTCATGGTTAGCCATTGTGCAGAAATATGTGACCTTAACCCTTTACCTAACATGAAAAGCAGACGACACTTGCAAAAAAAATTCTTGAATAACTAATGTTTTTCATTTTTTGTCTCAAAAACATAGGTTATGACCCCTCGTTGGAACGAGCTCGACGAGCTCGTTCCAACGAGGGGTCATAACCTATGTTTTTGAGACAAAAAATGAAAAAAATAATGGAAATTAATTGGCGATTTTTTTAGAATAGCGCTGGCCGGTTTTGGCCGTTACGTTGGGTAAAGGGTTAAACACCAATAAATAAATAAATAAATAACTTCTAGTACACTGGTAGTGCAATAAAATTTTCTCCAGTCACTCTGTTTTTCTCTTGTTTAACTATGAAATTAGCCAATTATATCTTGTTTGACAGAGCTCACTGAGCTTTGTCAAACATTGTACAGTACAAGTCAAAATAAGTTGTAGGATAACCACTATAAACTATGCATCTTTCTCTTCCTACAGTTAAAACTAGAAGTCCTGTCACGAATAGTGCGCTTATGTAGGCTTAATTGCGTGTTGGAATTGCGCGCAATTGCCATATCGAATGGCATCCAAAGCACGACAGGTTCTCCTGGTTACTCATAGCAAACACAGGCAATGTTTCTGCCAATGGACCTCCGGGTTACACTGAGGTCCATTGGCTGAAACATTGCTTGTGCACAGGCCATATGTACAGAATTTGATAGCTTTACTTGGGCCATAACGCGCACATTAACGCGCATATCAATGTGCTATTTGTGCGCATTTCATGACAGGCCTTCTAGTTTTAACTGTACACTGATAAGACCAGAACCTGACATCACTTTCTGAGAGCTTTCCAGAAAATGATGTCAGATTCTGATCTTATCAGTGCAGGAGCAGCAGTATACATGTACTTAGTTATTTTGGTTATGCTACAGTTTATTTTGACTTGTACTGTATATTTGGTTAAATATCAAACTGCATTATGGAAAATATTTGCTGCTGAAAACTTTGCCATTTTGATATTTTTTTCACTGGCAAAGTGGCTATTCAGTTAATAGGTTTGCACTGTATCAGTTTTAGTCTCTGGAGTTCTCTCAGAATTAGAGAGAGATGAATCCCTTACTAAATTTGTACACTATACATTGCAGGTGATTTTCTACACTTTCATTCAAACTTCCTGTTTTGTCTTGAGGCATTAAAATAGTTAACTATTGTTCCATTGTCATTATCTCAGGAAATTAACATCACCTGCAACACCTTTTCCAGCATCACATAGGAAATGAAAATTGATACTCAGATGTTGACTAGGTGGTATGACATTTGGCATTAATCATCTGCTTGGAAATTAGTCCAGAAATATCATTGTGTTTTGGCCTTTTAATTTACTGTGGAAATTATTCTTCCATGCCTAACTCTCACCTGGTTTGAATCTTGGTGATTGACTGTCTCAAAACAGAAGTCTTTATTTTATCAGAACATCACCTACAGTTAAAACTAGAAGTCCTGTCCTGAAGTGCGCACAAATAGCCCGTCGATTTGCATGTTAATCTACGCATTATGACGATGGTAAGGCTATCAAATTCTGCACATACGGCCTGTGCTTAAGCAAAGTTTCAGCCAATGGACCTCCAGTTAACCTGAAGGTCCATTGGCAGGAACATTGCGTGTGTTTGCTATGGGTAACAAGGAGAACCTGCCATGCTTAGGGTGCCATTCGATATGGCAATTGCGTGCAATTCCTACGCGCAATTAACCCCAGATAAGCGCACATTTTGTGACAGGACTTCTAGTTTTGACTTTAAAGAGTGGATTACCACTACATGTAACACACCTTCAGAGTGGAGTTTACACCCAGGTTCAGGGTATTTGATGACTGGATTCGCACAGTAAAATGCTATTCAAAAATGTCCAAATGCTAACCATTTTTCTTTCATATTGGCTTTATATTCACTATTTATCATCACTCTTTGAAACAAAGATGGAAACTGCTAATCAAATTTTTAAAAACAAAAAATACCCTGAGGTTTCGTGAAGGAAAACTAAGTACAGTATGGTCGCCGCGGACTGGTTACTATCCACGGGCGGGCAATATTTCCACCGACGCAATAATACAGTAGAGCCCACTTAATTGGATATCTTTTAACTGAATAATCCTGTTAATTGAATATAATTTCCCAACACAAAACCATTTACCATACCTCCTGTACAAATCTGACCTGTTAATTGAATGTACAGTTAAAACTAGAAGTCTTGTCACGAACTGTGCACTTATCTAGACTGAATTGCGCGTAGGAATTGCGTGCAATTGCCATATCGAATGGCATCCAAATCACGGCAGGATATCCTGGTTACTCATAGTAAACACAGGCAATGTTTCTGCCAATGGACCTCCGGGTTACCCGGAGGTCCATTGGCTGAAACATTGCCTGTGCACAGGCCATATGCACAGCTTTGATAGCCTTACTATGGTCATAACGCGCGCAGATCGACGTGCTAGTTCTGCGCATTTCGGGACAGGACTTCTAGTTTTAACTGTATGTTATAGAGTAAACTCCTATTAATTGAATAAAAAATCTTGTAACCTGTCAAGAAATTACCCTGATTCTCCCCAGTTTTCCTTTGTTTATAGGCCTATTTGACCTTAGTGCATCCAATACAGGCATTTAATCTATTATATCTTGTTTGACAGAGCTCATGGAGCTCTGTCAAACAAGATATAATAGAATAAATGCTAAGTTTATCTCCCGAATACAGGAAAGTGACACAATCCCTGTTAATTGAATACTCCTGTTAACTGAATAATTTTCATTGGCAAATTGGCTATTCAATTCACAAGGTTCCACTGTATTAGATTCCACCATTATTTATAGGAATAATCATCAAAAATCCGGTGCTTCATTAAAATTTTGCTGATGATGATTTTTATTACCTGGTAAACACATGCGTGGATATCACTGTCCACACGTGGAATATGTCAAGTCCATGATGACTGTGCTGTATAAGACTTGAGTCAGTAGCGTTGAAATTAGCGCTCCCTATGGAAATCCCCAGGAAGTGGAGCAGTGCTTGTTTACTGTGGTAAACAAATTACATGTATGTTTTACTGGTGAAATAGGACCCAATGACTGATACCCTGGGTTGGCCATCCCCTAAAGAGGGGAGCATACTGTATGGTCGCTGTGGACTAGTCAGTTTCCATGGTGGGCACTGTTTCCACGGACGCAATAATATTAGATTTCAACTACATGTACTAATTATAGGAATAACTATCCAAATTTTAATTAATGAAGCACTGGGTGCTTCACCGGTGCTTCATTGATTAAAATTTTGCTGATGGGGATTTTTATGGCCTCCTACCCTCTGGGGGCATTATGTTTTTACCATGTCCATCCGCCCATCTGCCATCCACCATACATACATTAACTTTTGTTTTTTGTCCAATAACTAAAGAACCGCTTATTTGATCAAATCATAATTTTAGGAGTTACTTGTGGATGACTAGACAATGCTTCCTTTCGATTTTTTGGCCCAGCTACATGTAGGCTAAGCAAGCCAATTCAATATGGCTACCATGGTGGCCATATTGAATTTGGTTTCCGTCCAATAGCTAATGAATGCGGACTCGATTTATTTTTATTTTTTGCTCTCCTTGACAAAGTCAAGTTGAGTTTATCTAATTGCTCTCTGTCCATCGTCTGTTCATCTATCGTCCATCAACACCATGTTTTGGTCTTCTCCAAAACCACTGGGTCAATTCAAGTGAAAGTTTGTCTGAGTGATGGACGCGAAAGGGGCATTGCATTTTTGTTCACCTCAACGTACCCAGCCTCATAGGGAGGGGGCTGGGGAAAAATGCTCCAAAATATTTTTAAAATCTTCTTCTCATAAACCAGTGGGTAAGGTGAAATGATACATGTATATGTTATGGAGCTTTCTTTTGAGGTGTAGAATGAAGTTTGTTCAAATGAAGTTCGAGAAGCAATTATCTGGCTTTGTAATGGGATGGGTAAGATTAGTTGGCCCAAAATTTCTTAAATTTTGAACTGATGGTTTGATTCGAACCAAATTTGGTATGTAGTATTATTGGGTCATAAGTACTGGACTTATGCAAAAAAACCCCAAAATTCCTGTGGCCCCGTGGGAACCCCAGGAGCTAAAATAGAAACATTTTCAAATGCCCATACATGTATTTCCCAAACCACATGAACAGAGAACTGTTATTTGGTATGAAGCATCCTTAGGACCAGTAGAATTGAATGTTAAAAAAAATTGCTATTGGTTATGTTCTGCAAAAAAATCTTTTCACCAGAATCAATGGTCAGAATCTTTTGATATTTTAACTTCGGGCAATGAGGGTCAGATTCAAGATTGTTCAAAAGAAGTTCCTAGGTTAACTTAGTGCAGTATGGGGAATAATTTTTATGTGTTCCCACACTATGTATGGTACACATAATACCAGCATCCGGGGTGACCATCCGTCGTTCATCCATCTTTTGTCCGTCCGTCCGTCCATCCGTCCGTCTGTGCATTCGTCCGTCCATCTGTCTGCCTGTCCGTCCGGCGTCCATATCCATTTCTTTGGCATTCGATAACTTGAAAAATATTGCTTGGATTGTCAAGTTACTTTATATTTGTGTTCAGGTTACTGATGTGCCGAGCTGTATAGTTTTTGGTGTAAATCGGATAATTTGATCCTGAGATATTAACCCTTTATCCTTCAAATTGAAAATTCCTCCAAATCCCTTTGGCATTTGATAACTTGAAAACTATTGCTTAGATTGTCAGGTTACTTTATATTTGTGTTCAGGTTACTGATGTGCCGAGCTGTATAGTTTTTGGTGTAAATCTGTTATTTTGATCCTGAGATATTAACCCTTTATCCTTCAAATTGAAAATTTCTCCAATCCCTTTGGCATTCGATAACTTGAAAAATATTGCTTGGATTGTCAAGTTACTTTATATTTGTGTTCCGGTTACTGATGTGCCGAGCTGTATAGTTTTTGGTGTAAATCTGTTATTTTGATCCTGAGATATTAACCCTTTATCCTTCAAATTGAAAATTTCTCCAATCCCTTTGGCATTCGATAACTAGAAAAATATTGCTTGGATTGTCAAGTTACTTTATATTTGTGTTCAGGTTACTGATGTGCTGTGCTGCATATTTTTTTTTTTATGTAAATCTGATAATTTGATCCAGAGATATTAACCCTTTATCTATCAAATTAGACACTCCTCCAATCCATTTCTATATGTACCCATTCCTTGTATGGTGTACATAATGTCGGCATCCGTGGTGGCCCTCCGTCATACAGCTTTCTACTATTTGCGCGTATGAGTACACATCTGATGATTTCATCGGCCTATTTTTAAAATAAATTTTAAAATTTGTTAGCTCGACTTTGACGTAAGTCAAATTGAGGTTATGCCATGGCCTGTCGTCCATCTGCCCATCTGCCCATCCAAACCAATCTTTACAAAACTTCTTGAGTACCGTTGTTATCAGCGTGGCACGGGAACAAGTGTTTTTTGGATACGGTACAAAATTCAAGATGGCCACCGGCAGCCATTTTGTACCTTAGTTAGTGCAATCAGTTTTTTGTACAGAACTTATGTATGAAAGTTC
The DNA here is from genome assembly GCA_031216915.1 of Pictodentalium vernedei. Lineage (NCBI taxonomy): Eukaryota > Metazoa > Mollusca > Scaphopoda > Dentaliida > Dentaliidae > Pictodentalium > Pictodentalium vernedei. The sequence continues at coordinate 130,124,325 of CM062296.1, read as the reverse complement.
TGATTCGAATAAATTTTTGTATGAATTTTTAGTAACATGGAATACATCACATATAATACAGGTTTCTTTCTCATGCAGAAATTCTGCAAATTAGATGAACTTTGATTTTTTCAGTGCTACTTATACACAGTAAGTACACATGTCAATACGGCTCGGGCTAGTGGCTGTATTTACGATCCGATCTTCATGAAACTTCTTGGGTACCTTTGTTATCACCTTGGGATGAGAACGAGTGTTTCTGTGTGCAGACCAAAGTTCAAGATGGCTGCCAGCAGCCATTTTGTACTAAAATTAGGTTCAATCAGTTTTTTGTACACAACTTCTATATGGCTCAGACTAGAGGCCGTATTTATAAACCAATCTTCACGAAACTTCTTAGGTACCTTTGTTATCACTGTGGAACGAGAACGGGAGTTTTTGGATGTGGTCCAAAATTCAAGATGGCCACCGGCAGCCATTTTGTACCAAAATTAGTGCAATCAGTTTTTTATACAGAACTTCTGTATGAAAGTTCTGATTTGACTAAATTTTTGTATGAATGTTTAATAACATCGAATACATCACATATAATACAGGTTTTTTTCTCGTGCAGACATTATGCAAATTAGATGGACTTTGATTTATTCAGTACTACTTATACACAGTAAGTACACATGTCAATACAGCTTGGGCTAGGGGCATTATTTATGAACCAATCTTCACGAAACCTCTTGGGTACCTTTGTTATCACCTTGGGATGAGATTGAGTGTTTCTGGGGGCGGGCCCAAATTCAAGATAGGTCCAATCAGTTTTTTGTACACAACTTCTATACGGCTCAGGCTAGAGGCCGAATTTATGAACCGATCTTTACGAAATTTCTTGGGTACCTTTGTTATCCCCTTGGGATGAGAACGGGCGTTTTTGGGTGGGGTCCAAAATTCAAGATGGCTGCCAGTGGCCATTTTGTACCGAAATTAGTTTTTTGTACAGAACTTCTATATGAAGGTTCTGATTTGAATAAAAAGATAAGCTATTGCCATCATGCGTGCAGACGTCTGTTAGTCTGTGAGTCTGTTGACATTTTCGTTTAGCACAGGCTACACCCCGCAGTTCTTGTCTGATCGTCACGAAATTTCATATGCAGGTTTGGGGTCATGTCTAGATGAGAACGTCCTCTTTTGGTCGTGATCGGGCAACCGGTATGGCTGTCTGAGCCCAAAACCCGAAAACCATTAGCACAGTCTACAGATCGTATTTATGAAGGGATTTCATTGTAACTTGGTAGGATGCCTTTGTATAATGCCTAGATGAGAACGTCCCCTTTTGGGCATGATCTATCAACCGTGATGGCTGCCTAAGCCCGAAACCCCAAAACTTTTAGCACAGTCTGCATGTCATGTTTAATATGGAGGGATTTCGTTGTAACTTGGTAGGATGACTCCTTATGATCTCTAGATGAGAATGTCCCCATTTGGGCATGATCTGCCAGCCGTGATGACTGCCCGAGCCCAAAACCCAAAAACCTTTAGCACAGTCTACAGGTCATATTTATTTGAGGAATTTCATTGTAACTTGGTGGGTTGACTTCATACAATGTCTAGATGAGAAAGTCACCTTTTGGTCTTGATTGGGCAACTGTGACGGCTACAGGGGCCCGAAGCCCAAAAACCTTTAGCACAGTCTACAGGTCATATTTATGAAGGGATTTCATTGTAACTTGGTAGGATGACTCCAAATCATGTCTAGATGAGAACATCCCATTTTGATCGTGATCATTCACCCTTGATGGGTGCCCGAGCCCAAAAACCTTTAGCATAGGCAAAAGGTCATATTTGTGGAAGGATTTCATTGTAACCTGTTAGGTTGACTCCATATAATGCCTAGATGATGACATCCCCTTTTGGTCGTGATTGGTCAACTGTGATGGCTACAGGTGCCCAAAGCCCGAAAACCTTGAGCACAGTCTACAGGTCATATTTATAAAGGGATTTCAGTGTAACTTCGTAGGATCACTCCAGACGATGCCCAGATGAGATTGTACCCTTTGGGTGCGATCAATCAGCCATGATGGCTGCCCGAGCCTGAAGCCCAAAACCCTTTAGCACAGTCTACAGGTCATATTTATGAAGGGATTTCATTGTAACTTGGTAGGTTGACTTCATATAATGTCTAGATGAAAACGTCCCCTTTTGGACACGATTGGGCAAATGTGACAGCAACAGGGGCCCAAAGCCCGAAAACCTTAAGAACAGTCTAAGGTCATAATTATGAAGGGATTTCATTGTAGCTTGGTAGGATGACTCCAAATAATGTCTAGATGAGAACATCCCCTTTTGGTCGCGATCATTCAGCCTTTATGGCTGCCCGAGCCCAAAGACCTTTAGCATATTCTACAGGTCGTATTTATGGAAGGATTTCATTGTAACTTGTTAGGTTGACTCCATATAATGCCTAGATGATGACATTCCCTTTTGGTCGTGATTGGTCAATTGTGATGGCTACAGGTGCCCGAAGCCCGAAAATCTTTAGCACAGTCTACAGGTCATATTTATGAAGGGATTTCATTGTAATTTCGTAGGATCACTCCAGATGATGCCCAGATGAGAATGTCCCCTTTTGGTTGCGATCATTCAACCATTATGGTTGCCCGAGCCCGAAGTCCGAATACTTTTAGCACAGTCTACAGGTCACATTTATGAAGGGATTTCATTGTAACTTGGTAGGTTTGACTTTATATAATGTCTAGATGAGCATGTCCCCTTTTGGACACGATTGGGCAACTGTGACAGCTACAGGGGCCCGAAGCCCAAAAACCTTTAGAACAGTCTCCAGGTCATAATTATGAAGGGATTTCTTTGTAGCTTGGTAGGATGACTCCAAATAATGTCTAGATGAGAACGTCCCCTTTTGGTCACGATCATTCAGCCTTGATGGCTGCCCGAGCCCAAAAACCTTTAGCATAGTCTATAGGTTGTATTTATGGAAGGATTTCATTGTAACTTGTTAGGTTGACTCCATATAATGCCTAGATGATGACATCCCCTTTTGGACATGATTGGTCAACTGTGATGGCTACAGGTGCTCGAAGCCCGAAAATCTTGAGCATAGTCTACAGGTCATATTTATGAAGGGATTTCATTATAACTTCATAGGATCACTCCAGATGATGCCCAGATGAGAATGTTCCCTTTTGGTTGCGATCATTCAACCATGATGGCTGCCCGAGCCCAAAGCCCGAAAACCTTTAGCACAGTCTTCAGTTCATATTTATGAAGGAATTTCATTGTAACTTGGTAGGTTGACTTCATATAATGTCTAGATGAGAACGTCCCCTTTGGATGCAATTGGGAAACTGACGGCTCCAGGGGCCCGAAGCCCGAAAACCTTTAGCACAGTCTACAGGCCATATTTATGAAGGGATTTCAATGTAACTTGATAGGATGACTTGTTTTGGAATAATTTCTCTGTAACTTGGTAACTTTTGTTGATATACTTTAGCTGTGAGGGCCACATACATTAACTGTGAGGTCATATTAACTCACCCCTCAGCTCTTTAGTACAGTGTACACCTCATATTATTTTTTATTGAAAACATAGCATACAGGGAACAGAAATGAACATATTCCCAATTGTCACAATTCTTGTCTTTTTTCATAATCCTTTCATGAACATTGAACATTATCCTTTTCATCAAACACAACACACAAGTTAAGCTACAGTGTCATTGACACTTTCATTGAATGAATGTTTAGTAACATGGAATACATCACATATAATACAGGTTTTTTTCTCTTGCAGAAATTATGCAAATTAGATGAACTTTGATTTATTCAGTGCTACTTATACACAGTAAGTGCATATGTCAATACGGCTCGGGCTAGAGGCTGTATTTATGAATCGATCTTCACGAAACTTCTTGGGTACCTTTGTTATCACCTTTGGACAAGAACGAGTGTTTTTTGGGTGCCTTTGTTATCACTGTGCTATGAGAACAAATATTTTTGGGTTCAGTCAGACCCACTCTGGGACTTGTTTTTAGCTTACCTGACTGAAAGTCAGGGTGAGCTATTCTGATCACTTTTCGTCCGTCGTCCGTCGTCCGGCGTCCGGCGTCCGTCGTGAAATTGGTGTTTGGGCTTTTTCTCCCAAACCACTGGCCGCATATTAATGAAATTTCATGTGAGAAGGGGTTGTGTCTGCGGACACCGATTTTTTGTCAAATTAGGTTTCGGCTCACATTGAGCAGAGGGATGGGGCAAAAATGCTCCAATTCTTAAAAAATCTTCTTCTCAAGAACCAGCAATAGCAGAGACTTGATATTTGGTATGCAGCTTCCTTTTGAGGTGTAGACTCAAGTTTGTTCAAGAGAAGTTGGAGGGGCTATATTTGCGATGTTAAAGGAGGGGCAAAAATTTTTGACCCGCCCCAAATTTCTATTTTCCAAACCGCGAGGCCGATTTGAACCAAATTTTACATGAGTGCTTATTGGGTCATAAGTACCTAATTTATGGAGAAATTTTTTCCCCATAGCCCCGTGGGAACCACAGGAGGTAAAAATAGAAAAAAATGAAAACGCTCATATCTCCAAAACTACACGGCACTGAGAATTCTTATTTGTTGTGAAGCTTCCTTAGGACCAACACAATGGAATGATCCAATAAAATTGCCATCGGTTTTATCATGGGGTACTTTTTGGGGAGTTTGAAAAAGTGCTGAGTCAGCATTTTTTAACACTGTGGGTAATGGGAAAAACATAAGACTACTTTTCTCTGAAAGCACTGCTCCAAAAGCTTTCAAATTTCACATATAACATCTTTGGAAGATTGTTTCACATATTTATTGAAATGAATTGCCTGGGTGGATATTTGGGCTCTCTATGGGAGCCCAAATGTTTAAATTAGTGCAGTATGAGGAATATTTTTGAAAAATCTTCTTCTTGATATCTAGCAATAAGAATGTTTTGATATTTGGTATGCAGCATCCTTAGAGGTGTGAGATGCAAGTTTGTTGAAGCCAAATCCCTGGGTTCATATTTAGGCTGAAAATTTGGGGTCCCGTTGTGGACTTCGAAATTTTGGACCAAAATCCGAAAAAAATTTTTTTGTTTTTTATGCATTTCTGTCAATTTTAAGACAAAAAATTTTTTTTTTTTTTTTCCCCTGAAAATTTGGGGTGTGGGTGGGACTTAGAAAATTTTGGACCAAAATCCGAAAAAAATTTTTTTTTGTTTTTTATGCATTTCTGTCAATTTTAAGACAAAAAAAAAAAAAAAATTTTTCCCCTGAAAATTTTGGGTCTGGGTGGGACTTAGAAAATTTTGAACCAAAATCCGAAAAAAAATTTTTTTTGTTTTTTCTGCGTTTTGGTCAATTTTAAGACAAAAAAAAAATTTTTTTTTTTCCACTGAAAATTTTGGGTCCGGGTGGGACTTAGAAAATTTTGGACCAAAATCCGGAAATTTTTTGTTTGTTTGTTTTTTATGCATTTCTCTCAATTTTAAGACAAAAAAAAAAAAAAAAAAAAAATTTTCCTCTGAAAATTTGGGGTCCGGGTGGGAAATTTTTTTTTTTTTTTTTTTTTCTGCGTTTTGGTCAATTTTAAGACAAAAAATTTTTTTTTTTTTTCACCCTGCTTTTCTTGGGAGGGGGCATATGCAGCTTATTCAAGTCAAGTCCCTGGTTTGATATTTAGACTACCGTGTCAGGTGAGCGCCTTCAGGCCCCCTGGGGCCTCTTGTCTAGTTTAGGATCTAACTGTCGCCCACCTTTACAATACTTTATCTATACATTTGTTACAGGCTACGGTCAGCATTTATGTACAGACCGTTACAATACTTTATATGTACCTTTGTTATCAGGTCATTACTTAAATGTGTGTCATTGCTGTGTCACATACTATACATGTACATGTCTTACACAAGTTGAGCTACAGTATCATTGACACTTTCATTAAACACTCCTTCTTCACATCCACCAGTCAGAATGCTATCATATTTGGTATACAACATCTCCAGGGGGGGGGGAGGGGGGGGGGGGGCAGATTCAAGTTTTTTTTTCAAATGGGGTCCATAGGTATATATACTGGGTCAAAAAAGAAAGTGTAATAAACTTTGAGGAGCAATTTTTAGGGTATTATTGACTTTTATCCCAAACAAATTATTGTAAATTCATATTTCGAGTCTAGCTGTATGAATTTGCATAATGTCATGTTCTTACTGCTGCCAGCATCATGTCAGGATGTCGTAATTCAGACAGGCGGTGAAATGAAAAGTTCACACACGCAGTCAATAGCGTGTATGGCCATCGTTTGTCTCTTGGATGGCAAGACATCGACGGCACATGGACCTGGAGAGTCTCTGGATGTCACCCTGTGGTACTGCGTTCCAGTCCTGCCTTAGAACATTACGTAAATTGCCTAACATCTGAAGATCATGAACTTGTACCCAACGGTCCAATTGATCCCAACGATGCTCAATTGGCGACAAATCTGGCAAAAGGGGGCCCAAGGAAGAAGTTTGATGCTCTGCTCCTCAAGAAATTCACGACAGATACACTCCATGTGACATCGGGCATTATCTTGCTGGATTAACTGCAATTCAACGTTAGCGTTAAACAGCTGGACAACAACAGCATTAAAAATTTTGTCCCTATATCACTGTCCATTCAGATTACCATCGATGAAGATCAACTGCATTCAATGGTGCAAGGAAATTCCTGCCAAAGCCATTACACTGCCCCCGCCAAAACGGTCGCATTCCGACATGCAAGCATCTGAAAACTGTTCTCCTCGTTGGCGACACACTCTTGCCCTACCATCAGTGCACCATAGACAAAATCATGATTCATCACTAAAAACTAAAAAGAACTGTGCTTCAATGCTGCTGAGTCCAGCGAACACGCTGACGTACCCATTCCATCCTGATGGTACGATGACATTAGGTAATGATTGGTCTGTGGTATGGTCGCCTACTTCGGATGTCATGTTCAGCGAGTCGGTTGCGGACAGTTTGTGCACTGATTCTATCGTTAGTTCTACCAGGAATAATTGCTACTGTACTCGTCGCCGGAAGGAAGCGATCCCGCAAGTGAAATGTCCTGATGTGTTGGTCTTGTGGAGGAGTTGTAACTCTTGATCGACCTGAACGTGGTCGGTTGGCAGTAGATCCAGTGGTTCTATACCTTCCAATGAGACGGTAAATAGCGGCCACAGTGACTCCAAACTCAGCAGCGAGCTCATCTGGAGGTATCCCAACCTCGTGCATACCAATGGCACGCAACCTCTAATTTTCAGTTAACCTTGGCATTTTTTAAAATATCAGAAGACAAAAACTAGCATGTTTTCTCAATAACCCAGGCTCTCTAGCAAAACAAAACACAAAGAAAATCATTGGTCACTCATTCTCAATTTGACATTCTCGGGTAACATAAGCTATTTTGAAATCTGTAGCAAAATTTATACGATTGGGTGGACAACAACAACATGTCAGTAAACTCTTTGCACAACTTCTTGTCCACAAACATGCAACATTAGAACTATTATATTTCATCCTATCTGTTGTTTTTTCACATTTGTTTCTATTATACTTTCTTTTTTGACTCCGTATATTTTGGTATCTATATTCCAAAAAAGTAGGGGATATTAAAACTGATGTTGATATTTTCGAAAAATCGTATTGGATACGCCTTATTGGACACATCAATGTGTTACCAAGTTTAGTGTGGCTCATGAATATCACCAGCCCACGAAAACGTTGTGCAGGTTTTTCGCACGAGCACTGTGTTAATGTCTTTGGGATACATTTTGAAATTTTCATTTGTACTGGATGAGCTTTTTCGGAGGTCTCATCTTTCTTTTCTTGGTATAAACTCATTCATCAATAGTTTCTGGTCGAAGCATAACTTTTGAGGTATGCAAAGACTGACATGTGAGGAACGTTTACGTGCCGTTGGCATGTTGGAAGGGGGCAACAGAGAGACTGCAGTGGCTCAAATTCTCAATGTTACTCAGTCGGTGATTAGCAGGTTGTGGTCACGCTACCATCAGACAGGCAATGTTGATGACAGACATCGATCAGGTTATCTAAGGGCAGCAACTGCTAACCAGGATCATCTCATCTGAACCACAGTATTAAGTAACTGCCATCAAAGTGCCTCAGAAGTTGGACCGAGTGACAGATGTGCGAGTGAGTGATCAGACTATCTGAAATCGCCTACACAGCTGGAATTTGTACTCTCGATGACCTTGAATAATTCCATGTTTGACTGAAAGTCACATAACAGCAAGGCATAACTGGTGTGGAGCACGACTGCTGGGACGTCATCAGTGGAGCAACCTCATGTTTTCTGATGAATCGAGGATCACTCTTGACTTCCATGACAGTCGAAACAGAGTGTTGCTGTGGCGGAACGAACGATGCCATGACGTAACTTTTGGACAGCCCAATCATTTTGGTGGTGGATCAGTTATAGTGTGGGGGAGGCATAATCATGACAAGCAGAACAGCATTACATGTCATCCAAGGGTGTGTCACAGGGCAGTACTACCATGACAACATGTTGGCAGCTCATGTGGTTCCATTTGCACGACATCACGGCCATCGATTCATTTTCCAAGATGACAACGCAAGAGCACACAGGGCCCATGTCGCTACAGAGTTCCTCCAGGAGTAGAACATCACTACACTGCATTGGCCAGCACTAAGTCCAGACCTTTCACCAATCAAGCTCGTCTGGGATATGCTTGGCAGGTGCCTACGACAATGCCAGCAGCTCCCTACCAATGTCCAGGAATTTGCTGCTGCACTGCAGGAAGAATGGAATAACATCAGTCAAGCTGATATTGGACGTTTGGGGAGGAGTATGCCACGTCAGATCAGTGCTTGCCTCGCGAACTGAGGAGGATTTACAACGTATTGAGGTCTTGGACTGAATGTGGTAAATTCTCTGACCATCCATGTCTTCTACAGCTCAGTGCGTCATGGTACATTTACCAATATTTGATTGTAACCTTTCTCACACTGGGTTGAACCATGGTAGCACTGTAAATTTGTTCCCATCCTCCACTTTTATCGAGCTTCTTCCACCCCAGAGATGGAGTGAGATTCATTGTGGGTGAATCTCAAAAAGAATGTGAGAGTAGTGTAGCTGTTGATGTACATGTATAAGGGCCATTTACCAACCAGCCTGGTTGGTCCGAATGTCTTTGTCTCGTGGTAAATTTGTCGCTTTGTGTGCCAGAGATCGATGGTTGGAACCTTGGGTCATGCACTTCTCTCTTGATCTGTTATGCTTCTAAGTCTGGAATAGTTTTTGGTGACCCTGATGCAAAGTACATGTACATGTAGCTGTCATGACTTTGATTTTATGAAAAATTGAAAGAAACTGAAGGCATGGACCGACTTGAGCAGGGTGTATTTTTTCATTGAATAGCTCCAATGTAATACAGTTAAAACTAGAAGTCCTGTCATGAATTGTGCACAAACAGCACGTTGATCTGCACATTAATCTACGCGTTATGACCATAGTAAGGCTATCAAATTGTGTACATATGGCCTGTGCAAAAGCAAAGTTTCAGCCAATGGACAGCCGGGTAAACCAGAGGTCCATTGGCAGAAACATTGCCTGTGTTTTCTATGAGTAACCGGGAGAACCTGCCATGCTTTGGATGCAATTCGATATGGCAATTGCACGCTATTCCTTTGCACAATTAAGCCTAGATAAGCGCACCGTTCATGACCGGATTTCTAGTTTTAACTGTAGACTTACTTAATGTGGATGGTGGCTGTGCACCAAAGCAATGTGATATCTAACCTGATTTATTCAGATTTGATGGGTAATATTTATAATTTCAAGCAAGAAGTATTGTGAATGAATGAATTCATTTGATATGGGTGACAGGAAGTAAATCTGCAAATTACAGGTACATCAACAGGCTCTGTATACATTGCACAACCTTGATTAACGAAGCATATATTAATTCAAAGAAGAGTAATGGAGATACAGAAAATTACATGTTCAACTTCAGAAAACAAGTCAGTATGTTTACCTCTTCATCAACAAAGAAATCCATTTTTAGCTTAGCTTGACATTGTCAAGATAAGCTATTGCCATCACACGTGCTTAAGTCTGTTAATATGTGAGTCTGTTCACATTTTCCTTTAGCACGGGCTACATCCCGCAGTTCTTGTCTGATCATCACAAAATTTCATATGCAGGTTTGGGGTCATGTCTAGATGAGAATGCTCCTTTTGGTCACAATCGGTCAACCGGTATGGCTGCCCGAGCCCAAAACCCCAAAACCATTAGCACAATCTACAGGTCGTATTTATGAAGGGATTTCATTGTAACTTGGTAGGATGCCTCTGTATAATGCCTAGATGAGAGCGTCTCCTTTTGGGCATGATCTGTCAACCGTGATGGCTGCCCAAGCCCGAAACCCAAAAACTTTTAGCACAATCTGCAGATCATGATTAATATGGAGGGATTTCATTGTAACTTGGTAGGATGACTCCTTATGATGTCTACATGAGAATTTCCCCATTTGGGTGTGCCAACCGTGACGACTGCCGAGCCCAAAACCCCAAAACCTTTAGCACAGTCTACAGGTCATATTTATTGAGGAATTGCATTGTAACTTGGTGGGTTGACTTCATATAATGTCTAGATGAGAAAGTCCCCTTTTGGTCCTGATTGGGCAACTGTGACGGCTACAGGGGCCTGAAGCCCAAAAACCTTTAGCACAGTCTACAGGTCATATTTATGAAGGGATTTCATTGTAACTTGGTAGGATGACTCCAAATAATGTCTAGATGATAACGTCCCCTTTTGGTCACGATCATTCTGCCTTGATGGCGGCCCGAGCCCAAAACCTTTAGCATAGTCTATAGGTCATATTTATGGAAGGATTTCATTGTAACCTGTTAGTTTGACTTCATATAATGCCTAGATGATGACATCCACTTTTGATCATGATTGGTCAACTGTGACGGCTTCAGGGGCCCGAAGCCCGAAAACCTTGAGCACAGTCAACAGGTCATATTTATGAAGGGATTTCATTGTAACTTCATAGGATCACTCCAGATGATGCCCAGATGAGAATGTCCCCTTTTGGTTGCGATCATTCAACCATGATGGCTGCCCGAGCCCAAAGCCCCAAACCCTTTAGCACAGTCTACAGGTCATATTTGTGAAGGGATTTCATTGTAACTTGGTAGGTTGACTTCATATAATGTCTAGATGAGAACGTCCCCTTTTGGACCCAATTGGGAAACTGACGGCTACAGGGGCCCGAAGCCCAAAAACCTTTAGCACAGTCTACAGGCCATATTTATGAGGGGATTTCAATGTAACTTGATAGGATGACTCGTGTTGGAATACTTTCACTGTAACTTAATTGGTAACTTTCGTTGATATACATTAAGTGTGAGGGCCACATACATTAACTGTGAGGTCATATTAACCCACCCCTCAGCTCTTTAGTACAGTGTCCACCTCATATTATTTTTATCAAAAACATAGCATACAGGGAACAGAAAGGAACATATTCCCAATTATCACAATTCTTGTCTTATTTCATAATCCTTTCATAAATATTGAACATTATCCTATTCATCAAACACAACACACAAGTTAAGCTACAGTGTCATTTGACACTTTCATTTAGGAACACACAGACAGGCAGTCATGTACTCTGTTACTTAATTCATGTACATGTACACATGTATGTATACGCATAAAAAGGGCATACTGCACGTCGATGGTGCGCATGTCTTCAACCAATCTAACCCAGTCTGTGCCGTGGTGGAAAGTTCAGAGTTGCGATGTTGAAGAGCTGACAGCTGCTCATCGTTGCTTGGTGGTTCTCGCCGGGTACTCCGCCTTCCTCCACTTGTAAAACTGTCATGGTCAAGATTAGCCATTGTACTTAAGTATGTGACCTTACACGTAAGTAAATAAATCCACACAAGCTGCAGGGGGATCTACTGGTACTAATTATACCCGTATAGTTTTCCGTGGTATAAGTATTGCCTGACCGGTTTTGTACAAAATTGTACTCATCAGAGGCTTTGTGCTGTGCTGTGCTGTGCAACACGGCACCTTATATACCCTTGGCTGTGCCAGCGTTGCCACTTTTGTGTTTTCTTAGACCGTTTCCGGCGAAAGGCTCCTAGGGTATGTAATTTGAAATGCTAAAACCATGCTCAAATGTTGCAGTGGGGTCTGTAGCTGCGCACGAAGGTTTAAGATTTTTCAACTGCCATGTGGCTGCGCCACCATTCCCACTTTCGTGTTTTCTTAGACCGTTTCCGGCGAAAGGCTCCTAGGGTATGTAATTTGAAACGCTAAAACCATGCTCAAATGTTGCAGTAGGGTCTGTAGATGTGCACGAAGGTTTCAGATTTTTCATGTGCCACCGTTACCACTTTTGTATTTTCTTAGACCGTTTCCGAAGAAAGGCTCCTAGGGTATGTAATTCGAAATGCTAAAACCATGCTCAAATGTTGCAGTGGGGTCTGTAGATATACATGAAGGTTTTGGATTTTTCAGGTGCCACATGGCTGTGCCACCATTGCCCCTTTTGTGTTGTCTTAGACAGTTTCCGGCGAAAGGCTCCTAGGGTATGTAATTCGAAACGCTAAAACCATGCTCAAATGTTGCAGTGGGGTCTGTAGATGCGCATGAAAGTTTCGGATTTTTCAGCTGCCACGTGGCTGCGCCACTGTTGCCACTTTCGTGTTTTCTTAGACCGTTTCCGGCGAAAGGCTCTTAGAGTATGTAATTCGAAATGCGAAAAGCATGCTCAGATGTTGCAGTAGGATCTGTAGATGTGCACGAAGGTTTCGGATTTTTGGGGTGCCACATGGCTGTGCCACCGTTGCCACTTTCGTGTTTTCTTAGACCGTTCCTGGCGAAAGGCTCCTAGGGTATGTAATTCGGAACACTAAAATCATCCTCAAATGTTGCAGTAGGGTCTGTAGATGCGCACGAAGATTTCGGATTTTTGAGCTGCCATGTGGCTGTGCCACCATTGCCACTTTTGTGTTTTCTTAGACCGTTTCTGGCAAAAGGCTCCTAGGGTATGTAATTTGAAATCCTAAAACCATGCTCAAATGTTGCAGTAGGGTATGTAGATGCGCACGAAGGTTTCAGATTTTTGGGGTGCCATGTGGCTGTGCCACCATTGCCACTTTCATGTTTTCTTAGACCGTTTCCGATGAAAGGCTCCTAGGGTATATAATTCGAAACGCTAAAACCATACTCAAATGTTGCAGTGGGGTCTGTAGATGCACACAAAGATTTCGGATTTTTCAGCTGCCAAGTGGCTGTGTCGTTGCCACTTTCGCGTTTTCTTCGACCGTTTCCGGCAAAAGGCTCCTAGGGTTTTAATTTGAAATGCTAAAACCATTCTTAAATGTTGCAATGGGGTCTGTAGATGCACAGGAAGGTTTCGGATTTTGGGTGCCACGTGGCTGTGCCACCATTGCCACTTTCGTGTTTTCTTAGACCCTTTGCGGCAAAAGGCTCCTAGGGTATGTAATTCAAAACGCTAAAACCATGCTCAAATGTTGCAGTAGGGTCTGTAGATGCGCACAAAGGTTTCAGACTTTTCAGGTACCGCGTGGCTGTGCCACCGTTGCCTCTTTCATGTTCTCTTAGACCATTTCTGGCGAAAGGCTCCTACAGTATGTATTTCGAAATAGTAAAACCATGCTCAAATGTTGCAGTAGGGTCTGTAGATGTGCACAAAGATTTCGGATTTTTCAGGTGCCACGTGGCTGTGCCACCATTGCCACTTTCGTGTTTTCTTAGACCGTTTCCGGCGAAAGGCTCCTAGAGTATGTAATTCGAAATGATAAAACCATGCTGAGATGTTGCAGTAGAGTCTGTAAATGTGCAGGAAGGTTTCGGATTTTTGGGGTACTACGTGGCTGTGTCACTGTTGCCACTTTTGTGTTTTCTTAGACCGTTTCTGGCGAAAGGCGGGGGCGCGGTGGCTCAGTTGGTAGAGGTGCAGGCAGCAAGCCGAGAGGTCCTCGGTTCGAATCCCACCTGCGGCAACCGCGTTGTGTCCTTGGGCAAGACACTTCACCCCGATTGCCTACATGGGGTCACGATGACGCTGTGTACTGAGGCGTACTGCACGTCGATGGTGCGCATGTCTTCAACCAATCTAACCCTGCCTGTGCTGCGGTGCAGAGTTCAGAGTTACGATGTTGGAGAGCTGACAGCTGCTTGTCGTTGCTCGGTGGTTCTCTCCGGGTACTCCGGCTTCCTCCACCCGTAAAACTGTCACAGTCACGATTAGCCATTGTGCATAAGTATGTGACCTTAAACACCAATAAATAAATAAATATTCTGGCGAAAGGCTCCTAGGGTATGTAATTCGAAATGCTAAACGCATGTTCAAATGTTGCAGTAAGGTCTGTAGATGCATACAAAGGTTTCAGATTTTTCAGGTGCCACGTGGCGGTGCCACCGTTTTCTTAGACCGTATCCGGCGAAAAGCTCCTAGAGTATGTAATTTGAAATGCTAAAACTATGCTCAAATGTTGCATAGGGTCTGTAGATGTGCACGAAGGTTTCAGATTTTTGTGGTGCTATGTGGCTGTGCCACCATTGCCACTTTCATGTTTTCTTAGACTGTTTCCGGCGAAAGGCTCCCAGGGTACATGTATGTAATTCGAAACGCTAAAACCATGCTCAAATGTTGCAGTGGAGTCTGTAGGTGCGCACAAAGCTGTGTCACCTGTGCCACTCAATATAATTTTAGTGTGTCATATAATACATTTCATCTTTGTATCAAACATTCATACAAAGTCAAGGATGCAAATGCAGGGATACACTATAGTGTGCTTTGCACACAAGTGACACCATCTAGTTTTAATTTTTCACAACATTTCAACACAATCATATGTGATCCTTCACTGTAATGAGCACAATGAGCTTGTTCCAATGAGGGTTTGGATGATGTGGGTTTGTTGAAATGTTTTTTTCAAATTAATGTTTTTCAACTGTTCCATTTGCATATAATACACAGGCGGAAGAGACTGATTTGTTAGGTAAAGAGTTCAGCTTTATACTGGTATAGTACAGTCTCTGAGGATTGGTCGTAATTCACAGGTTTGTACCCGGTGCTTCATTAACTGGTTGAGTGCTGGAAGTCCATGTTTGGGCTTTATTCTGAAGTAGGGTAGCATCACAAAATTTATCCTCTGTGAACCTCAGTCTGAATCAAGGTCTCACGCCAAGCCCGAAAGATGTACCTGGAGCATAAATTGGACCACTGTATGGGATAGCATCAGCAAATTCACCCTCTGGGGACCTCATTTTGCAAATTACAGGTTGCTTATATTCAGGCTTGATCCTGACCCACATCATATGCATTGTGTCTTTGCACAAGTTGATTTCACACAATATTTAAACTTCTTTCAGCTAGTTTTATAACTGACGTGGGCAAGCAAGCATCTCCTTTGGGTACAGTCATGATTTTCAATTCATTTTGAGATGAGAAAATAGAAAGAAAGCTTTGTGCGTTAATAACATGGAGTAGATCTGAAGTGTTTTTTAATTGCCACCGATTGCTTGGATTATCTGTTGAAAAGTTCTTCACAACTGCTATCCTTAACTAAATCATCAGAAATTAATTTATTTTCACTTGTAATATCTATCATCAAGCAAAAGAAATGTATTTTCACTTGAGAGTTTGAAATATAGCACAAAATGGAAAAGTCCTTGCATTTTAAGTACACACTCACTATACAATGTTAATTGGATTGAATAAGCCTGCTGATGTGAGAATAACATGATGTTGGAGTGCATTGTGGTTTATTAACAGCCCAACAGAAATGAGTAACAGCCTCACACCATATAAGCAGGCCTGGAAATAACGAGACTGTCACCTTTCGAATAAGATCCCCAGAGGGCAGATTAGAGCTGTCGCGATTATTCGATTAGTCGACTAACCGTCGACTATTGAAGTAGTCACCGTTTTTTATTTTTAGTCGATCGTCGTTCGTTTTCAAGGTGGTTCACGTCTACTACACGTCGGGGCTAAATTGCATTGTTTTGTGAGGTGAATGATCAATGAAGGTGAATAACTTTAAATATCTAACCATAGTTAACATTCATATCCGGAAGACTGTACGACTGTCACTGACTGTGTAAGAAAGAACACTCACGGTTACTCGAGCAGAATAGATTCTTCTGAATTTCTCCAGTCTTGTACACACGAATGCACCCATTGGAAAACCCAAAGCGCGGAAGTGACAAAATTATGACGAAAGTCAGAACGTCAGATCACTTCTCAAAGTTCGGAACTTCAGACTAAGATCCAATTTTAACAACTGACGAGGGAATGCATAGATCTCAATGTTCAAAATTTCGAGAAACTTATTGCAGAAAGGAAACATATGCAGGAACGTTCTTTGGTAAATTCATTTTAATTCATCGGCTTCAATCTAGTTCAAGCTTGGACCCGCAGTCAGTAATATTATTTTTGGGGTTGGTACGTCCTACAGGACGTACCAACCCCAAAAATTATATTACGGACTGTGGGTCCAAGATTGGACTACATATAGCTTCAGTCGGGACCGATTTGTTGTTCCCACAACCCCACTTCGTCTGAACACACTGGTGCCATTGTTATGTTCAGAGTTTTACGAACAGAAGAATGATTTGCTAAAACATCATGGCAAGCGACTATTAATCGACTAACTGTCGATTACTGGTCACGATTAGTCGATTACAAAAAATGATAGTCACGACAGCCCAAGGGCGGATTTGGTGATGCTTCCCTGCACAGCAGGGTAGCATCACTAAATGTACACTCTGTGAACCTCAGTCTGAATCAAGGTCTCAAACCTGAACAGAAAGAGGTACCCAGAGGATAAATTTGAAAGTTTGCATGTACTTCTTGTGTTTTCTCCACGATCAGAATTGTAAATAATTACTAAATGAAAGATCTGTCCCACAGCAATTTATTTGTAATCCACCCTCAACACACTATACAGTCAAAACTAGAAGTCCTGTCATGAAATGCGCACAAATAGCACGTTGATATGCGCGTTAATGTGCATGTTATGGCCCAAGTAAAGCTATCAAATTCTGTACATATGGCCTGTGCACAGGCAATGTTTCAGCCAATGGATCTCCGGGTTACCCGGAGGTCCATTGGCAGAAACATTGCATGTGTTTGCTATGAGTAACCAGGAGAACCTGCCGTGCTTTGGATGCCATTCGATATGGCAATTGCGCGCAATTCCAACGCGCAATTAAGCCTAGATAAGCGCACTATTCATGACAGGACTTCTAGTTTTAACTGTAGTCTCAATATTTTCTTTCTGTTTCATCAGTTCAGTTCATGATCTGGGTTTTATCCTGGGAATGGGAATTCCCGGTTCTGAAAGCCTGCCCCGATACCCGGGAAATCTGCAGCACGGAACCTGGAATGAAGCGTGGCACTGTTTGAGTATTGAACTGTAGTTTTTTGAATTGAAACCTTGTAGGATTTCATCAGCCTTTCCAGGCCTGAATTTTTTACAGCCCTGATTCCTGACGAACCATTTTCAACAAATCACTGTAGCTCTCAACTAGTTCCTCCTTTTCAACAGCAAGATCGTATACACTTGCTTCAAAGTTCAAACTCGTCTTCATTTTCAGAATTACTAGTATCACTACCTCCTCCAACATCAACACCCTCTTCACTGCCATCACCAGTCTCCTTTGCTTAAAGCAGAGGAGACTGGTGACGGCAGTGAAGAAGAGGGTGTTGATGCTGGAGAAGATAGAGGCGATAATCCGAGTTATTCTGAAACTAAAGACGAGATTGAAGCGGGTTTGCGTTTTCATACTTATCTTAGGAAAAGAACTTTTCTGTTTGGAGGTGAGAGATTGCCAATGAAATATGCTCATTATCACAAAAATAAATGCAGGATGTTACCCTTGTAATTTGCTTGATATTACCCAAGAAATTTCCCATTTCCCGGTTCTGAGAGTAATTTCATTCCCATTCCCGGGTTCCTAGAAAACCAAGGAATATATTAAACCCTATTCATGATTTCAATACCAACCCTGCTAATATCGCATTAAATTTTGTATTGAACAGCGCAAATGCGCTTGTGTATTTCAGACTACTTCATTCTTCTGCAGTAAGGAGAGAAACAACTAACTAGATTTTCTGCGCTACAGTACAGTCGCTGTGGACTGGTCATAATCCACGTGGGCAGCGATGTCCACGCATGCGTTTACCAGATGATAAAAATCATCATCATCAAAATTTTAATTAATGAAGCACCAGATTATGTTAATTAAATTTTTGGTGATTATTCAGGGCTTGACAATTGGGGCAACCTATAGGACGGGTTGCCCATAGGTTACGCAAAAAGATTTTTGGGAGACCACTTTATAGGTTAACCAAAAAACAGTTTCATAATTGGAGATTTGATTGGAAGGTAATGACATAAGAAGACATGTAACAATGATAAAAAATAAATTATTATAAATCATAATGACTTTTATTTCTCAACAAAATTCACATACCCAAATCTGACAATTATAATGGTTAACCAAGAGGTTAAGCCTTTACCTAACAAAATGGCAAAATGCCCAGAAAATTAGCCTACATGTAAGTGTGGCTTACACAACCTCACACATCATGGCAATTTCTCAATAAATCCATATCAATATGGATATCATTGGAACCAGCTGAATCAGCTGGTTCCAATGATATCCATATTTGTATGCTTCTATTGAAAATTTGAGACAAAGGTTTTAATCATGAAGTTCAGGATATTTTGGGGAAAAGCTATGTGAGGTAAAGGGTTAACCCCCCCAAAATTGGGGCAAAAGATCAAAAGGTTAATGAACATGTGATGGGGAAACCTTCAAATGGGTCCATCAAAATTCTGAATTGTCAAGCCCTGATTATTCCTATAATTTGTCTTTGGAATATAATATCCTTGCATCCGTGGAAATATTGCCCACCCGTGGAAAGTGACCAGCCCATGGCGGCTGTACACTAATTGTGAGAGGACTTCCAGTTTCAACTGTATTGCCAATAGCTGGCATGTTCACAGACCTTTGCATGTCATGGATAATTATAGTAGTGATTATCATCTACGGTCTGAATAGCTTGTAGAGATGCAAAGGTGCATGTATGTGAACTGTAAAGCAAGTGCATATCTGGTTGGACTGCGACAATGGTAGAAATGGGCAGTATTGGAATTTTGAGTTTGGTTTCGGTATTTTTTAAGGGGGTATACCTCTGTATCGGTACGGTATTCAGTATCTGACTTGACTGAGATTTGCTGATAGTACCAAAAGGGAATTTACATTAAGAAACATGGAATTAGTTGTTGAATATCATTCTACCACAACACTTTCAACAACACTGCAAATGAGCTCAACAGTGGCATTCTTTTACAACTGCAGATCATATCTACAGTAATTTTGTCAATTGTTCTATACGCACCTTAATGTTTAAAAACCTATTTCAGGCTTTTGCCATCTGAGAGCATGTGCCCTAACCATGCCATCATTAGGAGGTCCTGCGGACAATAGATAAAACACCTGGGCAGTGACAATTGTTGGCTGTCTGTTAAGGCATCCAGGACCTGACTAGAAATCGCTGCCCAGGTGCTTTGTCTATTTTACACATGGCCTCCAAAAGAAGGCATGATCAGGGCAGGCTGCCTTAACCCTTTGGACTCTAGTGGTATCTTCCATGCCAGTTCAATAGCAGCAATTAGAAGAGTTCATATTCATTATTTGTGGTAGACCAGTCAATATTTTCAACGTGCAGCCTCGGGGCTGCACGTTGAAAATATTGATTGGTCTACCCCACACTTTTACTGAACAGCCATCCTATTTAATGACGTTATGATGTATCATGTGGCTGGCCGGAAAAGCGGCTGCTAGAGTTCAAAGGGTTAACAAACAGCTAAGACTTGACATAAAATCACAGCTTAGCAATTGGACATGTACAGGATGCAGTCTAGTGGGAATTCAAACCATTTTCCGAGTCCATCGAGAGTTAACAAAACTGACAAGGAAATCATTCACTCACATGAAAATGAACCTTCCAACTGTTATCAAGCTTCAGTTACAGGGACTTATAAATAGCGAGTGTAGGAAAATTGAAAATTCAGACGGTTTCGGTATTCAACGATTGGTTCGGTTCGGTTCGATATCCCCATGAAACTGGTATCTGTTTGGTTTTTCAATATATTGTCCATCTCTAGACAATGGTCACACCCATCACCAGCCACTCCATCTCCACCCCTCTTTAAAGACAGTTACAGGCCTGACCACACACAAGTTTGACTTGTGTATTTATTCTTCCAGGACCATCCTTCTCCAAGTATCACAAAAATGATTGTTGTTATATTAAGAAGCCAGAACAGGAAATGAAAGTTCAGAGCACAGAAACCCAGTAATGATAAAACTAGAACAATTCAGAATTGTTTATATTTGAAAAATTATAGCTTACACACCATTCTCAAATCATAATTAAGGAAAAAAGTGCCAATATGCCAGGCTGTCAGACTTTACCACACACCCCAAGGAACATGATAAATGCTTTACTGACAAAATATATTCAGTGCAAGTAAGTACTTTGATTATTCTGGCTGGAATCTTTCCATCTCTGTACCTGAAAAACTGCATATTCTGAGTGTGGTTGCGGTAACTTAAATTTGATAAGCTTTGAGGTGGGTCCATCGAGACAATTACTAGTGCAGTGTTCTTCACTTAATGGAAGATAGGAGTGAGCATGGTGGCTAAGCTTTGTGGTTTGAACATTGGACATCAAACCAAAAGGTCCTGGTTCAGTCCTGACCAGTGGTAATTGTGTTGTGACCTTGGGCAAGGCACTCCATCCTGATTGCCCATGAGGAGATGGGGAGGGGTGGTGGTACTGTGCACTAGTGCTAAGACGTACTGCACATATTGGTACACTTGCCTAAATAAATGCTAAACTGCTTGTGCAGTCTCAGTTAATACACATGGGGGGGCTGACAGTTGCTTTCCACTGCTCATGTTTTCTCTCTGGGTACCCCAGCTTCCTCCACCCATAAAACAGTCTGACACAAGATGACCCTCGCTGTTGAAAGTGTTGTTAACCCTTTACCCAACGTAACGGTCAAAACCGGCCAAAAATCGCTAATTAATTTTCATTATTTTTTCATTTTTTGTTTCAAAAACATAGGTTATGACCCCTCATTGGAACGAGCTCGACGAGCTCATTCCAACAAGGGGTCATAACTGTTACGGTGTGGAATTATTATTGATATTGGTAACAGAAAGAAATCTGAGAATCAGCAACAATAACTATGAATTTAACTATTCTGAAATTTAATTAAAAAAAATTGATATAAAAAAAAATGATACAAAGATCTTTTACACTAATTGGGTTACAGAAAATAAAAAAAACAATGGTACTTATCAATTATAGAATTAGTCCAAAGTACAGTTTGACTGAATCCAGTAATCGAGTGGTGAAGTATCTTCTGAAGAAGGTTACCAGCTGGTAGATGTAGTATTAAATCCAAGAAGGTCTCTTCAGAAACAGTACTCCGTAGATTTGTAATAAAATTTTCACTTTGAAATTTCAGCAGTCTCCAATAAAATATAATAAAATGCTCCGCAAAATTCAAATGGAGTAAAAATCCAAGAAGTATTGGTGCCACAGGTAATTTCCAAATAATCCAGTAGAATCCTGGCTTTTCACAAAATAATATTATTCTGTTTCACAGAAAGTATAAATTCTCTTTTCCAAGACGAATAGATTCTCTTCAAAATTCTCTTTTGGAATCAATCTCCAAATTCACAAAGAAGCACTGCTTCTATAATAAATGCACTGTTCTGAAACAATAATATTCTCCAATGGAAATAACTGAAGTGAGTCTTTTTGAAAGGCTTTCTAAGAATGAGTTTTTGAATTCTGTTGACAAACCTTTATATAGTAACCAGATAGAATGTCCCAGAAGAGTAAGTTTCTGCAATGTT
This sequence comes from Pictodentalium vernedei, assembly GCA_031216915.1. Classification (NCBI taxonomy): domain Eukaryota; kingdom Metazoa; phylum Mollusca; class Scaphopoda; order Dentaliida; family Dentaliidae; genus Pictodentalium; species Pictodentalium vernedei. Next base: position 130,102,344 of record CM062296.1, on the reverse strand, counting down.
CTATTAGTTTCTGGAGGATTCTGTTAAAGTTCAAGTAAACAAGGTCATTGACCTATTTAAACAATTAAACAATCAACAGCTATATGTACAATATATCAGTGTAACAAAGATGTAAACAAGGTCACTGAGTGCAAAAGGGTTAGACCAGTCAGAAAATGCAGAAATAAAAAAAAATCTTTCTCACATAATTATCAACTTAAGGATATATCAATCTCAATATAATATGGGGGCTATAACACACCCCGCCTTAAAAGAAAAAGTTTGAAGGTACTGAAAACTTTTTACATAATTTTAGCAGACTCTGACTGGTTTACAATACACACACACACCATAATCTTCACATTTTTTTTTTTTTTTTTTTTTTTTTAATAAACATATATACACTTGAAGTGAATAGGGACCGATCATATCATTTTAAATTAGGATATTCTGGAAAGAGCATCAGCTACAACATTATCTCTTCCCGAAATATGCCTAATCTCTAAATTATATTCTTGAAGGGCTAAACTCCACCGCAATAATCTTTGATTCTTGTTTTTCATTTTATTGATAAAAGTTAAGGGGTTATGATCGGTGTAAACTGTAATTGGGCATTGGGTGGTTCCTAGATACACATCAAAATGGGTTAATGCCAAAATTAGAGCCAAAGTTTCTTTTTCTACTGTAGAGTAATTCTTTTGATGTTTGAGAAATTTTCTGGAAAAATAACATACAGGGTGATCAATACCTTGGGAATCTTCCTGGGCAATATACCCACCTGCTCCATTGTCACTTGCATCTATGAATAATTTGAAGGGTTTTCATAATTGGGACTGGCCAGGACAGGGGAATTATTTAATAAAGTTTTTATTCTGTTAAAGGATTTCTGACATTCCTCAGTCCAAACAAACTTAACCCTTTTGCTCAATAAACTGGTCAAAGGGGAGACAACATTTGAAAAATTTAAACAAAATTTTCTATAATATCCAGCCATGCCTAAGAATCTCATGAGCTCTTTTTTAGAGCTTGGTACTGGAAAATTTACAATGGCATCAACTTTCGCCGCAATCGGCCTCACCTGCCCCTGCCCCACAACATGACCTAAATAATTTACAGTTGCTTTGCCAAATTCTGATTTTACCAAGTTAACAGTTAGGTTGGCTTGGGTCACTTTGTCAAAAAATTCTTGAATATGCTTTAGATGATCAGCCCAATTTGTATCTGTGTGTATAATAACATCATCAATATAATCTTCACTGTGATCTAGGTCTGCAATTAAGTGGTTAACCATGCGCTGGAACGTTGCCGGAGAGTTTTTCATGCCAAAAGGGGTTACTTTATATTGATACAACCCAAATGGGGTAACAAAAGCAGATATTTCTTTTGCTTTTTCTGTTGAAGGGACTTGCCAATAACCCTTTAACAAGTCAAATTTTGTCACAAATTTAGCATGGCCAAGTTTGTCAATGCAGTCATCAATTCTTGGAATTGGATAATTGTCTGTTTTGGTGAGGCTGTTCACCTTTCGGTAATCCGTACAAAATCGGTAACTGCCATCAGGTTTTGGGATGAGTATACAGGGCGAACTCCAGTTGCTATGGCTAGGTTCTATGATATCATTGTCCAGCATATACTGTATTTCCTTTCGCATGATCTCAGCTTTGAAAGGGTTCAATCTATATGGATGCTGTTTGATGGGATTTGCCTCTCCTACATCAACATCATGAAAAATAACAGATGTCCTACTAGGCACATCGGGAAATAAGTGCTGATATTTGAAAATTAAATCAACTAAATCCTTTCTTTGGTCAGGCAGTAAATAATCAGTTTTATTTTGTAGATCTCTCAGGACATCTGAGTTCTGTAACTTTAGAGGTACATTTTCGCCGCCTTCATGAATATCCTCTACAGGATTTTCCAGCTCATCCATGTGGGTGACTGTTGAGACTGGTAGAGAGTTTGGTTCTCTCTCATAATATGTTTTCAACATATTTATATGGCACAGCTGAGTATTTTTGAGTCTATCGGGAGTCTTTACAACATAATCAGTATCACTGATCTTGTGCTTAACAATATAAGGGCCTGAATATCTTGCTTGTAAAGCATTGCCCTTTAAAGGGAATAATACTAACACCTTGTCCCCAGGTTTAAAGGTGCGAAATTTCACCTTTTTGTCATACCAGGTCTTCATATGACTCTGGGCTTTCTGTAAATGTTTATTTGCCATTTCTCTGGCCTGGTGCAATTTTTCCTTAAAAGTGGACACATAGTCCAGGAGAGAAATTTCAGGTGGCTCTTCCTCGAGCCATTTCTCCTTCAAAGCAGTGAGTGGACCCCTCACTGAGTGTCCAAACACTAATTCAAAAGGGCTGAACCCCAGAGATTCCTGTACAGTTTCACGGACTGCAAATAAAAGGAGATGTACTCCTTCATCCCAATCCTTCTCATTATTCTCCCCATAGGCCTTTATCATGGTCTTCAGTGTTTGATGAAAGCGTTCTAGAGCTCCTTGACTTTCGGATGGTAGGCACTTGATGTGTACTGCTTAATTTTGAGCTCATACATCACCTGCTGAAAAAGGTTTGACATAAAATTTGAGCCTTGGTCCGATTGCACTGACCAAGGTAGACCGAAAGTTGTAAAAAATTTTATCAAGGCCTTAACTATTGTCTTAGTTTTAATATTTCTTAGAGGAATAGCCTCAGGAAATCGTGTAGAAGCACACATGATGGTAAGAAGATATTCATTTCCAGATCTTGTTCTAGGCAATGGGCCAACACAATCAATAATAATTCTACTAAATGGCTCCTCAAAAGCAGGGATTGGTTGAAGGGGAGCAGGAGGAATCTTCTGGTTGGGTTTTCCTACAATTTGACAGGTGTGGCAGGTTTTACAAAATTCAACAACATCCTGTCGAAGCTTGGGCCAGTAAAAACACTGTTGAATACGAGAGTAGGTTTTCCTAACTCCCAAATGTCCAGCCATTGGATTTTCATGAGCCAGGCTTATTATTTCATTCCGGTATTTAGTGGGGACAACTATTTGATAAATAACCTCCCAATCACTATTGGAGGGTACTTCTGGTGGTCGCCATTTCCTCATAAGCACACCAGATTTTCTGAAATAACCGACAGGGGAGTTTTGGGCTTCAGCCTGTGTTAGAGCCTTTTCACGTGGCTCGGCAAGGTCAGGATCACTTTCCTGTTCCTGAATTAAAGATGTCCGGGAAATGACATTCAAGGAGGTCCCCCTATCACTCTCAGGTGTAGTGGCCTCTTTACAATGTCTGGACGAGTCATCACTTTGACTCAAAAAAGTCTGAGACAAATCAATGTCTTCAGAATCCGTAATTCTGTGACAGTTCTTATCCTCAGCTTTGCTGTTTAAATCAACACAATTGAGGTTGTTATCAACCTCAGTTTTCTTTGCCATGGACCGAGTCACAGCACATGCTGGAAAGGCAAAAGGAAAACATTCCTTCAAATTAATAATACTTTCATCTGTGCTCGGCTTATCCACCACTTGAGGTTCTACAGTGACTTTGTCACCAGCTAAGTCATTTCCCAATAATAAAGAAATACCTTTTACAGGTAGAGTAGGTCTGATTCCTACTGTCACAGTCCCATTTACTAAACTACTTCTTAAATTTATTTTATGAAGTGGGACCTTTAAAGAGTTTGACTCAATACCTGATATTAGAACTTGTGCCCCTGTAGCACTTTCTTCAGAAAATGGCAAAATGCCTTCTAACATTAATGACTGAGTAGCCCCTGTGTCTCTCAGTATTTTTATTGGTAAGGAACAGTGCTTATCCCCATCAAGGGAAACAAAGCCTTCAGAAATAAATGGCTTATAATTTTCTAAAGCATCTTGCTTTATAACATCATTTTCAGGGCATGGTGCACATGCTAGTGCATTCTGTGAAGTAGAGGACTCATTTTTCCTTTTTAACAGCCAGCAATCTGATAGTAAATGCCCTGCTTTCTTACAATAATTACAAGTTTTAGTTGAACTGTTGGGTCGTAATGGTGTAGGGCTGGCATTGGATGACTTATTCTCATTTGGCTTCCTATTAAATTTGGGTGGTGAAAAGTTTGGAGGATTGGAAGGATGATTAGAAGGATGAGTTTTATCTGAAGTAGGTCTAGGTCCACTTTGGAAAGAATTCTTGTGAAGCCAAAAATTTGTAGAGTTACGACTCATTTTATGAGTTAAGGCATAGTCATCTGCTAGTACTGCTGCTCTATTTAATGTGTCAACTTTTTGTTCATCCAGGTGGGCCTTTATATCTGAATGTATCTTTCCTTTAAACTCTTCAATCAGCATCATTTCTTTTAATTTCGAGAAATCTTTCCCAATTTCTTTGGAATGGCACCACCTGTCAAATAAATTTTGCTTTTCTCTGGCAAATTCCACATGAGTTTGATTTTCATTTTTATAATAATTTCTGAACTTCTGCCTATAGGCCTCTGGAACAAGTTCATATGCCTTGAGTATAGCCTCTTTAACAGTATCATAATTATTACTTTGCTCAGAAGATAGAGCGGAATAGATTTCTTGGGCCTTCCCTTTCAAAACACTTTGCAGTAGCAAAGTCCAGACATCCCTTGGCCATTCTAAACTTGTTGCCACTTTTTCAAAATGTGAAAAATATTTATCAACTTCTTTTTCTTGAAAGGGGGGAACTAGCCTAACATGTTTAGTTGCATCAAATCTACTTGGAGAAATTACATTTGAGCCTTGATGTTGAGATTCTAATTCTTTTATTTTTATTTCCTTTTGGGCCTGAATTTCTAATTCTTTTAAGTGCATTTCTTTTTGAGCTTCTATTTCCCTTAATTTTAGTTCCCTTTCTTTTTGAGCCTGAATTTGTTCCCTTTCTTTTTGAGCTTCTAATTCTTTTAATTTTAATTCCCTGTCTTCTTTTTCTTTTTGAGCCTGAATTTGTTCCCTTTCTTTTTGAGCTTCCAATTCTTTTAATTTCATTTCATTTTCCTGCCTTTTCATTTCTTGTTGCATTTCTAATCTCTTTAGTTCCAATTCTAACTTTTTAAGTTCAAGAGCATCAGTAGGTTGTGGTTCAGCGACAGGTGACCCAGACTGAGGCAAAAGACCCTCCTCAATATAATGATTAACAATGAGCTGTTTAAGTTTATGCTTGTTCAGACCAGGGGTGGCAGGTAATTTTAGATACTGAGCAAGTTGAAACAAATCCTCCTTCTTAAGAGATTCTAAAAGGGCCAAACTAGGAGATCTTTCAAATTCAGAAATAAATTCTGTCACAATAAATACCATGATGAAAAGGTTTGCTGGTTCTCAGAATATAAATAATAATACCGAAATTTTCTAAGAAAGTTTAAATGTTTTGAAAGTGAGCCAAAATAATAACTGCAATTTGCAATTTTCTCGTTATCTAATATTCAATCTCGGCAATGAGCCCCCAATTTCTGTTACGGTGTGGAATTATTATTGATATTGGTAACAGAAAGAAATCTGAGAATCAGCAACAATAACTATGAATTTAACTATTCTGAAATTTAATTAAAAAAAATTGATATAAAAAAAAATGATACAAAGATCTTTTACACTAATTGGGTTACAGAAAATAAAAAAAACAATGGTACTTATCAATTATAGAATTAGTCCAAAGTACAGTTTGACTGAATCCAGTAATCGAGTGGTGAAGTATCTTCTGAAGAAGGTTACCAGCTGGTAGATGTAGTATTAAATCCAAGAAGGTCTCTTCAGAAACAGTACTCCGTAGATTTGTAATAAAATTTTCACTTTGAAATTTCAGCAGTCTCCAATAAAATATAATAAAATGCTCCGCAAAATTCAAATGGAGTAAAAATCCAAGAAGTATTGGTGCCACAGGTAATTTCCAAATAATCCAGTAGAATCCTGGCTTTTCACAAAATAATATTATTCTGTTTCACAGAAAGTATAAATTCTCTTTTCCAAGACGAATAGATTCTCTTCAAAATTCTCTTTTGGAATCAATCTCCAAATTCACAAAGAAGCACTGCTTCTATAATAAATGCACTGTTCTGAAACAATAATATTCTCCAATGGAAATAACTGAAGTGAGTCTTTTTGAAAGGCTTTCTAAGAATGAGTTTTTGAATTCTGTTGACAAACATTTATATAGTAACCAGATAGAATGTCCCAGAAGAGTAAGTTTCTGCAATGTTCTATTAGTTTCTGGAGGATTCTGTTAAAGTTCAAGTAAACAAGGTCATTGACCTATTTAAACAATTAAACAATCAACAGCTATATGTACAATATATCAGTGTAACAAAGATGTAAACAAGGTCACTGAGTGCAAAAGGGTTAGACCAGTCAGAAAATGCAGAAATAAAAAAAAATCTTTCTCACATAATTATCAACTTAAGGATATATCAATCTCAATATAATATGGGGGCTATAACAATAACCTATGTTTTTGAGACAAAAAATTAAAAAAATTAGTTATTCAAGAATTTTGTTTGCAAGTGTCGTCTGCTTTTCAGGTGTAGGTAAAGGGTTAAACCCGAATAAATAATTGAATAAACAGAAGGAATATAGGAGCCGATTCTATAAAACAATTGTGAATTGTATTTTCCCAAACTTCTCTCCACATCTGCTCAGTACTTTGTACTGTGATAATAATAATAGTAATTTTAAAGCCTAGAATCCACACACGGTGCTCAATGGCTGTACAATAATTGCATACATACATATACACACATACACATAGATTCTCTCATAGATACATTGATACATGGATCACTATTATCATTTATTGGTGCCCAATGCCACATCAGCAACCAAGGCTATATCGTGGCGATAAGCGACAGAACCTAAAAGAAAACGGGTATTGAATTAAAACGAAATAAAAAAAACAAAAAACAAAACAAACTACTACTTTACCAAAACAAGTATGTGAGTGTAACTTGACGAGTAATGAGGCAATCCTCACTGACTCACACCCACGCACCTGGTAATGTCAGTTTATGACCAAAATTAAAAGACCACTGAAGGAAATGCCTTTTGAAAAAGGTAGGTTTTAGTTCCAGACTTGAATGATTCAAGTGATTTACTATTTTTTATGTCGATTGGAAGAGAATTCCAAAGCCTTGGGCCAGAAACTGCAAAGGCCCTATCACCAGCACTAGTAAATTTAGATACGGGCTGAACCAGATTGAGTTGACCTGATGACCTAAGAGACCTCGGTGGTTTGTGGATGGTAAGCAGATCAGACAGGTAGGATTGTGCAGATCCCGAGATACACCTAAACACCAAAAGGACAATTTTAAATTGAATTCTTTGCTTAACGGGTAGCCAGTGTAACTCAGAGAGTACTGGTGTTATATGGAAGTACTTTTGGTTATGACCCGTGCAGCACAATTTTGGATGTGTTGTAGCTTTTCAAGAATAGATGTATTAGAGCCAATCAGAAGAGAGTTGCAGTAGTCGAGGCGACTGGTAACAAAGGCGTGGACAAGCTGTTGTGACGTCTGCATATCAATGAATGATCGAATTTTGCTAATATTTCTAAAATTAAAAATACACTGTGAGAGACATGTTTGATATGTTCACCAGCGGCCAAATTTTCATCCATGAAATAACCTAAGTTTCGAACACAGCTACTGGGTTTTATCGCAGAACCTCCAATATCGAGGGACAGTTTGGATATTTTTGAAAATTGATGAGGTAGACCTATATATATTACTTCTGTCTTATCATCATTCAGTTTAAGAAAGTTTTTAGTCATCCATGCCTTGATGTCTGAAATACAAAGTTCAATCTTACTGCATGCTTCAGGCTCAAAGGCGTGAGTAAAACTAATATACAGCTGTGTGTCATCCACGTAAAAATGAAAGTCAAAGCCATGGCTTCGGATAATGTCACTGAGAGGTAAGACATAGACAGTGTACAGTAGGGGACCCAACACCGATCCTTGAGGGACGCCAAAATGTAGTGTGACCTTATCTGACGACTCACTGCCAATAAGGACACACTGTGTGCGACCATTAAGGTACGACGAAAACCAATTAAGTGCTCGGTCAGTGAGGCCTATTCTCACTGCCAGTCTTTCAATAAGTATGTTATGGTCTATGGTGTCAAAAGCGGCACTTAAATCCAACAAAACAAGACATGTTAGGTTGTGCCTGTCCGTGGATAGGAGGATATCATTTTGGACCCTAAGACGCACTGTTTCTGTTCTGCAATTAGATCTGTATGCAGATTGGTTAACTTCGGCTAGGCCTTGGGCTGCCAAATGAGAATTCAGCTGAGAAACCACCACATGCTCAATGATCTTTGATGGGAATGGAGGATTAGAGACGGGTCGGTAGTTTTTCAGAACCTCTGGGTCAAGTGTTGGCTTTTTGAGAAGAGGTTTTACTGAAGCATGTTTCATGCTTGTCGGAAAGACGCCAGAGTGGAGGGAGGCATTGACCAGTTTCAAGATCGGTGTAGTTAACACCGAAAGAGATGTTTTTAACGACCAAGTTGGAATGATATCTAGCATGCATTTCTTAGATGGTGCCTTGGATATTAACCTCTGGATATCTGTTGTAGCCAAAGGTTTGAATTGGGACAACTGTGCAACAGCTTTAACACAGGTGCATGGCATGTCGGCCATCTGTCGAAGATCGGATTGTGAGCTTGTATCAAGCGAAGTTCTGATAGTCTCTATTTTTTCAGAAAAGAAAGAAGAAAATCTGTTTGCAAGATCTTTGGATGACGAATGCTCTGGGAGTTCGGTTGTCTTTTGATGATACAGAAGCTTCTCAAGAACGACAGACAGCGCATTATAGGAATTAACATTAGCTGGCAATAAGTCCGAAAAGTATTTCTGTTTTGTGGATTTGACCAGTTAACAATATTTCGCTGGTTGACAAACATCTCTCTGTGAACACATAGTTTCGTTTGCCGCCACTGAAGCTCTAGTTTGCATCGTAAATCTTTTGCACACCTAATCTCATCACTGAACCACTGTGAGCAAGGGCGTATGTTAAAAGTGCATGTTTGCTTAGGCACAAACTTGTCAATAACCTCTTGAAGTGAGCCAGTGAGGATATATTCAATGCCGTCAACAGTTTGCATCTCATTAATTTTAGTTACGGAGACGCAGCAATAGCATCCTCAAACTTAGCAAGGTCAATACTTTGGTACTTGCGGTATGTGACATTCTTCCGGACAGGGGAGGGATGAGGAAGTGCCGAATCGAAGATAATCATAAAATTGTCAGAGATTGCAGGATCAACAATTAATACATTTTTAACAAGATCAGCCTCGGATTCTCTGGTGATCAGCAGATCTGATGTGTGGCCATCTTTATGGGTAGTGCCATTAACATGTTGGCGTAAATTCATTGAATTGATAAGATCACGTAGTTTAGAAGAATCACTGGAAGTTTTCTTCTCCATATGGAAATTGAAATCACCTCCAATGATGAATTTTCCTGGCAGCGCAGTAGGAAGTCTTGGAATTCGCTAATGAACTGGTTGACAGTGAATTTGTTTTTGGAGCTCTGTGGGGGTCGATAAATGACAAAGAGGCGGACTGAGTATGAGTCAATCATTACAATGGTGTCAATGCACTCAGACGTTACCCAAGTCTGAGGTGCCTTACTCTTAACCTTCACAGTGTTATCACAGATTACACTCACACCTCCACCTCGCTGTGACTTCCTGTGGTTGTGTGTAAGAATCTTGCCGTTGGCAATGATCTCACTGACAGTCAATGTGTCGTCTGGAGTTAACAGTGTTTCAGTTATCATGGATATTGAAATATTGTTATCATTGATTGTGTCGAGTAATCTTGCAGTTTTGTGCACTATCGAACGAGCATTCACCAGGCACAACTTGAGATCATTAGATTTGGAATCGGTAGTGACTAAGTTAATAGGGATAAGATTCTAACATTTACAGTTTGGGATTTAAATTGTTTATGTCGTCATTTGCCGCATTTCTTATTTCGTCTCTTATGAAGGATGCCAAAAGATTTAATATTATTTATCACATCATCATTGAGGAGAAGAAAGGAGTTGTAAGTCTTTAGATCACAGTTCTCGAATGATGGTTTTAATGCACGCATTTCCGCAGAAGTGGATTTGAACCCAGAAAATGTGATTTCGGGTGACGAGTGTAGTGGTCATTCTTTGTGTTGTGCGGAAAGCTTGTCGTTCAGCAACAACGCAAGCGCAGACAATGAAACTATTGTTTGTATTGAAAACAATGGAATGAGCGATGCTCAGCGTCTCTGTTTTGATTGAAGGTGAAAAAAGATATATTAAGAGTGCATATAAATCAAAATAAATGTAAACAAAGTTTTTCTTTCCTGATATTCTTGGTAGCATTCCGAACATCATATGTAGAAATAATTCCTGAAAACGATCTTGAAATATGGAAAAAGCAAAGATTTTGATCCACGAACAAATATGCTGCCTACACACAGGCGCATGAATACATGATCTCAAAACAGACAAAGAATTTCGATTGGATTGAGACTGGGTCGCAATCCAGTCGAAATTCTCTGTCTCCTTCCTCCTCATCACACTTTAGAATCTCACCAGGGATGGTGCCAGGATTTCCGTGACACATGGACTACGATCCTGACAGGGGGCTAGAGAGTCTCTGGAACCACTGAACTGACCATGGTTTAGCACGGTTGGAGAAATTTCTGTTTTAATTGGAAGAAGTTGCAGTATCTGTGACTCAAGAGTCTTTGGAAGAGTCAAAGAATTTGCAAAAAACAATTTTGTGGCTAGTGGAACTAGGGTATCAAAAACAGGTGTCGTGGTGATTCGCCACGACACCTGTTTTTGATACCCTAGTTCCACAAGCCACAAATTTAATAAGTATGATATAACTCACAACAGAGACCAGATGTGATGGCCACTGATTGCGTAGAAGGTTTCTGGTATTGGACAAAATAAAACTCTGGCAATGTAATTAACTCCACCTTTGCAATGGTGATTATATACCCATTGGGTTATTCCTACATGTATTGTGCACGGATATCATGTCTTCAGAAGTGTAATGTCTATCTTTATGGTGTTTGCATAATTCTGTCTTCCTGACAAATTTGGGTGATTTTCCTGAAAGAGAGGGGGGTCTAGCCCTGCTCGATGGGGTGGAGGGGGTGGGAATTCTTTACTTTGTAAATCTCTGAGATTGCAAAGTGAGAATTCTGAGTTCCCAAGTCAGAATTCTGAGATTACAAAGTCAGAATTCTGACATTACAAAGTCAGAATTCTGAGCTCTAAAGTCAGAATTCTGAGATTACAAACTCAGAATTCTGACTTCCAAAGTCAGAATTCTGAGTTCTAAAGTCAGAAGTCTGAGTTTATTTTTTTTCATATCATGTCCCAAATACTCTTGCGTACTCTTACCCTTGAATGAAAAATGCTCATTTATAAATAGAACTAGGAACGATGTTTACTGATGCCAGAATCTATTGAATTTTTCATCAGCTCTAGTCATGCCTACTATTTAGCAGCCATAATTTCATTTGATGAGAAATTCAAGATACAGCAGGTAATGAGTTAACCCTTCACCTAACTTAACCCGGCCAGCGCTATTCTAATAAAAAATCACCTATTAATTTTCATTATTTTTTGTCTCAAAAACCTAGGTTATGCCCCCTCATTGGAACGAGTTCATCGAGCTCGTTCCAATAAAGGGTCATAACCTATGTCTTTGAGACAAAAAATAAAAAAAAAATTAGTTATTAAAGAATTGTTTTTTGCAAGTGTTGTCTGCTTTTCATGTTAGGTAAATGGTTAAACCTGTAGTTTTGTTGGCAGAAACTTCACTTCCATTATGCTTTTATTTTATTTTGCAGAATTAACTCTTAGAAGTCTGGAGTCGAGTTTTCTCGCCTGTGATCTAATACTGCAGGTAATCTGGCTGTGGCAGTTCGGATGTCTTTGGGCTGGGGGAGAATTACAGTTAAAACTAGAAGTCCTGTCACGAATTGTGCACTTATCTAGGTTTAATTGCGCATAGGAATTGCATGCAATTGCCATATCGAATAGCATCGAAAGCACGGCAGGTTCTCCTGCTTATCCTGAGCAAACACAGGCAATATTTCTGCCAATGGACCTCTGGATTACCCGGAGGTCCATTGGCTGAAACATTGCTTGTGCATGGGCCATATGGACACAATTTGATATCCTTACTATGGTCATAAGTTAATAACGCGTAGATTAATGCGCGGATCGTTGTGCTATTTGTGCGCATTTCATGACGGGACTTCTAGTTTTAACTAGACACTGAGCAGGTGCTTCTAGTCAAGTGTCGTCTGCCTGAATAGGCAGACGACACTTGAGTAGAAGCAACTTCTTTGCTGTAAGTTTTTCATGGTATGTCATGCTCAATAAATTCATTCTGATTCATAAATCTAAGAGTTAAAGGTCACTCTATATGTGTTTTGATTGAAATTCAATCCTTTCATTGTGGTCATTTGTTTGTTGTTTCACCTATTGAATGACTTGAGTTCCAATGCACACTGTGTGCACTCAACTGACAAAATAAGAATAAGCATGCGAATAGCACAAGATTGCAGCCAAAATTTAAGCTTGCAGAAATGTGTGAAAATTTATACAGCAGTCTGCCACAAGCTTGTGCAAACTTACAAGGGCTAACCAAATGTAAATATATCTATATTGCAAGCTGCATGTCACCTTGTGAGCTTACATGAACACAGCAAGATTGTGATCTGAACAAGCTAACATCAAAAACGTGTTAGCTTTTACTAGTGGTGCATAGTATTAAAAATTGAATACCGATATCAGTATTAATAAAAACACTGCTGCATACCAGAATATACCGTTGTGAATACCAGAATGTATCGGTTTATCAATACACCATACAGCCCTAACTTGTACCAAATTTACTTATTTATTGGTGTTTAAGGTCACATATTTTTGCACAGTGGCTAATCATGACCACAACATGAGTATCAGCTCAAGACCAGGGGTGAGCATTAATAAGCCATGTTGCCCATTTTAGAGAGGGTTTGCACCTCCCAAGCATTGGTCACTGGGTCCTATTTTACCAGTAAAACAGAGCCTGTTTATAACTTGTACCAAAAGCTTACTTTCAAAACAGGCTACAGGTGACTTCACAGGTTTCAATGTAATGTAAGTCAATATTGAAAGCTTGCAATCTAATTAAGCTACAGTACATGTCAAAATAAGTTGTAGGATCACCACTATAAACTATGTATCTTTCTCTTCCTACACTGATAAGACCAGAACCTGACATCATTTTCTGGAAAGCTCTCACTGAGAGCTTTCCAGAAAATGTTTTCAGATTCTGATCTAACACCAATAAGTATTGGCACCACAGGTAATTTAAAAATAATCGAATTTTGCTGAGCATTTTATTGTATTTTATTGGAGACTGCTGAAATTTTTTCTCGTGCGTAAATTATGCAAATTAGACTAACTTTGATGTTTTTTGGTGTTACTTTCAGCACTGTAAGTGCAAATTCCAATATGGCTTGGGCTAGAGGCCGTATTTATGAACCGATCTTTACGAAACTCCTTGGGTACCTTTGTTATCACCATGGGACAAGAACGAGTGTTTTTGTGTCCGGTCCGAAATTCAAGATGGCCGATGGCAGCCATTTTGTACAAAATTTGGTGCAATCAGATTTTTGCACAGAACTTCCATATTAAAGCGCTGATTTGAATAATTTTTTGTGTGAATGTTTAGTACCAGGGGATACATCACATATAATACGGGGTTTTTTCTCGTGCAGAAATTATGCAAATTAGATGAATTTTGATTTATTTAGTGCTACTTATACACAGTAAGTGCACATGTCAATACGGCTCGGGCTAGAGTCTGTATTTATGAACCGATCTTCACGAAATGTCTTGGGTACCTTTGTTATTACCTTGGGATGAGAACGAGTGTTTCTGGGTGCTGTCCAAAATTCAAGATGGCTGCCAGTGGCCATTTTGTACTGAAATTAGGTCTAATCAGTTTTTTGTATACAACTTCTATACGGCTCAGGCTAGAGGCCGTATTTATAAACCGATCTTTACGAAACTTCTTGGGTACCTTTGTTATCACCGTGGGATGAGAACGAGTGTTTTTGGGTGTGGTCCAAAATTCAAGATGGCCACCAGCAGCCATTTTGTACCAAAATTAGTGCAATCAGTCTTTTGTACAGAACTTCTGTTTGAAAGTTCTGATTTGAATAAATTTTTGTATGAATGTTTAGTAACATGGAATACATCACATATAGTACAGGTTTTTTTCTCGTGCAGAAATTATGCAAATTAGATGAACTTTGATTTATTCAGTGCTACTTATACACTGTAAGTACACATGTCAATACGGCTCGGGCTAGAGGCTGTATTTATGATCTGATCTTCACAAAACTTCTTGGGTACCTTTGTTATCACCTTGGGACGAGAACGAGTGTTTCTGGGAGCGGTCCAAAATTCAAGATGGCTGCCAGTGGCCATTTTGTACCGAAATTAGGTCCAATCAGTTTTTTGTCACAACTTCTACACAGCTCATATTTGTGAACTGATCTTCACGAAACTTCTTAGGTACCTTTGTTTTCACCTTGGGACAGGAATGAGTGTGTTTTGGGGTGCCTTTGTTATCACTGTGCTATGAGAACAAATATTTTGGGGTTCAGTCAGACCCACTCTGGGACTCAAAGATTTCTTTTCTAGTTTAGCATCTGACTGTCACCCACCTTTACAATACTTTACCTATACATTTGTTACAGGCTACGGTCAGTATTTATGTACAGACCGTTACAATACTTTATATGTACCTTTGTTATCAGGTCATTACCTAGATGTTTGTCATTGCTTTGTCACATACTATACATGTACATGTCTTTGTCTTGACAAGTTGAGCTACAGTGTCATTGACACTTTCATATTATTTTTTTTAATTAAATTTCAGAATAGTTAAATTTCTAGTTATTGTTGCCGATTCTCAGATTTCTTTCTGTTACCAATAATTTTATTATTTCCACACAGTAACACTTGGTTCTTGTAGTGAAGTTTAGGCCGCAATAAAAAAATTTCCTAGATTTTCATCCCCGCCCATCCCTATTTTTTCAAGCTGTCCCAATCTTTTTTATTAGCATATTACAAAATTTTGTCATATCGCCCCCTTTTGGATAACCACGAAAAATTTACTCTTTTTATAATTTTCCCTTTGTTGATAATTCAAACCCTTGACATCATTTCTTAGGAAGCTCTCCGGGAGAGCTTCCCAAAAATTGATGTCAAGTGGTGGGATTATCAACTGAGTGAAATGTGATCATAGTTTTCTTATGGTTATCCTACAACTTATTTCTGCTGGTACTGTATAGATGACCAGTCCTGGAAAAGAGACAGGTGCGAGTGCAATTGCTCCCGTCAACACCCGTGATTTCTATTTTACGGGAACTAAAAATGCACTTGTTGAAAAATATTGTGGAGCACTAATATACTGTGAGGGCATATAAATGTGTGTTGTTTTGAGAAAGCAGCACACTGTGGCCAATGGCAAGTTACTGTCATAATTCAGCAATTCCTTATACATTGAACCCTTTGAACACTAGTGGTATCTGTCATGCCAGTTCAGTGGCAGCAGTTAGAAGAGTCCATATTCATTATTTGGGATAGACCAATCAACATATTCAATGTGCAGCCTTTGGGCTACACGTTGAAAATACTAATTGGCCTACCCCACACATTTACTGAACAGCCATCCTATTTAATGATGTTATCACGTATCATGTTCCTGGCTGTAAAAATGGCTGCTCGGGTTCATGGGGTTAAGGTTTCTGGTGTTTCGTGACAGTGTTCCCTCGATAATTCATATACTAACATTTTACTGGTGCAATTTTCTCTGGTCTCTGATTTCACAGGGGACTTAAAACTGCACCTGTCAATTTTGTTCATTTCCAGCACTGGATGACCCAAGTACCTTTTGGTGCCATTCAGGGACACTTAAATTTTATTCCCACTTAGCTGAGTAATCCCTTGTTAGAAGGTTTTAGACTTGGTGTGTTCTCAAAACGTCAAGAAACTAAAATTCACACCTCGGTAAGTTTGTTTTGGTACAGACCTGGCATTCTTAAAAATGCGGGAGGGCTAAAAATCGCTCTCCTCACATGGCCAAGGGGAGCGATTAGCTCTCCTCAAGCTTACAAAAGCTAAAAGTGGCAAAATGAAGTTGTACTATTACTTGGTAAGGCCCGGAGGAGCGGGAGGGCAGTTTGTCTGTATCGCAGAGACCACAAACATAGCAGAGATCTGAAAACCTGTGGATTTTAGGAATAAACTGTTGTGGTATAATCATTATTTTCTAAGGCTGGGCGGGCTATTTTTCACCCTCCTCAATTTTTTTAAGGCGAGCAGTAGGCGAGCGAATAAATCGCTCTACTGAAAATGCCAGGCCTGTTGGTAGTCATCTCATCAGTGGTCACTGATGAGATGTTTCTGCATTCAGAGATCAATTAGAGATTCAGACGGTGGGTTTTCTGTGTTCGGTGAACAGAGTTTACTGAGTTGTATAAGATATATATAGTACGTGGAGAGTGGATTGTAACTAAATCACCCAGGGAGTAGAATTATCACTCAAAATATCACTTTCAAATTCTGTTCATGTGGATAAAAAATACAAGCATAACCCGTAGGTCCATTGGCTGAAACTTTGTTTGTGCTTGTTATGCTTTGCAACAAATTTGCAATTATTGCTTGGGTGGAATCACCACACTGCAGGTGATTTAGTGATAATACACTCCCCATGTACTCTATATACGTACAAGTCTTTGGTATCCATACCAATTTTCTGAAGATAATCAGAGGTTAAAATTGTGAAGCAAACAAAGACGCGCTTCTCAAGCTTTACAATCATTCAAATGTCAGTGAGAATTACAGAAACCCATGGTTATTCCCCACGGTTATAGACCCTTCCCACAAAATACTCGATTCTAATTTGACATAGACTGTAGCCTTAAGCCTATTGTTCTTTTGTGTAAACACGCCGGTACACATTTTCATTTTTTCGACGTTTTGAGATACAGCCTTAGACTCATATCACCTGCCCCCAAGCCACCAGTTCCTAGGGCTGTTCTAGTATATCCAGTCTCCAGGTTAAATAAAAAATAAAATTCACCCGCCCGCCCCAGTTTGGAAAAGAAGTTGGATGAAAATCTAGGAATTTTTTTATTGCGGCCTCATAGATAATATTTCATAAATATAAGAATAAGATACTAAAAGATTCATTGCTGGATCTTGAGAGCAGGTGTACCGTATCCGAAAAGTCTGTGAACAATATTTTAACCAGTTTATTTTTATTTCACATGCGCAACAACAAAAAACGGTATCAAATAATTGTAAATTGAGTTGTCTTGTTTTTTTTATGTTACATTTAGTTACATAAAACATAAATATTTACAAGTAATGTGTCAGAATAATTTTTTTTTATTCACATGTAGAATTAATTATGCAAGTAATTAAGTTTAATTATTTTACAAGGATTGGTGAGCAAATAACATATGTGGAATTAATTATTTACATGTAGAATTAATAATGCATGTACATGCAATGGGGGTATAATTACCTTCAGCAATAGCTCTTGTTGACAGAATATTTTTCTAAGGTACAGTGGAAGAGTCACCTCTAGTTTTACATGTGTTTATCCCATAAAGTTTTTCTGTTATCTCTGGATCAATATAATCACGAGTTGGGATAAAACTTTAACCCTTTACCTAACACGAAAAGCAGACAACACTTGCAAACAGAATTCTTGAATTACTAAATATATTCATTTTTTGTCTGAAAAACATAGCTTATGACCCCTCATTGGAACGAGCTCCATGAGCTCGTTCCAATGAGGGGTCATAAGCTATGTTTTTCAGACAAAAAATGATGAAAATTGAATGGTGATTTATGTAAATAGCACTGGCCAGTTTTGGTCGTTACATTGGTTAAAAGGGTTAATATGGATTGTTTTTCACTTTAACACTGGCGCTACAATAATACAACAGAATTTTCTTCAATCACTCAGTTTTTCTCTTCTTTAATTATGAATTTAACCAATTATATCTTGTTTGACAGAGTGCACTCAGCTCTGTCAAACAAGGTATATTTGATTAAATATCAAAGTGCATTATGGGAAATATTTGCTGTTGAAAACTTTCCATTTTGTCAGAGTGCAGAGGGTGAATGGAACTTTGCTTAGTAATGTCTTTGCGTAGGTTGTAATGACAATGGTGACATCAGAGATACACTAGATAGAAACTTCTTTGTTAAATGTTCAGAGAAAATTTATGACACAGAACAACATTGTGGTATGAGATTAAAAAAGAAGTTTATCACTAGCTTGTCATTCAAATCTATTTACATTCGACTTGTTCCTCCTGTAATGGGTGTTCGGCCGAGCGGCCATGTGGTGTCTGTGGATCATGGTCATCCACTTTCTGGGCGTCAGTTAACCGTGTCGTTCGTTCTCGTGGCCATGCCTGCCGCTCCCGCGGGAAAGGAGAACGTGGTCATTCGGGGGCTCCCGAGCCGACCTTGTCTGGTGAGAGTTATTCCTCCTCCGTGGGGGATATGCAGTCTTTTCCTGTGGTGGATACTGCAGGAGCAGTTGAGTGTTCTGGTGAAGAGGTGCCTGGTTGCAGGACTACGGTCCCCCTCCAGTCGACATCTGAGGCTGTCACTTGGGTTGTGACTCCTCCTTCGGAGCCGAGCAGGTGTGCTCTCTCCACTATTCCACCAGCCTCAATGACTCCCGACGTATCTACTACTACTACTGGTCTGTCTGCTTCGTCGTCAGTTTCAGCCGGCCTCGGCTTTTCGCTGCAGGGGACTGCAGGAATGTCTGGTACTGTAGATGTGGGATATTGTGGGATATCGGCATCAGCCTTCCCTGACTTCAACTCGGTGAAGTTGGAAGGGGCTGCCGGCCGAACCCATCTCTGTGGTCTCTACGCCGTCGAGCATCACAGTTGTGTCTTTGGATTCGGATGTTCTTAGTGGAGACACTATAAATTCCGTGGCGTTTCCGTCCACTCATTCTGGCCACACGACCAGTTTTGGGGGACCAACGCCTTTTGTGCAGCCTGGACCTTCTGCCCCACAGAGGTCCGCGGTGACTCTCATGAGTTCTCGCTATATTGATCCTGGGGATGCCACGTACCCCTATACACGTCTGCCTTCAGATGTTTCGGCTGCCGCCCGTCGTCCCGCGTCGGGTGTTTTGGAGGATCGTGACCCTTCGCTGGTTAAGAGGGTCAGAGGTGAAGCCACTTTGCCGGTTCGCTCCCCTGTCGAACCGGCCAGTACGGGCAGTGAGCTTAGGGAGGCCCTCTCCTTACTCACTCAGGTTCTATCAAAGAGCCTTCCTGTTGCTTCCAGCGAGGCAACGAGTGGTTTCCAGGCGCCTCCTATGGCGCCGCCTCCCGGGATTGGAAACAGGCCAGTTTCTGATTCCCCTGGTGTCCCGACACCATGGGAGGCGTCGGCTGGTTTGCCCACGATGGGCTATGTGTCTTCCGACTCTGGGGAGGAGTCCGACATGCTTGATGTTGAGGGCCAGCAGTCTTGGGACTTGGGGGCAGCTCTTGACTTTGTGTTTGGGTTTCTGCCTGATCTCAAACCTACTAACCAGCCGACAGTGTCAGCCAGGCCGCGATCATCGGTCGCGCGCCTACAGCCTATGGAGCAACCTGCTTCTGGGCGCCTTCGACAGTGCCAGTCGGTACAGGTGGTTGAAGCTTTTTCAGCCATGGACTCCAAGCTGAATTCCAAGGCTCTGAAGTCTTCGTTCTTCACCAGGGTTGACACCTTTTTGCCTCCTGTGCGTTATCGTTCCTACAATTTCGCCAATCCGTCGGTCTGCCAGACTTTGACGGTTCTGGATCAGGACTCCACTTCCCTTGGGCTTTCAAGCCCAAGTCTGCCGTCATTCCAATGACGACTCTGGAGTCCACGTTGGGCTTATCTAGAGAGATGCTTGGCATGCTTTCTCTCTCAGATCACGTCGTCTCAGCTTTGGCTGCTTATCTGCCTCCAGATAAGTTTGACGAGGTACAGGCTCCTTTGTGTGTGCTGTCCAAGGCACTTATGCATCTTACTCACACGCATGCCTGTAACACGGCTAATCTGGAATTAGTTTGAAGGGACCCTGTGCTTGACACAGAACGATCCCTTCCCGAGGAGCAGCGTGCTGCTCTTCGATCTGCTTTTTTGGCAGGTCCGCAACTTTTCCATGGTTCCGTGTCGATGGTCCGGGATGACGTCCTACGTCATTCCAAAGATCAGCTGCTGTTTCGTCAGCTTGATCAGCCTTCTAGGGGAGGTAAGGGCCATTCCAAGCCTAACAAGTACCCTTCTGCTTCCTCTGTGAAGCAAAAGGCTGGTCCTTCTGCCGCCGCCTCTACTTCTTACTCAAGGGGTAAGGGTAAAGGTTGGCAGAATCGAGGGAAGTCTCAGGATTCTTCATTTAGTAGAGGAGGTGGTTTCTCCTCTCGCGGGCCTCGTCGGGGCTCGAAATGATGGTTCTCACCTCGACTCGTCCCAGGTTGGAGGAAGGATAGCAGAGTTCGCAGACCATTGGGCCACCATCACATCCGATCCGTGGGTGTTAGATGTTGTTCGGTCCGGGCTGTGAATATCCTTCCGATGGCACCCCACTCTGTCCAGGGTGCCTCTTCCAACCAAAGTTCCTTCAGACGTTTTACGTCGGGAACTTTTGTCCACGGAGATTGGCAATCTCCTGGCAAAGGGGGCGATCGAGGTCATCAAGAACATTCAGTCAGTGGGTTTCTATTCCCGCCTGTTCTTGGTGCCGAAGAAGGACGGCCGACTCCGACCGGTTATCGATCCGAGTATCCTGAACCAGTCTATCATTGCTCCCAAGTTCAGCATGGAGACTTTCAGGTCGGTCCGCCAATCAATTCACCAGGGAGATTTCGCTGCCAGCATCGACCTGCGAGACGCTTACTTCCACGTTCCGATGCATCGGGCGTCACGGAAGTATCTCAGGTTCGCTTTTCTGGGGCGAGTTTACCAGTTCAAGGCCATGCCTTTCGGCCTCAATCTGGCTCCTTGGGCCTTCACCAGACTGATGTCGCATGTGATAGCGTTCCATCGCACACAGTCCAGGGTGACTACTTCGGCATATCTGGACGATATTCTCCAGAGGCATTCCAATGCTGCCTTACTGGAGTCGGATGTCGCCACTCTGTTGAGCTTGCTCACGTTGCTAGGATTCAGAGTCAACGAGGAGAAGTCAGACCTGGTCCCTTCTCAGTCGTTTTGTCATCTGGGGATGGCTTTCCAAACCCAATTCAATTTGGTAGCGGTTCCCCAGGCCAAGGCTGTGATTCTCTCAGCTTTTGCTCTGACTCTGTCCCAGTCCGCGTCTGCGACCGCTCGGAGTTTTCTCCGGCTGATCGGTCTCTGCGGTTCGGTGACGGATCTCATTCCTCTAGGTCGACTGCGTGTCAGACCTCTCCAACACTTTCTGCTCAGTCGTTGGAGGCCGAATGTAGATTCTCTGGATCAGGTGCTTCCGTTTCCAGAATCTCTGTATCCTCACCTTCTTCCCTGGACAGATGTTCAGTGGATTACGCAGGGTGTTCCATTGGACTTACCCACGTCCAATCACGTTCTGACGGCAGATGCCAGCGATCTCGGATGTCGTGCGACATTGGATCCTCTCGGTCTTTCTCTACACGGGACGTGGGACCAGGATCAAGCAGCTCTACACATCAACCAGAAGGAGCTTCTTGCTCTTCTTCTGAGTTTCAGGCAGTGGATCCCTCACCTGTCGAATCGCCAGGTCCTTCTGCTGTCCGACAATTCGACAGTGGTTGCTTCCATTCGGAACCAGGGCGGCACGCACTCGGTTCCGATGTACGAATTAACTCGGGATCTTCTACTGCTCGCTCAGGATGTTCACGCCGGAGTGGTTGTTCGTCACATTCCCGGTCGTCTGAACGTCCTAGCCGACTCCCTGTCCCGACAGGGCAGGGTTATTTCCACCGAGTGGATGCTCCACAGGGCAGTGTTCCAGTCGCGTTGCAATCTCTGGGGATGTCCCCACATCAACCTCTTTGCGACTCGTTGGAACCATCAGCTGGACACTTTCGTGTTCGTGTCCCCGTGTCCAGATCCTCTGGCTTTTGCCGTTGACGCTCTGTCACTCGATTGGAACGGTCTAGTCAACTACGCCTTCCCGCCGGTTCTGATTCTACCTCAGATTCTAGCCAAAATTCGAACCTGCAGTTGTCGAATCATTCTGATCGCTCCCCTGTCGCCTCAGCGGGTCTGGATCAATCAGCTCCGCTCGCTGATGGCGGCGGTTCCGGCACGTCTCCCACTATGTCGCGACCTTCTTTGTCAAGGTCGCCCGAGGAGGTTTCACGTCGACCCAACTTCATTGTGCCTTCACGCATATCTTTTGTCAGGTCCTGTCTCCTCCGTAGAGGTTTTTTCGAGACGAGCAGTGGAGTGCATTTCTTCTTCAAGGAGGCACTCCAATGGTTTATCTTATGCAGCTAAATGGAAAGTCTTCTGTCGATGGTGTGCTGTTCACTCTGTTGATTATGCCGATCCTTCGATTTCACAGATTCCGGAGTTTCTGGTATATCTGTTTGATTCTCGGGGTCTCCAGCCTGTTACCATCAAGGGTTACAGGTCCATGCTTTCAGAGACTTTTTCTTATGTGGGGAAGCGTCATATCGGCACTAATCCTTACCTCTCCAAGCTTGTTCGGCACTTTTCTTTGAAAAGGCCTCAGACTTTGCAGCTTACTCCACGATGGAATCTTTCATGGGTGCTGCTTTGCTTGGGGGGGGGGGGGAACCTTTATCCCAGGTGGATATGCATTTTCTCACATATAAGACGGCTTTTCTGATGGCATTTGCTTCAGCCAGACGGGTTAGTGAGCGTCACGCCCTCTCGGTTGACCCGGCCTTTTTTAGGAGCTCTCCCAACAGTGTTACTTTTACCACTGATTGCTCTTTTTTGGCCAAGAATCAGTTACCAGATACTACTCCTCCTCCTATCTGTATCAGGGCTCTTCCTTCTGTTGAGGGTAATCGCCCTTTGCTCTGTCCGGTCCGCGCTATTCGCATTTATCTCGATCGGACACGTTTCATACGGAAAGGCAGGAAACGTTTTTTTCTGTCTCTTATTCCGGGTCGACAGAAGATCTCTCCTCATTCCATTTCTCGATGGATTTGTCTTGCTATTCGTACGGCTTACGGTCGTTTAGCAGCTGGCGATTGTATTATTCTAACTCCGTCAAGTTGTCGGATGTTATGCAGGCAGCCTACTGGAGAAATGCCTCTACTTTCTCCACCTTTTATCTGCGCCAGTTGCAGGAGCAGTCGGAGGACCTTTTTGCCCTGGGTCCTCTTTCTTCTGCTCAGGCTGTTGTCTGCCATAGCCATTAGGCTTCTTGAAGGTCAGTTTCAGGCTTGTGCATTTACTGCCCTTTTTCTGTCTGTGTGTCACACAGGCCCATATGTCTTCTTTCATTGTCCTTTACCAATGATTGCGGCGTTATGGTTGATAAGCCTCGGGACCTCGTCCTTCTGCTTCACGTTTCCAGTGCACTGGGGTTATGTGTGGGTTGGTTATGCGATTCCCTCCAGCCTATTGTCTATTCAGCCTGTAGTAAACAATTGTGAGTAGGTTGATAAGAAATCTAAATTTTATAGTAAATTTCCTTTCTTATTATACCTACCACAATTGTTTACATGGAGGTCCTCCCGTCTTCTTTACGGGTAAAGAATCTTTCCTCCCCACTGATCACATAACTCTTAACGTTGACGGATTCAAAAAGAATGAGTCTTTAGAGACGGTATATGCGCACTGGCAACGGAAGTCGTGTAGTTGTACTTGGGAGAGAGCGTCCCGTACTGGGTCTGCGCCGGTTGCACACGACCCAGTTATGGCTTATTTTTTCTTGGTGCTTTTGCACCACTTTTCTTTCCCAAATTGCTTGGGAAAGACAAAAATAGAGAGTATTTTATCCGAGTTAGGGACTTCCACTGTAGTGCAAGCCTGTAGTAAACAATTGTGGTAGGTATAATAAGAAAGGACATTTAATATAAAATTTAGATTTCCAGCACTTTGTGGGTAAATGGACAACCTTTATTGGGAATGAGGTGTAAATGCCTCGGGTTTGGTCTTAGAGCACTAAATTTTTTAAAATGTGGGGGTGGGTCTAGTCCTAATGAGGACCCTCTGGTCATTGTCCCCTCCTCCCACTTTGTGAAGGAAGTGGAAATGACCAGAGGGGCCTAGTTAGAATTGAGGAGGCCCCAAACCCCACACAAAGACCAAAGACCTTATCATATATATCATCCCTCACTCCCCCTGCCACCCCCCCCCCCCCAAAAAAAAAAGAAAAAAAGGGCTAGGGCACCCCCGTGTTCGGGAATCCTAGCTATGCGTTTGGTTCATGTAATAATGTCATATAAATGAACAGCAAATTTCTCAGAAACTTGCTGTATTTATCACATAACAATATTGCCAATTACTTATACTTTGGTACCCCTATAGGTTAGCTAAAACACTGTCAGGGCAGAAACAAAGTATGCAAGTGGAGTATGCAGGCTGCAAGCCGAGAGGTCCTCGGTTCGAATCCCACCTGCGGCAACCGCGTTGTGTCCTTGGGCAAGACACGTCATCTCCATTGCCCGCGTGGGGGCACGATGACGCCATGTACTAAGGCGTACTGCACGTCGATGGTACGCATGTCTTCAACCAATCTAACCCTGCCTGTGCTGCTGTGCGGAGTTACGATGTTGGGGAGCTGACAGCTGCTCGTCGTTGCTCGGTGGTTCTCTCCGGGTACTCCGGCTTCCTCCACCCGTAAAACTGTCACGGTCATGATTAGCCATTGTGCATAAATATGTGACCTTAAACATCAATGAATCAATAAATAAATAAATGCAAGTGGAGTATATATCCACAAGCGCAATTGACACCTTTTGTCCAGTTCATTTAATTTTGAAAAGTACAAATCACAGTCCATGGTATTTAATTTGAGCCCCCAATCAACAAAAAAACAATCAGTCAGGAGTAGGAATACAGTGAATTAAGTAGGGATCTGGTTACAAAAGCTTACCATCCAATTTAATTAGCAGAGGGTCAATTCACCAAATTGCCAGGGGAACTTATTTTGAAGTGCCAAAGTAATAGGAATTGACAATATTATGTTATGTGATAAATACAGCAAGTTTCTGAGAAATTTGCTGTTCATTTATGACCTAACATAGGATTGACCCAGTGGGGTATAGAAAAAAAAACTAGAAAATTGATTGATTGAAAATGGGCGAAGCTACTTTTTTAGCTCAACTTTGGCGAAGCCAAATTTGAGCTTTTGTCATGGCCCGTCATCCGTCTGCCATCTGTCCGTACGTCAACAATTGGATACGGCTCGGGCTAGCGGCCGTATTTATGAACCGATCTTTACGAAACTTCTTGTGTACCTTTGTTATGACTGTGGGACGAGAACGAGTGTTTTTGGGTGCGGTCCGAAATTCAAGATGGCTGCCAGCCGCCATTTTATACCGTCAATGCAGAAATCTGTTTTTTGTACAGAACTTCCATATGAAAGCTCTGATTTGAATAATTTTTTGTATGAATGTTTACTACCATGAGATACATTACATATCATATGGGTTTTCTCGTGCTTAAATTATGCAAATTAGACTAACTTTGATTTATTTAGTGTTACTTTCAGCACTTTCATTGCAAATGCCAATACGGCTCGGGCTAGAGGCCGCATTTATGAACCGATCTTTACGAAACATCTTGGGTACCTTTGTTATCACCGTGGGACGAGAACGAGCGTTTTGGGGTCCCGTCCGAAATTCAAGATGGCCACTGGCAGCCATTTTGTTCAAAATTAGGAGCAATCAGATTTTTGCGCAGAACTTCCACATGAAATCTCCGATTTGAATAATTTTTTGTATGAATGTTTAGTACCATGGGATACATCACATATAATACAGGTTTTTTTCTCGTGCAGAAAGTATGCAAATTAGACGAACTTTGATTTTTTCAGTGCTACTTAAACACACAGTAAGTACACATGTCAATACGGCTCAGGCTAGAGGCTGTATTTATCAACCAATGTTCACGAAACTTCTTGGGTACCTCTGTTATCACCTTGGGATGAGAACGAGTGTTTCTGAGTGAAGTCCAAAATTCAAGATGGCTGCCAGTGGCCATTTTGTACCAAAATTAGGTCTAATCAGTTTTTTGTACACAACTTCTATACGGCTCAGGCTAGATGCCGTATTTATGAACCGATCTTTACGAAACTTCTTGGGTACCTTGGTTATCACCGTGGGATGAGAACGAGTGTTTTTGGGTATGGTCCAAAATTCAGGATGGCCACCAGCAGCCATTTTGTACCAAAATTAGTGCAATCATTCTTTTGTACAGAACTTCTGTATGAAAGTTCTAATTTGAATAAATTTTTGTATGAATGTTTAGTAAAATGGAATACATCACATACAGTACAGGTTTTTTTCTCAGGCAGAAATTATGCAAATTAGATGAATTTTGATTTATTTAGTGCTACTTATACACTGTAAGTGCACATGTCAATACGGCTTGGGCTAGAGGCTGTATTTATCAACTGATCTTCACGAAACTTCTTGGGTACCTTTGTTACGAGAACGAGTGTTTCTGAGTGAGGTCCAAAATTCAAGATGGCTGCCAGTAGCCATTTTGTATCGAAATTAGGTCCAATCAGTTTTTTGTCACAACTTCTATGCAGCTTGTATTTATGAACTGATCTTCCTGAAACTTCTTGGGTAACTTTGTTTTCACCTTGGGACAGGAATGAGTGTGTTTTGGGGTGCCTTTGTTATCACTGTGCTATGAGAACAAATATTTTGGGGTTCAGTCAGACCCACTCTGGGACTCAAAGATTTCTTTTCTAGTTTAGCATCTGACTGTCACCCACCTTTACAATACTTTACCTATACATTTGTTACAGGCTACGGTCAGTATTTATGTACAGACCGTTACAATACTTTATATGTACCTTTGTTATCAGGTCATTACCTAGATGTTTGTCATTGCTGTGTCACATACTATACATGTACATGTCTTGACAAGTTGAGCTACAGTGTCATTGACACTTTCATTATTACTGAATTTTCCATGATTAAGTTTGATAGCAGTAGAGCCAAATCAGAAAGCATTGTAACAAAAACAAAATACAAAATTAAACCTGATATGACAAAAAATTTTCAAGTGATATATACAACAAGCCGAAGATGGGCGAGTCATATGCCAAAGATGGTTCCTGTGGTTCACAGTGCCATTGGAATTGAGAGATGAGCAATTTTCTCCAGATAAAACATGCAATGTGAAACAGGGGACCATCAGCATCTACACTGGTTAGAAAGACATTAGGTGCACTTTTCCAGTTATCCACTGAGACCTAAAAAAATTTATTTACACAGATGTACATGTATTCAGTTATACTTGTATGTAGAATTGTTCAGTTTTTTGGGCATCTCCTGAAAATCTCATTTGAGGATAACATTGCCTGTAGATTTATATTGATGGAAATGAAATGATTCACAATTTCCCATGTGATTCCTGGGAAGTGAGGCAGTGCTTGTTTACTGTGGTAAACAAACTCTTTTACTGGAAAAACAGGACCCAGTAACCAATGCTTGGGGTTGAAGTCCTCTATCCCCGTGGGAACCCTGGGAAGTGAAGCACTGCCTGTTTTACTGGTAAAATAGGACCCAGTCACCAATGCTTGGGAGGTGCAAACAGTCTCTAAAATGGGCAACATGGCTTATTAACGCTCACCCCTGGTCTTGAGGTGATACTCATGTTGTGGTCATGATCAGCCATTGTGCAAAAATATGTGACTTTAAACACCAATAAATAAATAAATAAATAAATAAATAAATAAATAAATAAATAAATAAATATGAAGTCCTCTAACATGTGGCAACATTATAAACAATTAACCAAACTTTACTTTATATTCATGTTGCGGTCACGATTAATTAGCCATTGTGTGACCTTGACTCTTAACCCGCAGAGTATTTTCAAGATATTTTTCAGCAAATCTAGTCATGGCTGCTGTTAAGCAGCCATGACTAAGTTTGATGAAAAATTCATAGGAATCTATCCCAAGAAATCATTGGCAAAGAAATCTATTCAGTCTGCAGGGAGGAAATTTGATTAAATATACCCAAATTATACTAATTTTAGTAGCAAGAGAAATCCTGTGTTGGGCTGGAATATCTGCCAGCGGCATGCAATGAGTTAAACACCAAAAAATAAATGATTCACAATTATTTTTATATTTATTAGAACAAAGTCAATGGTCATGATTTTGTATTGCTTTTCACACATTTTTACAGACAGTTTTCCTTAGTGCTATTAGTTGAATTGGGATTTTATTTTGACCCGATTAGAATTCCATGACTCCTTTTGTGATCAAAGTGCTGTAAATATGATTCCTTTTAGCCCTTTGGTCCCTGATGGTATTTTCTATGCTAGTTCAGAGCCATCAACTGGTAGAATCTATATTCATTACTTGGGTCAAGACCAATCAATATTGATTGGTCTCCAATGCAAATTTCACTATAAGCAGCTATATGTACTTTATGAATTCCAGTCATATCTCATTCCTGGGCTGGAAAAGCAGCCTTTCAGGTTCAGAGGTTTAACCCTTTACATGTACCTAACATAAAAAGCAGACGACACTTACAAAAAAAATTCTAGAATAATTAATTTTTTTCATTTTTAGCTCAACTTTGACGTAAGTCAAATTTGGTCTTGAGGTGATACTCATGGCCCGTCATCCATCTGTCTGTCTGCCTGCCTGTCTGTCAACAATTCAATATGGCTCGCGCTAGAGGCTGTATATATGAACTGATCCTTACGAAACTTCTTGATTACCTTTGTTATCACCATGGGACGAGAGCGGGTGTTTTTGGGTGCAGTCCAAAATTCAAGATGGCCACCAGCAGCCATTTTGTACCTTAGTTAGTGCAATCAGTTTTTTGTACAGCACTTCTGTATGAAAGTTCTGATTTGAATAAATTTTTGTATGAAAGTTCAAAATTCAAGATGGCCGCCAGCAGCCATTTTGTACCGTAGTAAGTGCAATCAGTTTTTTGTACAGAACTTCTGTATAAAAGTTCTGATTTGAATGAATTTTTGTATAAATGTTTAGTAACATCAAATACATCACATATAATACAGGTTTTTTTCTCATGGAGAAATTCTGCAAATTAGATGGACTTTGATTTATTCATGTTTAGTAACTTGGAATACATCACATATAATACAGGTTTTTTTCTCGTGCAGAAATTATGAAAATTAGATGAACTTTGATTTATTCAGTGATACTTATAACAGTAAGTGCACATGTCAATACAGCTCGGGCTAGAGTCTGTATTTATGAACCGATCTTCACAAAACTTCTTGGGTACCCTTGTTATCACCTTGGGACAGGAATGAGTGTTTTGGGGTGCCTTTGTTATCACTGTGCTATGAGAACAAATGTTTTGGGGTTTATTCAGACCCACCCTGGGACTCAAAGATTTCTTTTCTAGTTTAGCATCTAACTGTCGCCCACCTTTACAATACTTTACGTATATATTTGTTACAGGCTATGGTCAGCATTTATGTACAGACTGTTACAATACTTTATATGTACCTCTGTTATCAGGTCATTACCTAGGTGTTTGTCATTGCTGTGTCCCATACTAAACAAGTATATGTCTTACGTAAGTTGAGCTACAGTGTCATTGACACTTTCATTTGTCTCAAAAATATAGGTTATGACCCATTGTTGGAACAAATTTTTTTTTGCCCAATAGATTAAATGTCCATATTGGATGGACTAAGGCCAAATAGGTCTGTAAACAAAGGAAACAGGGGTGTGTCAGGGTAATTTCTTGACAGCTTACAAGATTTTTTATTCAATTAACAGAAGATTATTATATAGCCTATATTCAATTAATAGGTCAAATTTGTACTGGAGGTATGGTAAATGATTTTGTGTTGAAAAATTATATTCAATTAACAGGGGTACTCAGTTAAGAGTTATCCAATTAAGTGGGCTCCACTGTGTTAAAATTTTGGCCAGTTATGGATTTAGTTCAATTTTCCAGAATTTTTTATGAAATCTACATGCAGCCGAGGTTGCTTCGTGAAAATTTAAAAGTACTTTGCAGATCTAGCATTTTACAGATATTCAAAACTAGGGCTGAAACTGTTAGCTCATTTTTGCAACTGACTCAAAACTAGGGCTGAAACAGTTAGCTCATTTTTGCAACTGACTAACCAAGAACTACATGTATAACCGGATAATATCCGGTGGCGGTTATCCATGGCCATTATTTCACCGAACATGGGATCAAAACTAGAGAAATTGGAAAGCAGTTTTCTCAGAAATTATTTTGCATGTATACAAACAAATGTTGTTGAGTACTCAACAATGTTCGTTTGTATACATACTACGTAATAGTTTCTACAATTAGTCAGGACTCATGGAAATTGCCTATCATTAAAGAAGTCTTGAACGCCAAAGTCGATTATTTCTCAATATATACAACGCAGCTTCGTGGTGTAATCTATCTCAAATGAGGGACGGCAGATTTACTATGTTTTAACCATGGAATGATGATCACTATCGATATTTTAAATAACCGGTTGATGATTTTTCTAATCGGTTAGGTATTAACTGGTTCCGATTGTCCACAGAGGACCATGATGACGCCATGTACTAAGGTGTTCTGCACGTCGATGGTGTGCATGTCTTCAACCAATTTAACCCTGCCTGTGCTGCAGTGTAGAGTTACGATGTTGGGGAGCTGGCAGCTGCTCATTATTGCTCTGTGGTTCTCTCCGGGTACTCCGGCATCCGCCACCTGTAAAACTGTTACCGACACTATATGACCTTGGCTGTTAATGTGTCATTAAACCCTAATAAATAAATAAATAAATAATAAATAAATGTAACTGCTTTCAAACCAGTTATCCGGTTAACCATTTCAGTACTATTCAAAACTTCATTGTGTTAAGTTGCTGTTAACCTTTTCTCATGCAGAGCTATATGTATTTGTGTACCAATATCAAACATGAAATTGAGAACTGTCTGGTGTACAGTGTTCCCTAATCAGGAATACACCATAACAAATCTTAATAACAGAGCAGGCAGATTGAAAAAAACCCAATTAATTAGCAACCTGAGATATGAGAAATATTGAATTAGAGAGAGCTGGCAAAGTGAAAACCAACCCCACAAATGACATTTACAATATCAGAGCTGGTATTATATGTAGCAAGAAAATTAATACCATGTAATTTTTTCGCAGGTGTCTTTTAATGTATTTCACTGTTAGAATATTTGTTCAGTCATTAAATATCAGATTGCAGAATATAATCATAATTCTACAGTATGAACGTGATGGATGGAGCTTTGGCCTTTAACCCTTTCACTGCCACAACCACTTTAGCCATGTATGGAGGACCTCTATGTACAGTTAAAACTAGAAGTCCAGTCATGAAATGCGCACAAATAGCAGGTTGATATGCGCGTTAATGTACGTGTTATGGCCCAAGTAAAGCTATCAGATTCTGTACATATGGCCTGTGCACAAACAATGTTTCAGCCAGTGGACCTCCGGGTAACCTGGAGGTCCATTGGCAGAAACATTGCATGTGTTTGCTAAGAGTAACCAAGAGAACCTGCCGTGCTTTGGATGCCATTCGATATGGCAATTGCGTGCAATTCCAATGTGCAATTAAGCTTAGATAAGCGCACTATTCGCGACAGGACTTCTAATTTTAACTGTACGCCTGTATGTGAGGGGGGTTCAATTAAATTTATGACATACTTGAAACTCTTATCATCTCTGAGCCCTTTCCAACAAATAATCAGATGGCAGGTCAGATCTGCGCATACCAGAGCCTACAGATACAGTACAGGCCAAAATAAGTTGTAGGATAACCACAGTATACTTGCATCTTTTTCCTCCTGTACTGATAAGACCAGAATCTCACCTCATTTTCTGGAAAGCTCTCATTGAGAGCTTTCCGGAAAATGAGGTCAGCTTCTGATCTTTTCAGTGCAGGAGCAGCAGTCTACTGTGGTTATGCCACAACTCATTTTGACTTGTACTGTAATCATCATAAATAGGTGACAACAGTCGCTTTCGACAGCGTAAGTGTTAGAGCAAAAGGTCATTTGTTCGATCCCAACCCATGATGTCTGCTCTGTGTATTTGGGCAAAGGATCACATCCTGATTGCTACTGTGGTGGCATGGTGGTGGAGTTTACTAATACGTACTTCACATCAATGGTAACATTGTCTCCAACTGCTCTTAATTCTGCTTGTTCTGAGTTCAGTATGTTGGAGAGTCTGACAGGTGCTTACCTCTACTAAGTGGATCTCTCTGGGAACTCTGGCTGCCTGCATCTGTAAAATGGTCTGGCACGATATGACCCTTTGTTGTTGAGATTACCGTGGAACCCTGTTAATTGAATAACCACTTTGCCAATGAAAATTATTCAATTACCAGGAGTATTCAATTAACAGGATTGTGTCACTTTCCTCTATTCCAGAGATAAACTTAGCATTTATTCCATTATATCTTGTTTGACAGAGCTCCATGAGCTCTGTCAAACAAGATATAATAGATTGAATGCCTGTATTGGATGTGCTGAGCCCAAATTGGTCTACAAACAAAGGAAAACTGGAGAGAGTCGGGGTAATTTCTCAACAGGTTACACGATTTGTTATTCAATTAACTGGAGTTTACTCTATAACCTATATTCATTTAACAGGTCAAATTTGTACTGGAGGTATGGTAAATGTTTTGTGCTGGGAAATTATATTCAATTAACAGGGTTATTCAGTTAAGAGATATCCAATTAAGTAGGCTCCACTGTATTGTTAGAACCCAATAAGCAAATGGTTCTACAGTGCTTCATTTTTAGCTGACCTGGCCTAAAAGGCCATGTGAGCTTTTCTCATCACTTGGCGTCCATCGTCGTCCCTCGTCTGTAAACTTTTCACATTTTCATCTTCTTCTCTGTAACCGCTCAGCCGGTGTGAACCAAACTTGGCAGGAATGGTTTATGGGAGGTCCTCTACAAACGATCCTCATTTTGTTCCCGTCGGATGAAAAACATGGCTTCCAGAGGCATTCTTTGATTCTGGTTGGTTGATATTCAAAAATCTTCTGAAGAAACTGCGAGGCCAAATGTTTTGAAACTTCACATAAATGATGACTGGGACCCCCTCTACCAATGATCCTCATTTAATGATGATTGGGTCACGAAAATGGCCACAATTGCGGCTTATAGTTACTGTAGAAACCCTATGGGAAATCACATTTTCCTCTTCTTCTCTGGAAAAACCTAGGTGACGTGAAAACAAACCTAGCAGGGTAGTCTATGGGAGGTCCTCTACAAACGATCCTCATTTTGATCCTGTGGGTTTGAAAACATGGCCGTCAGAGGCATTCTTTGATTCTGTTCGGTGGATTTTGAAAAATCTTCTCCTCTGAAACCGCAAGGCCAAATATTTTGAAACTTTGCATGGCTGATGACTGGGACCCCCTCTACCAATGATCCTCAGTTAATGTTGATCGGGTTGCAAACATGGCCACAATTGCGGCTTATAGTTACTATAGAAACCCTATGGGAAATCACATTTTCATCTTCTTCTCCAGAACTACTGAGCCGATGTGAACCAAACTTGGCAAGGATGATCTATGGGAGGTCCTCAACAAACATTTTGTTCCCGTGGTTTGAAAAGCATGGCCGCCAGAGGCATTCTTTGGTTCTGATTGGTGGATTTTCAAAAATCTTCTCCTCTGAAACTGCAAGGCCAAATGTTTTGATACTTCACATAATTGATGACTGGGACACCCTCTACCAACAATCCTCATTTAATGTTGATCAGGTTGTAAACATGGCCGTAATTGCAGCTTATAGTTACTATAGAAACCCTATGGGAAATCACATTTTCATCTTCTTCTCTGAAACTCAGGAAAATCGGTACTGTCAGCAAAATACTTGTTTTTTTGAAAATCTGGTAAGGGTTGGTTCCAGTTTTCTTCACTGAGAACTGGGGAAAAATCCCCAAAATATTGTGTATACAGTTCAAGTCAAAATAAGCTGTAGCATAACTGCAATAAACTAAGCAAACTGCTGCTCCTGCACTGACAAGATCAGATTCTGACATTTTCTGGAAAGCTGTCAGTGAGAGCTTTCCAGAAAATGATGTCAGCTTCTGGTCTTATCAGTGTAGGAAGAGAAAGATACATAGTTTATAGGATTATCCTACAACTTATTTTGACTTGTACTGTAAAACAAGTTTAACTGTATGTTGATATATATATTATTCTTCTCAAGTTACTTATCAGAAAATACTGATTGATGACAGGTGTTTGGAAAACCAGGAAAGTTTTTGTTTATATTCTTCCCATCATGTCAGCTTAGATGTCAGTAATTATTGTATATCTTTTAAGATTTGACAAAATTGGAGTAAAATGTGTTTTCTAGTAACCCTTTACCTATCCAAAGCTATTTTGAAAGAAAATACTGTCTGAAAAAATTGTCATTTTCAAAATATTTAACCTTCTTTTACTGATTTTTTTTTTTTGTTGAAACAGAATTCATAAATGTGTGCATTTTTAAGAAAATCTTCTTTGAAACTACAAGGCCAAATGGTTTGAAAACTTAGTGTGACTGATGACTGTAACCCCCTCTACCAATGATCCTCATTTTAATCTTCATCGGGTTGCAATTATGGCTGCAATTCTGGCTTATAGTTAATATAGAAACCCTATAGGAAATAACATTTTCATCATCTTCACTGAAAGTACTGAGCCAATGTGAACCAGACTTGGCAGGCATTGTTCTGTGAGTGGTTCTCTACAACTGTTACTCATTTTATTCCTGTTGGGTGAAAACATGTGGCTGCCAGAAGCATTCGTTGATTCTGATTGGTCAATTTTGAAAACTCTTCTCTGAAACCACAGGGCCAAATGTTTTGAAAAACTTTGCATTGTTGATAACTGGGACACCCTCCATCCTCATTTTAATGTTGATCATACTGCAAACATGGCCACAATTGCGGTTTATATAGTTACTGTAGAAAAAACCTATGGAAAATCACATTTTCATCTTCTCTCTGAAACTACTGAGCTGACGTGAACCAAAACTTGGCAAGAATGGTCTATAGGAGGCTCTCTACAAACGATCCTCTTTTTGTTCCCGTTGGTTGAAAAATATGGCCACCAGAGACATTCTATGATTCTGTTTGATGGATTCAGATGTTATGAAACTTCACGGGATTGAAGACTGGGACACCTTCTACCAATGATCCTCATGTACATGTAATGTTGATGTAATGTTGCAAAGATGACCACAATTGCAGTTCATAGTTAACATGGAAAGCCTATGGGAAATCACATTTTTATATGTAGTTGTGCGATTACAGGCTCTGTAGAGCCTCTAGTTGAAGTGTGCGATCACATTCTTGCATATATTACACTCCTTGCTTACAAATGAAGCAAGTGGGGGTGGGGTGGCTCAGTAGGTAGAGGTGCAGGCTGCAAGCCTAGAGGTCCTCTGATTGATTCCCATCTGCGGCAACCACATTGTGTCCTTGGGCAAGACACTTCACCTCCATTGCCCATGTAGGGGCATGGTGACGCTATGTACTAAGCCTTACTGCACATCGATGGTGCACTTGTCTTCAACCAATGCTAACCCTGCTTCTATGGTGTTAGTATATTCAGGAGCTGGTAGTTGCTCGTCATTGCTTGGGGATTCTCTCCGGGTACTCCGGCTTCCTCCACTCATAAACCTGTCATGGTCATGATTACCTATTGTGCAGAAATATTTGACCTTAAACAACAATAAATAAATAATGAAACAAGTTATTAATTGAAAATAGGATGTTTTCATTTTTTGAAATTCACTAAAAAAAATCTCTCCACAAACCTTTTCAATTAGGGTTTAATCCTGGGAACGGGAACTCCAGGGTTCCAGGGTTTCGAAAGCCGGCCCTGATACCCGGGAAATCTACAGCACAGAACCAGGAATGAAGTGTGGCACTGTTTGTGTATGACAAGCAATTTTCAACAAACCACTGTAGTTCTCAACCAGTTCTGGAGGTCACCAGCCCCCCTCCACCCCTCCCTTTCAACATCATAGTCTTCACCTGCTTGAAAGTTCAAACTCGTCTTCATTTTCAGAATCACTAAGATCATATTCACTACCTCCTCCAACATCAACATCCTCATCACAGCCGTCACCAGTCTCCTCCGTTTAAAGCAGAGGAGACTGGTAACTGCAGTGAAGAGGAGGGTGTTGAAGCTGGTGAAGGTAGAGGTGATAATGGAAGTTATTCCAAAAATAAAGACGAGATTGAAGTGAGTTTGGGTTTTCATACTTATCTTAGGAAAAGAACTTTTCCGTTTGGAGATGAGAGATTGCCAATGAAATATGCTAATTTTCATTAAAATAAATGTGTCATGTTACCCTCGTAAATTTGCTTCATATTACCCAGGAAATTTCCCGCTTCCCGGTTCTGATAGTAATTTCATTCCCGTTCCTGGTTCCTAGAAAACCAGGGAATATATTAAAACCTAATTTCAATGAGGGGGGTAATAAACTGAGTTTGAACACTTTTTGAGAAGAGTGCTGGCTGGTTTTGGCCGTTACTTTGGGTACATGTGAAGAGTTGATACAGATACGATTTTCACTGAGGATATATAGTACAAAGAGTTAGTTACTCAGTTAATAATTAACATTTTTTACACCAGAAAGCGTGACTTACCCTGTGCAATGCACAGGGTTAGTCACACTTTCTGGTTATAAAAAATTGATAACTGCCATATCACACACTACATGAAAATGTTCACTCACTAAGACTGTGCAATGAACAGGGTTAGTTGCATTGCAGAGAGTTATATTTATTTATTTATTGGTGTTTAAGGTCACATACTTGTGCACAATGGCTAATCATGACCATGACAGTTTTACGGGTGGAGGTAGCCGGAGCACCCGGAGAGAACCACTGAGCATCGATGAGCAACTGTCAGATCCTCAACATTCTAACTCTATTCAAGCTCTGCTCAAGCAGGGTTACAGCAGTTGAAGACATGTGCACCATCGATGTGCAGTATGCCAAAGTACACAGTGTCATCGTGCCCCCATTTAGGCAACCGAGATGAAGTGCCTTGCCCAAGGACACAATGTGGGTCATCCCAGACGGGGATCGAACTCGGGACCTATTGCAGAGAGTTAATTGGAAAACTAACATACATACATGAATGAACATGTACAATTGTTCACTGATTAACTGTAGGCATTGCACAGGATTAGTTAATAGGCTGTCATATCACACCACATGAAACTATATCCTAAGGCTGAAAAAAATGCTCAGGGTTAGTTGGTTAAATGTTACAGTTAAAACTAGAAGTCCTGTCACGAACTGTGCGCTTGTCTAGGCTGAATTGTGCGTAGGAATTGCGCGCAATTGCCATATTGAATGGCATCCAAAACATGGTAGGTTCTATCGTTTGCTCATAGCAACCACAGGCAATGTTTCTGCTAATGGACCTCCAGGTTACCCGGAGGTATATTGGCTGAAACATTGCTTGAGCACATGCCATATGTATGTAATTTGATATCCGTACTATGGTCATAACGCGTAGATTAAAGCGCAGATCAACATGCTGTTTGTGCACATTTCATGACAGGACTTTTAGTTTTAACTGTACATAGGGTGGGTGCAAGATTTAAGGAACTTATGAAAATACTTATAATGGTTTGTGGACATTTTTTTGCGGTGAATTCCTAAAAATGTAAGACACAGTGGAGCCCACTTAATTGGATATCTCTTAACTGAATAACCCTGTTAATTGAATATAATTTCCTCATTTCCTAACATAAAACCATTTACCATACAAATTTGACCAGTTAATTGAATATAGGTTATAGAGTAAACTCCTGTTAATTGAATAAAAAATTTTGCAACCTGTTCATAAATTACCATTTTCCTTTGTATATCGACCAATTTGGCCTCAGTACATCCAATATAGGCATTTAGTCTGTTACATCTTGTTTGACAGAGCTTTTGGAACTCTGTCAAACAAGATATAGTAGAATAAATACTATCCCTATCTTAAGAATACAGGAAAGTGACACAATCCCTGTTAATTGAATACTCCCATTAATTGAATAATTTTCATTGGCTATGTGGCTATTCATTTAACAGGGTTCCATTGTATTCTATTTTCAATTAACAGCTTGTTATAAGATGCACTTTTTCCTCATGCATTTGCAATGGCATATCTTATAATTCCTACGACACATTTCAGGTGTACCTGGACTTTAACCCTTTACCCAATGCAGAAGATATCAAAATTTATTATTAGCTCATCTTGACAAAGTCTAGCTGAGCTAATCTCATCGCTCTCCATCCATGATCCGTCCATCATCCATCATCCGTCCGTCCGTCTGTCCGTCTGTCCGTCCGTCATCCATCAACACCATGTTCTGGTCTTCTCCTCCAAAGCCACTGGGCCAATTCAAGTGAAAGTGTGTGTGAGTGATGGTCCCAAAGGGGCATTGCATTTTTGTTCAACTCAGCATGCCCAGCCCCATAGGGAGGGAGTGGGGGAAAATGCTCCAAAATATTTTTAAAATCTTCTTCTCAAAAACCAGTGTGTACAATGACTTGATATTTGCTATGGAGCTTCCTTTTGAGATGTGGAAGCACATTTGTTCAAACGAAGCTCGTGAAGCAATATTTGGCTTTGTAATGGCAGGGGTAAGGTTTTGGCCCTGCCCAAAATTTTTGAACCAATGGTCCGGTTTGAACCAAATTTGGTCTGTGGTATTATTGGGTCATAAGTACTTGACCCATGCAAAAAAAATATTCACACACCCCCATGGGAACCCTGGGAGCTAAAAATAGAAATATTTTCAAACGCCCATATTTCCCAAACCACACGGAACAGAGCTGTTATTTGGTATGAAGTATCCTTAGGAACAGAAGAATTGAAGGGTAAAAAAATATTGCCATCGGTTATGTTCGGGTGTTCTGTAATGGGCATCGAAAAAATGCTGAGTCAGCATATTTGCAAAAATTTGAAAAAATCTTTTCTCCAGAACCAATCATTAGAATCTTTTGATATTTGGTATACAGCATTCATAGGGGGGTCAGATACAAGTTTGTTGAAATAAAGCTCATTGGTTCATATTTGGGCTCACTACAGAAGCCCAAATTTTTAACATAGGGTAATATGGGAAATATTTTTTAAAAATCTTCTTCTTCAGAGCCACCAGTCGGAATCTCTTAATGTTTGGTATACATCATTGTTATGAGGGTCAGATTCAAGATTGTTCAAACCAAGTCCCTAGGTTAATATTTGGGTTTCCAACAGAAGCCCAAATTTTAAGTTTGTTCAGTTTGGGGGGGGGGGGGGGGGGGGGGGGTGGTAATTAAAAAAAATCTTCTTCTTCAGATCCACTTGTCAGAATGCTTTCATATTTGGTATGCAACATCTCTGGGGGGGGGGGGGGGGGTGGGGGGGGGGGGGTCAGATTCAAGTTTGTTCAAATCAGATCCCTAGGTATATATTTGGGCTCGCTATGGTAGCCCAACTTTTTTCTTAGTGCAATATGAGGAAATTTCTTTAAAAATCACCCTCATCAGATCCACCAGTCAGAATGCTTTCATATTTGGTATACAACATCTCTAGGGGAGGGGGGGGGGTAGATTCCAGTTTGTTCAATTCGAGTGCCTGGGTTAATATTTGGGCTCCATATGGGAACCTGAAATTTAACTTAGTACAATATGAAGGAATTTCTTCAAAAATCTTCTTCTTCAGATCCACTAGTCAGAATGCTTTCATATTTGGTATACAGCATCTCTAGGGGGGGAGGGGGGGGGGGGGCAGATTCAAGTTTGTTCAAATCGGATCCATAGGTTAATATTTGGGCTCGCTATGGTATGGTGCAATATGAAGAAACTTCTTTAAAATTTCTCTTCTTCAGATCCAACAGTCAGAATGCTTACATATTTGGTGCACAACATTTCTAGGGAAGTCAGATTCAGCTGTGTTCAAATCGAGAGCTTGGGTTAATATTTGGGCTCCCTATGGGAGCCAGAATTGGCCATTTTGCTGAAGAATTAAAAATTTTGTATTCAGTACCCTCTAGAGATGTGTAACTAAGATTAATCCACATAGGTTGTATCAAGGGGCTTCATAGAGGAGCTCTACATTTTACTTTATGATCAACTGAAGAAAAGGCATGATGCCCAGATTATTTTTGTCACTCCTGAGGGACTTGAGGATTGACAGTGTTGCCTATGGAGATGGCTTGCTTAATGTACTCATTCTTGGACTCTGCTTATATTGTGTTCTGTTCAAGATGAGTACTTCAGGTTCTATGGGGCCTCTTGTTTTAAATATCATTTTTAAAAATTTTTCAACAAAAGTCAACAAAACTATATATGTGACCCCCCACATTGGAACGAGCTCAATGAGATCATTCCTAAGAAGGGTCACATGATATGGTTTTGTTGAAATTTTTGAAAAATAATATTTTTTCAGCTGCTGAATTTGCATATTACGTGGGCGGATGTGGCCGATTCATTGGGTAAAGGGTAAAATCAAGCTAGGACTGACATGTGAATTAG
Source organism: Pictodentalium vernedei (assembly GCA_031216915.1). NCBI lineage: Eukaryota > Metazoa > Mollusca > Scaphopoda > Dentaliida > Dentaliidae > Pictodentalium > Pictodentalium vernedei. The sequence goes on along the minus strand of CM062296.1, from coordinate 130,061,661 downwards.
AAATTATTAAATTTATCTTATAATACATATGTATTCAGTTCATAATTACCTGAATACAGCATGTACATGTACACTATACAGCAAGTGATGATTACATGAATCGCTCAGGTTCGAGAAGTTGTGTTTCAAGATCACTCACAAATTGCTGATGAATACCAGCGGATTTTCCATAGTCAGTGTCGAACATATTATTAACCCTTTACCTAACATGAAAAAAAAGGACAACACTTGCAAAAAAAATTCTTGAATAACTAATTTCTGTGTGACAAATTTGATATAATTTTTATCACATGACTATGCAGTTTAGAGGATATTTTATTATACACTGAATGTTAGTTATCGAAGAAATTGCAGAAAGATAGAAATCGTATCCCTCACTGTGAAGGTATAGAAAGATTCACTTTCACGATATCAAGCAAAATGACGGCTTTCAAAGCATCACTTCAAAGTGAATACAAGTCAAATTATCACTGGAAATGATCAGCTTGTTCTAAAAACATATAATAAAAGAAAATCTACTCTTTTTGAGTGGATACCGATCATTTCCAGCAATAATTCAACACATATCCACCTTGAATTGATGCAAGAAATCCGCTAGTCCAAATATGGCCTGAAAGTCTGTAATATAAGTTTTTGGTTTGGTAGGTCCTTTCAAAGGATATACCAAACCCAAACCCAAAACTTGTATTACGGACAAGCTTGGACTAGAAACCTGCCAACTGAATCAGATCACAAGATGCTATCTGTTCCAAATAACGATCAAATCACTTCCGCATAACACTGATTCAGTGCTCTGTTTACTTTCATGCATCAATTCATGGTTGAAATGAGTGGAATTATCAGATTCTTATAAAAGGCGAATAATAAAAAAGAAAATCGACAGTTAAAACTAAAAGTCCTGTCACGAAATGTGCACTTATCTAGGCTTAATTGTGAGTAGGAATTGCACGCAATTGTCATATCGAATGGCATCCAAAGCACGGCAGGTTCTCCTGGTTACTCATATCAAAGACAGGCAATGTTTCTGCCAGTGGACCTCCAGGTTACCCGGAGGTCCATTGGCTGAAACATTATTTGGGCACAGGTCATATTTACATAATTTGATAGCCTTACTATGGTCATAACGCGTAGATTAACGCGCAGATCGACGTGCTATTTGTGCGCATTTCATGACTGGACTTCTGGTTTTAACTGTAGTGTATTTGAGTGGATACCAAAAATTATCTCATAATTGTCTGAGAGAAATGTTTATTTTTCGCGAACGTTTGTATGAGCAAAAATAACCATTTGTCTCGGTAACAAGACAAAAACGCTAGATATCCTCTATGTATTTATAATTTCAGTTGGAACAAGCTATTAACTGAAAATAGAATATATTTTCATATTTGGAATTCAACGAAAAAAAAACAATGAGGGCTCCTAATCTGAGTTTGAATAGTACTGGCTGGTTTTGGACATTATATTGGACAAAGAGTAGATTTAGATGAGATATACAATAAGGCTGTACAGAGCACAGGCTAGTTACTCAGTTAAAAATGAAAATTTTTGATAACCAGAAAGCATGACTAACCCTGTGCACTGCACAGGGTTAGTCACACTTTCTAGTTATAAAAAATTGGCAGCTGCCATATCAAACACTTCATGAAAATATACACTGACAAAGGTTGTAAAATGGACATGGTTTGTTGGATACATGTTGTTACATTATGTGCTGGATTTAATAGACTAATGGAAATACTTATACTGGATTGCAGACATTGTTTTTTATGTGAACTCCAAAAACGAAAACATATTCTATTTTCAATTAATAGCATGTTTAATGGGAAGTTTTGAAAAAGAATAAATCAAAGAAAGAAGCTTGACAAGTTAGAAAGTGTTCAAAACATGGTGTCATATGTTGTCAAACAGCTAATTGTAGAAAATTAAAAACCCTGTCGCAAAATCCTTCCGAGGAAAAAAATCCTGAAAAACTAACCCTTTTCCCCACAAACAAAAAAAACATCCAAATATGAAAAAGCATAAATCTTGAGCTAAATATGTTGTGGACTGGTTGTACAGTTAAAACTAGAAGCCCTGTCACGAATAGTGTGCTTTTCTAGGCTTAATTGCACTTATCTAGGCTTAATTGCGCGTTGGAATTGCGCACAATTGTCATATCGAATGACATCCAAAGCACGGCAGGTTCTCTTGGATACTCATAGCAAACACATGCAATGTTTCTGCCAATGGACCTCCGGGTTACCCGGAGGTCCATTGGCTGAAACATTGCTTGTGCACAGGCCATATGTACAGAATTTGATAGCTTTACTTGGGCCATAACGCGTACATTAACGCGCATATCAACGGGCTATTTGTGCGCATTTCATGACAGGACTTCTAGTTTCAACTGTAATACACGTGTGGGCAGCCTGTGATGTCCACACATGGTCATCATCATCAAAATTTTAATTGTACCCAGTGCTTCATTAATTAAATTTTTGATGATTATTCCTAAATTAGTGTTTGGAATATTCTCCACGCATGGAAAGTGATCAGTCCACACTGGCAGGACTGTATGTAAATGGATGGGTTGGAAGGAAGGTGGGGGGGGGAGGGGGGGGGGCATTGCTATTCAAAGTGAGATCAAAGTCACTGGAGTTGAGTGAGAAAAATCAGGAAAAGTGAGTGAAGAGGGTCCCAGATGTGCAGCTTAGGAGTATCTAAGACCATGAAACATTTGTTTATAGTATGGCAGATAAATTGCCATTTTGAGGCTAACATTGCAATGTGGGATGGAGAAGGTTTTTTGGGGTATTTCTAGGGTAACTTTTTGTGCTGAATCTGAATGATGCCACTCTGTAAACCTTGGGAGACTTGTGATATTCAAGATGGTGTCCAGTTTACAGTTAAAACTAGAAGTCCTGTCATGAACTGTGCGTTTGTCTAGGCTTAATTGCGCGTAGGAATTGCGCGCAGTTGCCAAATTGAATGGCATCCAAAGCATGGCAGGTTCTCCTGGTTACTCATAGCAAACACAGGCAATGTTTCTGCCAATGGACCTCCGGGTTACCCGGAGGTCCATTGGCTGAAACATTGCTTGTGCACAGGTCATATATACAGAATTTGATAGCCTTACTATGGTCATAACGCGCAGATTTCATGACAGGACTTCTAGTTTTAACTGTATATATCACAATGAAACTTAAACAACATATGTGCCACCATAGTTTTCAAGGGTGCTCAGTGGCTAAGTGGTTATGGCATTGAACTTCAAACCAAAAGGTTCACAGTTCAATCCCCGCTAGGGGTAACTGCATTGTATCCTTGATTAATCCTGATTGCCCATGTGGGGGGGGGGGGGGGGGGGGGGGGTCTGTGGCACTGTTACATACACAGAATGACACGCTTGTGTGAATGGGTTAATCGATATGATACGTGTGCCAGCGCGGAGGGATAGAACGAGAGGCCGTGATGGCACGCATGTCACTCTGTTTATTACGTGCCTTCGTGACTATAATACAATTATTAGAAGGACACTCAACAATTCATTTGATAATTATCACCAAAAAGAACACCTTTTGTCGCCAACCAAACTTGCGAGGGGAACCTGTGTCACTCTTTCGTCCTCTGAGTTCCAATGTGTTCTATGTGCCTACTGGCACATAGAACACATTGGAACTCAGGGGATGACTTTTAGCTATCGCTAGGGATTGACATTATAATTGCGGTACACGATTTGTAGACAATTCCAGTGAAATTTTGTTTCTTTATAAAAATAGTCTGTCAACAATTTTCGTTCCACACATGTGCGGAACAGATTTTTATTTTCCATACAGTTTAGTGTTGCTGTAGATGGGGATTTCAAGGAATAGGCGTGTAATAATAAAAACTACTCTGCATCGATGGCACACTTGTCTTCAACCAATGTTAACCCTGCTTGTGCAGTGTTAGTATGCTGGGGAATATGAAAGTTGCTCACCATCTCTCAGTGGTTCTCTCCAGGTACTCCAGCTTCTTGCTCCATCTGTAAAACTGACTGACCTGAGGTTACCATGGCTGGCAAAAGTGTCATTAAACCCCAATAAAATAAAACATGATATTTTCAATACGTTCACTGCCAATATATGTTTCAACTGGAACACAAATTTTAACAGGTTTACCAATGTATAATTAAACCTTTTTTCTGTTCATGCATTTTCAAGCAAAATGATTGGCTAAAGTATTTTTTATTTTTTTTCATAGCACAAAGAACCAAAAAACCCCCCCACATTTAGTCCCGCCGTAATCCACATCCCCATTATCTGTCTTAAAAATTAAGTTGTACAGTGTGAATGGAAAAGAACCCCTGCACGCTCATATTGTTTCAACATGAAAAGTAATTAATATTTATCTCATCGTATTAAAAAGACTTTCAAAATATAATTTAATAAACAATGAAATCCTTATCAGGCTTTTTTTTTTGGGGGGGGGGGGGGAGGGGGCACGATGACGCTGTGTACTAAGGCGTACTGCATGTCGATGGTGCACATTTCTTCAACCACTGTAACCCTGCTTGAGCGGAGCTTGAACAGAGTTAGAATGTTGAGGAGCTGACAGTTGCTAGTCGATGCTCGGTGGTTCTCTCTGGATACTCCGGCTTCCTCCACCCATAAAACTGTCACAGTCACGATTAGCCATTCTGCATACGGTTCCGCTTTACAGTTTCGCACTATTGCACAGGGGTGAAATTTTAAACATAGGGCATATGTTGAAACTAAGGCCATGTAAAATAGGGATATATTTTTAGGTCCAGGGGTAGGTAGGTGGAGGTGGGGGAAAATTCTGCTTTTGAAGCCGCTGGGTGGCTGAAAATGACTGGTTTAGGCATTTTTTCACGCAATTTTGCAGGTTGAAGTCTTGCCTCTGACAATAAATTATTCCACTCACATTCAGATTGTTTATTTCTACTTAGTCAGACAGTGTTATATGTTTTTGTGGATTTGGGAAATGTAATACATGTTATGGGTTAGATAACCAAGTTACAGAATATTTGCATTTGAAGAGTGTATGCCATATCATTTTTAGAAATGCCTGGAAATTTGTGGAGCGGAACCAAAGTATGTGACCTTAAACACCAATAAATAAATAAATATCAGGCTTTTTATTCCATGTTCAATTTGTTTATATGCAATAGGTGCTCGTCTCATTTCATCGTTTTACCCAAATCAAATGTAAACAATGGCCAGTTATAAAAATCCAGAAACGACACTCACGCAAGTAAAACTTTCCAATTTCCAAATAGCCTGAATGAACTCCTTCTGGGACAACTTTCAACCAACTTCATGACATCTGGGTTTATATCGAACTCCACATTTACAAACTATTTCCAGTTTCTCAGGAAATGGCCAAAATCAGAATTAAATTTAACTCAGTATTGCATTGAATGACAGCATCCTCTCATCAAGTGGAAAAGGAGATTGAAGTTTTTGGCCTATGACATTCCTTTTAACTTACACAATTTATTGGTCAATAAAAGTTTCAATGACACAAGATGTTTCAGTGAAATGTATCGTTATTTCAAACAGAATTTTAGAAAACTATGCCTTTTTTATTCAGTTATCACTTGGAAGCATGATACGACCTGGTTTTTATTGTAACTCCACAAAGTAGAGAGTGTTTAAATTTATTGCCCCTCAAGTTTAATTATAAGGAATGATCGTTTGTTTTTGTCTATTTCTTGAGTTATGAACCCAAAAAAACAAAGGCCAAACTGTGTAAATGGGTTATGCCCATTTACACAGTTTGGCCTTTGTTTTTTGGAGTTCATAACTCAAGAAATCGACAGAAACAAACAATCATTCCTCATTTGACTCTATATTACCAAACAGAACCAGGTGACTTACAATTTAAAATTTGATCAAATTTATTCAAATTTATTATCTTCAAATATTGATTTCAGTTCCTCCAAAGGTGCTGAAACTCAATTGACTTCTACAGTGATCTTTGACTTGATTATTCATTGGTTGTTCAATTCTCCAGACATGATGAATCTGAAATCTTTAACCTTAAGATTAACTTGTGAACATGGGGTTTAATACTTGCCAATTAGTAGTTCTCAAGAGATTATCACAACCTTCAATATATCTTGTGTTTGTGTTCTGGGTATTAATTCACAGCTTTTATTGATAGGATCATTTTCTGATGGATTAGTTTGGTTCTTTTTTTAAACAAATGTCTTTAATTATCAGCAAAAAAGGAGTAATGGTGCTGTGATCACAAAGTCAGGCAGATCCAAACCTAGTGGGATGACTGGAAGAGAGTTGCTCCCCACCCCCTCCCTCCATTACCCTCTCTTTCAGGAATTTTTGTTGTCTGTCAGAAATATTGTTGGTCACTGCAGGTGTCCCAACATGCAGTCTGTAGGCAAATTTGTAAGTAATGTTCTCAGCACAATGTACCTTGGCTGTTGTTTCTTGACAAATCCTGGCTGCCTGTATGGACAGGCAAACTTGCCTGGAAACAGCTGCAAATACTCAGGATATTTATTTATTTATTAGGGTTTAACGACACATTAACAGCCAAGGTCATACTGTGTCAGTGTCAGTTTAATGGGTAAGGAAGATGGAGTCCCCAGAGAGAACCACCAAGTAACTACCATCTCCCAACCATCGTAACTCTGCACTGCAGCACAGGCAGGGTTAGAACCGGGAACCCTGGGATTCCCATTCCTGGGATTAACCCTTTACCCAACGAATCACCCGCATCTGCCCACGTAATATGCAAATTCAGCAGCTGAAAAAATATTATTTTTTTGAAACATTTCAACAGAACCATATCATGTGACCCCTCTTTAGAACGAGCTTGTCGAGCTCGTTCCAAAGAGGGGGCACATGATATGGTTTTATTGAAATGTTTTGAAAAAATGATATTTAAAATAATAAATTTTGAAATCGTCTGCATGGGGTAAAGGGTTAAACCCTAATTGAAATGGATTGAGCATAGTTTTTTTTAGTGAATTTCAAAAAATGAAATACTCCTATTTTCAATTATTTATTTATTTATTTATTTATTTATTTATTTATTTATTTATTTATTTAATTATTTATTTATTTATTTATTGGTTTTTAAGGTAATATATTTCTGGCTAATCATGACCACGACAGTTTTACAGGTGGTGGAAGCCGGAATACCCGGAGAGAACCACTGAGCAACGGCGAGCAACAGCCAGCTCCCCAATATACTAACTCTACCAAATCAGGGTTAGCATTGGTTGAAGACATGCGCACCATCGACGTGCAGTACGCCTCAGTACATGGCGTCAACGTGCCCCCATGTGGACAATTGGGGTGAAATGCCTTGCCCAAGGACACAACGCGGGAGTCAGAATGATCGCTCAGACAGTCACTCATCCAATCACAAACCAGGCACGATGTTGCTTAACTTTGGTGATCTGACGAGAACCAGTCACCACAATGCCACTGTGCCCCCAATACACAAGATATAAAACTGCAGTAAAGTAAAAATGTCAAAAAATCTCAAAACCTGTAAGGATTAAAGTAGATTAATTGAAGTTACTACCTTAATTTTAGTTTTGCTAATAATTTAATATTGTCGCCATCTTTGTAAACAACAATAATAAAACATTTCATTCCCTTTTAGTTTACCCCCTTTCATCACAATGAAACACCCTTCCCAATCTATTCATCCCTCCCCACCTTGTTTCATGAAATCTTCCCCTTATTTGTGTAACAAACATTGGGGGAAAAACAGTGTTTGCAACATGTTGTGGTATCAACCTGTATTATTATGTCCCGACCTCTGAACCTTCAATGAAGATTTTCAACACTAATTTATTTTTATAATTTTTATAACAGTCCATTTCAATTTGTTACAAAAACTTCATAAAAAAGAACAACTAGAAAGTAATTACAAAAACCCATTCTTCTCCATCTCTGAATTTTGTGGTTGGTTATTCACTGGGGGTCTGGACAAAATGTCCGATGAACAAAAACGTCCGAGACAAAACGTCCGAGACAAAACGTCCAATTTTCTGGACAAAACGTCTGATTTTTTTGGACGAAACGTTCGATGATTTTGGACAAAACGTCCGATGAAATTGGACAAAACGTCTGATGATTTTGGACAAAACGTCTGATTGTTGTTATGAATTGTGAGTGATGATGGAAAGAAAATATATTTTGTCTGACCCAACCCAAGTGTCAATGAAGAAAACCTGATATGGGTCAGAAAAACAGTTCCACCCAAATGAACACTAGATGTGGGGGCATAAGTGTTGTAACAGAAAACGAAGGAGTTGAGCTGTTTTTATCATTTATTAATAAACAGAATATTTCAATGAATAAGATACATATATAACAAGTAAAGAGTGTTGAAAACTTAACAGAACCTACTTATAGAGAAGTACATCTCAGATATGAAATGGACTTATGGTTGAGAACCAGTCGCTAGCCACTTTATTTGATATATTCCAGGCCGGAGCAGCTTTTTCTAGCATATTTCTAAGAATAATGCGCTAAGAAAAACTGCACCAGTCCGGAATATATCAAATATAGTGACCAGGTCATGGTGGAAACTAAACTTAACCTAATCTCATTCATAAAATTAAAAGAGCTAATCTCAGATGTGAAATGGACTTATGGTTGAGAACCACTCGCTAACCCACTTTATTTGATATATTCCAGGCCGGAGCAGCTTTTGGTTCAGTTCATGTAGATGGTCATCGCTTACACAGTTATTTCTTCATTCATCAAAAGCCCCTGAGATATGAGATGCAGGGAGATGAGGCAATGCCATTAATTTGCGAATATAATTATGCTCGTCCGATGGGTCTCCTGCTTCTATGCCCTTACTTTCAGCATCTGGAAGAATCAATGTTAACAATTCATCCTGGCAGTTACTACAACTCCAGGGAAATGGCTCTTGTCACTTCAGAATTCTATAATCTGCTCTAGTGATGCCGGTGTTACATGTTCTATGTTTCCCTCTGTTGCATGTGTCGCAGTGAAAGACCTCTTGTCTAGGCCTAACTTCTCTACGACAATAAAGGCACAAAGTATGACCAACTTGGTTCTCGATGATACCTAACCGTACTGACAAGTATATTCACCCACCCTGATATATATACAGTTTGGATGTAAACGTGTGAAACACATTTGTTTGATCATTCATTCCATACTTTTTTGATGGTCAGCATCAAAGTGAGTGGACTATCAAAACATATAGTGCAACACTGAGCATTATTAATCAACAGTGTTGATGCAGTGAAAACAGTGCAGAATAAAAGATTTGATCACAATCTTCAAACGTCTCGATTGAGACTAACAAAACACAAAAAGGCAATTTCTCATCAGGCAGTAAAAAATAATATTTTCAAAGTTCACCGAAAAAACAAACAAACAAATCAATAACATCCAACTTTAAACAGATATTACTGTTTCGAAAACTTTAAGGCAGGAGGATGCATCTGTTAATTCAATTAATTGATTAACCATTACTTTTGAACTACTGTACATGCATTTGTGGGTTAACAGAGGAACAAACTTGCTCCAAAACAAGCAAATATTGTCACATTGACTCACATCAATTATATGAGACAGAGTAAAGCATGCAAGTTACTTGCTGACATGATTGTTCACTTGCGTTATCATTGTACTGTATCAGTAGCTGGAAATGGACATTCGTAACCCTTTACCCAATGTGGGTAACAGACGATACTTGCAAAATAAATTCTTGAATAACTAACAATTCTCAATTTTTGTCTCAAAAACACACATGTAGCTTATGACCCCTCTTTGAAACGAGCTCAATTAGCTTGTTCCAATGCTCTGTCATACATATACATGTAAGCTATGTTTTCGAGACAAAAATTGAAAATATAAAAAAATTGAACGGAGATTTTTTATAAAGCCCTGGCCTGTTTTGTCTAATACATTGTTAAAGGATTACCCTGGTGCTTCATTGGTGGAAATTTTGCTAGGTGTCATGGCAGATCATCGCTGACATATATGCGTGGAAAAATGCCCACCCATACAGTTAAAACTAGAAGTCCTGTCATGAAATGCGCACAAATAGCATGTTGATATCCGCGTTAATGTGCGCGTCATGGCCCAGGTAAAGCTATCAAATTCTGTACATATGGCCTGTGCACAAGCAATGTTTCAGCCAATGGACCTCCGGGTAACCCGGAGGTCCATTGGCAGAAACATTGCATGTGTTTACTATGAGTAACCAGGAGAACCTGCCGTGCTTTGGATGCCATTCAATATGGCAATTGCGCGCAATTCCAACGTGCAATTAAGCCTAGATAAGCGCACAATTCGTGACAGGACTTCTGGTTTTAACTGTAGATTTTGACCTGTCCATGATGGTTGTACAGTAAAACCTGTCTTGAGAGACCACTGTCTTGAGAGACCACCTGTCTTGAGAGACCACATCTGCCAGGCACCAATTGGTTTTACTCTATAATGGACCTGCTATGGGAGACCACCTGTCTTGAGAGACCACCTGTCTTGAGAGACCACTGTGACCTGGTACCAACTTGTATTTTTATGCCATAATTGACCTGTCTTGAGAGACCGCCCCTTTGAAGACTGAAACCATGACAAAAACTTCTTACCTTTTCTGGAATTGGAAAATCCATTGTGTTATACTAACATAATTAAATGTATTAAAAGCTTTTAATTGGGTTTCAATTGCTAACTCATAAAAGATTGAGATGTTTTTATAAGACCCCTGTGAAAAGATTAGGATTATTGCGGAATAAACAATTTCATACATACCTGAAATGTGACAGATAGGAATAAAAATAAATTTGTGTTGACTATCTTTTTGTAACAAATTGAAATGGACTGTTATAAAAATTATAAAAATAAATTAGTGTTGAAAATCTTCAATAAAGATTTTCAACACTAATTTATTTTTATAATTTTTATAACAGTCCTTTTCAATTTGTTACAAAAACTTCATAAAAAAGAACAACTACAAAGTAATTACAAAAATCCATTCTTCTCTATTTCTGAATTTTGTGGTTGGTTATTCACTGACTTGAGAAAACCTGAAACCTGTTATGAGAGACCACCTGTCTTGAGAGACCACTTTTGTGTGGCCCAAAGGGCGGTCTCTCAAGACAGGTTCTACTGTACTGTAATTGGTCCTCTTTATTATAACCAGATGAATGGTAAATAGGTTATCTCAAAATACGAGATTTTTTTCTCGGGAATACTAATTTTTAGCTTAACTTGACATTGTCAAGATAAGCTTTTGCCATCACGTGTGCGGAAGTCTGTGAGTCTGTGTGTCTGTTCACATTTTCCTTTAGCAAAGGCTACACCCCGCAGTTCTTGTCTGATTGCCACAAAATTTCATATACAGGTTTGGGGTCATGTCTTCATGGGAACGTCCCCTTTTGGTCGCGATCGGTCAACCGGTATGGCTGCCCGAGCCCAAAACCCGAAAACCATTAGCACAGTCTGCAGGTTGTATTTATGAAGGGATTTTATTGTAACTTGGTAGGATGCCTCTGTATAATGCCTAGATGAGAACGTCCCCTTTTGGGCATGATCTGTCAACCGTGATGGCTGCCCATGCCGAAACCCAAAAACTTTTAGCACAATCTGCAGGTCATGTTTAATATGGAGAGATTTCATTGTAACTTGGTAGGATGACTCCTTATGATGTCTAGATGAGAATTTCCCCATTTGGGCATGATCTGCCAACCGTGACGGCTGCCCGAGCCCAAAACCCGAAAACCTTTAGCATAGTCTACAGGTCATATTTATTGAGGAATTTCATTGTAACTTGGTGGGTTGACTTCATATAATGTCTAGATGAGAAAGTCCCCTTTTGGTCCTGATTGGGCAACTGTGACGGCTACAGGGGCCTGAAGCCCGAAAACCTTTAGCACAGTCTACAGGTCATATTTATGAAGGGATTTCATTGTAACTTGGTAGGTTGACTTCATATAATGTCTAGATGAGAACATCTCCTTTTGGACACGATTCGGCAACTGTGATGGCTACAGGGGCCCGAAGCCCGAAAACCTTTAGAGCAGTCTACAGGTCATAATTATGAAGGGATTTCATTGTAGCTTGGTAGGATGACTCCAAATAATGTCTAGATGATAACTTCCCCTTTTGGGCGCGATCATTCAGCGATCATTCAGCCTTTATGGCTGCCCAAGCCCAAAGACCTTTAGCATAGTCTATAGGTCGTATTTATGGGAGGATTTCATTGTAACTTCTTAGGTTGACTCCATATAATACCTAGATGATGACATCCCCTTTTGGTCATGATTGGTCAACTGTGGTGGCTACAGGTGCCCGAAGTCCGAAAATCTTGAGCACAGTCTACAGGTCATATTTATGAAGGGATTTCATTGGAACTTCGTAGGATCACTCGATCCAGATCATGCCCAGATGAGAATGTCCCCTTTGGTTGCGATCATTCAGCCATTATGGCTGCCTGAGCCCGAAGCCTGAATACCTTTAGCACAGTCTACAGGTCATATTTATGAAGGGATTTCATTGTAACTTGGTAGGTTTGGCTTCATATAATGTCTAGATGAGAACATCCCCTTTTGGACACAATTGGGCAACTGTGACAGCTACAGGGTCCCGAAGCCCGAAAACCTTTAGAACAGTCTACAGGTCATAATTATGAAGGGATTTCATTGTAGCTTGGTAGGATGACTAATAATGTCTAGATGAGAACGTCCCCTTTTGGTTGCGATCATTCAGCCTTGATGGCTGCCCGAGCCCAAAAACCTTTAGCATAGTCTATAGGTCGTATTTATGGAAGGATTTCATTGTAACTTGTTAGGTTGACTCCATATAATGCCTAGATGATGACATCCCCTTTTGGTCGTGATTGGTCAGCTGTGATTGCTACAGGTGCCTGAAGCCCAAAAATCTTGACCACAGTCTACAGGTGATATTTTTGAAGGGATTTCATTGTAACTTTGTAGGATGCCCAAATGAGAATGTCCCCTTTTGGTTGTGATCATTCAACCATGAGGCTGCCCGAGCCCAAAGTCTGAAAACCTTTAGCACAGTCTTCAGTTCATATTTATGAAGGGATTTCATTTTAACTTGGTAGGTTGACTTCATATAATGTCTAGATGAGAACATCCCCTTTGGATGCAATTGGGAAACTGATGGCTACAGGGGCCCGAAGCCCGAAAACCTTTAGCACAGGCCATATTTGTGAAGGGATTTCAATGTAACTTGATAGGATGACTCATTTTGGGATAATTTCACTGTAACTTGGTAACTTTCGTTGATATACATTAACTGTGAGGGCCACATACATTAACTGTGAGGTCATATTAACCCACCCTTCAGCTCTTTAGTACAGTGTACACCTCATATTATTTTTATCAAAAACATAGCATACAGGGAACAGAAATTAACAAATTCTCAGTTATCACAATTCTTGTCTTATTTCATAATCCTTTCATAAACTTTGAACATTATCCTTTTAATCAAACACAACACACAAGTTAAGCTACAGTGTCATTGACACTTTCATTAAATTAATATATCAGTATTGTAATGAATGTACATGTAACCTTTCTCTGTGAGTTTCAATGCTGGCCTGGCCAACATTTCAGCAGCAAATTCCAGATAATTTTTTGTGGTAGCCGGTCACTGAATTTTTTTTTCCGATAAGCTCGTCCATGTGTTTTCCGAAAGTTGGCAAGGGTGGAAAGGCAAAAATAATCGGACAATAGGAAAAATATTCAAAGAATTATGAAAAACTCATCTGGCCCAATTGCCTGTATGTAAGTGCTAGAAAATGAGTTATGTTCAGGGCTTATATTTCATATAAATTTAGGAGAATCCATTGGATTCTTGCAAAAATGGTTGCGAGAATTCATACATGCTACAAGTGTCCCAGGATCCCATGAGGCCACCATGGATGAATTCTTGTTGTATATGGATAACACTTATTAACCATTTACCCAACATGGCTTTTTGATTTTTAAAACCGGAACTAAATTTAATAATTTAAAAAACAACAATATTTACCAATAAAACCGTTCAAATATGGATGTATTGGAACCTGTTCCAATAACAGCCATATCGTACAATTTTATTGACAAAGTATCAGGATATTTCAAATCACGTTAACCTTGTACAGTTTGATCTGCTACTGTTGCTATGTAAGGTAAAGGGTTAAATTGACTCAATTCCTTTCACGTGAATCCTAGCAGAGGTGCTGCGAGGATCGGCATGGATTCTCTCTGGCTTTTTTTCGCGAGAATGGATTCTCAGATGCTCGTCAAAATATGAGCCCTGTATGTTTGAAGAAAATGACTTTAAAATCATTAAAAAGTGAAAATAATTTCATCTTCATTTGCCCTGTTAGAATATATTGGAAAGTGCTGCACAGGTATTCTCCAATAAATTGTAACAAAACAAATATGCATGTCAAAATTTGACTAACAAAGCTGATTTTGCATGATATAAGTTATTATATCTACATATGAAGACGCAGAGTTAGTGGTGGGCAAAGACCGTGGGGTGCCTCTGGTCAGAACTTACACATGGTTATGGGTCACTTGACGTTCTTTGCTGATCATGGTTTGTCTCTGTGTGAGAAAATTTAGAAAATTGGAGTCAAAAAATGCAAAATCCTTCACTCTAGGAGGGGAATGAGAGGTGTATATTATTGAACCAAATACCACATATTTTCCTTTTCAGTAACTGGCACCCCATGTGAGAACCCCGGAAAGTGAAACAGTGCTTGTTTACTGTGGTAAACAAGATATGTTTTACTGGTAAAATAGGGACCAGTCACCAATGCTTTGAGTGGAAGTTCTCTAAAATCGGCAACATGGGTATAAATGATTGACTAAACTTAAAATAGGGACCAGTCACCAATGCTTCGAGTGGAGTGCAAGGCCTTTAAATTCTTCCCAATTAACTAACGATGGTAAACGCTGTGCCCAAATAAGATAATTACGCCCAAATTATGTGGAGTTTGAAACTTTTTCCAAAGTTTTGCAGTGTTTCGGCAATAAAAAGTTTGGCCAGGTTTCCCTGATGCTTATAGCTTAGAGCTTACCTTCGAATCAAACAATGCAATAGATAAATAAATTTTTAAAAACCCACAGAGTTCGCCACAGAAAAGCAATCGACAGTGTCGTATACGACACTGTCAACGGCGATTACTTCTCTGTGGCGAATTCTATATGACCATGCACTTGAAGCTTGAGATCTATTATATTCATGTTTGTGGCATTTCTGAGTAAATGCCATGCGTAATTTAGCTTACATTCAAATAGGCCTTTGGGTCACCTCTGGGAAACTAAGAAGCCTTCCCGAGTTAGTCGAGTAAACTTACGTCAAAGGGTGGTGGGAACCAGGGATAATGGTGAAGACCTATAACAAGGGGTTGTAAACTATCATTTTAAGATGGGGCCCTAAAACCTAAAACAGACGCCAAGAAGAAGAAAATACCAGTGCCTTTTCTCCAACGATGCAGGCCATATCCATATTTGCTGTTGTGCCCAAATTAGACTGATCTAAAGGTCTGCTCCATGTTGTGGTCATGATTAGACATTATGCAGAAATAATATAAATAAAAAAATAAATAAATAATTGGCACTGCATCATTTATCTGTATATTTACTGGGACGAGCCCAGTTAATCCTCGGTTGGATGACCATCTGAGCTGTCGACTCAGACTCCCTCATTGTGTCCTTGGGCAAGGCACTTAAGCCCCGATTGCCCACATGGGGACACAATGACGCTGTGTACTGAAGCATAATGCACGACGATGGTGCGCATGTCTTCAACCAATCTAACCCTGTCTGTGCTGCAGTGCGAAGTTACAATGTTGGGGAGCTGGCAGCTGCTCGTCGTTGCTCGGTGGTTCTCTCCTGGTATTCCGGCTTCCTCCCTCTGTAAAACTGCCATGATTAGCCATTGTGCATAAGTATGTGACCTTAAACACCAAAACAATAAATAAATAAATTTACTGGGAAGTTGGCAGTTAATTGATGGACAGTGTGGAAATTGAACATTCACACTTCATTATTATTTATTGATGTACAGGTGCACTCGGTGCCAATGTAATAATGATTGTAAAAAAAAATACTGAGCCAGTGGGACCTCCTCCCCAATGCAGGGCTTATATTTCATCGAAATTTGGGAGAATCCAGTTGGATTCTCGCGAAAATGGTTGTGGGAATCCATACCTGCTATGAGTGTCCCAGGATCCCATGATGAAACCATGGTTGAACCCCTGTTGTAAACCATGTTAACCCTTGCCCAACACAGCTTTTTAATTTTTGAAACATAAACTGAATTGGAAAATTAAAAAAAATAAATAAATAAACGCTGTTTACAAATAAAACCTTACAAATACGGATGTCATTTGATTCCAATGACAGCCATATTTGTAGAACTTTATTGACAAAGTGTCAGGATATTTCAAGTCATGTTAGCCTTGTGTTGGTTAATTTGCTGCTGCTATGTTATGTAAAGGGTTAACTGACCCCTCTTTTCACACGTGTCCTAGCAGAGGTGCAGCGAGAATCTACATGGATTCTCACCGGACTTTGTTCCGCGAATCTTTGCGTAAATCGACTCTTGGATTCTTGTCGAATTATAAGTCTTGCAATGGGTGCTCCAGGCTATCAGCCCACCCCCACCCCCACCCCCACCCACCCCCACCCACCTCCCCCCATCCCCAACCCATAGGATTCACTGACATGAAGTAGCCTCCTTGAGCAAAATGAATCACACCCACGAATCTTGAGCTATATTTATAACACTGATTATGTAACATTTTCTATTTTTCATATTACAGATAAAAGAAGAGAAAGAAATCATATTAGTGCATGAACCTGATTTTGCACTGCAGTCCAAGGAGCACATAAACATTTCTAAAGAACTACACAGGTACAATCTTCCTGATCACATGTCAATATTATTTTTTTTTTACTTCCTATCAAATATCAAAGTAGTTTTTTTACAGCTGCTAGCAGTGAGTAGAAATGTTTATTTATAACCAACTGACTGCAGGCTCTATCAAATAATCCATGTTTTCGACATCTACTGTGTCTATACTGAACTCAGGGAAGAGATGAGATCACGGTTAATAGAAAAATCATTCTCTCAATTTCATTGTGGGAAGTATTGGATGGAGTAGTGCAGCTTTCTATTATTCTGATGTGTGACTTTTTCGTTCATCATAAATGGATTGCTAATTTAATAATTTAGGTAAGAAAGTTCTAAATGTTTTCCTGAAACTGAATTTATTTTCCAAATTTATTATCAGGTTACGATCAATTCATCAGTTGATAATTTTAATGTTATCTGATGTTTTCAGGACAACTGAAATCTGTTGGAATGTGATTTTCAGCATTAGTTGAAATTCTGCATTAACTGATAGCAGTTTTCCTTGTGGCCGACATAGTCTGGTTATCAAACCTTTCCTAGTTTATTTTTTTTTCCATCTGTCAGCCACAGATTCCCACTTTCCCAAACTTGCAATGAACATTTATATGTATTTATTTATTTGGTGTTTTACATGTACAGTACAGTCATCATGGACTGGTCATAATCCCTGAGTGGGCAGTAAAGTCCACGCGTGCGTTTACCGGGTAGTAAAAATCATCGTCAAAAAAATCGCCAATTAATTTTCATTATTTTTAAAAAATTTTGTCTCAAAAACATAGGTTATGACCAACGAGGGGTCATAACCTATGTTTTTGAGACAAAAATTGAAAAAAATTAGTTATTCAAGAATTTCTTTGCAAGTGTCTTCGGCTTTTCATGTTAGATAAAGGGTTAACAGACTCAATGAGCTGGTTACAATAACATCCATATTTGGAAGATTCTTTTAAAAAATAGTGGTAACATTTTACCAAAAATATGAAATTAAATATATTTAAAAAAAGATGTGTTCGGTAAACGGTAAGAAAAATAGTAATACTTTATAATGTGAAGCGGTGATCAATTTTTAATTTGTAATCAATGGCTTGACGACAATGAATTTGAAATTTAAAATTGTTCACCCCTTTTATAATGTAGATTTATTCTTTTGATGATCAGCCCTATGCAACCAGTCATTACGATATTTATTTATTTATTGGTGTTTAAGGTCACATACTGATGCACAATGGCTAATCGTGACCGTGACAGTTTTATTGGAGGAGGAAGCCGGAGTATCCAGAGCGAACCACCGAGCATTGACGAGCAACTGTCAGCTCCTCAACATTCTAACTCTATTCAAGCTCTGCTCAAGCAGAGTTACAGCGGTTGAAGACGTGTGCACCATTGACGTGCAGTACGTCTTAGATCGTGTCATCATCGTGCCCCAAGGTAGGCAAGCAGGATAAAGTGCTTTGCCCAAGGACGCAATGCGGGTCGTCCTGGATGGGGATCGAACTTGGGACCTCTATCAGAGAAGTCCAACAGTCTACCACTGAGCCACCACACCCCTGGTCATTACGATAAGTATACAATGTGCATGCAACAGTACCTTGAAGGAATGTGCTCAATTCAGTGCTGACTGGTAGAAGTTTTGACTGGTGTCCTACATGTATTACATACATATATTTGTCAGTTAGTCAGTGTTTTTAGTGTTTTTGAGTGGATGCCAAAAATTATCTCATGAGTGACCGATACAAATGTTTATTTTTCGCGAGCGCTTGTGCAAGCGAAAATAACCATTTGTCTCAGTCACAAGTGAGATAATTTTCGGTATCCACTCAAAAACATTAGATTTTCTTTTTATTATACACTTTTTATAAGAATCGGATAATTCCACTTGTTTCAACCATGAATTGATGCATGAAAGTAAACAGCACATTGAATCATTGATACGCGGAAGTGATTTGATCGATACTTGGAACAGATAGCATTTTGCGATCTGATTCAGTTGGCGGGTTTCTAGTCCAAACATGGCCTGAAAGTCTGTTACATAAGTTTTTGGTTTGGTACATCCTTTGAAAGGATGTACCAAACCCAAAACTTATATTATGGACTTTCAGGCCATGTTTGGACTAGTGGGTTTCATGCTTCAATTCAAGGTGATACGTGTTGAATTATTGCTGGAAATGATCGGTATCTACTCAAAAACACTAGATTTTTTTTTCATTGCACGTTTCAAGAACAAAATGATCATTTCCAGTGATAATTTGACTCGCATTCACCTTGAAGTGATGCTTTGAAAGCCGCCAGTTTGATTGATACCGCGAAAGTGAAAATTTCTATATCTTCACAGTGGGGTATATGATTTCTATCTTTCCGCAATTTCTTTGATAATCTATCGTTCAGCGTATAATAAAATTTATTATCATAATTTATTTCCAAGACATTCACATGTTTCCCTAATGCAACAATTACAGACAGTCATGTTACTGGCTGATCAAATTGTGAGTTAATTGGATTCAGTAGATACTGTAATACTAGATATGGAATTGATAGCCTCCTGGAATCTTGGTGATTTATTTATTAAGCCCTGGTCAAACATTGCCAATCATAACAGATTTGATTTGATAACAACTCTTGTAATCCCACATCAAGTCAGTCAGTAGTGGTTGTAAAAATAAGCTGGTTAAAAAAATTGTATCAGAGCCCAGGAGGGGATTGACCCCCCCCCCCCCCCCACGTCTTAATCCGCCACTGCAATGTGATTCAATTCATCTTTTCCAGTTATCAGCTATGGATTCCCATGCAATGAACATAAAGTGGTGGAATGGTGAAAGCCTTTATTTGGGCTCCAATTTGAACACTGGCAAAATGCCCATACGACGAGGTTAGGACATCTCCTAACGCCCCCCAACAATTGCACATTTTAGGGACCCTCAAGGAGGAGCAGTGACATTGCGGTAACCGGTTCTCGTCAGATCACCAAAGTTAAGCAACGTCGAGCCCGGTTACTCCTCGGATGGGTGACCGTCTGAGCGATCGATTCGGACTTCCGCACTTAACCCCGATTGTCCACATGGGACACGATGGACGCCGTGTACTAAGGCATACTGCATGTCGATGGTGCTCATGTCTTCAACCAATCTAACCCTGCTTGTGCTGCAGTGCGGAGTTACAATTTTGGGGAGCTGACAGCTGCTCGTCGTTGCTCGGTGGTTCTCTCCGGGTACTCCGGCTTCCTCCACCCGTAAAACTGTCACGGTCATGATTAGCCATTGTGCATAAGTATGTGACCTTAAACACCAATAAATAAATAAATATATAATTAGGGGCCCCCAACGGTTCCAACATTTTTGGGAAACATCATTATTAAGGGTGTCAAAACAGTGTCGTAGTTGAAGCATTGAGGTTGGATGCTTCAATACCAGCTTGCATAAAGAATCAGGGTGATATTCTCTGTAACCAGTTACAGGGTTGTGTACGTGGCACATGACAACATGAGACAGTAGTACAAATGATGTAACAATTTTAATTTTAATTCATTTACAAATGTGGATGCATTCTGTACAAGTTGTTACATCAATCCGTCGAAGCAGTATCCGAAACCAACCAATGCCAACATGACTCCTCGGTTAAGGTGCTGACCATCTGACAAAGGAACGAACACAGAAATGAATGAAAGGATGAATGAAAATCACCATCAGGAAAATTTTAATTAATGAAGCACCGGGTTGTACCCGGTGCTTCATTACTTACAATTTTTACCATTACTTCTATAATCAGTGTTTGGAATCTAATATTATTGCGTCCGCGGAAATATTGCCCACTCGTGGAAAGTGACCAGTCCACAACAGTCATACTATAACCACAAGCCATCACTAGAACTTCTCAAGCTAGTGAAAGCCGGATGGATATTATACCCTAATATAATGTTTGTACCAGTCAGTGTGGTAGAATATAACATTATAATGTATTGAATAATTACAGTATGTGGCCTAAGGGCCCCCAATATTACTGTTACACCACTGATTTTGAAGTGCATCTACCACAACTTTAAGGCTTCATAGTCTGTAAATGGACTTCATATTATCTTAGAAATGAAATTATTCTGTATGGATTAATAGTCAGTACAGATTTGCCTTGCTACAATTTATTTGTAACAATTAAGTCAAATTCATGTGAACAAAATTTACGACAAAAAATAAATTAGCATTTTATACCAGTTATTCAATCAGGACTTGCTGTCATCATTGGAAGTAATTGGAAAAATAATTTCTCACAAATTTGTAAAATATTGCATTTTTTTCCCTCGTTATTGGACAATTACCAAATTGGAAGGTGACAAGGCCCCATTCCCATTATAGTCCGAAAAATTTCTGCCTAAAATAAGAGATGTTCAGTGCCCATAATAAAATTTTTCTGTCATTTTCCTCTGGTGATATTTACATTCTCTCACATCATGGGATTGATGTTGGCCTCCTCATATGAGGACCAAGCATGTCAACTGGTACCTGTACCGATACCAATATCGCCAAATCCATCATGCTCCAACAAGTACCAGTACTGAAGCTTTTGTCCCACCGGTACCAGGACAAAATTATTTTATGGGAAATTCCTAATTGAACAATGGTAAACCTGCTGATAATCATGTATGGCACACTTGCATGACATACTTTTAACTTATTTGTGAATCAACATATCAATACATTCAACAGGTGCATGGTCTGTCTGCACCATGACCTCAATAAGAATTACTATTTTGATGTTTCATATGTCGCAACAAAGACACTGCAAGTGCCATCATCAGCTACTTGAAAGAATTTATTCTATGGTGCCATCAAAGTAATCATAAAGCATGATCTGCGTGCTTTATGATTACTTTAATGTCACTGTAGAAGAACTTATGTTGCTATGCTGTCCTGCGATCTTGGGGACTGGCACAGTTTAAATGTGAATTTCTGCCATCTGATTGCGATATGTCATCCAGTTGTTGATTTGTCCCAGTACCAGTTTTGGTGGGACAGGCTCTGTCCCATCCTAGTACAGTGGAACCCTGTTAATTGAATAGCCACTTTGCCAATGAAAATTATTCAATTTACAGGAGTATTCAATTAACAGGGATTGTGTCACTTTCCTGTATTCTAGAGATAAACTAAGCATTTATTCTATTATATCTTGTTTGACAGAGCTCCGTGAGCTCTGTCAAACAAGATATAATAGATTAAATGCCTATATTGGATGTACCGAGGCCAAATAGGTCTATAAACAAAGGAAAACTGGGGAGAGTCAGGGTAATTTCTTGACATATTACAAGATATTTTATTCAATTAACAGGAGTTTACTCTATAACCTATATTCAATTAACAGGTCAAATTTGTACTGGAGGTATGGTAAATGGTTTTGTGTTGGGAAATTATATTCAGTTAACAGGGATATACAATTAAGAGATATCCAATTAAGTGGGCTCCACTGTACTGGTTATGTTGGTACTGGCGGTACTTTGACATGCCTGATGAGGACCCATTATTCTTATTGGTGCAATTTCAACTGAAATTATTTCAGAACTTGGAAGACCAGCTTGGTACTTGCCTGAAGATAAGTAAAAATTAAGATTTTAATAGAACATTTCCCATCTCTCTTTTAGAACCAAGTATAGGGAAATATCCAGCTTGAGACCACCAACAGCCAGAAAATTCATATCCTATGGTAGTAGATTTTGTGGCATTTTTCCGGTTTCTATGACCGTTGGTTTCTAACAAAAAATTAGTGATTTTAAATCAAATTAAATGGAATTTTCTAACCAGTTACAATTTCCAACACTCAAACTCAAAGGTCATACATTTTGAACATGGGAGAGAGGGTTCATTCTTGATCTATTATAAATTCATGGGTAGCAGTTGGAAAACTCTCACTCAAGCAAGGTACATTAGAGGGTCTGACAGCTGCTTGCCACAGTTCAGTGGTTCTCTCCAGGTACTTTGGCTCCCTTCACACATTAAACCATCTGACATGATATCCTGGCTGTCAAAAGTGTTGTTAAACCCCAATAAATCAGAACAAAGCAAACCTACATGTCCACAAATTAACACCTTACCATGAACATGTAAATTAGTTTTCTAAGGCCTTAAAAAGTTAATTAAACATCTGTTTCTCAGGTCCTCCTGCATGGTCCTTTTGGATGATGTATGCTCATTTTTAACCAATGCTAACTTGAAAAAATAAAAATTAAATTTTGTGTCCGATATTATTACCCAAGTTAATAAAATTTATAAATTTGTCCCTTGAGTGTAACAAGGCATTGCCATGCTTTAGCATTGCAAAGCCTTCTCACACTCAAGGGATGAAATACACCAAGACTCATGCTACAGTTAAAACTAGAAGTCCTGTCACGAATAGTGCGCTTATCTAGGCTTAATTGCGCGTTGAAATTGCGTGCAATTGCCATATCGAATGGCATCCAAAGCACAGCAGGTTCTCCTGGTTAATCGTAGCAAACATGTGCAATGTTTCTGCCAAAGGACCTCCGGGTTACCCGGAGGTCCATTGGCTGAAACATTGCCTGTGCACAGGCCATATGTACAGAATATGATAGCTTTAATTGGGCCACAACGAGCACATTAACGCGCATATCAACGTGCTATTTGTGCGCATTTCATGACAGGACTTCTAGTTTTAACTGTAATCTGTAGAGTATGAGGCATAAAACAAACCAAGAACATGAACTTTTGATGCCAATAAAATAATTACAAAAATAAAAATTAAAATAAAAAAATGCCCGCTCACAATCAGTTTTACAAAAAAATGGCCCGAGAAACAGAAGATGTACTTTGAGAGGCCTAACTGTTTTATGTTAAAGCTTCTTTCCAACAGGTTCAGTAAATTTGACAAAGAACTGATCAATAATTAAGTCTCTTCACTGCAAAACACTGTGGGAACGCTGCAGGCATTCATTAAAAAAAGCTCCAGATGTCCACTTTATTGCCAGAGGCCAAATGGGTGGTCATTGAAGTGATAATCATTCAAGTGAGTAACTCATGAATGCAAAACATTATGCAAACTGTATGTCCAGCTGATTGACTTCCTGGTTCACAGTGACATGTCTTAATTATAGCCATGATGTTTGACATGTCTTAACTGGTAAAGTGCTAAATAATGTTTCAAAGGTAATTTGGATCATTGGTATTTTTCTATGGTACCATGCTACCAGCAAGGGGAGTGAGTACTAGTTTAGCACGATTTTGTTTATGATTACTTTTGTTACAATTTATTGTGGAAACTCTGGGAAGTGAAGTTGTGCTTGTTTGCTCTGGTACACAAATTAAGCTTTACAAAGTAGATCTTCTATTTCTCCAGCCATTTTTAGCTCAACTTTGGCCCAAGGACACAATGCAGGAGTCCAAATCGGTCACTCAGACAGTCACCCGAGGACTAACCAGGCCTTGACGTAAAGCATCCATAACTCGGAACAGTAGGCTATTATGTTATTGACTCCCAAAAAATTTTTTCAGGGGACTATAGAAATCAGCGGTGTCCATCTGTCCGTGTTTCCGTGCGTACTTGCATCCGTCTGTGCGTTTGTCCCACTTGGTGTCCCCATGATAACTCCAGTTTGGATCATTTGATTGGAACCAATTTTGGTATGTGACCTTCTTAGCCCAAACCACAGGTCAAGTTCGAATATGGGTTCGGCCAAATTATTTTTGTCCCCATGATAACTCTAGTTTGGATCATTGGTTGGAACCAATTTTGGTATGTGACCTTCTTAGCCCAAACCACAGGTCAAGTTCGAATATGGGTTTGGCCAGATTATTTTTATTTGAGTTATACCCCTTTTTCGACTTCGAAATTCAAGATTTGCGGTGTCTGGATGATAACTCCAGTTAGGATTATTTGATCGGAAAGAATTTTGGTATGTGACTTTCTGGGGTTATAATACAGGTCAGGTTCGAATATGGGTTCGGACCGATCATTTTTACTAGAGTTATGCCCCTTTTTCGACTTGTTTTGTTTGGGTGACATGTGGCCGAGAGGCCTTTTATTAAAATTGAAAAGGCCCTGTTTCTTTTTCTATTTTGTTTTGGTGATAAAATTGACAGCTGAAGTACCACCCACAAATGCGCATGTAAACAAAAACAAATTCGCACGTATGTACGGCTTCTGCTCAGTAAAATCATGAAAAAATAATAGCGACTCTTAATAATCTGACGATCATGGTATAAATAAAATATACCCAAAGTAGCTTGGTGTACCAAATGTTCACCACTCATGGTGAAGTGGTGTTAACCGCATGGCGAAGGCTCATGGTTAAACCACTTCACCACTCATGGTGAACATTTGGTACACCAAGCTACTATGGGTATATTCTATATATAATGTATGCATTAGTTTGATGTTTGCTCAGCAGTAGAACAACAAATGTTAATAGAAAGTTGTTTTGTTACAATTTATGGGAGAGTGCTCCAATAGGTTGAACAGGTGGGGTGGATCTTCTGCTCAATTGTAATGAACAATTTGAATACAAAAAATACCTGAAAAAACATCCACTTTTTGTGCTACCTCCCTAGTAGACACTTGAACTCAAACTATCGATAGAGCCTCCACTTGTAATGTTAATGATGACCCAGCAACTTCCCCATCTACTGAAGCCCTCACCGCCAAAATTATACAGAGGAGCCTCAGGGATAACAGGGTGTTGTACCCAGAACAGACACCCCTCCCCCAAAGAAAATGCATGATCACCGACCAAAGCGGACCTGGACATAAGTCCAAGTAAATGCGCCAACAGGAGCACACCCCTCACCCCTCCCATGGCCTTGGACACAGAGGTCACAGATCAAAAGTTCACTCATCCCCTCCCCCCTGAATTTCATTGAAAAACATGGCCATCAGCAGCCATCTTAGATTTAGATTTGCCTTATAAATTGTCAACAATTCCATTGGCATACCCTATAGGTGCCATCTCTCACCCGATCTTTTTTCAAATTTCATATGTAGCTTTGGTGTGTTGTCCAGATGGAAGCTATCAAATTTTTCTGAGTTTTGTTGAAAAACATGGCCGCCAATTGCCTGCTTGGATTTGTCAATTGTCAACAATTCCATTAGCACACCCACCGCTACAAGCCCCATCTCTCTCCTGATCTTTTTCAGATTTTATATGTAGCTTTGGTTGTATGTCTGGATGGGAGCTATCAAATTTTTCTGAATTTCATTAAAAAACACGTACATGGTAAAATTGTAGAGACTTAATCATCTTTCTATTTCCACTCCTGTAACATTGTACATTGTGACAGAACTATTTATTTATTTATTGGGGTTTAATGGCACTTTTGACAGCCGAGTCATCTCGTGTTGGACAGTCTAACACAAGCCGGAATACCCAGAGAGAACCACCAAGCAATGGCGAGCATCTGTACTAACTCCACTCAAGTAGGGCTACCATTGGTTGAAGACAAGTGCACCATCGACATGCAGTATGCTTTAGTACACAGTGCCACTGTGCCCCAATGTGGGCAATCAGGATTAAGTGCCTTGCCCAAGAACACACCGCAGTTACCTGGCAGGGAGCAAACCATGCACCTTTTGGTTAGACGTCCAATGCCATAATCGCTGAGGCACTGTGCTCCCTGGTAACAGAACTAAAATGAAAATTCAGTGTCTCTAATTATTTTTGTATTTTTTGCTTCAAAAACATGGCTTATAACCCATTTATTGGGGTGAGGTAGTGAAGGTGATTCCAATGAGAGAGTCATAAGTATGTTTTTGAAAAAAATTAAATTTTATTTCAGTTTTTCCAGTATCATCTTCCACTTGTGTTAAGCAAATGGTTAACCCTTTATCTAACATGAAAAGCAGACGACACTTGCGAAAAAAATTCTTGAATAACTAATTTTTAGCTCAACTTTGGCGAAGCCAAATTTGAGCTTTTGCCATGGCCAGTCATCCGTCTGGCCGTCCGTCCATCCATCCATCCGTTTGTCTGTCCGTCTGTCCGTCAACAATTCAATACGTCTCTGGCTAGAGGCTGTATTTATGAAATGATCTTTACGAAACTTCTTGGGTACCTTTGTTATAACCGTGGGACGAGAACGAGTGTTTTTGGGTGCGATCCGAAATTCAAGTTGGCCGTTGGCGGCCATTTTGTACAGACTTAGGTGCAATCAGATTTTTGCACAGAACTTCCATATGAAAATGCTGATTTGAATAATTTTTTGTATGAATGTTTAGTACCATGGGATACATTACATATAATACAGGTTTGTTTCTCGTACGTAAATTATGCAAATTAAACTAACTTTGATGTATTTAGTGTTACTTTCAGCACTGTAAGTACAAATGCCAATACGGCTTGGGCTGGAGGCCGTATTTATAAACCGATCTTTACGAAACTTCTTGGGTACCTTTGGTATCACCGTGGGACGAGAACGAGTGTTTTTGGGTGAGGTCCGAAATTCAAGATGGCCAATGGCAGCCATTTTGTACAAAATTAGGTGCAATCAGATTTTTGCACAGAACTTCCATATGAAAGCGCTGATTTGAAAAAATTTTTGTATGAATGTTTAGTACCATGGGATACATCACATATAATACAGGTTTTTTTTCTCGTGCAGAAATTATGCAAATTAGATGAACTTTGATTTTTTCAGTGTTACTTACACACAGTAAGTACACATGTCAATACGGCTCGGGCTAGAGGCTGTATTTATCAACCGATCTTCACGAAACTTCTTGGGTACCTCTGTTATCACCTTGGGATGAGAACGAGTGTTTCTGAGTGCAGTCCAAAATTCAAGATGGCTGCCAGTGGCCATTTTGTACCAAAATTAGGTCTAATCAGTTTGGTGTACACAACTTCTATACGGCTCAGGCTAGAGGCCGTATTTATGAACCGATCTTTACAAAACTTCTTGGGTACCTTTGTTATCACTGTGGGATGAGAACGAGTGTTTTGGGGTGTGGTCCAAAATTCAAGATAGCCACCAGCAGCCATTTTGTACCAAAATTAGTACAATCAGTCATATGTACAGAACTTCTGTATGAAAGTTCTGATTTGAATAAATTTTTGTATGAATGTTTAGTAAAATGGAATACATCACATATAGTACAGGTTTTTTTCTTGTGCAGAAATTATACATATTAGATGAATTTTGATTCATTTAGTGCTACTTATACACTGTAAGTGCA
This sequence comes from Pictodentalium vernedei, assembly GCA_031216915.1. Classification (NCBI taxonomy): domain Eukaryota; kingdom Metazoa; phylum Mollusca; class Scaphopoda; order Dentaliida; family Dentaliidae; genus Pictodentalium; species Pictodentalium vernedei. The sequence goes on along the minus strand of CM062296.1, from coordinate 130,033,621 downwards.
CATGTCAATACCGCTGTATTTATGAACCGATCTTCACGAAACTTTGTGGGTACCTCTATTATCACCTTGGGACGAGAACAATTGTTTCTGAGTGCGGTCCAAAATTCAAGATGGCTGCCAGTGGCCATTTTGTACCGAAATTAGGTCCAATCAGTTTTTTGTCACAACTTCTATACAGCTCGTATTTATGAACTGATCTTCACGAAACTTCTTGGGTATCTTTGTTTTCACCTTGGGACAGGAAGGAGTGTGTTTTGGGGTGCCTTTGTTATCTCTGTGCTGTGAGAACAAATATTTTTGGGTTTAGTCAGACCCACTCTGGGACTCAAAGATTTCTTTTCTAATTTAGCATCTGACTATCACCCACGTTTACAATACTTTACCTATACATTTGTTCCAGGCTATGGTCAGTATTTATGTACAGACCGTTCCAATACTTTATATGTACCTTTGTTATCAGGTCATTACCTAGATGTTTGTCATTGCTGTGTCACATACTATACATGTACATGTCTTGACAAGTTGAGCTACAGTGTCATTGACACGTTCATTTTCATTTTTTTGTCTCAAAAACATAGGTTATGATGCCTCATTGGAACGAGCTCGACAAGCTCGTTCCAAAGAGGGGTTATAACCTATGTTTTTGAGACAAAAAATGAAAAAATAATGAAAATTAATTGGCGATTTTTGTGAATAGCGCTGGCTGGTTTTGACCGTTACGTTGGGAAAAGGGTTAAATAATAATGATGATGTGTTGATTGAAAAACATCCATGGATAACTTATCAAAAGTGAGGGTCCAAAATGTATGACCTGAAAAGTGTCTGTGGGGGGAGGGGAGGGGGCCTCCCTGACTTCCTGTATTTCTTCTTCCTCTGCTCTATTGAGGCCAGAAAATAACCTGTGAATGATCGTTTAGGTTACGCGGGGATTACATCAATTGTAAAATGCATGAATAAACTGCAAGTTATGGCAAAGTGATACACTGGAGCCCACTTGTGTATTCTTAGGTTCTAAATAATAGTACAGATCGGAATAAGAGTACAGGGTGAAAATGTAGCCAAAATTAAATAATAATGCAGACCGGAATAATAGTACTGGGCGTGGGGGCCGGGGGGTGTCTTTGAAGTGAGTCACTTTATGCATGGTAAAATTCAAGTCTCAGACATAATTCCTTGGAAAGCTCTCCTGGAGAATTACCTGGTGTTACTTCATGAAATTTTGTCCCTTGATGACAACTGGGAATTTAATAATCATGCAGATCAGAATAAGCATCATACAGGGTGGAAAAAGTCCTCAAAATTAATAATCATACATATGTATGATTATTTGGCACCCAAGAGTAATTGGATATCTCTTAACTGAATAATCCTGTCAGTTGAATATAATTTCTCAACACAAAACTATTCATCATACGTCCAGTACAAATTTCACCTGTTAATTGAATATAGTTTATAGAGTAAACTCCTGTTAATTGAATAAAAAATATTGCAACCTGTCGAGAAATTACCCTGACTCTCCACAGTTTTTATTTGTTTATAGACTTATTTTGCCTTATAGTACAGTACAATCCTGTTAATTGAATACCTCCAGTACAAATTTCACCTGTTAATTGAATATATTTTACAGAGTAAACTCCTGTTAATTGAATAAAAAATATTGCAACCTGTCGAGAAATTACCCTGACTCTCCACAGTTTTCATTTGTTTATAGACTTATTTTGCCTTATAGTACAGTACAATCCTGTTAATTGAATAACCACTTTGTCAGTAAAAATTATTCAATTAACAGGAGTTATCAATTAAGAGAGATTTGCAACTTTGTTGTTGGCTAGTAAACTAAGCATTTATTGTAATATATCATGTTTGTCAGAGCTCAAGGATCTCTGTCAAACAAGATATAATAGATTAAATGTCTGTAATGGATGAACTGAGGGAGGCCAAATAGGTCTATAAATAAGGTGAATTTGGTCATTTTCCGGGTAATTCAACGACATATTGAAAGATTTTTTATTCAGTTAACAGTAGTTTATTCTATAACCCACATGCATTTGTCAGGGCAAATTTTTACTGAAAGTATGGTAAATGGTTTGGTGTTTGGAAATTATATTCAATTAACAGGGTTATTCAATTAAGAGATATACAATTAAGTGGGCTTCACTGTCCATCCAATACAGGCATTTAATCTGTTATATTTTGTTTGCCAGAGCTCATGAAGAATAAATGTTAAGTTTATCTCCAGAATACAGGAAAGTGACACAATCCCTGTAAATTGAATACTCCTGTTCATTGAATAATTTTCATTGACAAAGTGGCTATTCAATTAACAGGGTTCAACTGTACAACATAACTTTATTAAATTGTTAATCTCACATGTTTTTCCAGAAAAACTTGGCAATCTTTCGAAACTATCTCGACTCAGAGGTTGATCATTGTATCCACTTTATGAATGAAATGACATTCTATTTCCACCTTGAAAGAATTTTCGGCCCAATAAATAGAAAAGAATTTTCGGCCCAATAAATAGAAACAACTAACACACGATCTCGCTAAAGTGATATTTGTGTTATTTGTTTCTATTTATTTTGACAGAAATGTTTTTTAAGGTGGAAACAGCATGACTGGCATAGTAAAACAAAAATGGTGGAGAATCATCAAACCACCTTTTTTCCTCTGGGTTACCACCATGTTATATATAGAATAAACATATAGTGTTTCCAAGTAAACAATTTATTCTACGAGTAGGATTAAGAATGAAACCGACGAGCCTCTGGCGAGTCGTTTTCATTCTTAATCCTACAAGTAGAATACATTTTTTACTTGAAAATACTATACGTTTATTTTGTTTATCCCATAAATAATTTATAGGCAGTCATGGCGAAATCGTCCTGTTAGTCGCAGCAAAACACTGCGAGAAGTGAGTAGCATATTGGACCAATTCGATCGACAAGCAAAACTGCTGAAAATAAACAAGGCACAGTGATACATTTCTGTTTAAAAATAATCCCCCCACAAACATGAGCTAAAGTTGCAAAAATACTTTACTACATGAACAATGTTTATCTTTCTTAATTTCGTTGTTTATTGTTGTTTTTTTTTCGTCGTCGATTCAACTTGAGTTTTATAAACAAAGCAGATGACACGCATCTTTGTTTATTTACACTTTCCTAATTTGGAAAATGAAACATCACCCATCATGCCCCTGTTGTTCAGAATTGAACTTGTGTGCTTTTCAACATTTGATTTCCATTGATTTACTTTTTGTTTTCTTTGTTAATTGTTATTTGTTTTATTGTTAGACAGAGCATATATTCTAAAACTAAACGTTTCAGTGAGGGTCAATGTTTAACCGTTTACCCAACGAATCGGCCGTATCCGCCCACGTAATATGCAAATTCAGCAGTTGAAAAAAATATTATTTTTCAAAAAATTTCAACAAAACCACATCATGTGACCCCTCGTTGGAACGAGCTCGTTCCAACGAGGGGTCACATGATATGGTTTTGTTGAAATTTTTTTAAAAATTTGAAAAAATGATATTTAAAATAATAAATTTTGATATCGTCTGCGTTGGGTAAAGGGTTAATAACGTCGGTTCATTTTGTCTCCCACAAACGTAAAACAGGTCATGACAACACGAATGTGGTAGAGGTCAGAGGTCAACAAATCCGTCTCTATTACAGGAATAAATTCTTTCAATGTTAAACTTACGGGGAAAATTTATCACCCTACTAGGAGCTGCTATTAGGCGAATAAAGCAAAAATTTATCCAAGACTTTTATTGTTAGAATAAACTTCCATTTATGGGATAAATAGCATATCCTGCCAACAGGTTACAATATAAGGCCTTTATTTTAAATCCTGTCTGTTGAAGAATAACATGCAGAAACTGACAGATGTTTGTAAATCTTGAGTTAAGAAATCCCTCTTAATGAGTTAACTTTGAGTTATTAAATCTCTCCTAATGAGTCAGACATTCCATCAATGCTTAATACTTGTCAGCACTCTTCCCTTACTCCCTATATTTCTGCTGCTTCTGCTCTGTTGAAGAATAACATGTAGAAACAGATGTTTGTTAACCTTGGATTATGAAGTCTCTCTTAATGAGTTAACCTTGAGTTATTAAATCCCTCCTAATGAGTCAGACATTCCATCAATGCTTATTACTTGTCAACACTAATACTTATCATAATTAACAGAAAAGGGTCTATTAAAAGCACAGTGATCGTATTTCCATGTTTTGACTAAATCAATAACAGTTTTATTGCATTTCTATCATTAACTTAATGAAGTGATTAGAAGTTATTGCCACAGTTAATTTACTGAGAGATCTTATTTAATCAGACTTTTCAAGATGTTATTTGGTTGGCATTTGGTTATTTTGTTTGATTTCTACCCTTCAGTTGTTCCTTCGGGACAGTTTTCACTCTTACTCTCACACATGACACATGCTTTCATGCATCCTAACACTCATTCATGCATCCTTACATAAATGCACCTGCATATACATATACACCAATGGCGGCCGGAGGCCTTTGGGGGGCCCCTGGCCATAATTAGGATGGGGCTCTTGGATACAGGATGCACCGGGCCGACCATGGTTCGGCTCGGTGGGAGAAAATTATGGATGAAAAATGCCAAATCCTTCACTCTATAGAAGAGAATTCAGTCGTCTGTTAATGGAAGAATCCCACAAATCTCTTGCAATATGATTATAGATTTGGTTTATAAAAACTTGAAACTTTTGATTCTTCTTTCGGCTTCTTCTTGATTTGTTGGACTAGCTTTCATCGTGTATTATTTTCGGTTTACTGTAAGTGGAGACTACGGAATGGCATGTTGATGAAAAACTCTATTCCAGCGCGTGGAGCACGCAGAAAAATTTCATTTATGCACATGAGCCTGTAAATTATTAACTTCTCTGCAGGGGCCCAATTTTTTAAAGAGGGGTCCCCAAAAAAAACCCTTCAAATTTCTTTTTCCTTTGAGCCCGGGGCCCCTGACCATTGGCCACCCATGCCCTATGGACCGGCCGTCACTGATATACTTATTTATTTATTTATTGGTGGTTAAGGTCACTTATTTCTGCACAATGGCTAACCATGACCGTGACAGTTTTACGGGTGGAGGAAGCCGGAGTACCCGGAGAGAACCACCAAGCAACGGTGTGCAACTGTCAACTCCCCAACATACCAACTCCACACAAGCAGGGTTAGCATTGGTTGAAGACAGGTGCACCATCGACGTGCAATACGCCTTAGTACACTGCCACTGATATACACCCTCACAGACACCCACACACAGAGTCTTGTTTAAAAGACATTGTGGGGACTACTAAAATATTGAGTCCATAGTATGTGGTGGGTGGATAACAAGTAGATCGCTTAGAAAAATAGATTTTTCACTTACATGTAGCAATTATTTACAATTTCTGAGGGCAAAACACAAGAAGCACTTGTAAACTTTCATCACATGGACCACCGGGTTGCACCCGGTGGTCCATAAGATGAAAGTTTGCAAGTGTTTCTTGTTCCCTTATGAAAAATTATAAATACTTTTTGAGTGGAGAATATATGGCGCTGCGATTAAGTAGCAATCCACCCTCTTCATTCTCTATATGCAGTTGAATTTGAATATCTGTTTACGTGATTAAGTGTACGTGCATCCTAGTAGAGGTTAGGAATGATGTTAATGATCTCTGTTTACTAGTATAGAATTGTACAGAGTTGGGCTCGCTGTTTTTCTACAGGCATTGTATTAACAGGGATTATTCTGCCCTTTTTGGGGAAGGGTTCTGGGGCCCATGCAATTGGGAAGACTGGCATCTTGAAGGCTCCAGTTGGGAATTTATTTGGGAGAAGAAACTCAAAGAAGAAATGTTACCTTCATATTGAACTGAGAAAATTAATACAGAAGCTACTACAGCTGCATACAGTAAGTTTTATAAAAAACAGTTGCATGAAATTATGATCAGTATTTGTAATCTCCATTAAATAAATTGTTCTTATACCATTAAATAGGGGCGCGGTGGTGTCGCGGTAACCGGTTCTCATCAGATCACTGACATTAAGCAATGTCGAGCGCGGTTAGTAGTTGGATGGGTGACCATTTCAGTGACTGATTTGCGCTCCCGCGTTGTGTCCTTGGGCAAGGCACTTCACCCCGCTTGCCTACATGGGGGCATGATGACGCTGTGTACTAAGGCGTACAGCACGTCGATGATGCGCATCTTTTCAACCAATCTAACCCTGCCTGTGCCGTGGTGCAGAGTTCAGAGTTACGATGTTGGGGAGCTGACAGCTGCTCGTCGTTGCTCGGTGGTTCTCTCCGGGTACTCCGGCTTCCTCCACCCGTAAAACTGTCACCGACATGATATGACCCTGGCTGTTCATGTGTCGTTAAACCCTAATAAAAAAACAAAACAAAAAAAACATTAAATAATGAAGATTTTTATGCATTTTGCTATCCTTTAACAGTCGACATTCTGTGGCTTTGCAGTTGTATCTAGGCAAGTCTTGGCTGCCTATATAGGCAGCCAAGGCTTGCCTAGAAACAACTGACAAGGTTCTTAGGATGTAACTTGTAAATGTATCTAAAAACTCCCTGTTGTGGCACCTGTTTTTGTGCAGTAAAAAGTGATGAAAGTCAAAATTAGACCTTCCAGAGTTAAAGGAATAAATTTATTTGAAAGTGGACAGATAGAGAAATTTTTGGTTTGAATTGGGAAAAATCATGACAAAATACCATTGGAAATGGGTCCCATATTCGGCCCCTACAGACGCTCAAAAGAATCCCTGATGACACAAATGGTGCAGCTTGATAGGGATGTACTCTGCACTCTCTTATTTCAAAATAGTGCACAATACAGTGACACAGCTTTTGGTTTCAACTGTATATTGTAATTATTTATTTATTGATGTTTAAGGTCACATACTTATGCACAATGGCTAATTGTGACCGTGACAGTTTTATGGGTGGAGGAAGCCAGAGTTTCCGAAGAGAACCACCGAGCATCGACGAGCAACTGTCGGCACCTCAACAGTCTAACTCTGTTCAAGCTCCACTCAAGCATTGTTACAGCGGTTGAAGACATGTGCACCATCGACGTGCAGTACACCCATGTAGGCAACCGGGATAAAGTGCTTTGCCCAAGGACACAACGTGGGTCGTCCCAAATGGGGATCAAACTCGGGACCTCTAGCACACATGTAGAAGTCCAACAGTCTACCACTGAGCCACTGTGCTCCTGTATATTGTATTCCCAGCCCTGAAATGTTCATATTCAACTATCAACTGATGAAGAAATTGTTAAATTCCCATTGTCGGCTTCTCCTCTTCATTTACAGAATGTAGCTATACATGTTTTCAAGTCAGTATGTTCCAAATAAGTGATCCAAATGCTCTTCCTGTAAGCCATATTGTGTTAACAATTTAACTAATGAATTGGCCACATCCACTCACTTAATATACAAATTGAGTAGTTGAAAAAAAAATTGTTTTTCAGAAAATTTCAACAAAACCATGTAAGTTTATCCCTCAATGGAATATGAGCTTTTCAAGCTCATTTCATTGAGGGGGTCACATGATATGTCTTTGACAGTTTTACAGGTGGAGGAAGCCGGAGTACCCGAAGAGACCTACCAAGCAGTGGCGAGAAACTGCTAGACTCTCCACCATACTAACTCCACACAAGCAGGGTTAGCATTAGTTGAAGACAAGTGCACTATCGACTTGCAGTATGCCTTAGTACACATCACCACCATGCCTCAAAGTGAACAATCAGGATTAAGTGCTGCCTTGCCCAAGGACACAATGCAGTTACTCCTGGGGTGGGGGATTGAATCGTGGACCTTTTGGTTTGAAGTCCACTTCCCTAACCACTGAGCTGGGAGCGTGGTGGCTCAGTTGGTAGAGGTGCAGACTGCAAGCCGAGAGGTCCTCGGTTCGAATCCCACCTGCGGCAGCCGCATTGTGTCCTTGGGCAAGACACTTCATCTCCATTGCCCGCGTGGGGGCACAATGACGCCATGTACTAAGGCGTACTGCACGTTGATGGTATGCATGTCTTCAACCAATCTAACCCTGCCTGTGCTGCTGTGCGGAGTTACGATGTTGGGGAGCTGGCAGCTGCTCGTCGTTGCTCGGTGGTTCTCTCCGGGTACTCCGGCTTCCTCCACCAGTAAAACTGTCACGGTCTGATTAGCCATTGTGCATAAATATGTGACCTTAAACATCAATAAATAAATAAATAAATAACCACTGAGCCAGCATATATTAATTAAAATAATATTTTTTTTTATATTGTGTGCTTTGGTTGAAGGGTTAATGTCTCTTATGTGACCCTTTTTTTTCTAAACTGTAGTTTTATCAATAATAAAATAGGACAGAGTAATGTTAATGCATTTAATCGTAATCACACATTATGCACTCCCATTAGTAGGGTGCGTATTATGTGTCTCAGAAGTATTTGATTGTTCCATTATGTCTTTGTTGTGTGTTGCTTATTCTTCCTGTATTTTTTTCTGTAAAAGTATAAATAATTGCCGCATGTACCCATTAATGCAGCCTTTCAGTGATAATTGTCCACTCCTAGTTTATTTACAATCTTGAATTCCCTGTTTGAACCCCAGGAAGTGAATCAGTGCTTATTTACTGTGGTAAACAAGCTCTGTTTCACTGGTAAAATAGGACCCAGTCCAGGCCTTAACCCTTTACCTAACATGAAAAGCAGACGACACTTGCAAAAAGAATTCTTGAATAACTATTTTTTTTTCCATTTTTGTCTCCAAAACATAGGTTATGACCCCTCATTGGACTGAGCTCGATGAGATCGTTCCAATGAGGGGTCATAACCTATGTTTTGGAGACAAAAAATGAAAAAATCATGAAACTTTATTGGCGATTTTTGAGAATAGCGCTGGCCGGTTTTGGCTGTTACGTTGGGTAAAGGGTTAAAATAAGCAGTCTGACATTTGCAGAATGAGGTCCCCAGAGGGTGAATTTGATGATGCTGTTCCATACAGTTGGCCAATTTATCCTCTGGGTACCTCTTTCTGTTTAGTTTTTAGACTGATTCAGATTGAGGTTCACAGAGGGTAAATTTAGTGATGCTACCCTGTTATGCAGGGTAGCATCACTAAATTCACCCTCTGGAGACCTCATTTTGCCGATGACAGTCTGCATATTTTCTGGCTTGACCCAGTCACCAATGTTTGGGGTGGAAGTCCTCCAAAATTGGCAACATGGATATAAACAATTGGATAAACTTGGCTTAATCTCCATGTTGTGGTCATGGTTAGCCATTGTGCAGAGATATGTGACCTTAAACACCAATAAATAAATAAATAACAATCTTGAATGTGATTGGATGAAAATCGTGAAATTCACCTGCACAGTAAAACCTGTTTTGAGAGATCACCATTGTGAGAGACCACCTGTCTTGAGAGACCGCTGTACTGTTGTTGGTTGTTTTGAAAGATCACTGTTGTGAGAGATCACTATTGTGTAGTGCTGAAATGATTAACTGGGTCATCGGTTTGAAACCAGTAAGCTACCTAACCGATTAGAAAAAATGTCAACTGGTTATCCGAAATATCGATAGTGATCGTCAATCCAGGTTTAAAACATAGTAAATCTGCTGCTTCTCCTTTGTGATAAATTACACTTCGAAGCCACGTTTGATATATTGCGAAATAATCGACATGAGCGTTCAAACCTCTGTTAATGATCGGCAGTTTCTGTGAGTAATGTGTAATCGCAGAAACTATTTCGTAGTGTGTATACAAATGAACGTTGTCTAGTACTCGACAATGTTCGTTTGCATACATACTGCTTTCCAATTCCTAAAGTTTTGTTTATATATTCGGTGAAATAATGGCCAAGGATAACCGGATACAGGCCATATGTACAGAATTTGATAGTCTTACTATGGTTATAATGCATAGATTAACGCGCAGATTGCTATTTGTGCTCATTTCATGGCAGGATTTCTAGTTTTAACTGTACAAGTATATGTATTGTAAATGTTTTGCACTCCTTGATTTTCTAGCCTGCCAGGCCTGCAATTGGGAATTGGTTTTGATTCAAGATTCATTTCAGCTGTGGTTCGATAGTTCGAAATGGCCCCAGTATGCCTATTGACACTAGGTTCACATTGGCGATTGAAAGCACCAGTACGATGGCCGTAGTATAATTATAATTGGGAAGTCACCTGAATTCATATCGAGATTCGATTCAGTTTCAAACCTTTTGCCTGATTTGATTTGAGGGAAAAATTGTGATTTGCCAGACCCTATACTTATGTAGCGGTCGAGGTATAAAGGCCATCTACCAACCAGCCTGGTTGGTCCGGATCTCTTAGTCTCGTGGTAAATCGGTCGCTTTGTGTGCTAGAGGTCGACGGTTCGAACCCCGGCTTCCGAAGTTATCTCTCCTCCTGTTACACTTAGATATAAAACAAAAATTTTATTGGGGATGTCATCCAACCCTTATCAAAAAAAAGCATCATGATATCATACTCCATTTCCCTTTTATACCAGAGTGGGGGGCGTGGTGGCTCAGTAGGTAGAGGTGCAGGCTGCAAGCTGAGAGGTCCTTGGTTCGAATCCCACCTGCAGCAACCGCGTTGTGTCCGTGGGCAATACACTTCACCCCCATTGCCCATGTGGGGGCACGGTGATGCTGTGCACTTAGGCGTACTGCACGTCGATGGTGCACCTGTCTTCAACCAATGCTAACCCTGCATGTGTGGAGTTAGTAGGTTGGAGAGCTGACAGTTGCTCGTCGTTGCTCGGTGGTTCTCTCTGGGTACTCCGGCTTTCTCCACCCGTAAAACTGTCATGGACATGATTAGCCATTGTGCAGAAATATGTGACCTTAAACACCAATAAATAAATAAATAAATTATACCAGAGTACAGTGGAACCATGTTAATTGAATAGCTCCTAGAGATGGACGGTATTGCAATTTTGAGTTCGGTTTCAGTATTTTTATGGGGATATACCATGATATCAGTATTGGTTCGGTTTTTCAGCATATTGCCCATCTCTAATAGCTCCCTCATGGGCCCCCCAGGAACTGAAGCAGTGCCAGTTTACTGTGGCAGGGGCGGCGGAATGATTTTCAAAGTGGGGGGGAGGGGCTGGATGGGGTGATGGATGGTCTTTAGTAGGACGGGCCGACCATGGTTTGGCCCGTGGTACCAAAAGTTTAAATTTCAGGTCCCAAAACCCCCGATTTTCATGCATCTGAGCGGATATTTTGAGATTTTTCAGATGTATTTGAAAGATTTCACACTTTGAGAGCCATAAAAAAAATGTCTGTAAAGCATACAGGTGAGGTCTGTTTATCAGCTTTGGTCATAACGACCAAAGCTGATAAATAGACCTCACCTTTATGCTTTACCAGACGTTAACAGCAATTATACTGTCTGTGGATTATTTTGTCTGGGGATGGATTTGGTATTTGTATGTCTGTAAGATTACGATCTATTTCAGTTACCTGATTTTTTTAACAGACTGTATACATTTTAGCATTTGCTGACACTTATTGCAAAAAATGATCAGAAATCCATCAAAACTGAACCAGGACGAGAGAAACATAGCTGGCAAAAATATGGAGGAGGCTCTGGATCTGCCCCTTGTTTCACCAGTCATTGGTTGTGTTAAGATATATGCATACAATAAAATATAGCCCGACAAAAAAAGTTCCGCCTCTAAAATGGGGAACATGGGTATAAATGATTGACTACACTATGACTCGATCTCCCTGTTGCTGCCATGATTAGCCATTGTGCAGAAATATTTCCCCAATAAAATAAATAAATAAATTCAGGAGAGACAGTATTTGCAATTCAGTAAGTACTTTATATGTAACTGCATTGAATGTTGACATCAAGTGGATGAATGACACACTTTCGATGGGATGATAAATGCATTACATCAAATATAGACATTTAATAGGGCTTCTGACACACTTTTGATTGTTACATATGAGATCAGACAAACTTTATGTATCTGCTGTGTGTTGATGTAAGCCTGACTGCTTCTGTATAGCAACAATTATAGTCATGATAAGTAAATATCTATGCTTACTCTCTCTATGTGGAGTAGATTTGATGCAGAGGATATAAACCTTTAGAAGGTGTACATAAAGTTCTGAGAGGATTAACGTTGTTTAACCCTTTAGCTAACATGAAAAGCAGACGACACTAGCAAACAAAATTCTTGAATAACTAATTTTGAGCTTAACTTGACAAAGTCAAGACTCAAGATAAGCTATTGCCATCACGCGTGCCGAAGACTGTGAGTCTGTTAGTCTGTGAGTCTGTTAGTCTGTTCACATTTTCCTTTAGAACAGGCAACACCCCGTAGTTCTTGTCTGATCTTCACAAAATTTCATATGCAGGTTTGAGATCAAGTCTAGATGAGAACGTCCCCTTTTGGTCGTGATCGGTCAACCATGATGGCTGCCTGAGCCCAGTACTCGAAAACCTTTAGCACAGTCTACAGGTTGTATTTATGAAGGGATTTCATTGTAAGTTTGTAGGATGACTCTGTATAATGTCTCAATGAGAACGTTCCCTTTTGGTCATGATCTGTCAACCATGATTGCTGCCTAAGCCCTAAACCCAAAAACTTTTAGCACAGTCTACAGGTCATATTTAATATGGAGGGATTTTATTGTAACTTAGTAGGATGACACCGTATTATGTCTTATATGAGAACTTCCCCATTTGGCCGCAATCTGGCAACTGTGATGGCTGCCCGAGCCCAAAACCCAACAACCTTTTGCACAGTCTACAGGTCATATTTATTGGAGGGATTTCATTGTAACTTGGTAGAATGACTACATATAATGTCTAGATGAGAACATCCTTCTTTGGTAGTGATCATTCAACTGTGATGGCTGCTCGAACCCAAAACCTGAAAACCTTTAGCATAGACTACTGATCGTATTTATGAGGGGATTTCATTGTAACTTGGTAGGATGACTCCATATAATGTCTCGATGAGAATGTCCTCCTTTGGTCATGATTGGTCAACTGTGACAGCTACAGGGGCCCAAAGCCTGAAGCCCAAAAACTTTTAGCACAGTCTACAGGTCGTATTTATGAAGGGATTTCAAAGTAACTTGGTAGGATGATTTCAGATAATGTCTAGATGAAGACGTCCCCTTTTGGTTTTGATCGATCAACCATGATAGCTATACAGGCCCGAAGCCCAAAAACCTTTAACATAGACTACAGGCCGTATTTATGAAGGGATTTCATTGTAACTTTATATGATAACTCATTTTGGAATAATTTCGCTGTAACTTGGTAACTTTGGTTGACATATATTAACCCTTTATCCAATGCAGACGATTTCAAACTTTATTATTTTACATATCATTTTAAAAATTTTTAAAAAAAATTTCAACAAAACCATATCACGTGTCCCCTCTTTGGAACGAGCTCGACGAGCTCGTTCCAAAGAGGGGCCACATGATATGGTTTTGAAATTTTTCGAAAAATATTTTTTTAGCTGCTGAATTTGCATATTATGCGGGTGGATGCGGGCGATTCGTTGGGTAATGGGTTAACTGTGAGGGCCACATTAGCCTACCCCTCAGTTCTTTAGTACAGTCTACACCTCAAATTATTTTTATTGAAAACATCGCATACAGGGAACAGAAATTAACATATTCTCAGTTATCACAATTCTTTTATTTCATAATCCTTTCATAAACATTGAACATTATCCTTTTTGTCAAACACAACACACTGTCAAGTTAAGCTACAATGTCATTGACACTTTCATTTAAATCAAGCTCCTCGGTTTACATTTGAACTCAATGCAGGAGCCCCAATTTTAACTTGGTGCAATATAAGACATACATGCACTCTTCAAAGAATTTTCTTCAACAGAACCGCCAGTCAGAATCTTTTAATATCTTGTGTACAACATTGGTTGCCCTTGTCAGATTTATGTTTGTTCAAATCCAGTCCTCCAGTTAATATTTGGACTTCCCAAGGGGTGCCTAAATTTTAATTTAGTGCAAAATTTGGAATAATCTTTAAAAATCTTCTTCTTCAGATCTTCCAGTCAGAATCTTTTGATGTTTGGTATACAGCATCCTTAGGGAGGTTCGATCTAAGTTTGTTCAAGTTCTTGCGTTAATATTTGAGCTCCCTATTGGAGCCCAAATCTTATCTTAGTCCAATATGAGGAACTCTTTTTCTCCAAAAGCACTGGTCAGAATTTTTATATATATATATTTTATTATTCGCTAAGTGATAGATTATCAAAGAAATTGCGGAAAGATAGAAATCGTATCCCCCCACTGTGAAGATAAACAAATTTTCACTTTCACGGCATCAATCAAAATGGAGAGTTTCAAAGCATCACTTCAAAGTGAATATGTGTCAAATTATCACTGGAAATAATCACATTGTTCTAAAAACTTATAATGAAAAGAAAATCTAGTGTTTTTGAGTGGATACCCATCATTTCCAGCAATTTTTCCACTCGTATTCACCTTGAATTGAAGCATGAAACTCTCTAGTCCAAACATAGCCTGAAAGTCTGTAATAGTCCCAAGTTCGATCCCCGTCTGGGACGACCCACGTTGTTTCCTTGGGCAAGGCACTTTATCCCAGTTGCCTACATGGGGGCACAATGACGCCGTGTACTAAGGCGTACTGCACATCGATAGTGCACATGTCTTCAACCACTGTAACCCTGATTGAACAGATCTTGAACAGAGTTAGAATGTTGAGGAGCTGACAGTTGCCCGTCGATGCTCGGTGGTTCTCTATGGGTATTCCGGCTTCCTCCACCCATAAATCTGTGACGGTCACGATTAGCCATTGTGCATAAGTATGTGACCTTAAAAACCAATAAATAATAATAAGATGGTAATATAAGTTTTGGGTTTGGTACGTCCTTTCAAAGGACGTACCAAACCAAAAACTAATATTACAGACTTTCAGGCCATGTTTGGACTAAAAACCCGCCAGCTGAATCAGATTGCAAGATGCTATCTGTTCGGATTATCAATCAAATCGCTTCTGCGTATCAGTGATTCAGTGCGCTGTTTTCTTTCATGCATTAATTCAAGGTTGAAACTAATGGAATTGTCAGATTCTTATAAAAAGTCTATAATAAAAAGAAAATCTGGTGTTTTTGAGTGGATACCGAAAATTATCTCACTTGTGACTGAGACAAATGGTTATTTTCGCTCGCGCAAGCGCTTTCGGAAAAAAACTTTTGTCTCGGTCACTCATGAGATAATTTTCTATGTATACATTGCTTTGTGAGTTCAAGTTTGTTCAAATTGAGTCCCTAAGTTGATATTTGGGCTCCCTATTTTCCTTTACTTGATATCTGGGCATTATTTATGTTGTGGCATCTCAAAACCAGAATAAATCATCTTACTGGACTACAGAGTTTAATTGCATGACTTCATTCCTCTGTAGTATTTACTAGCCATACATTCCAATTAAATCCCTCTTTTAATAACTTAGTCAAGTGAGTCCCTCAGGCCCCATGGGGCTTCTTGTTTAACCCTTTACCCAACGTAACGGCCAAAACCGGCCAGCGCTATTCTAAAAAATCGCCAATTAATTTTCAAAATATTTTCATTTTCTGTCTCAAAAACATAGGTTATGACCCCTCGTTGGAACGAGCTCGTTGAGCTCGTTCCAACGAGGGGTCATAACCTATGTTTTTGTGACAAAAAATGAAAAAAATTAGTTATTCAAGAATTTTTTTGCAAGTGTCGTCTGCTTTTCATGTTAGGTAAAGGGTTAAGATGTTGTGTTTCTTTATATACACCAGTTTCAGTGAGAGGACATTTTGGTCTTTGGGGTTGAGATCTCATTGTCAGTTGTATTCTCCGGCTCAGCTGTAGTGGATTACAGATCAAGTGGATAATTGAACTAAATAAATAAATATATATTGTTTAATTCTTTTTCATACATTTTTAGCTCAACTTTGACGAAGTCAAATTTGAGCTATTGTCATGGCCCGTCGTCCGTCTGTCCGTCCGCCGTCCGTCCGTCTGTCCGTCTGGCCGTCTGTCCGTCTGTCCGTACGTCAACAATTGGCTATGGCTCGGGCTAGAGGTCGTATTTATGAACCGATCTTTACGAAACTTCTTGTGTACCTTTGTTATGACCCTGGAATGGGAACAAGTGTTTTTAGGTGTGGTCCGAAATTCAAGATGGCTGCCAGTGGCCATTTTGTACCGATGATGCAAAAATCAGTTTTTTGTACAGAACTTCTGTATGAAAGTTCTGATTTGAATAAAGTTTTGTATAAATGTTTAGTACCATGGGATACATCACATATAATACGGGTTTTTTTCTCGTGCGTAAATTATGCAAATTAGACTGACTTTGATTTATTTAGTGTTACTTTCAGAGCTGTAAGTGCCAAGCTGCTATGGCTCGGGCTAGAGGCCGTATTTATGAACCGATCTTTACGAAACTTCTTGGGTACCTTTGTTATGACCGTGGGACGAGAACGAGTGTTTTGGGGTGCGGTCCGAAATTCAAGATGGCTGCCAGCTGCCATTTTGTACCGACGATGCAGAAATCTGTTTTTTGTACAGAACTTCCATATGAAAGCTCTGATTTGAATAATTTTTTGTATGAATGTTTAGTACCATGGGATACATCACATATAATACGGGTTTTTTTCTCGTACGTAAATTGTGCAAATTAGACTAATTTTGATGTTTTTTGGGGTTACTTTCAGCACTGTAAGTGTAAATGCCAATACGGCTCAGGCTAGAGGCCGTATTTATGAACCGATCTTTACGAAACTTCTTGGGTACCTTTGGTATCACCGTGGGCCGAGAACGAGTGTTTTGGGGTCCGGTCCGAAATTCAAGATGGCCGATGGCAGCCATTTTGTACAAAATTAGGTGCAATCAGATTTTTGCACAGAACTTCCATATGAAAGCCCTGATTTGAATAATTTTTTTGTGTGAATGTTTAGTACCATGGGATGCCTCACATATAATACGGGTTTTTTCTCATGCAGAAATTATGCAAATTAGATGAACTTTGATTTTTTCAGTGCGACTTACACTCAGTAAGTACACATGTCAATACGGCTCAGACTAGAGTCTGTATTTATGAACTGATCTTCACGAAATGTCTTGGGTACCTTTGTTATCACCTTGGGACTAGAACGAGTGTTTCTGGGTGCGGTCTAAAATTCAAGATGGCTGCCAGTGGCCATTTTGTACCGAAATTAGGTCTAATCAGTTTTTTGTACACAACTTCTGTACAGCTCAGACTAGAGGCCATATTTATGAACCAATCTTTACGAAACTTCTTGGGTACCTTTGTTATCACCGTGGGATGAGAGCGAATGTTTTTGGGTGTGGTCCGAAATTCAAGATGGCCACCAGCAGCCATTTTGTACCAAAATTAGTGCAATCAGTCTTTTGTATAGAACTTCTGTATGAAAGTTCTGATTTTAATAAATTTTTGTATGAATGTTTAGTAACATGGAATACATCACATATTGTAAGGGGTTTTTTTTCGTGCAGAAATTATGCAAATTAGATGAACTTTGATTTATTCAGTGCAACTTACACAATGTAAGCACACATGTCAATACGGCTCAGGGTAGAGGCTGTATTTATGAACCGATCTTCACAAAACTTCTTGGGTACCTTTGTTACCTCCTTGGGATGAGAATGAGTGTTTCTGGGTATGGTCCAAAATTCAAGATGGCTGCCAGTGGCCATTTTGTACCGAAATTAGGTCCAATCAGTTTTTTGTCACAAGTTCTATACAGCTCGTATTTATGAACTGATCTTCACAAAACTTCTTGAGTACTTTTTTTTTCACCTTGGGACAGGAACGAGTGTGTTTTGGGGTGCCTTTGTTATCACTGTGCTATGAGAAGAAATATTTTGGGGTTCAGTCAGACCCACTCTGGGACTCAAAGATTTTTTCTAGTTCAGCATCTGACTGTCACCCACCTTTACAATACTTTACCTATACATTTGTTACAGGCAACGGTCAGTATTTATGTACAGACCGTTACAATACTTTATATGTACCTTTGTTATCAGGTCATTACCTAGATGTTTGTCATTGCTGTGTCACATACTATACATGTACATGTCTTTGTCTTGACAAGTTGAGCTACAGTGTCATTGGCACTTTCATTTTCTTCAGGAATCATTATAAAAGTGAAGGTGGATGTCAAGAGGTGATGTGCTTAAGTCGCCTATTTTCATTTTGAACCTCGTAGATTGACCACGCAGCTAAATTAAAATGAATAATATTGAAAAAAAAACAAGTGGATATAAGTGAAATATTTATAATAAAAGACTCTCTTATTAAATATAATTCACTTGTATGTGTATTGTTTTGTTTCATTCATTTATTTATTTATTGGTGTTTTAAGGTCATATACTTATGCACAATGGCTAATCATGACCATGACAGTTTTACGGGTGGAGGAAGCCGGAGTACCCAGAGAGAACAACCAAGCAATGACGAGCAGCTGCCAGCTCCCCAACATCGTAACTCCACACTGCAGCACAGGCAGGGTTAGATTGGTTGAAGACATGCGTACCATCGATGCGCAGACCTGGTATGCCTTAGTACACAGCATCATCGTGCCCCCATGTGGACAATTGGGGTTAAGTGCCTTCCCAAGGACACAACGCGGGAGACTGAATTGATTGCCCAGATGGTCACCCATCCAAGGATTAACTGGGCTCGACGTTGCTTAACTTCGGTGATCTGACGAGAACCGGTTACCGCAATGCCACCGCACCCCATTTCATTCATTATGATTTATCTTCAAAGGCTTATGATTTGATACGGAACGTCTCGAAAATATTTGTCTGTTCTATTTTCAGAGATTTTTGTCCAAAACTTATTCTTTTCTGGGAGGCTGGGAGTTACACTGAACTTACAGGATATTCCTGGGCATTCCAAGACTGTTAACATGGCTGGGTGGGTTTTGAAGGATTGAACATCCATGCCATTTCTGATTTTCTCATCCAATGTATAGATTAAGACTGGCCAAGTTTCTTTTTGTGCCTGGGTAAATGCAGATTATTGTGCTTGTCTGGACGTGTGGTGGTTCAGTGTACTTAAAACCGAGAGGTCCACCCTTCAATCCCTGCCAGGGGTAACTGTATTGTGTCCTTGGGCAAGGCACTTAGTCCTGATTGCCTGGGGGGGGGGGGGGGAGGGAGGGCTGTGTACTGAGTCAAACTGCACGTTGATGGTGCACCTGTCTTCAACCAATGGTAACGCTGCTTGTGTGGAGTTACTTTGGGGAGTATGACAGTTGCTTGCCATTGCTCAGTGGTTCTCTCCAGGTACTCCTGGCTTCCTCCATCCGTACAACTGTCTGACACGAGGTGACCCTGGCTGTCAAAAGTGTTGATAAACTCCAGTAAATAAATAAAATAATATTGTGCTAGTCGGAAGCATTACTCATTTGAACCCTGATGTTATCTTCCTTGGCAGTTCAATGGCAGTAATTGGAAAAGCCCATATTCATTATTTGGGGGTAGACCAATTAATATTTTCAACGTGCAGCCTTGGGGCTGCATGTTGAAAATATTGATTGGTCTTCTCCACACATTCACTTTAGTACTGAAATGTTTAACAGGACAATCAATTTGAAACCAGTTAGCTACCTAACCGATTAGAAAAACCATCAACCGGTTATCCAAAATATCGACAGTGATCGTCATTCCAGATTTAAAACGTAGTAAATCTGCAGCTTCTCCTTTGTGATAGATTACACATCGAAGCCGCATTGTATATATTGAGAAATAATCGACTTTGGCGCTCAATGGCATTTCTGATTTTCTCATCCAATGTACAGATTAAGACTGGCCAAGTTTCTTTTTATGCCTGGGTATATGCAGATTTGGACGATTCTGAAATTTTGTTTGGGTAAAAATGTGGAGGCTGGTATGGGTTAAGTGGAGACCGGTTTGGGCAAAAATGTTGGAGGCCAGTTTGGCTGGAGGCCGGTTTGGGCGTATTCGATTCTAATCAAGTCGCTGAGCTAGAGGAAATACAGATTGCAGCTGCTAGGATCATTACAAAGATGATTGGCAGTTTCCGTGAGTAATGAGTTATCGCAGAAACTATTCTGTAGTGTGTATACAAACGAACGTTGTCGAGTACTCGACAACGTTCGTTTGTGTACACACTGCTGAATAGTTTGAGAATACTGCTCTCCAATTCCTATAGTTTTGATCCCATATTCGGTGAAATAATGGCCACGGATAACCGGATATTATCCGGTTATAGCTCTCGGTTAGTCGGTTACAAAAATGAGCCAACTGTTTCAACCCCAATTCACTTTGCAACCATCCCACGTAGTGAACATATGACGTCTCATGCTCTTGGACCGGAAAAGCAGTCTCTTTGGTTGAAAGGGTTAATGAAGCATATGAACCTCAACACATTCAGTATTCTTTCCTGTCTCTATTTTATAACTGTCTACAGAAATCTAATTTATTGGCTTCAGAACTAACAGGTTAGAGCATTTGGGTGAATAGAATGCATCGTTCAACAGAAAGTCTTTAAACTAATATTGGTTATAAAAGAAATGAGTCTTGAGGTTTATTCTAAGCTAATTAAATGGTGTACTTGACTTGCAGTGGTTGAGAGTGTTTTTTGAATAACATTATTGTGTTCAGGAAGAGTTTGAGAGAATCGTTCAAGAGCAACAGAATTTCTGTTCTGCGAGTCCTTCAGCAATAATTTTTCTCCTTCGTGCTTTTTCATCAACTCTAAAGGGCAGTGGTTTATAAATACATGCACTGTTCTGTACTGAAAACATGTACAGTATGAGTCAGAGTTAAAATGAAATTTGGAGATCGTTTGAATGTCAGATTTTTTTTTTTCAAAAAATAAACCTCATGGAGTCATTTCTCTAGAATCTGTGACCATTAAGTTTCCACCCTTTTTATGATTGACTTGACTAGCTGACACATTTAACAAAAACAGCCTCCTAACAAGCTATTAACACTTCACCCAACGTAATGGCCAAAACCGGCCAGCACTATTCACAAAAATCGGCAATTAATTTTCATTATTTTTTCATTTTTTTGTCTCAAAAACATATGTTATGACCCTCTTTGGAATGACCTCATTGAGCTCGTTCCAATGAGGGGTCATAACCTATGTTTTTGAGACAAAAAATTAGTTATTCAAGAATTTTGTGTTGTCTGCTTTTCAAGTCGGGTAAAGGGTTAATTGAAAATAGGGGAAGACCTGCATTGTGTCCTTGGGCAAGGCACTTTATCCTGGTTGCCTACATGGGAACACCATGACGCCGTGTACTAAGGTGTACTGCATGTTGATGGTGCACATGTCTTCAACTGCAGTAATCCTGCTTGAGTGGAGCTTGAACAGAGTTAGAATGTTGAGGAGCTGACAGTTGCTCGTCATTGCTCGGTGGTTCTCTCTGGATACTCCTTCTCCCATAAAACTGTCATGGTCACGATTAGCCATTGTGCACAAGTATGTGACCTTAAACACCAATAAATAAATAAATATAATAAATATAACTCTCTGCAATGCAACTAACCCTGTTCATTGCACAGTCTTAGTGAGTGAACATTTTCATGTAGTGTGTGATATGGCAGTTATCAATTTTTTTATAACCAGAAAGTGTGACTAACCCTGTGCATTGCACAGGGTAAGTCACGCTTTCTGGTGTAAAAAATGTTAATTATTAACGGAGTAACTAACCCTTTGTACTATATATCCTCAGTGAAAATCGTATCTGTATCAAATCTTCACATGTACCCAAAGTAACGGCCAAAACCAGCCAGCACTCTTCTCAAAAAGAGTTCAAACTCAGTTTATTACCCCTCATTGAAATTAGGTTTTAATATATTCCCTGGTTCTTCTAGGAACCAGGAACGAGAATGAAATTACTATCAGATCCGGAAAGCGGGAAATTTTCTGGGTAATATTAAGCAAATATACGAGGGTAACATGACACATTTATTTTAATGAAGATTAGCATATTTCATTGGCAATCCCCCATCTCCAAATGGAAAAGTTCTTTTCCTAAGATAAGTATGAAAACCCAAACTCGCTTCAATTTCGTCTTTATTTTTGGAATAACTTGCATTATCACCTCTACCTTCTCCAGCTTCAACACCCTCCTCTTCAATGCAGTCACCAGTCTCCTCTGCTTTAAGCATAGGAGACTGGTGATGGCTGTGAAGAGGGTGTTGATGTTGGAGGAGGTAGTGAAAATGGTACTAGTGATTCCGAAAATGAAGACGAGAATGAACTTTCAAGTGGGTGAGGAGCTGACAGTTGATGTTAATAATCTCTATTCACTAGTTTTGAATTGTACAGAGTTGGGCAGAGCTCGGTGGCTCAGTGGCTCTTCGGATGCAAATGATTTGCTAGGTAAAGGGTTAACCCTTTACCCAACGTAACGGCCAAAACCGGCCAGCGCTATTCTCAAAAATCGCCAATTAATTTTCATTATTTTTTTCATTTTTTGTCTCAAAAACATAGGTTATGACCCCTCGTTGGAACGAGCTCGTCGAGCTCGTTCCAACGAGGGGTCATAACCTATGTTTTTGAGACAAAAAATGAAAAAAATTAATTATTCAAGAATTATTTTTGCAAGTGTCGTCTGCTTTTCATGTTAGATAAAGGGTTAAACACTAATAAATTGATAAGATTATTTTCTCAACGCATTTATAAACATGTAACAGTATTTTCATCACAAGAGTGGTATTTTTCTCAATCAGATCACGATTGGTCATGGCATCCCAAGGCATGGGAGGAGGGGTGTCAATATAATATTTCATGAATTGAAGATTGTGAATTCTGACACTTTCTAAGCTTTGTTCGGTAATGCACCAAAGGTTTTCTGAGGCCTTATGACCACCCAGTTCAGGACACCAATTATGCATAAAATTTGTGTTTGTGTGGAGACTGAGATTGGGAAATTTGATGTTGAATTGGGAAAAAGGATGCCCAGATACCATTGGGAAAGGGTCCATATTTCGACACCTATAGACACCCAAAAGAATACCCTGTAAAGTGAAGATACATGTAAGCTACATGTAACAGTTACAATACAGTGCTTTTGTGCAAACAGCGCCTCTAGTGGTTTGCATCCCAACCTTTAATGGAGGATAATAGCTCCCGGATTTATCTGATTGGTTAAAAATGAACTGAGCTTGTAAGCATGAATAAAATTTTAAAGTGCATGTTTTGGAAAAAATATAAAATATTGGTGACAATTGTCTTCTGAGCTGTGTGAGCAAAGATAAAATTTGGGTGGGGGTAGGTAGAAATATGTTGATTTCATTCTGTGCGAAACTGGACGGGAGTACAGGAATCATCAAATGTAAAGGCAAAATTCACATGGCAACTTGTATGGTTTTTTCTCGAGATAATAAACTAAATTGTCCAAATCAGCTTGATGAGATGGAGAGAGGAGGAAAGATTTGCACTGTCATCAATGGAAAAAAGCACTGTATTGTAACCTTAAGTTTCTAACTGCTATTTTCAAGGAAAAGGAGATAACTTAAGTTACTTCCTTGTTTAATGAATTCATGAGTGTGCACAAAATTATCAATTTTGTTGATAAGAAAACACTTTATATTTAAAAATGAATGAGTGTTTGTATTTGATAACTTATAATTGTTTATTATTTATCAATAACACCACTGCAACAAGAAAACTGATAGCAGTTCAGATATCTCTTGTAAGGGTACAATTGAGTAGTGTATTATTGCTTAACTGGTTTATTCTTGTTTGTGACACTTCCTGAATTTAACACCTACTTATTGCTCTTCAGGTTCTCCCACTTTCTTTGAGACAACATGTTATAGTTGCTTTCATAATTTGGATATTGCCATCATTGAGTTAGGTAGCGTGAGTTTTGTTATCATACTGTTCGCATTTTAGATTATAATTGCTAGTAAATGTGTCCTCTCCAGCACTGAGAAGTGGGGGAGGGTGAGGGGGGGCAACTACCCTGGGTTTTTTGGTGTTTTAAAAAAAGTACAGGTTCACCTATCGATAGGTCTGAGATGAAAATTGTGGGAAAGCTTTTGGTATAGGCCCTCAATGCTGCTGGAGGTGTCAAGAGTACGTAGTTGCATTACTGACCAGGTTTAAGCCTTTACCCAACGCAGACAATATCAAAATTTATTAATTTAAATATCGTTTTTTAATTTTTTTCACAAAATTTCAACAAAACCATATCATATGACCCCTCATTGGAACGAGCTTGATGTGCTCGTTCCAATGAGGGGTCACATGATATGGTTTTGTTGAAATATTTAGAAAAAAATATTTTTTTCAGCTGCTGAATCTGCATATTACGTGGGCGGATACGGGTGATTCATTGGGTAAAGGGTTAAATCATACAAAAAGTCCAACTTGTTCCAGTTTATTGGTTTTCCTCCAGTCTTCCTTCCAGCGTGGTGGTCGCGATTATCTTTGGAGACAAAATTCACCATACAGTTAAAACTAGAAGTCATGTCACGAACTGTGCGCTTACCTATGCTTAATTGCGCGTAGGAATTGTGCACAATTGCCATATCGAATAGCATCCAAAGCATGGCAGGTTCTCCTGGTTACTCATAGCAAACACATGCAATGTTTCTGCCAATGGACCTTCGGGTTACCCGGAGGTCCATTGGCTGAAATATTGCTTGTGCACAGGCCATATGTACAGAATTTGATAGCCTTAGTATGGTCATAACGCAAAGATTAACGCGCAGATCGACATGCTATTTGTGCGCATTTCATGACAGGACTTCTAGTTTTAACTGTAGACACAGAAATACAGGTAATAAACTAGACTTAATGATTCTGGGGAATCATGGCTGTTTCAGATGAGATTCCATGATTTTCCATTCGCCCAGAGTATCTAAAGTATTGTTTTTAACTGTATCACTGAAGTGCCTTTATTGATGTCCTGAGAAAGGTGGGTATAGTAGTCTCAATTGACTCAGTTTGATAAAGAAAATGTTAAGGTTGAAACCATCGTTATTGGTGGAGAGGGTTAACATGAATATCGTCGTTCGGCAAGTCCAAATCCAACAAATGGAGTTATGTTTGTTTGACACATTCCCACTGAGTGCTATGGCTATTTAAAAATAGCCCATTTTATTTCAAATGTATGTACAGTTTTGATGTTTGGCAGCTCGTAGAGGGTTAACAAACGCTTACGAGAATATTGTTTCCATGCAACTTGTGATGTCACACAAGACCTGCGAATTGCCATTTTTTCTTGAAAATCTACACGATGTTTTCAGAAAAATCTTGGGAAAACATGAATTTTAAGCTTTTGATGGGTATCATTGTTTAACCAGCCCCAAGCCGGTTAACGATTGGGTTTTTGAATACCCTTATTACTTACAAAAATAATCCTTGGTGAATTCCACTTCCAATAAAGGAAGTTATGTTTACCTCTCTCTGCTATACATTGGGTGCTGTGGGTACCCGAACACAGCCCATTTTATCAAAATGTTTATGTTTGAGAGGCTATGGAGGGTTAACAAACACTTACTGGAATATTTTGTCTATGCAAATTGTAATGTCACACCAAGACCTGCAAATGGCCAATTTTATTTGAAAATTTACAAGATGTTTTTAGAGAAATCCAAAATATCGTTGATATTTTATTGTAACTTGGTAGGTTGACTTCATATAATGTCTAGATGAGAACGTCCCCTTTGGATGCAATTGGGAAACTGATGGCTACAGGGGCCCGAAGCCCGAAAACCTTTAGCACAGTCTACTGGCCATATTTATGAAGGTATTTCAGTGTAACTTGATAGGATGACTCGTTTTGGAATAATTTCACTGTAACTTGGTAACTTTCGTTGATATACATTAACTGTGAGGGCCACATACATTAACTGTGAGGTCATATTAACCCACCCCTCAGCTCTTTAGTACAGTGTACACCTCATATTATTTTTATGAAAAACATAGCATACAGGGAACAGAAATGAACATATTCCCAATTATCACAATTCTTGTCTTATTTCATAATCCTTTCATAAACATTGAACATTATCCTTTTCATCAAACACAACACACAAGTTAAGCTACAATGTCATTGACACTTTCATTTGAATACCTTTATTACTTACAAAAATGATCCTTGGTGAATTGCACTTCCAATAAAGGAGGTTATATTTATCTCACTGGTACATGTTGGGTGTTGTGGGTGTCTGAAAACAGGCCATTTTCTCAAAATTTCAATGTTTGAGTGCCTGTGGAGGGTTAACAAATGCTTACCGCTTGTCCATGCAACTTGTTACGTCACACAAGACCTGTGGGTGGGCAATTTTAATTGAAAATCTACAAGACTCATTCAGAGAAATCCACAGAAAACAAGATTTTTTTAGCTTTTGAGGTGTATAGCAGTTTAACCAGCCCAAAACAGGTTAACGCTTGGATTTTTGAACACCCTTGTAACATACAAAAATTATCCTCGGCAAATCCCACTTCCAATAAAGGAAGTTATGTTTATCTCTCGTGTACCCTTTGGGTGCTGTGGGAGCCCGAAAACATCCCATTTCATCAAAATTTCTCTGTTTGGTAGCCTGTGGAAGGTTAACAAATGCATTGCCTAATATCTCTTGTATATCAATAGTCGTGTCACATTCAGGCCTAACAGTGATGAATTAAATGTAAAAAGAAAATCTACAAGACACGTTTTGAGAAAGTGCTGATAAACCCTAATTTTGACAGTTTTTTTCCCATTCTGGCGAAATAGGGGTTAAATCGAAAATTCTGCTTCGGTACATTTTTAGCTTAACTTAACAAAGTCAAGATAAGCTATTGCCATCACGTGTGCGGAAGTCTGTGAGTCTGTTCACATTTTCCTTTAGCTCAGGCTACACCCCATAGTTCTTGTCCGATCATCACAAAATTTCATAAGCCATGTCTAGATGAGAACGTCCCCTTTTGGTCGTGATCGGTAATGGCTCCCCAAGCCCAGAACCTGAAAACCTTTCGCACAGTCAACAGGTCATATTTATGAAGGGATTTCATGGTAACTTGGTAGGATGATTCTGTATAATATCTAGACCAGGACGTCCCCATTTGGTCATGATCTGTTAACTGTGATGGCTGCTCAAGCCTGAAACCCAAAAACTTTTAGCACAGTCTGCAGGTCTTATTTAATATGGAGTGATTTCATTGTAACTTGGTGGGATGACTCCGTATGATGTCTAGATGAGAACTTCCGCATGTGGTCACGATCTGTCAACCGTGATGACTGCCCGAGCCCAAAACTGAAAACCATTAGCACAGTCTACAGTTCATATTTATGGAGGGATTTCATTATATAACTTGGTAGGATGACTCCATATAATGTCTAAATGAGAACGTCCCCTTGTGGTCGCGATCGGTCAACTGTGATGGCTACAGGGGCTCAAAACCCAAAAATCTTTAGCATAGACTACTGGTCATATTTATGAAGGGATTTCATTGTAACTTGGTAGGATGACTCCAGATAATGTCTAGTGAGAACGTCCCCTTTTGGTCACAATCTTTCAGCCATGATGGCTGCCCGAGCCCAAAACCCGAAAACCTTTAGCACAAAACCTGAAAACCTTTAGCACAAAACCTGAAAACCTTTAGCACAGACTACATTTATGAAGGGATTTCATTGTAACTTTGTAGGATGTCTCAGTATAATGTCTGGATGTTGACGTCCCCTTTTGGTCATGATCTGTCAAACGTGATGGCTGCCCAAGCCCGAAACCCAAAAACTTTTAGCAGACTACAGGTCATATTTAATATGGAGTGATTTCATTGTAACTTGGAAGGATGATTCTGTATGATGTCTAGATGAGAACTTCCTCATGTGGTCGTGATCTGTCAACCGTGATGACTGCCTGAGCTCAAAACCAAAAACCTTTAGCACAGTCTACAGGTCGTATTTATGGAGGGATTTCATTGTAACTCGGTAGGATGACTCCATATAATGTCTAGATGAGAACATCCCCTTTTGGTCTTGATCGGTCAACTGTGATGGCTACAGGGGCTCAAAGCGCGAAAACCTTTAGCACAGTCTACATGCCATATTTATGAAGGGATTTCATTGTAACTTGATAGGATGACTCGTTTTGGAATAATTTCACTGTAACTTGGTAACTTTGGTTGACATACATTAACTGTGAGAGCCACATTAACCCACCCCTCACTTCTTTAGTACAGTCTACACCTCAAATTATTTTTATTGAAAGCATAGCATACAGGGAACAGAAATTAACAAATTCTCAGTTATCACAATTCTTCTTGTATTTCATAATCCTTTCATAAATATTGAACATTATCTTTTTCATCAAACACAACACACAGTCAAGTTAAGGTACCGTGTCATTGATACATTCATTAGATTTTGTGCCCCCCTATGCATGTGCAAAATTGTGTGAAAGTCAGTTCAAAAATGGCTTCTGAATCGTACGGACAAAATGTGTGGAAAAAAACATTTTAAAAAAAATAAAATAATAATCTGTAGAAAAACAATAGTCTTTTCCAGAGGGAAAACCTAATTTACCCAACTTGTTAGGAAATAATTGAGTAGAGATTGTCAAGAAAATGCAGGTGAATGTTTCTCCTAGCACAAATTTAAAAAATATTCCCCCCACTTATCACTTCATGCCTCTGGCACTTGCAGGGCCTTTATAATGCCCATTCAACACATTGCCCCCGGGCAAATTCTCACTCTTGGTGACCCTGCATGTCCTTTTAACTTTAACCTGATTGTCGTGCAGCTATCTTATTTCTAGTGTGGCATTAACCCTTTAACTAATGTAACGGCCAAAATCGGCCAGCGCTATTCTCAAAAATCGCCAATTAATTTTCATTATTTTTTTCATTTTTTGTCTCAAAAACATAGGTTATGACCCCTCGTTGGAACGAGATTGTCGAGCTCGTTCCAACGAGGGGTCATAACCTATGTTTTTGAGACAAAAAATGAAAAAAATTAGTTATTCAAGAATTATTTTTGCAAGTGTCGTCAGCTTTTCAGGTTAGGTAAAGGTTAAACAGACATGCCACACAGGACTGCTTCCGAACCGCCATTATGGTGCGATTTCTCCATATTCATCTTGAAGCAGATGGTATTCCCCCACATAATGGATAAACGAGAGAAATATTGATTACACGTACTATATCTATATTTCGTCCCTTGAGTGCATCAAGGTGCCATTGCAGATGGCACCTTGATGCACACAAGAGACAATTCATAAATAATTTATAAATAAACTCTGGAATTTGTATATATCTGTGTTTGTCATTATCAATATTTATTATCCCCCGCCAGGAGCATGGTGGCTCAGTGGTAGACTGTTGGACTTCTATGCTAGAGGTCCTGAGTTCGATCCACATCCGGGACGACCCGCATTGTGTCCTTGGGCAAGGCACTTTATCCTGGTAACCTACATGGGGGCACTATGACGCCGTGTACTAAGGTGTACTGTACGTCGATTGTGCACATGTCTTCAACCACTGTAACCCTGCTTGAGCGGAGCTTGAACAGAGTTAGAATATTGAGGAGCTGACAGTTGCTCGTTGGTTCTCTCCGGGTCCTCTGGCTTTCTCCACCCATAAGACTGTCACAGTCACGATTAGCCATTGTGCATAAGTATGTGACCTTAAACAGCAATAAATAAATATTATCCCCCTCCAAAACGAAGTTTTGTGGGGGATATAGAAATGGGTTTCCATCTATTCATCTGGCCATCTATCCATTCGTCCGTCTGTTCATCCGTCCATCAGTCCATAACAACTGTAGACCTTCATATCTCAGTCAGTGGATGTTGGATTTAAATGATCGTTGGTATGCCGATAGACCACCATGGGGGAAAGGATATTCACAAGTAACAGGTTTTGTCCCCTGAAAAAATTTTTGGGGGACTATAGAAATCAGCGGTGTCCGTCCGTGCATCCATCCGTCCACCTGTGCATCCGTCTGCCTGTGCATCCATCCGCCTGTGCGTCCGTCCCAATTGGTGTCCCCATGATAACTCCAGTTTGGATCATTTGATTGGAACAAATTTGGTATATGTCCTTCTTAGCCCAAACCACAGGTCAAGTTCGAATATGGGTTCGGCCAGATTATTTTTATTAGAGTTATACCCCTTTTTCGACTTAAAAATTTCAAGATTTGCGGTGTCCGGATGATAACTCCAGTTAGGATTATTTGATCGGAAAGAATTTTGGTATGTGACTTTCTGGGGTAATAATACAGGTCAAGTTCGAATATGGGTTTGGACCGATCATTTTTACTAGAGTTATGCTCCTTTTTCAAACTTGTTTTTTTTTGCGGGACATGTGGCCAAGCGGCCTTTTATTTTTAGCTCAACTTTGGCGAAGCCAAATTTGAGCTTATGCCATGGCCCGTCGTTCCTCTGTCCGACAACAATTGGATACGGCTCGGGCTAGAGGCCGTATTTATGAACCGATCTTTAAGAAACTTCTTGTGTACCTTTGTTATGACCGTGGGACGAGAATGAGTGTTTTTGGGTGCGGTCCGAAATTCGAGATGGCTGCCAGCCGCCATTTTGTACCGACGATGCAGAAATTTGTTTTTTGTACAGAACTTCCATATGAAAGCTCTGATTTGAATAATTTTTTGTATGAATGTTTAGTACCATGGGATACATCACATATAATACAGGTTTTTTTCTCGTGCGTAAATTATGCAAATTAGACAACTTTGATGTTTTTTGGTGTTACTTTCAGCACTGTAAGTGCAAATGCCAATACGGCTCGGGCTAGAGGCCGTATTTATGAACTGATCTTTACGAAACTCCTTGGGTACCTTTGTTATCACCGTTGGATGAGAACGAGTGTTTTAGGGTCCGGTCCGAAATTCAAGATGGCCGATGGCAGCCATTTTGTACAAAATTTGGTGCAATCAGATTTTTGCACAGAACTTCCATATGAAAGCGCTGATTTGAATAATTTTTTGTGTGAATGTTTAGTACCATGGGATACATCACATATAATACGGGTTTTTTTCTCGTGCAGAAATTAAGCAAATTAGATGAACTTTGATTTTTTCAGTGCTACTTACACACAGTAAGTACACATGTCAATACGGCTCGGGCTAGAGTCTGTATTTATGAACCGATCTTCACGAAACGTCTTGGGTACCTTTGTTATCACCTTGAGACGAGAACGAGTGTTTCTGGGTGCGGCCCAAAATTCAAGATGGCTGCCAGTGGCCACTTTGTACCGAAATTAGGTCTAATCAGTTTTTTGTACACAACTTCTATACGGCTCAGGCTGGAGGCCGTATTTATGAACCGATCTTTACGAAACTTCTTGGGTACCTTTGTTATCACCGTGGGATGAGAACGAGTCTTTTGGGGTGTGGTCCGAAATTCAAGATGGCCGCCAGCAGCCATTTTGTACCAAAATTAGTGCAATCAGTCTTTTGTACAGAACTTCTGTATGAAAGTTCTGATTTGAATAAATTTTTGTATGAATGTTTAGTAACATGGAATACATCACATATAGTACGGGTTTTTTTCTCGTGCAGAAATTATGCAAATTAGATGAACTTTGATTTATTCAGTGCTACTTATACACTGTAAGTGCACATGTCAATACGGCTCGGGCTAGAGGCTGTATTTATGAACCGATCTTCACAAAACTTCTTGGGTACCTTTGTTATCACCTTGGGACGAGAACAAGTGTTTCTGGGTGCGGTCCAAAAATCAAGATGGCTGCCAGTGGCCATTTTGTACCGAAATTATGTCCAATCAGTTTTTTGTCACAACTTCTACACAGCTCATATTTGTGAACTGATCTTCATGAAACTTCTTGGGTACCTTTGTTTTCACCTTGGGACAGGAATGAGTGTGTTTTGGGGTGCCTTTGTTATCACTGTGCTATGAGAACAAATATTTTGGGGTTCAGTCAGACCCACTCTGGGACTGAAAGATTTTTTTCTAGTTTAGCATCTGACTGTCACCCACCTTTACAATACTTTACGTATACATTTGTTACAGGCAACGGTCAGTATTTATGTACAGACTGTTACAATACTTTATATGTACCTTTGTTATCAGGTCATTACCTAGATGTTTGTCATTGCTGTGTCACATACTATACAAGTACATGTCTTTGTCTTGACAAGTTGAGCTACAGTGTCATTGACACTCTAGAGTTATGGGCCTTTTTCTGCTTTTTTCAACTTAGAAACCCTTGGCGGGGGATACCAGTGGTGTCGTACCTTGTTTTTATCATATTAGATGTGATATTTTCAATGTAAATTTTGTTTACATTTTGTTCAGTTTTTTGTACTTTTGTATTTTTTGTGCGAATTTTATTATTGATTAGATATGCAATTTTGAATGTAAATATTATTTAACATATGTTCTGTTTGTTTCTTGTGAAATAATTAAGTGGTCTATTCAGGAACCTGACTTCCTTAAGTGAAATGAACTATAAGTCATTACTTTTAATCAGGCCAATAGAGAATTAATTAATAGTTCCCCATCGTCCCACTGTATTTCCCTACTTAAATTGAAAAAGTGGGCCAAACTGGATATCACTGTTGCTTAACTGGTAGAGTGCTAAATTATTTTTCAAAAGTGATTTGTAACATGCGTATTTTTTTCCATAGATACCATGCTACAGTACAGCCGCTGTGGACAGATCACTTAACATGTGTGGGCAATATTTCTACAGATGCAATAATATTAGATTCCAAACACTAATTATAGGAATAAACATAAAAAATTTAATTAAGGAAGCACAAGAGACTACCTGGTGCTTCATTAATTAAAATTTTGCTGATGCCAAGTTATTACCTGGGTATATGCATGCGTGAACATTACTGCCCATGCATGGATTACGACTGTACTGTAAACTGGGCATTTATTCTATTGCATCTTCTTGGACTCGAGGTCAGTGAAAATCTGTTCCACACATATATGCAGAACAGAAATCGTTGGCAGACTATTTTTTATTAAGAAGCGAAATTTCACTGGACTTTTTTACAAATCGTGCATTGCAATTACAATTTGAATCGCTAGCGATAGTTAAAAATCGTCCCATGAGTTCCAGTGTGTTCTATGTGCCAGTAGGCACATAGAACACATTGGAACTCGAGTGACGAAACAGTGACACAGGTTCCCCACGCAAATTTGGTTGGCAGTAAAATGTGTTCTTTTTGTTGATAGTTGTCAAATGAATTGCTGAGTGTCCTTGTAATAATTGTTTTTATAGATGTGAAGGCGTGTGATGAACACAGAACGACATGCATGTGTGAATGAGTTAATCGATATGGCACTTGCGCCATCACAGAAGGGTAAAACTCGAGGCCTGCGGTCTCTCGTTCTATCCTTCCACTCTGGCACTCATGCCATATTGATTAACCCATTTGCACATGCATGTCGTTCTGTGTATTACCTGCTAAATGCATGCGTGGACATCACTTCCCATGTGTGGATTATGACCAATCCACAGTGACTGTACTGTACCAGCAAGAGGAGCCTTTACTAAGCAAGATTTTGTTGATAAATAAGTTTTTTTGTTACAATTTATAGGCACTCACCAGTAAATTGTAGCAAAACAGTTATATAGAAACATATTCTTCCTACTGAGGGAAAATATCAAGCTGATGGATAAAGTGTCAAGTCACTAAAGTGGCTTTCAGCAATTATTACTTGAGCCATTATATTGGCTTCTACACGTGTATTTGTAACACTCAACCAGTTAGGGTAATCATTCTTCTTCCCAGTGATTAATTTCTGATGAAGTTTAACCCTTTACCATGAAAACAGATGACACTTGCAAAAAAAATTCTTGAATAACTAGTTTTTAGCTCAACTTGACAAAGTCAAGCTGAGCTATTGCCATCACTTTTCGTCTGTTGATGTACGTACAAACGTATGTATGTATGTATGTACATCCACAATTTCCTTTGGCACACCTCAGAGGTTGCATTTATGATCCGATCGCTTTGGTATGCTTGTTTGGGGTGACCTCTAGATGAGGGCTATTGATTTTCTTCTATTTCTGTCAAAAAATGTTGCCGCTGGCAACGTTCTTAGTACTTAGTTTAGTCAGACCTCAATATTTCCCTTTAGCACACCCTACAGGGCACATTTATGATCGGATTACTTTGAAACCTGGCATGCTTGTTTGGGGTTACCTCTAGATGGGAGCTATCGATTTTCTGCCATTTCCACTGGCAATGACTTTTGATGAGCTTAGTGCAGTTATCCATCAAAACCTTTGAACTTAGTTTAGTCAGGCATCAATATATTCCTTTGGCATGCCCTACAGGGGACATTTATGATCAGAATGGTTTGAAACGTGGTATGTTTGTTTGGAGTTACCCCTAGATGGGAGCTATCAATTTTCTTCAATTTCTGTCAAAAAATGTTGCCACTGGCAATGACCTTTGATGAACTTCATGCAGTTATGCATCAATATTTCCCTTTGGCGCAGCCTGCAGTGCACATTTTTCACCGTATTGCTTTGAAACTTTGTGTGCTTCTTTGGGGTCACCTCTAGATGAGAGCTATCAATTTTTGCCATTTCCATCAAAAATAGTTGTCATTGGCAATGACCTCTGATGAACTTAGTAAAAACTTAGTGCAGTTATGCATCAACATTTCCCTATGACACACCCTACAGGGCACATTTATGAATGGATTGCTTGGAAACTTGGTGTGCTTGTGTGGGGTGATATCTATATGGGAGTTATCGATTTTCGTCCATTTCTGTAAAAAAATGTTGCTGCTGGCAACAACCTTTGAACTCAGTTTAATCAGGTTTCAATATTTCCCTTTGGCACACCCTTCAGGGCACATTTTTGATAGGATCACTTTGAAACTTGGTATGTGTGTTTGGGGTGACCTCTTGATATGAGCTATTGATTTTTTTCATTTCCATAAAAAATTCTTGCCGTTACCACCAGCCTTTGAACTTACTGCATTTGTGCAGCAACTTATCCCTTTTGCACTCTCTGCAGGATCTATTTATGAATTTCCATAAAAAAGTGAGAAAAAAGACATTGCGACAAGCAATGACCTTCAAACTTCGTGCATTTGTGCATTAACATCTTCCTTTGGCATGCCTCAGAGGGCGCATTCATGATCAGGTTGTTTTGAAACTTTGTATGCTTATACAGGGTGACAAAGATAGGAGCTATTGATTTTCTTTTCATTTCCATCAAAAACTGTTGCTGTTAGCAACAATCTTTAAATTTATTGCATTTGTGCATCAACATTCTTCTTTGACATGGCCTACAGGCCACATTTATCATAGGATAGTTTTTTAACTTGGTGTGCTCATTAGGCAAGACATTTAGATAAGAGGTATTGATTAGCATTCATTTCTGTGAAAAAAGTTGCTATTTACAATAACCTCTGAACTTTCTGCATTTGTGTATCAACATTCTTCCTTTAGCCAGTCTTACAGTTTACATTTAAAAATGCATGGATTACTCTAACATTGTGCACACACAATGCTGTTATATTGAAATTTCACCAAATAACATTTGTACCACTGATCTTCAATTTTGCCATTTCACTTATAACTTACCAAGTTCAAGTTTGTCAAGTTGAGCTACAGTGTCATTGACACTTTCATTTTCATTTTGTGTCTCAAAAACATAGGTTATGACCCCTCATTGGAACAAGCTCAACGAGCTTGTTCCAACGAGGGGTCATAACCTTTGTTTTTGATACAAAAAATGAAAAAATAATGAAAATTGACAATATTTTAGAATAACGCTGGCCAGTTTTGGCCATTACATTGGGTAAAGGGTTAAGAATGCTGGGTGCTGCCCGTGACTTGACGCTGCCCCAACCAACTCAGAACAAGAAATCTATAATTCACTGCAACAAAGTCTAATCCACATCTAATCCATCTACACACTATAAAATAAATGGATTCTCTGGCATCATTCAAGTCGGGTATTCAAATGTTCGTCTTCCATTGGCATTTTGCAATTTTTTATATCCAGAGAGCACCATGTGAGGATTTAATTAAGGCTATAAAATTATTATTGTTATTATCATCTTAAAAGTGGACCAATGAGGGGGTCACATGGTGTGGTTTTGTTGAATTTTTTTGGAAAAATATATTTTTACTAACTACAGTAAAACCTGTCTTGAGAGACCACTGTCTTGAGAGACCACCTGTCTTGAGAGACCACATCTACCAGGCACCGATTGGTTTTACTCTATAATGGACCTGCTATGGGAGACCACTTGTCTTGAGAGACCACTGTGACCTGCGAACGAACGAAATGATTTCGCGCGCCGAGGGCGCGCAGGGCGATATGAGGGACAAGCCCCTTTCAACCCTCGTTGACTGTATAATTTTGATTTTTGTATGTCTCGGCGTGTCAAAGGAGGAAAAGGAAGGAGGGAAGAGGTTTATCCCTTTCTGCCCTTCTTGCAGCTCTTCTTCTTAGGTGGAGGTTGGCTTGGTGATGGTGATGAGGCTGGTGGTGGTGTGTAGGTGCCCGCGTTGATTTTTTCTCGGAGCTCTCTTGCTTTAGCCCGTTCTGCCCTTGACAGCTCTAGTTCTTTTATGATGTCTTCCCTAGTGAGTGATGGCTGTACCTCCCCCGGGCTTTCCGGTAGTGAAGGAAGGGGGGAGTGAGGGGTGGGAGGCGGGGAAAAAGCAACTTCCAGTTCCTCCTCAGTCTCCACTGGACGTTCCTCATCCAACTGTACCGGCTCAGGAGCCGGGAGTTGATTGGGTGTACCAGTGGGACTAGGAGGGGAACTGGCGGCTGCCTCCAGAGCCTCCACCCCTCACTCAACTCTTTCTTCCTATTCCGGAAGGCCTTCAAGCGCCGGGCGTCCCTGCGCTTTGTCGATGGGCTCTTCTTCTTCTTCTTGTGCTGTCTCTTTTCAGGGCCTCCGTGCCCCTTCGGGTGAGGACCAGTGGGAGAGGGGATCCTCTCTCCAAAGGTACTACCTCTCCCCGAAGAGGTTGGTGTTGTTGTTGGCTTCTCACTTTCAAACTCCACTTTCAGGTGGACGCTCAAGCCTATTTCCTGGATAGTCCAGGAGACAGGGCATGAGACGCCCAGAGCTGAAATGGCTTTCACTAGTCTATCTGGTAGTTCCATGGCTATCTAGGTGATGTTCACGCTCTGAAGTCAGATGTGTGAATGAGCGGAGCGATGCACGAGGTCTTGAGAGACCATTGTGACCTGGTACCAACTTGTATTTTTATGCCATAATGGACCTGTCTTGAGAGACCGTCCCTTTGAACACTGAAACCATGACAAAAACCTTTTACCTGTTGTGTAATTGGAAAATCCATTGTGGTTATACTAACATAATTAAAAGTATTAAAAGCTCTTAATTGGGTTTCAATTGCTAACTCATTAAAGATTGAGATGTTTTTATAAGACCCCTGTGAAAAGATTAGGATTATTGCTGAATAAACAATTTCATACATACCTGAAATGTGACAGATAGGAATAAAAATAAATTTGTGTTGAAAATCTCTTTGTAACAAATTGAAATGGACTGTTATAAAAATTATAAAAATAAATTAGTGTTGAAAATCTTCAATGAAGATTTTCAACACTAATTTATTTTTATAATTTTTATAACAGTCCATTTCAAATTGTTACAAAAACTTCATAAAAAAGAACAGCTACAAAGTAATTACAAAAATCCATTCTTCTCCATTTCTGAATTTTGTGGTTGGTTATTCACTGACTTGAGAAAACCTGAAACCTGTTATGAGAGACCACCTGTCTTGAGAGACCACTTTTGTGTGGCCTAAAGGGTGGTCTCTCAAGACAGGTTCTACTGTACTTAATTTGTAAATTATATGGGCAGACACCGCCAATTCTTTAGGTAAAGGGTTAAAAATTTATTTTTTACATCTTGTTTGACAGAGCTTCATAAGTTCTATCAAACCTGACATATTTATTTATTTATTGGTGTTTAAGGTCACATATTTCTGCACAATGGCTAATCATGACCATGACAGTTTTACGGGTGGAGGAAGCCGGAGTACCTGGAGAGAACCACCAAGCAACTGTCAGCTCCCCAACATACCAACCCTACACAAGCAGGGTTAGCATTGGTTGAAGATAGGTGCACCATCGACGTGCAGTACGTCTTTGTACACAACGCCGCCGGACCCCACATGGGCAATGGGGGTGAAGTGTCTTTCCCAAGAACACAACTCGGTTGCCGCAGGTGGGATTCGAACCGAGGACCTCTCGGCTTGCAGCCTGTACCTCTACCTACTGAGCCGCCGCGCCCCCTATCAAACCTGACATACATTAAAATTGAATGCTCAGTTTATCTTTTGACCACAGCAAAATGAAAATACTCCTGTTAACTGAATTTCACCAGAAAAATAACTGTCATTTCAGAGCCTAAAATTCATGCAACAGTTGGAATCGATTCTCACAAATGATTCTTGCAGGAAAACAAAATGTTCCTTCGCTTCTTGTTATAGATTTTGAAAGTGTCCTTAACCCTTTACCAAACAAATATGATATCAGAATTTATTATTTTATCTGTTGTTTTTAATGACCCCTCATTGGAACGAGCTCATCAAGCTCGTTCCGTTGAGGAGTCACATGATATGGTTTTGTTGAATTTGATTTTAAAATGCACATTTTCAATGAATTAATTTATAAATTATATGGTCAGAAGCACTGATTCGTAAGGTAAAGGTTTAAAGTCATTTAACCCTGTACCTGACATGAAAAGCACATGACACTTGCAAACAAAATTCTTGAATAACTAATTTTTTTCAAATTTTGTCTAAAAAACATTGGTTATGACCCTTTACTGGAATGAGCTCAGCGAGCTCGTTCCAAAGAGGGTTCATAACCTATGTTTTTGAGGCAAAAAATGAAAAAAATAATAAAAATTAATTGGTGATTTTTGTGAATAGCGCCAGCCGGTTTTGGCCGTTATGTTGGGTAAAGGGTTAAAATTCTACATATTTTTTGTTCCCTCACAATAAGGCCACACTATGACTTTTTATTATGATTGGTTAATTTGATACCTTCTAAAAGTCATAGTACTGGAGTTTTGTTTTTCTTCCCTGGAGACATGACAACAAAGGAAATGTAAGCTCCACTTCCATTGATCAGCGTCAATTATGCACGCACTGATTGGAATTTCTCAACACCAGACACAGGCGCCGTGTCTATTTAACTTTTTTCATCACCGATAGACACAAACATACCTACAAATATATACTACTTAAAGTTTGCTAAGCACCAAATATTTGACACAACATTGTGAAATTTGCTTGTGACATATTTGCGATTTTTTGGTGGATATGATTGAGGAATGTATTGAGATGGTCCCCAGTGTTTACATTAGCTCTCTTGACAGGCAGACTTTTTGTGACAGTCTTGGAAAGCATGTACCCCTTGATTTTCATGATGTTTTCGTGTACTGTCTACATGTACATGACATGTGTAGGGTATTCAATCTTCATTTCAACACAAACCCTTGTGATTTAATGATTGAATATGGTAGATGCAAATGTAAGAAGACATTTTTCTGAAGCAGAAATGTGGCTGGCTGCAGGGATGGTGTAGCAAGGGGCTACCCATCGTCAGGTTGGTGAAGCCCTTGGTGTGCACCATACGGTGATCACCAGAGCCTGGGCAAGATTTCAGCAGTATGGCACACCAGTAAGATGGCTTGGTGGTGGCAGAGACAGGGCAACATCTGCAGCTGAAGACCGGTTTTTGATCATTCTGGCCTGTAGGAACAGCTTTGCCACAGCAACCCAGTTTCGCAGTGACCTTCAGAGTGCATCCAGGGTAAATGTTTTGACGCAGACTGTCTGGGCAAGGTTGCACGAAGGTGGTCTCCGATGGAGAAGACCATGAATTCGCATTCCGCTGTCCCTGAACCACCGCCAGGTACGATATGAATGGGCCATAGACTACGTTGGATGGACCAGAGAAGATTGGCGACCTGTCCTTTTTACAGATGAGTCAAGGTACTGCCTTGACCACACAGATAGGCATTCTAGGGTATGGATAAGACTAGGAGAGCGATTTCATGCAGCCCACGATGCTGAGCATGACCGCTATGGTGGAGGGTCAATCATGGTCTGGTGCGGCATCAGCAGGGATGGACATACAGAGCTCTATGTTCTTGAACGTGGTACATTGTCTGCACAGTGGTCTATTGATGAGATCCTGGATGTCCATGTCAGATTGAATGCAGGTGCAGTTGGTGATATAGTCAATATGATGGACGATAATGGCTGTCCTCGTATTGCCCGTGCTGTCGGGGAGTAACGACAGAGGGAGGGGATTGAGTGTATGGACTGGCCAGCAAGATCCCCTGACCTCAATCCAATCAAATATGTCTGGAATGAGTTGCAGCTTGCAATTTCAGCCTGTCCAGTCCAGCCAAGAAGTGACCAGGAGCTTGGTGCCATGCTGGTCCAAGAATGGAACAACATCCCACAAAGGACCACCAGAAACCTGGTTGGGAGCATGAGAAGTTGTTGTCAGAGTTGTAATTAACAGTAATGGTTCTCATACTCAATATTAAACCCATATCAGTTCACACCGTCACCTTTTTGGCAAATTAGAAAAACTTTTCTCTTTTACCAATAATATCCATTTTCCATGGTTATCGTTTTCAAAAGCTAAAAAACAATGTCAAACACCAATAAAATCTTAATTTCTGTCCTTAAATCATTAAAGATATACACAAAATACATACACTTTTCATTATAATATTTCAACTAAAACATAAAACAGGTAGTTGGATATACTTGGTGCTTAGCAAACTTTTAGTAGTATATTATCTTAAGTGGGTGTGTTTCCAATTTTAACTGCAAACAATGAATTCAAAAGAAATAGAAATATTAAAAACTCATGTGTTGTTCACCACTTTAGTGAATCATGAATGTGACTTCAATCAATTATATTTCCACAATTTAGTATTAGTACTCCTCGACCTCACTGAGTCTCCGCCTCAAGTTCAAAATAAATTGTTTCACTCCGCTTAATTCTAACAACTGTTGTCGTCCCAGAAACATGAATTTATATTCCGTTATATCACTTATCACACAAGCATTAATAATGAATTATAACATGAACAGCATGATACAGCTGTAAACACTGACATTTGGTGATGTATATATAGAAACTCCCAAAGCGACGGGACTTGTGACAAGTCATTTTCGAATTTGGTGATCTGGAAACTCCTAAAGTGATGTCATTTGTTTGAAATGATGTAACTAAAAGCATGTTTCTGGATTTGGCTACCTTGTTATGTGATTGATGGCATGTTGCAGTCAACGCTTAACAACGAAAGCTATTTTTTTGTTTGGCATAATAAAATAATTAGAATGTTTCTTTTCATGTTCTATCGGTCGATAGTACTGAGTTTTTGTGATTTCTGTTGAAATTTCTATTTCAGAAATAACAAACTCAGGCACTATCGACCGACAGAACATGAAAAGAAATGTTCTAATATTATAGTAGTGGTGTCTAGTGGAGTCTTGGCTGCCTGTACAGGCAGCCAAGACTCCACTAGAAACCATTGCCAAGGCATTGTAACTGCTATCAGTATGAGCACCAAAAGCCTGTAAGTTGGTCTAGTTGGATCAGGTATACACCTGGAACTTAATTAAGCACCCCCTGTCTTTTTCACAGTGGTGTTAATAGAAACTGATATTACTTTCATGCTGTCTTTCAGATGGCCATAAGTGATTGTTTGTGGAAAGAATGGTCTATTGACAAATGAAAGACAACACAATGATGAAAATCGGCAGTATTTTAATGGTGCTAATTACACATATTTCTCACTTATATTTTTGATGGAAAAATGTTCTCCCGACAAGCATGGTGCTGGAACGGTCCATGATGAAACAATGCCAGTAATTACTGACCAAAACTTGTGATCTCCTGAACACTGATGTCAGTAGAGAGTGTATCCACCATGTGCCTGGATGACAGCCTGAACCTGCCTCCTAATGCTACCAGTGAGCCTTCTGATATGGTCCAGAGGCCACTGCTGCCACTCCTCATGCAATGCAGCTTCCAAATCGGCCAAATTCTATACAGGCACATCCCTTGCTTGCACACAACGTCCAAGAAAATCCCGGATGTGTTCTAAGGGATTCAAATCAGGGTCAAGGTAGTGTTGTAATAGCGTTGTTTTGAAGGAATGCTCTCACAGCATGTGGCCTTGCATTGTCGTCCATGAATACAGGGCGAGTAGCTTACGAGTTGTTGTCAAAATGAGGCATGACAACTGGATTGAGAATGCCCCTGATGTACTGATGACCATTGAGATTCCCATGTACAGTCACCATATCAAGTTTATAATAGAGGCATCCCCAGATCATTACTGATCCTCCACTATAAGGAACAGTAGGTCTAATGTTCCTGGGCATGTAAGCAGTATTTCTATGCCTCCACACTCTCATGCGACCATCTGTGATGTGAAGCAGGAACCTACTCTCGTCTGACCAATGGACTCTTCTCTGCATCCTGAAATTCCAATGCTGTCATGCCAAACACCACTCCAAACGTCGTCATTGATGCTCATCGGACAGAGCTGGATTGTTGATGACCCTTCTGGACCTCCTACCCAGTGCTTTGAAACAGTTTCGGACAGTTTGATTGCACAAATGCCTTTTGGGGAGCCCAAAGCATTTCAAAACCCCACTTGAAGCAAAGGGTTCATACCTAACGAGGCGTGCCAGACTCCGATCTTCCTGAGGAGAGGTCTTTTGAGGTTGTCCAGGCCTTGGTTGGTCTTTAACATCCTTGGTTTGTTGATAAAGTCTGCTGATGACAGAATGACTATAGCCAAGTTGCCATCCAATAGCTTTGAATGACATGCCTGTTGCATGCATGCCAACAATTTGCCATCTTAGTGCCTCTGACAGTCTTCTCCTTGCCATGTCAACATTTATTGATAAAAGAAGAGATGGGGGCGCGGTGGCTCAGTAGGTAGAGGTGCAGGCTGCAAGCTGAGAGGTCTTTGGTTCGATTCCCACCTGCGGCAACCGTGTTGTGTCCTTAGGCAAGACACTTCACCCCCATTGCCCACGTGGGGGCACGGTGGCATTGTGTACTAAGGCGTACTGCACGTCGATGTTGCACCTGTCTTCAACCAATGCTAACCCTGCTTGTGTGGAGTTGGTATGTTGGGGAGCTGACAGTTGCTCGCCGTTGCTTGGTGGTTCTCTCCGGGTACTCCGGCTTCCTCCACCTGTAAAACTGTCATGGTCATGATTAGCCATTGTGCAGAAATATGTGACCTTAAACACCAATAAATAAATAAATAAATAAAAGAAGAGATAAATTGTCTTGTTTTATACCCAGATATTGCATGTGGATGATAGTGTTTTTTGTGATATTCGTGGGAAGCATGCTTCACGTGGACGAGGGGATGTGTTTGGAGTATGCTATCAACCAAAAACATCATGTTTCACTAGATAAAATGTACTACAAGACATAGCAATCATTAAAACATAATAATCAGTAACAGAAACTTCACTGTCATGAACCATTTCAGGGGGTGCTTAATTAAGTTCCAGGTGTATATTTTACATGTGCATGGAAGACAAGATACTCAAGCCAGAAGATAAGCAGACTGTCATCTGCAAAATGAGATCCTCAGAGGGTGAATTTAGTTATTCTACCCTGCATAGCAGGGTAGAATCACTAAATTTACGCTCTGTGTAGCTCAATCTGAATCAGGGTCTCAAAACTAAACAGAAAGAGGTACCCAGAGGATAAATTTGCCCACTGAATGGATAACATCATCAAATTCACCCTCTGGGGACCTCATTCTGCTTATTTTCAGGCTTGAAGATACTTACTAAGATACTCAATAACAAATGGACTGTGGCTCATTGGTTATGGAATTGGACTTCGGACTGAAAGGTCCATGATTTGATCCTTACAAGGGGTTACTGTGTTGTGTCCTTGGTCAAGACACTTCCTCCTGACTGCCCACATGTGGGCACGGTGATGCTGTGTACTAAGGCATACCGCACGTAAATGATACACTTGTCTTCAACCAATGCTTACCCGGCGTGTGTGGCGTTAGTATGTTGGGGTGTCTGGTGCTTGCTGGCCGTTGCTCAGTGGTTCTCTCAGGGTACTCTGATTTCCTCCACCCATAAAACTGTTGAACACGAGGTGATCCTG
The DNA here is from genome assembly GCA_031216915.1 of Pictodentalium vernedei. Lineage (NCBI taxonomy): Eukaryota > Metazoa > Mollusca > Scaphopoda > Dentaliida > Dentaliidae > Pictodentalium > Pictodentalium vernedei. Next base: position 129,989,468 of record CM062296.1, on the reverse strand, counting down.
CCTGTAGGAAGTGTCGTTAAACACCAATTGATAAATAAATAAATACTAACAATTGGAACTAGGCCTCGAAGGGTTAAAGTCTTATAAATATGAGATCTTTTTTATGCCCACCGACTTAGTGATTGCAGTGTGCGTGTGTGCATGTGTGTGTGTCTGAGCCAATAACTCGAAAACGGTTAGGGCCACAGTCATCAAACTTCACACAATTATAAAGAACCATGGGAGGATGTGTCACACACCATACCCGGGTTCGTACCTTCAAGGTCAAGGTCACATTTCAAGGTCACACTGAAAATCATCAATATTCGTGTCTCAGCCATAACTCAGAAACGAATCATATTCCAATTGTTAAACTTTTTACAAATGTTTAGGACAGTCAGAAGGTGTGTCGCGTATAATAGTTTCTGCCGCATCTGCAAGGTGAAGGTCACAATTGACCTTCATATGTTCAGGGTCACAAATCGTGTCTCAAGCATAACTCCAAAACTATTAGGGCTACAATCATCTAACTTCACTCAATTATAAAGGACAATGGGTGGATGTGTCACACACCACAGCCAGGTCTGTAAGGTCAAGGTCACATTTCAAGGTCACACTGAAAATCATCAATATTCGTGTCTCAACCATAACTCAGAAACGAATCATATTACAATTGTTGAACTTTTTACAAATGTTAAGGACAGTCAGAAGGTATGTCGAGGGGATGTGTTACCTTAGTAACATTTTTCTTGTTTTACTATAGAATGTGTACTGGTCACACTAGAGGGGTATAAGAGTACTCCCAAATTCTACAGTTGAAACTGGAAGTCCTGTCACAGTTAGCACAGAAAATGCTTGTTAGTTTTTGTGTTCCTTACTGCAGAAGAAAGGTCTGAAATAAAAAAAAAACTTTGTTCTGTCCAATGCAAAATATAATGCACTATTGGCGAGGTCAGTAGTGTCGTCACAAACTGAACCGGTCAATCAGAAAGAAAATATTGAGACTACAGTATGTGGAGGGTGGATTACTACTAAATCGCTGTGAGATAGATATTTCACTGAGTAATTATTTAGGAGGCCAAAACACTTGCAAACTGTCATCACATGGATCACCGGGTTGCACCCGGTGGTCCATGTGATGAAGGTTTTCAAGCGTTTCTTGTGCTGTTATGAATAATTATAAATACTTTTTGGGTGGAAAATATATGGCATGATGATTAAGTGGTAATCCGCTCTTTTCATTCTGTATATGCAGTCAAATTTTAATATCTATTTACGTCATTAAATGCACATCTCTCCCAGCAGAGGTTAGGATTGATGTTAATGATCTCTATTTAATAGTATATAATTGTTGCGCACCTATTTTTCTACAGAAATTGAGTTATGCTAATGGGGCAGTTTGAGTTTGACAGGGACAAAAAGTGCACTTATAAAGTGCACTATTACTTCAAAATAGTGCACAATACAGTGACAGAACTTCTAGTTTCAACTCCATGAACAATTCAGAATGGATTCTCGCAGCAGCAGATGCCGAGAATCAAACCTGATTCTCGCCAATGGTGACAAATTTTAAGGCCTGCAGGTGAAGGTGGTCTGCCACCAATTTGAGTATCTCAACAGGCATGGCCCTTTCAGGAGAGCGATTTATTTTCTCGCGTACTGCTTGCCTTAAACAAATTAAGGAGGGCAAAAACCCTCCTGGCCCTAGGAAGTAATGATTACCATAACAGCCTATTCCTAAAACCCACATCTTTTCAATTCTCTTCTGTGTCAGTGATCTCTGTAAGACAGCTACACTGCCCCTCCCACACCTCCGGGCCTTGCCAAGGCCCGGAGGTGTGGGAGGGGCAGTGTAGCCGTCTCACAGAGACTACCTTGTTAGCAGCACCAAATAAAATGTACAAAGCCCACTTGGCAGTACTACAAATAGTAAAACTTCATTTTTCCACTTTAAGCTTCTGTAAGTTTGAGATCTAATCGCACCCCTAGGCCAGCGAGGTGAGCGATTTTTAGCCCTCCTTCATTTTTAAGAATGCCAGGCCTGTCTCAATATACAGAATACTACTATACACAATGTGCTCACTGCATATTTTACAGGTAATCAATGGAGCATGTGCATAGTGTAAATTGCCAGGTTCCTGGTGCAAAGCTGTTCTTTACAAATAATTGAATATTCTGTGATTAAAGGCTTTCTGATCGGTACTTGTATGTCTTGTACGATCCAGCATCTGCAGCTTACAATCAGTACAAGAGTTTAAAAAATATGTACCTTTCAAAATGAAAACAGTTAATTCCTACACTCAAAATAGTCATGTAACTTCCTGCTGGCAGAACAAAATTAACAGCTGGAGTGTTTAACTTGTTCACTGTAGAATTAACTGCTTCTGTGCTGAATTAATTTGTCTTGTGCATCCATTATTTTATATTTTTATCTCTGTTTTGCTGAAAAACAGGGAGCATGGTGACTCAGTGGTTACAGTATTGGACTTCAAACCAAAAGGTCCACAGTTCAGTCCCTGTCAGCGCTGTGTCCCTGGGCAAGGCACTTTATTCCGATTGCCAACTTGGGGGCATGATGACGCTGTGAACTAAGGCATACTACATGTTGATGGTGCACTTGGCTTCAACCAGTGCTTAACCCTTTACCTAACGTAACGGCCAAAACCGTCCAGCGCTATTCTCAAAAATCGCCAATTAATTTTCATTATTTTTTTCAGTTTTTGTTTCAAAAACATAGGTTATGACCCCTCGTTGGAACGAGCTCATCAAGCTCGTTCCAAGGAGGGGTCATAACCTATGTTTTTGAGACAAAAAATGAAAAAAATTACTTATTCAAGAATTATTTTTGCAAGTGTCGTCTGCTTTTCAGGTTAGGTAAAGGGTTAACTGGTTCAGAGCTAGAAGCCACTGTCAGGGTTTTAAAAAAAAGATACCAGTGTAAAAGCCAACGTATTCCTTGGTCATGTTTCCTATTCAGTCAAAAGCAAATAATATTTTGTTTATATTAGCTTGTTCTATTACAAATTATTGGAGAGTGCCTGTGAGCTTTCTCCAATAATTTGTAATAAAACAAATTTTGAATAACAAATTTAGACCACCAAAAATAATGCAGCCCTCAACTCGTTAACCCTGATTGTGCAGCATTAGTATGTTGGGAGTCTGGCAGTTGCTCACTGCGCGATGGTTCTCTTGGGGTATTCTGGCTTCCTCCACCCATAAAACTGTCCGACATGATGTGACCTTGACTCAAAAGTGTCATTAAACCCCAATAAACTGATACAACAGGCCCCTGTACCCAACACCTGAAGTGGACGTCTTCTAAATAGCATAGGTATAGAATAAGAAAGAAGGTGTAACAAAGCAAACTCTGAATTAATGGTATAGTACAGTCGTCAGGACAGGTCATAATCCACACGTTGGCAGTGATGTCCAGTGATGTGTTTACCAGGTAATAAAAATCATCAGCAGCAAAGTTTTAATTAATGAAGCACCGGGTTATACCCAGAGCTTCATTAATTAAAGTTTTGATGATTATTCCTATAATTATACCCCCACTTTCGAAGAAAATGGGGGGAAGGGGGGGGGGAGTGGAGGGGGGGGGGTATACTGGATTACATGTGTGCATCCATCTGTGCATCCATCTGTCCGCACACACAAATGACTACTCATGTGGCTACGAGTTAGTAAAACAGGATACTTATGTGGTTAAAGTCTGTTAGGTGGTTGGGGGGGGGGGGGGGGGTTGGTGGATAAATGTAGAGTAGGGTTAGGGCATTCTGGGGTGGGGTTTAGGGGTGGGGTGGGTTCAGTGAAGGGGTGTTAGAGTTATGTGGCTAGGGTTAGGGTTAGTTTAGGGTTAGCTTAGGGGTGGGGTGGGTAGGGTTAGGGTCAGTAAAGGGTAGTGTTAGGGTTAGCTGACCCCCCAAAAATTTTCCCCCAAAAAACTTGTTTTATTATGTTGGACATGTGTTTTAGGTTAGCCACCTAACATGTCCATAAAATAGCCATAAAAGTAGCCATTTGTAAGAACGTCCGTGCATCCGTCCGTCTGTGTGTGAGTCCGTCCGAGAATATTCATAATTTTCATAACTTAAGTAAATTATTATTATTATGGAACTTGGTATGTAATTAAATTGTAACATTTCCTGAGACTAGAATGATTTTCTGTCTTGTCAGATTATTTTTTTATTTTTTTTTTTTTTTGACTTGTTCACTCAGAAATTGTGTCCGTCCGAGCCAAATTTTGTCTGTTCAGCCTGTTTCTCGAGTACCGAATGTTCTATTGCAATGAAATTTGCCGTGAACACTGCTTATGGTATAGGATTTAAAAAAAGGATTCAACAATATTTCTCACATTCTCCTTTTTAGAGTTATCCCCCTTTTTTGACTTAGAAATTCTCGGAAATAGACATTATTTGTCTGTTCAGTCTGTATCTCAGGTATGTGTTATCGGATTTCATTGAAATATGGCATGCAGTTTGCCTATGACAAAGGCTTCTGCCTCAATGCATAAAACTTCCAAACACCAAACAATTTACCATACCTTTTGATTTAGAAATTGTTGGAAATTGTTGAAAACTTTCGAAGAAAATGGGGTGGGGGGGGGGGGGGTTATACTGGATTGCGTCCATCCATCTGTACATCTGACAACCGTACGAGAATATTCATAACTTAAGTAAATCATTATGGAATTAAATGAAACTTGGTATGCAATTAAATTGTAACATTGCCCAAGATAATAATAACAATAATAGCACTTTGGCCAGCCGCTGATTTGTCGCGGTTCTCGGATGAGAAGTCCTTGGTTACCCCTGTACTCCCAACTGCCTCACTATTCTCACGCTTCTCCTCTCCTCCCAACACTCAGAGATGAACTGCTTTATGACATCCTCGGAGACGAACTGCTTGATGACATCAGTCCAGAATGAATTTCGGTGTTGTCAGATAACTTTTTTTTATTTTATTAGTTATCCCCATTCTTTTTACTTTTTTGGACTTAGAAAATTTAAGCTTTTTTAAAGTTTTTAGACAATAACTCAAACAAATATTGACTGAGTGGAATATTTGAACACTCATCCGCAACAAGGAACAACATTATTTCATTTCGATTTCACTTATTTATGCTAGAGTTACATACTTTTTTCACCTTAGAATTCCCAAAATTTCAGTTATGAGGTTTGTTCATGTTTATGGCATCATTCAAGTTACTTATGAGTCTGAATAATAGTGACATCACTATAATTTAATATTAGGTTGAAATATTTCATTTAAATAAACTTGTCTACTGAGCATTTTGTTTGCTTAAAATTTACAGTAAAACCTGTCTTGAGAGACCACTGTCTTGAGAGACCACCTGTCTTGAGAGACCACATCTACCAGGCACAGATTGGTTTTACTCTATAATGGACCTGCTATGGGAGACACCTGTCTTGAGAGACCACCTGTCTTGAGAGACCACCTGTCTTGAGAGACCACCTGTCTTGAGAGACCTGTCTTGAGAGACCACTGTGACCTGGTACCAACTTGTATTTTTATGCCATAATGGACCTGTCTTGAGAGACCGCCCCTTTGAAGACTGAAACCATGACAAAAACTTTTTACCTGTTCTGAAATTGGAAAATCTCATTAAAGATTAAGATGTTTTTATAAGACCCCTGTGAAAAGATGAATAAACAATTTCATACACACCTGAAATATGACAGATAGGAATAAAAATAAATGTGTGTTGAAAATTTTTTTGTAACAAATTGAAATGGACTGTTATAAAAATTATAAAAATAAATTAGTGTTGAAAATCTTCCAATGAAGATTTTCAACACTAATTAATTTTTATAATTTTTATAACAGTCCATTTCAATTTGTTACAAAAACTTCATAAAAAAGAACAACTACAAAGTAATTACAAAAATCCATTCTTCTCCATTTCTGAATTTTGTGGTTGGTTATTCACTGACTTGAGAAAACCTGAAACCTGTTATGAGAGACCACCTGTCTTGAGAGACCACTTTTGTGTGGCCCAAAGGGTGGTCTCTCAAGACAGGTTCTACTGTATTTTCAACTTGATTGTTGACTTCTGAAAAATTTTAAATAATCTTGTCTGCTGAGCATTTTGTTTGCTGAAAATTTATATTCAACTTGCTTCAATTTGCCACCTGGAGATTTATTCCATTATACCTTCCTGTTAATAATAGTGATTTCACTGAAATTGAATCTTTGTTCAAAATATTTTTGGTCACTAAAATTTGGTTAATGAAAATTTATTATACCCCCACTTTCGAAGAAAATGGGGGGGGGGGGGGTTACTGGATTCCATGGGTCTGTCTGTGCGTCCATGTGCCCATGCATCTGTCCGTGTGTGAGTCCTCCGAGAATATTCATAACTTTCATAACTTAAGTAAATTATTTTAAATTCATTTGTGCTTCATCAGTCCAACACTGCAGTGGGGGTATGAATTGCCTGCAGCAATAGCTCTTGTTAGTGTTTGGAATCTAATATTATTGCGTCACTGGAAATATTGCCCACCCATGGAAAGTGACCAGTCCACTGTGGCTGTACTGTACACAAAATAACAGAGAAAAACTTGAAAGTATGACATTCGATAAGTATCCTTGAAGTTTTTGTTTCCCTTAACTTTATTTTATGTTTGTGTTACAGTCATAATATAGCCATAGATGCTGGAAGTGACCTTAACCCTTTTCCCAATGCAGACGATATGAAAATTTATTATTTTAAATTTATTACTTTCCAAAGTGTGATTTACTGGGATTTCCGGGTTTGATTATAAACGATAACTTCACAAGTGAATTATGCAATCAACAATTGGGTCATGTATCCGGGCGCGCAAACAAAGATGCTTTGCCAGGGGTGTAATTTTTTTTTTGCTTTTTTTTTTTAACCCTTTCCCTAGATGAAAAGCAGACGACACTTGCAAAAAAAATTCTTGAATAACTATTATTTTCATTTTTTGTCTCAAAAACATAGCTTATGACACCTCATTGGAACGAGCTTGATGACCTATGTTTTAGAGACAAAAGATGAAAAAATAATGAAAATTAATTGGCGAGTTTTGAGAATAGCACGGGCCGGTTTTGGCCATTACGTTAGGTAAAGAGTTAAATAATATAATTATCGTTAATAATGAAAAGTAATAAACAGAGTAATCGCTTGACTGGACTGGTTTCGTGAAATAATTCATTTGAGGCGAGGGACTATATTGTAAAAGACTTGTGCGCATTTGCGCACTCGTGTTTGTACAACATCCCTCTCCTCTCATGAATTATTTCACGTAACCAGTCCAGTCAAGCGATTACTCTCTATTTATTATTTTAAATATCATTTTTTTTACATTTTCCCCAAAATTTCGACAAAACCATATCATGTGACCCCTGATTTACATTGTTGGCTGCCTGTTACGTAGGCACACTGCTCAGTCATCTGCAGCTGTGCACATATATACGACCTAGTAAGTAGTAGTACTGTAATGGTTTACCGGATAACCAGTTTGAAACCGGTTACCTACCTAACCGATTTGAAAAAAACGTCAATCGGTTATCCGAAATATCGATAGTGATCGTCATTCCACGGTTAAAACTTAGTAAATCTGCCACTTCTCCTTTGGGATAGATTACACCTCAGAGCAGTGCTGTATATATTGCGAAATAATCAATTTTGGCTTCAAGACTTCGTTAATGATTGGCAATTTCCGTGGTACTGAATAACCACAGAAACTATTCCACAGTATGTATACAAACTAACGTTGTCGAGTACTCGACAACGTTCGCTTGCATACACACTATGGAATAGTTTCTGAGAATACTGCTTTCCAATTCCTATAGTTTTGATCCCAAATTCGGTGAAGTAATGGCTACGGATAACCGGATATTAACCTCTCGGTTAGTTGGTTGTGAAAATGAGCCAACCGTTTCAGCCCTAGTAAGTAGCCAATGTGAATTTGACTCGTAAAATACTGATTGGGCACCTGAATCTTAAAGATAAGCTTCTACGTTGGCTTGTAACAATAAGCCACCATTTCCTCCACTGGTCACTTAGTCAGACAAGACTTGACTAAGAACTATTATGGAAATGAAGTGTTACTGTTGTGATGTAAAAATATTTTGCTATCATTTGAGAAACAACTTCAGTTATGCCAAAAAAGAACTACAATTAACTGGTAGAGGGCCTGAAGCCCATATTTGGCCTTTATGCTGGTGTGAAAGTGCTGCAACTTAAAGGCTTCATGTTCTGTAAATCATATTTTCTTTGAAGGGAAATTATATCATCTGTGTGAATTTGCATTGTTACAATTTAAGGGAGAGTGCCATTTTAGGCACTCTCCCATAAATTTAACAAGGCAAAACACCGGAACAAATTTTGACAACAATAATTTAGCACTCAAACGGTGAGAGCGCAGTGGCTCAGTGGTAGACTGTCGGACTTCTTAGCTAGAGGTCCCGAGTTCAATCCCCGTCCGGGAAGACCTGCGTTGTGTCCTTGGGCAAGGCACTTTATCCTGGTTGCCTGCATGGGGGCACGATGATGCTGTGTACTAAGGCATACTGCACATCAGTGGTGCACATGTCTTCAAATGATGTCGGCTTGAGCGGAGCGTGAACAGAGTTAGAATATTGAGGAGCTGACAGCTGCTCGGTGGTTGTCTCCAGGTACTCTGGCTTCCTCCACCCATAAAACTGCCACGGTCCTGATTAGCCTTTGTGTATGTGACCTTAAACACCAATAAATAAATAAATAGTACCAACTGGTTAAGAAGTAAATCTGGCGTCCAGATTTCAAAAGTAGGCTTCAGGTCTGGCTCTTATTTTTAAAATGCTCAGGTCAGTCCCTGCGTACGGTAGTTATTAACGGTAGTTATTAACATAAACATTAACCCTTTATCTAACGTAACGGCCAAAACCGGCGAGCGCTATTCTAAAAAATCGCCAATTTTCATTATTTTTTTCATTTTTTGTCTCAAAAACATAGGTTATGACCCCTCGTTGGAACGAGCTTGTCGAGGGGTCATAAGCCAAAACCGGCCAGCGCTATTCTAAAAAATCGCCAATTTTCATTATTTTTTTCATTTTTTGTCTCAAAAACATAGGTTATGACCCCTCGTTGGAACGAGCTTGTCGAGCTCGTTCCAATGAGGGGTCATAACCAATGTTTTTGAGACAAAAAATGAAAAAAAAATGGTTATTCAAGAATTATTTTTGCAAGTGTCGTCTGCTTTTCAGGTTAGGTAAAGGGTTAATTAGAGGACTAAGGGTTAAATGTACTCAAATTATGCTTATTTCAGTGGACAGAGTAACCATGTCCTGGACAGGAATATCCTCCAGCAACATGCAAGTAGTTAAACCTCTCCTCTCCTCCCCTGGTAATCCCGGGATGTAGAGCAGTGCTTATTTACTGTGGTAAACAAGTTCAGATTCAAATATCAGATTCAGATAATTTATTCAGAGTATACATAAATAATGGTTACAAATACATATATTTCATAAGTTTAGTAAATAGTGTACTGTAGGGGGTGACATAGCCAGATTGGCTGTCTACTTGTCACCCCCTGGAAGGAAATGTAGTTGCAAACAGACTGTGACCAAATGGTTAGGGAAAAAATGTATGTGACGCGAAGTTGGAACTGGGACTCAATTTTTCTCATTGCTAAGATTTATTTGCAGGATGTTTTCCGACTCAAAAGCCAGTGGGAGATCAGTGGTTAGGGATTAACCCTTTACCCAACGTAACGGCCAAAACCGGCCAGCGCTATTCTCAAAAATCGCCAATTAATTTTCACTATTTTTTTCATTTTTTGTCTCAAAAACATAGGTTATGACCCCTCGTTGGAACGAGCTCGGCGAGCTCGTTCCAACGAGGGGTCATAACCTATGTTTTTGAGACAAAAAATGAAAAAAATTAGTTATTCAAGAATTTTTTTTGCAAGTGTCGTCTGCTTTTCACGTTAGGTAAAGGGTTAATACATTGGTAACCTAATCAAGTTATACTTGATTAGTGTAAAATAAAAACCAATGCTTGGGGTGAAGTCCTCTAAAGTGGACAGCATAGGTACGGTACAGTTGTTGCGGGTGGTAAATGCATGCATGGATATCGTTGGATTACATACATGTAATCCAACGATATCCATGCATGCATTTACCACAAAATAAAAATCAACATCAGCAGAATTTTAATTATTTAAGCACTGGGTACACAGCTTCATTAATTAAATTTTTGACACTTATTCCTAGAATTTTTGTTTGGAATCTAATATTATTGTGTACATGGAAATATTGCCCACTCATGGAAAGCGGCTGTACTGTACAAACAATTGACTAAACTGACTTCCTACCCATGTTGTGGTCATGATATTGCCATAGATGTTGAATGTGACTAAATAAATTCCCTTCACCAGGCATGTTCTGTAGCAAATTGGGAGAACAGGGGATGTGTCCCCCCACCAACATTTTCCAGAAATAGTTGGAAAAAATTAGAATAAATTCACTGACCTGAAACTCTGTATTTCACCTTTAGGTTCCCTTCATTGCAGCCTCATTGGGAATTTTCAGGAAAAGGTTGTATTGACTCTTTTCTCTTTAGATGTGAACGATGATGCCTACATAGGATTTGTCTCTTCTCTGCAGACGTTTGATTACCCTAATTTCACTCCATTAATGCCCAAATTAGAGAGGGTGTGAAACATCAATAAAAATATATAAATTCTCTTTGCCTCAACATCATTTGAGAATTACTTCCATCATAATATAACCAGAGAGACACAAAGAAAGGCATGGCAAAAAAACTTAACAGGATAAAGCTGTTATTTCTGGTTTTAATGTGCCCAAATTAGGGTAAAACAGTATGCCCAAAATACATGGATTTAAATGTTGGCCTCTGGCCTTTTTAGCCAAGAAGTGCACATTTTGTGCTCTGTATTTAACAAATTCCCCACCTGGGGCCAATACTATAAAACTTTTACAATTGTATTTTCTACCTATTAATATAACTGACTAAAATGAATCATTAGCATTTTAAAAGATATGGCAATTTGCCAACTGGCAAATTGCTACATCTTTGAAAATGCTAATGATTCATTTCAACCCATTGAAAGTCATAACTAGAAAATACAATTCTAGAAAATACAACTGTAAAAGTTTTATAGTATTGGCCCAGACCAAAATACTGAAATTGAAGTATCTGGCTACACGTCAGTTATTGAGCTCATGTTTGTGAATCTTCCTTACTTTGTTCACATGTGTGTGGAGTGTTGCTACCCTCAAAACAGAATTGTATTTCGTCTTGACAACATTCTTTAACATCTTCTTCAGATCCACCAATCACTTGGTAGTTGGTATACAGCTTCTTTATGTGGCCAGGACCACACCTGTTCAATTTCTTCCCCACAACACTGTAAAATCTTACCTGTTCGATTCCTGTTCGATTTCCTCCCCATAACACTGTAAAATCTTACTTGTTCACTTTCCTCCCTATAACTCTGTAAAATCTTACCTGCCCACTTTCCTCCCCATAATACATTAAACTCTTACCTATCCATTTCCCTCCCCATAACACTGTAAAACCTTACCTGTTCACTTTCCACCCCATAACACTAGAAAATCTCACCTGTCCATTTTCCTCCCCATAGCACTGCAAAATCTTCCCCATAACACTATAAAATCTTACCTGTCCATTTTCCTCATAGCGGGGGAGGAATTCGTCACATACAGGTGAATTGTGCACTTGGTGATACCTTCTTGAAATTTGGCACACTGTTAGTGTAGGCTATGAGGTTCTCAAAAACGATCGGCTACAAGTTGACACCGACCGGTGGCGACCAGTAGCGGCACAATCCAAAATGGCCGCCAGCGGCTGAAGGGAACCTCCTTTTCGACGGTCTACCGACTATACATCCGATTGTAAGGGCGCGAAAGTGAACTCTGATCCACGCACGTGTTGGAAACAGACGTGGGAGATGATGTAGAATAAAACGAGATTCTCTATACGGACGCATCAATTTCTTGGAACTTGAAAAGAGCGTTGTTTCTCCGGGATCGGCGTCATTCAGGCAAACCTGAATGACGCTGATCCCGGAGAAACAACGCTCTTTATGAAGCAGTCTCTTTGCCATACAATCTCTTGTTTGGCGTAATTCCGCAAGCAATTCTGATTTGTCTGTCGAAATTAATTCGAGAACGCGATTGTTCACAAAAATCATTCACAGAATGAGTGAGAATCCTCTTCGTGTACGGACTAGTACTGACTGGGAACGTTGTTGCTTTTGCCAGCAAGACAGTTCCAAGAAATTGATGCGTCCGTATAGAGAATCTCGTTTTCATGACGCCTATAAAGCTATTGAGGAAGACATAACGCGCTTCCTAGATAATGGCGTTGAGCTTCCATATAATTTGACCATTGATTGTTTGATGAGAGAGAGTGATGAGTGTATGTCGATGTCACTGTTGACGAATAAGGCAATATATCATAAGACATGCCGTGACAGTATTCGGACTCACATCGTACAGCGCGTGCTACACAAGCGAGAGCGAAATGAGGCAGTGGCATCCTGCTCCACGCTGAGTCCTAAAAGAACACGGACAAGTTTTGAATCTGGCTGTGACAGGAAACTGCCCCAGTGTGTTTATTGTCACAAACGCGAAGGTGACAGCAGTGAGCCTATTTGCAGATCAATGTCTGATAACAATAAACTCAAAATTATGGCAAAGGAAGCCGAGAACTGGGTTGTTTTTTCTCGGGTCAATGCAGCATTTGATTCCGCTGCTAGTGATCTTTACTATCACAAAACCTGTTATTGTAAGCTTGCCAATGAAGCACGAGCGGCTAAATCTAAAAAGTCGAAGAACGCCGAACATTCCGCGTCAGGCCTGCCCTATGACCCTCTCGTTATGGCAGAGCTCATAACATTTGTTGAACACAACGATTCCGCGATGAAGCTTGTCGATCTCAAGAATCTGTACAGTCGGAGGTTGAAGCAAGTCGGTTCTGATTGGCTTAGTGAAGAAATACATTCCACTCGATTCAAAGAACATTTGTTGCAGAAATTGGGCGATGGCTGGGACGCCTTCACACAGGGTAGAGATGTGTTTATTTCAAGTAGGTTTCGAGTTGGCTCCTTGTTGTCCGAATCTTTAACTCGTATAGTGTCTGAGGAAGAGGCAAAAAAGATAGTTGATGTGGGTCTTCTTCTGCGTAAACACATACTCATATCTCAAGCTCCTTTCACGGGATCATTTTCATCTTATTGCTTGAGCGAGCCTGTACCCAACTCACTCCTGACTCTTCTTAGAGTTCTACTTGAGGGCACATGTAGTATACAGAACTTAGGCGATGATGAGACTGTTAATGCCAAGACTCGAGTGACTTGTACTATTTCACAGATGTTGATCAGCAATTCAGCGAAACGCTCCGAACATGCACAAAATGTTCACCAGAGACGTGACAGAGAAACTCCAATGCCTCTTTATGTGGGTTTGAAGTTGCATGCCCATGATCGTATGAAAAATCTTATCAGAGATTTTCATCAAATGGGACTCTCTGTCTCTTATGATCGCGTAATGGATGTTCGCAGGAGTTTCGCGAGAGCTGTTTCACTGCGGTTCAAGAACGAAGGTGTTGTAGTCCCAGCTAACTGCAAACGTAATGTTTTCTCGATAGGAACCACTGATAACATTGATGTATCTGGTAGATCTGATATGCATGGTACGTCCATCACACTCATTGGTCAACTGAGCAGGGACAATGTGGGTACTGATCCCCCACCACTGAGTTTAGATGTTCCAGAAGACACACAAATTGAACTCCCAGACGACTATGCATTTGTTCCTTTCGTTGAAGACTTTGGTGGGGACATCAGGCTTGAATCTCCAGATGAATGTAATGTACGGCCCAATGAATATGCAGATTTGAACGTGGGAGAGAATGACTGGTTGTCTCATGTGTCACAGATCAGCAATAAAGGGAAGGTTGATGGCAGCTGGCAGCTTGATGAAGTCCCTGTGACCTTTTCAGGCTTCTTTTCAAAACATGAAGATCAAGACAATGTCAAACCTCGTGCAGTTATTGGGGTATTCCCTGTTTTCAGTGAGCAGAAAGCGGACTCACTCAGTATGCAGAAGCATGCTATGTATGTGGTCAGGGAAGCTACTGCTTTCGTAAACCCCGGCCAGATACCTGTCATTGAAGGTGACTGTCCGTTGTATGCCAGGCAGAAAAAATGTCAATGGCTGTTCCCAGAGGAGATAGGTGAGGATCGAATGGTGTGTATGATTGGATTCCTGCATCTTGAAATGTGCACCCAAGAAGCTGGTGGTAAGCTTATGGGTGGTTCTGGTTGGGAGCGAATGTTTCACCTCGCAAAGATATTCACACCCGGTGTAGCATCATCCCTACTTGGTGGGAAACATGTCAAGAGGACGCGACAGGCATATCTTCTCACTCTAGCTTGGCTTGAGATCCTCAGAAAGAATGCTTATGAGATTTACTGTCAGCAGACTGGGCCCCATGAGTCATTTGAAATGTGGGAACAGAGGATTCTTTCACAATCTCCAACTGCGCGCTATTGGGGTGAAATCGTTCGGAACTTTCTCTTGACAAGCTGTCAATTCGTTCGGAACCAACGAATCGGTAACTGGCCTGGTACACTGTGTTCTATCGATGAGTTGTGCAGTTACTTTTTTGCCCTAGGACATACAAATTATTGTCGGTGGGTCCCCGTATTTCTGAGAGACATGTCTCAGCTACCCAGGCGGCATCCTTCAATCCACAACAAATTCATGGAAGGCCATTTTGTGGTCCAGCGTAGTGAGAGGAAGTTCAGTATGATGGGTTTAGATCAGAGCCAAGAACATAGTATCCAACTACTCAAAGAAGACAGTGGTCCAAAAGGTCTCTATGGCCAGGCTGAAGAGAAAGTCGTTATTGAGCTTTCAAGGTCAGAAGTTCTGCGTGTTATAGATGAGTATGAATATGCAAGTTTCCACACAACATCATCAGATAACACGGAACACCCGGAAAGTTCGGTATCAGAGCAGAAAAAATTTCTGAATCAATTGAAATCTCTCCTCGATCTGGTGAATCAGGGACTCATTATCAACCCTTATGATGAAACTAGTGGTCAGCTGGTGACATTAGATACTGGTGAATATATGGACCCCGAAGTTAGTAAGAGTTTACGGTCATTACCCGAAAGGGGCAAGCATTTATATTCCACTTTCTTGAAGGAAAGGCTTGTGGAATGCACCGTACCCCTGAATGATGTTATTCCCAAGGCAAATATATATACCTTCCTTAACCCACCCCCAGCCAACCTGGACAAAGGCCGAGACAAACTCATGTCAAGTAAAGCAACTGCCGCAATAGTTACCCAGATGTTCGTTTCACTGCAAGCCCGGCCTGATTCAAACATGGATGAGTTTTTCATGCACGAGAATGCACGTGATCCGCCAGCATTATCCGATAGAGGTAAGCTACGGAGTGGGACAAAATCTCAAATTCTCAATTGTTTACCAGCTATTCCTGCACAAGGGAAGAATTCAGCAGCTAGACAAGCTTCAGTTGTCATCTTGGATATGCCTGCTGTAGTCCATGTAATCAAACCACAGAAAGCGGATCTGTTTGGAGAATATGCTCGATTGCAATTATTGCCATACATCGAATCTCTGATTAACACGAACACCACAAGGGTTGATGCGATCTATGACTGTTACCCCGAAGGCAGTTTGAAGAATCAGACGCGAGCAAAACGCCTCGGTGAGACAGCAGTTAGGTTGATACGGGTGTCCGAGAACGTCCCTTTACCTAAAGGGAAGAATTGGCAGGCATTCTTGAAAGTTAGTGAGAATAAAGACGAATTTTTCAAGTTCCTGTCTGCTGAACTGCTGAAATTAACATCAACATCCGAGTACCAGTTGTTAACGACATCAGGAGAATATGTACTATGCAATAAGGATGTTAGCTTATGTGACATATCTCCATCGAACCACGAGGAAGCAGACACGCGCATGATGCTTCATCTCAACCATGCAGTCTCACAAGGTCACAAAATAGCTTTTCTTCGCACGGTTGATTCTGATGTCGTCATTCTGTCTTTGCACCATTTCGCAACATTCCGTGACCTTGGACTCAGTGAGCTGTGGATTGGGTTTGGAATTGGAAAGGCATATAAAGATATGCCAATTCATGAGATAGCTTCACAACTTGGACCTGATTACTGTAAGGCCCTGACTTTCTTCCACGCCTTCACAGGTTGTGATGTAACATCCAGCATGCTCGGCATTGGGAAGAAGACAGGATGGAATGCATGGATGAATTTTCCCGCATCAACTGAAATGATGATAGAATTGACTGAGAATCCGCAAGTCTTTTCAGAGGATTCCCCTCATATGCAGCATATCGAAAAACTCACCATACAGATGTACAGTAACAGTTGTGTCAGTACACGTGTCAATGATGCGAGACGGCATATGTTCACACATGGCCTTAAGTCTATGGAAAACATCCCGCCCACCAAAGCAGCTCTGTATCAACATGTAAAAAGGGTAATTCTTGTGTCATCTTTCATTTGGCATCGTGCTCTGCAGAAACACTTATGTGTGCCAGACCCATCACAGTACGGATGGGAGTGGAATCCACGTCTCAATATTCTGGTCCCATTTTGGACTCACCTAGGAGACGCAAGTGCTGCATGTGCACTGATGCTCCACTGTAGTTGTGCCAAGGCCTGCAAGGGCAATTGCAAATGCTTGAAAGCTGGATTAAGGTGCACACCTTTGTGTAAGTGTGAAGGTGGCTGTTGTAACAATATTGAGTAGTATACTGTCATGTTAGGACTAGTCATCTCCTATTCTGGTATTTTTTTTTCCATTTTCGGCCAGTTAACACATGTCATGTTTCTAGTTGAGTTGATTTTGCTAACAAATGTTCATCCCATGTGGCTTGCTACATTGTCCGGGGTATAGGAATACAGTTTTAGATTTCGGAAAATAGTCTGTTATTTACTGCACAAGACGGTGTTAATTCATGCATAGCATGATACAATATCCCCAACTATTTTGCCTCTGTACAACAGTTGATACCTTCGTTCACCCGTGTGTTCATCTATGGTATCCTTGTCTTTCTCTGGCCATAGGCCACATGTGACTAGTCAGTTCCTACTCCATAGCAAATCAACTTGGAAATCCTTCATCTTGTAGCGCACTCATGTCTCAATGAATCCATACCTGAGTTGATCTAATAAATCTAACGTAAGGTATCAAATTGCCATACCGGATCATATTTCGATAAGTTATTCGCTAAAACATTTCGACCACTCATCGACATCAAAGGTCATGTTTTGGCTCCCAGTGGTGGCTATATCTCTATATCCCTGGTAAAGTAGCATACCATGAGGGATGGGCATTAAGTGTCGGCAACATTAATCCTGACTTGGAACACACCACATCTTAACTGGCCGAAAATGAAGAATACTACTTGTAGTCAAAAAATATTCCTGTACCTCGAATGACTGCAAACATACACTCACCCCTTCTAGTCCCATTTTGCCAATGTTCTATACTGGCAAGATAACATTGTATAATTAACAACGGGAACTAATGCATCCCGAGTTCATTCCAGCACTGCCCTTGCTGGCAGACGTGTCGCTATGGTGTTGAGATTGAACCAGAACTCCTCTAGAAATTTGATACTTTTATTTTCTTAGAAAATAAATCTATCGAAAATGCCGGAAGTTGAGAATAGACTGTCACTTTAATTGGATTATCAAATGTCCAAGTATCCCCACTGCTGCATACTATCGAGTACCCTTGTTCATGTGTTGACAGGAATCTCTCATACCATGTTCATTTGACCATTGCATTCCCGAGAAACATTCAACACTAATTTATCTACGGACGGACGATCATACTGACAGTCAGACACACAGACGCACACATCGACGGAAATTCTGATCCCATTATCCATTAATCTTCCCCCCAACTTGTTCCAAGGGCTTCACTCCATCATTCACATCAATTACAGCACATGTATGGTGTTAGGTTTGGAGCTTCAGTTGTGCGATCGGCGAAAATAGCTTTTTTTCGATCCGCTTGGCGGCCATTTTGGATTTCGCTGCTAGTGGTGGCTAGAGGATGGTGCCAACTTGTAGCCGGTCGATTTTGAAATCTCTGATGCCTACCCTTACATCATGCCAAATTTCAGGAAGGTATCACCAAGTGCACAATTCTAGCGAATTCCTCCCCCGCTATCACCATAACATGCAAAATCCTCCCCATAACACCATAAAATCTTACCTGTCCACTTTCCTCCCTAAAACACAGTAAAATCTTAGCTGTCCACTTTCCTCCCTAAAACACATTAAAATCTTAGCTGTCCACTTTCCTGCCCAAAACATAGTAAAATCTTATCTGTCCATTTTCCTCCCCATAACACTGTAAAATCTTATCTGTCCACTTTCCTCCCCAAAACACAGAAGATCTTACCTGTCCATTTTCCTCCCCAAAACACAGTAAAATCTTAGCTGTCCACTTTCCTCCCTAAAACACAGTGAAATCTTACCTATCCACTTTCCTCCCCGTAACACTGAAAAATGTTAATTGTTGGAAAACGTATGTGTACATTTAATCTCGTACGCTATTTTCGTTAAAATTTGTTTTTTGCCTCCAAGCTCATTCCATTGTAGGATCACAAGCTATGTTTTGGATGCACACATTGAAAAAAATTGAAGAGTGATTTTTGTGTCTAGCACAAGTCAGGGCCAGCCAGATATTGCCACTAGATTAGATAAAGTGTTAACCCTTTTAGTACTGAAATGGTTAACTGGATAACTAGTTTGAAACCAGTTACCTATCTAACCGATTAGAAAAACTATCAACCAGTTATCAGAAATATTAACAGTGATCGTCATTCCATGGTTACAACATAGTAAATCTGCCACTTCTCCTTTGGGATAGATTACACCTCGAAGCCATGTTGTATATATTATGAAACAATCGACTTTAGCATTCAAGACTTTGTTAACTCTTAAGTCCTCAGATTAATTTTAAAGTATTTATGGCCTTTTTCTTCTTACATAGTTATTGAAGACTTGGCAGTGGTTCTACATCACTGCTGGCTGCCTATACAGGCAGCCAGCAGTGATGTAAACCACTGCCAGGGAAAATTCAGTCTACACACAAGAGTAATAAAAAAGATTACACAAGGGAGCACCTGCTTCAATGCAATATAAAAGTGGCGGTTTGGGGCTATATGGGGGCTTAAGGGTTAATGATTGGCAATTTCCGTGAGTACTGAGTAATCGCAGAAACAATTATGTAGTATGTATGCAAATCAACATTATTGAATATTTGACAACGTTCTTTTGTATACACACTACAGAATAGATTCTGCGAATGCTGCTTTCCAATTCCTATAGTTTTGATCCCATATTCGGAGAAATAATGGCCACAGACACCCGGATATTATCCGGTTATAGCTCTCAATTTGTCAGTTGTTAAAATGAGCCAACTCTTTCAGCCCTAAACCTTTTATCCTACACGATTAGCAGACATCACTAGTAAAAGAATAACTTGAATAACTAAAAATCTATCATTTTCTGTATCAAAAGTACAGCAAATAACCCTTGATTGGAACAAGCTCCTTGTGCTCATTCCAATGAGGGGGGGGGGGGTCATAAGCTGTGTTTTTAAGGAAAAAATAATATAATTTGAATGACGATTTTTGTTAAGAGAGCTGTTTTTGTTTGGTGGGGGGGGGGGGGGGGGGGGAGGGGGGGGATTGTTATGTCAGTTAGCAGGTTAATTCAAAGTAGGGTTTTCTGTTGGCTGCATGTATTCAATAATGCAGCTATGTATTATCACCATTGTAATAGACAAATAATAAATATTATTATTACAGCAGTAAATTGATACCAGTTGACATTTTCCATCACGTTGACAAGGACATATCTGTATTGCATACAATTTGACACAGTATTCAAGTTTGATGCATGGATTTGACTTCCTCAGATTGACAATAAAGCATGAATAGTCAGTAGATCACAAAATGAAACATCTATAGAATGGTCCCCATGGGAACTCCAGGATGTGAATCTGACAAGAAGTGCATGGTTACCTTGGTAACCAAGCCCTGTTTTACTGGTATAATGTGACCTGGTAACCAGTGTCTGGGGTGCAACCCCTTGACAGTGTGCAGTATATGTCAAATGATTGGCGAAACTTTACTTTTTTTAATTGTGCTGTGGTCCTGATATTTCCATAGATGCTGAAAATGATCTTCAACAATAAATAAATTCATCTGCAGAATGTTGATATTCCAGTGCAATAATAAAGTAATTCTATGAAAAAGATAAGGAAGAGCAAGTCTAGTTTCAGGTAATGGACCACTCAGTTGAACCAGTAGATGGGACCTTGCTCTTTTCATGTTTTTGTCAGAGAATTAGAAATGGACGGTTTTGGAATTTTGAGTTCAGTTTTGGTTTCGGTATTTTTAGGGTGGTATACCGCAGTATCGGTTCAGTATTTGGTACCTGTCTTGACGGAGGTTGGCTTACTCAAACACCTTAATTTTTAAAGGCTTCAGGCTTTTTCAATCTCGGAGTTTGTGCCCTTTACTTGCCATCATTAGGAAATCCAGCTGGCAATCCACAAATCACCTGGACAGTGATTTCTTTATCATGTCTTGTCTGCCTTAACCCTTTACCCAATATAGAGAATATCAAAATTTATTATTTTAATTACTATTTTTTTTAATTTTTCAAAAAAATTTCAACGAAACCATACAGTTAAAACTAGAAGTCCTGTCACGAATTGTGCGCTTAAATAGGCTTAATTGCGCGTTGGAATTGCACGCAATTGCCATATTGAATGGCATCCAAAGCACGACAGGTTCTCCTGGTTACGCATAGCAAACACATGCAATATTTCTGTCAATGGACCTCCGGGTTACCCGGAGGTCCATTGGCTGAAACATTGCTTTTGCACAGGCCATATTTACAGAATTTGATAGCTTCACTTGGGCCTAACGTGCACATTAACGCGCATATCAACATGCTATTTCTGCGCATTTCATGACAGGACTTCTAGTTTTAACTGTATCATGTGACTGCCTCATTGGAACGAGTTCGATGAGCTCGTTCCAATGAGGGGGTCACATGATATGGTTTTGTTGAAATATTTTTTTAAATTAATTTTTCTCATCTGCTCAATTTGCGAATTACGTGGGCGGATGCGGGCGATACGTCAGGTAAAGGATTAAAAGGCAGCCAAGACTTCACTAAAAATCTCTGCTATACATGTACAGATTTTATTATCCATTGGGAAATTCAAGACAATTGCCCAGATATTAAAATGGTAAACTCAAAAGAAAATCAGTCACTTCTTTCTTGAGAATCATTCACTTCAGTTGCTATCAAGCCTCAACAAGGTCTTATAAATAGCAAATGCATGAAAATTTGAAAATATAGATGGTTTCAGTTTTCAATGATTTGTTCAGTTTGGTTTTAAGGTATATCCATGACCCATGATATCGGTATCTGTTCAGTTTTTTTTTTTGGTATATTGTTCATCACTACTGTTAATATGAGACCTCTATTCCCCCACCCAAAGGAAGCTTATTATAGCCCCCTCCTCCTCCTCCCAATCCCCCCCCATCCCAAGATATAGGCCAAGAAGTACTTTAAAATTTTGATTTCCATTCAGTATTCTATAATTAATAATTATTATATAATTATATAAAAAATTCTGAACAATGATTTGTGGAATGCTTTTGTAACTAAGCAGTACAGTGCCATCGAGGGCGGGGGGGGAAGGCCGGGGTAGTAACCCCAGTGGTCTGGGGGGCCTGCAAGGACAAAGCCACGCCACCGGAGACAGCTAGTTTGCAAGCTTTTTTCAGTACCCAGTGTTGTGTGAATCGACAGGTGGCCATGGGCCCCCGAATTCACTAGCAAGCAAATATTCCTTTCAAGAACTGTCTAAGTTATTAGCTCAACTTTGACGTAAGTCAAATTTGAGCTTATGCCATGGCCAGTTGTCTGTTGTCCGTCTGGCCGTCAATCCATCAACAATTCAATTCGGCTCGGGCTAGAGGCCGTATTTATGAACCGATCTTTACAAAACTTTTTGGGTACCTTTGGTGGGACGAGAACGAGTGTTTTTAGGTCCGGTTTGAAATTCAAGCTGGCCATTTTGTTCAAAATTAGGTAGGTGCAATCAGCTTTTTGCACAGAACTTCCATATGAAAGCGCTGATTTGAATAATTTTTTGTGTGAATGTTTAGTACTATGGGATACATCACATATAATATAGGTTTTTTCTCGTGCAGAAATTATGCAAATTAGATGAACTTTTATTTTTTCAGTGCTACTTACACACAGTAAGTACACATGTCAATACGGCTCGGGCTAGGGGCTGTATTTATGAACCGATCTTTACGAAACTTCTTGGGTACCTTTGTTATCACCGTGGGATGAGAACGTGTGTTTTTGGGTGTGAACCGAAATTCAAGATGGCCACCAGCAGCCATTTTGTACCAAAATTAGTGCAATCAGTTTTTTGTACAGAACTTCTGTATGAAAGTTCTGATTTGAATAAATTTTTGTATGAATGTTTAGTAACATGGAATACATCACATATAATACAGGTTTTTTTCTCGTGCAGAAATTGTGCAAATTAGATTAATTTTAATTTATTCAGTGCTACTTATACACAGTAAGTGCACATGTCAATACGGCTTGGGCTAGAGGCTGTATTTATGAACCGATCTTCACGAAACTTCTTGGGTACCTTTGTTATCACCTTGGGACGAGAACGAGTGTTTCTGGGTACGGTCCAAAATTCAAGATGACTGCCAGTGGCCATTTTGTACTGAAATTAGGTCCATTCAGTTTTTTGTCAACATCTCGTATTTATGAACTGATCTTCATGAAACTTCTTGGGTACGTTTGTTATCACCTTGGGACAGGAACAAGTGTTTTGGGGTGCCTTTGTTATCACTGTGCTATGAGAACAAATATTTTGGGGTTCAGTCAGACCCATTCTGGGATTCAAAGATTTCTTTTCTAGTTTAGCATCTGACTGTTGCCCACCTTTACAATACTTTACCTATACATTTGTTACAGGCTATGGTCAGTATTTTTGTACAGACCATTACAATACTTTATATGTACCTTTGTTATCAGGTCATTACCTAGATGTTTGTCATTGCTGTGTCACATACTATACATGTACATGTCTTAACAAGCTGAGCTACAGTGTCATGATACTTTCATTAGATATATCGTGGGTCGATCTGCCCACTGTATGCTGTTCGGTAATTCGGTCATATAGACGTCCCGCTTCGATATTCCTGGTCATTTCTGAGAACTGATATTTTCATGGGTCCTTGGTAAGTTGGGTTTGAAACAAGGGGGCCCAGGTCGTACCATCTAATTGATCCCCCCAGGGCCCGTATTTTCTCTCGGCGGCACTGAAGCAGTATGAAATATAAATGTGAACATGGGTGTTGCAGGGTGTTTAGGGACTGGTAGTTCATTAGAATGGCTGCATAACAGTCGTCAGGCCTTAATGTTTGTCACAAATAGACTTAAATACCGGCGAACTCCTGCAACAAGAATCAATTATCCGTTAAATAGTTTAGAATTTGAGATTAGTGTTATACCCTCATGAGTGCAACCAGAACATATTCCATTGTGAAAACCATACTCAGTATTTATATATTTACTTGAGTTTAACCCTTAACTGGTTGAGTGCTAGAAGCCACTATCAGGAGGGTACCAGAGCAAAATGCCAACATTTTCCTTGCTCATATTTCATATTCAGTCAAACACAATAATGTTTTGTTTAAATAAATTTGTTGTATCGCAAATTATTGAAGAATGCCTGTAGGCACTCTTCAATAAATTGTAATAAAAAAAAAATTTGATGATCATATTCAGACGACCAAAAATAAGGTAGCCCTCGACCAGTTAATGGCTTAATTCCAATTTTGGTGATGTTGTTGTCTAACATTTATTAATTTATTTATTTGAGTTTAACCCTTTACCTAACATGAAAAGCAGATGACACTTGCAAACTAAATTCTTGAATAACTCATTTTTTTTTCATTTTTTGTCCCAAAAAACATAGGTTATGGTTAAAGTTTGTGGTTAAAGTTTTTTAGTCAAGGTTGAAGTTTTTTTTCTTTTAAATTAATATTAATTACTATTGATTGTATCATTCTCATTATGTTTCATGTTATTTGGGGAAATATTTAACCCTTTTTTGCTTGGCAATTTAACTTGCAACTTCCAGGTTAAAGTTTTTGGTTAAAGTTTTTTTGTTTGCAAAGTTACACCTTTAATTCTTCAAACAGTTTAGTGCAATGTCACTGTTTCTCATTTGCAACAATGTCTACTGTCTACTGAACCTTCCTACAGTGATTTTCCTTAATATTGGCAGGATTTTAACCCCTTTTAAACATGTTTTCAGACTTAGTTTCTTTGTATTTGAAATTAGGCTTTGCCACATACTTTGTTACTTTAATTCTTGCATGGTCAGTACAACTTAATGATTACATTTACATCAGTGATTTCTTTTATCAATTTTAGGAAATATTTAACTCTTTTTTTGCAGTCAGTTTTACTTAGTATTCCCAGCTTAAAGTTTCGGATTAAAGTTTTGCTTTTCAAGGTTGTACCTTTCATTCTTCAAACACTCTGTTACAACGTCACTGTTTTTTATTTGGGGCAAGGTCTACTGAACCTGTATACAGTGGTTTCAAATAATATTGGCATTAATTTAACCCTTTTCAAAACAGTTTTCGAACTTAGTTTCTCTAAATTTCAAATTAGTTTTTATCCCCCCCCCCCCCCCCCCCCCCCCCCCCCCCGCACAGGAGGGATATAGAGTAGAACTCCGTCCATCTCTGTCTGTCTGTCCATGCATCTATCTGTCTGTCCATCCATCCATCTGCCTGTCCGAACATTGTTTATGGCATAACTTGAACAATAGATGATGGATTTCAATTCTTTTTGGTATATCGATATATGTCTGTATATAGCAACAATGTCAACGTCAAGTTCGATGACCACCATTATCCAATGAAATTGTTGTTATTGCCCTGCCACCACCCCCTCGCCCCTCCTGCCACCCTGCCAGTTAGGCATTTTTTTTCTTTGTTCCAAAATGCATTTTTGAGGATTTAGAGTGACTACATGCGGAAAATAAATTTGACTCCTATAACCCTTGTCCTTGTTGGAACAGTTGGGCTCAATGTGTGACATCACTCTAGTTTTATATATAGAAATGTACAACGTCCCTCGGAAACATATTTTGAAAGCTTGTAATGTTCTATAAATAGTAATATGAACAAATCGTAACCAAGCATGTGCTTGTTTTATGATACACATTTTTATCAGGGGAGCACTTATACATGCTGTATTCAGGTAATTACGAATCCAATACATATTTATTGTAAGACAAAGTAGATTGGCAATGGTTTCTAGGTACGTCTTAGCTTCCTTTACATGTGCAGGCAGCAAAGACTTCACTAGACACTGATCCCAGATCAGTGTACTGCTGTATTATAAGGGAGTAAAGCATCAGTTGAATTCTCCAAACCTTCAATGACACTTTCAGTATCTTTGACAAGAATTGAATGAACATTTTGTGAGAATCAAAGTTGATTCTCATTGTTTTCCCTTTGAGAGTCATGCGATTAGGATTCTCGCATGAATATCAAGCCTTGATTGGCTTTAACCCTTTACCTAACGAATCGCCCGCATCCGCCCACATAATTTGCAAACTGAGTAGTTGAAAAAAATTAAACTTTTCAAACAATTTCAACAAAACCATATCATGTGACCCCTCGTTGGAACGAGCTCTATGAGCTCGTTCCAATGAGGGGTCACATGATATGATTTTGTTGAAATTGTTTGAAAATATGTAAAAAATAGTAATTAAAATAATAAATATTGATATTCTCTACGTTGGGTAAAGGGGAGAGTTTTGGAGGTGGAAGTACAATACAAGTCAAAATAAATTGTAGGATAACAACTATAAACTATGTATCTTTCTCTTCCTGCACTGATAAGACCAGAAGCTCACATCATTTTCTGGAAAGCTCTCACTGAGAGCTTTCCAGAAAATGATGACAGAGTCTGACCTTATCAGTGCAGGAGCAGCAGTATACTTAGTTTATTGCAGTTATGCTACAACTTATTTTGACTTGTACAGTATTTAGTAAGCAGGGATAACTGACCTGTCCAGTTTTATCTGGTTGGCAACAAGTAGGGTTAGCAGAGGTTGAAGCCAAGTGTACCATCGATGTGCAGCACGCCTTCATGCACAGCAGCACTTATGCCCCTTGCAGGCAATTGAGTGCCTTGCCCAAGGACACAAAGCAGTCAGGTGGGGTTTGAACTATATGCACTCTTCCATAAATTGTAACAGGGCAAATCCATCGAGACTAAATAATATCACATCAAAAATTAATTGAAGCGCATCCACAGAATATTAAGCCTTTAAGCTGTGGTACTTGCACTTCAGGATAAAGCCCCAAAATGGGCTTCCAGCACTCAACCAGTTATTTATTTATTTATTTATTAAGGTTTAACGACTCTTTAACAGCCAAGGTCATATCATGTAGGTGACAGTTTTATGGGTGGAGAAAGCCAGAGTACCTGGAGAGAACCACCGAGCAATGACAAACAGCTTCCAGCTCCCCAAGAGAGAGAACCACCGAGGAACGACGAGCAGCTTCCAGCTCCCCAACATCGTAACTCCGAACTTCAGCACAGGAAGGGATAGATTGGTTGAAGATATGTGCACCATCGACTTGCAGTATGTCTTAGTGCACAGCGTCATCGCGCATCCATGTGGACAATCAGGGTTAAGTGCCTTGCCCAAGGACACAACGCAGGAGTCGGAATTGGTCGCTGAGACGGTCACCCATCCAAGGACTAACGGGGCTCGACATTGCTTATCTTTGGTGGTCTGACGAGAACCGGTCACCGCAATGCCACCACAACCCCACTCAACCAGTTAACCGGCTAAGAGTTTTCATAACATTTTTCATCAAATCTAGTCATGGCTGCTAAGAAGCAGCCATGACTAGATTTGATGAAAAATTTATCGAAATTTAACTTAAGAAATCAACGGTGCAAAAAATCTATTCACTTTACAGTGGTAAAATTGGATTAAATTGTTCCCAAATTATACAGATTTCATAGGCAAGGGTCTTCCAATCCTGGGCTGGAATATCCACCAGCAGCATGCAAGGGGTTGATTGTTTCAACACTAATCCTACTCCCATTGTATTGTATTTCATCTGGTACTGTATACCTGAGGCATCTGTTGAAGAGCATTAGTGATTTACTCTGTAGTACACTGAAAAACTGTATTAACTGAAAACACTAATATCACACACAGGCGGAGTATAATATTCTATTTTTATTATCTTTCACAGTCAGTGATGGATTGTAAGGCAAAATGATGTGAAGAAGTGATGATCATGATGTGTTGTATACAGATTTGATCTACAAAGCTTTTCTCTGTGTTTCAAGGTGAGTTTTTTGTATTGTTATTATAAATGACAAGTGAAACTCATTCAGATGTTAAAACAGACATTTTTCTAAACAATTTTTTTTTTCTTTTCACCTTCAGTTATATTCATTTCACCCATAATGCATACACCGCCTTACCCTTTGCACCATGTTGTCAAAATACCAAAAATTTCAAGTAGCATTTTTCCCATAATGTGACTTGATATTTAATGAACTGAATCTTGTTTGACAGAGCTCTATGAGCTCTGTCATACAAGTCTCAGTTGGTTAAATTCCTAGTTCCAATTCTCGTTAGATCACCGAAGTTAAGCAATGTTGAGCCCGGTTAATCCTCAGATGGGTGAACATTTGAGCGATCGATTCGATAACTCTGGCATCGGGTGTTGAATTTTGATGTCCTTTCGTGTGGTGATAGACCATTCTGAGGGAACGGGGCTCGTTCCAAAGAGGGGTCACATGATATGGTTTTGTTGAAATTTTTTGAAAAATAATATTTTTTCAGCTGCTGAATTTGCATATTACGTGGGCAGACGTGGCCGATTCGTTGGGTTTCAGCTCTGTCAAACAAGGTATATTTGGTTGGATATCAAACTGCATTATGGGATATATTTGCTGCTGAAAACTTTGCCATTTTAACATCCCAGTGCAGAGGGTTCAACAATATCTTATTCAAAATTATGTGTACAAATTACATTATTTGAGAGGAACAATCATAAAACATATAATGCAATATACAAAAATGGATTCAACCACAAACATGATTATAAAAATGATGACCTGGTCAGAGGGTAACATTGCAGATTGTCTCCCCGAGAAACCATTGTCTCCCGAAGCAAAGCCAAGGGAGACAATGGTTCCAAGGGGAGATAATCTACAATGTTGCCCTCTGATCAGGTCATCATTTTTTAGCTCAACTTGACATAGTCAAGCTGAGCTATTGCCATCACTTCTCGTCCGTCGGCGTACGTTTTTCCTTTGGCACACCTCACAGGTGGCATTTATGATCAGATCACTTTGAAACTTGGTATGCTTGTTTGGGGTGACCTCTAGATGGGAGCTATCAATTTTCTTCAATTTCCGTCAAAAAATGTTGCCGCGGCCACTAAGAACAGGGGTTTAGTCAAACCGCAATATTTCCCTTTGGCACACCCTACAGGCCACATTTATGATTTCATTGCTTTGAAACCTGGTATGCTTGTTTAGGGTGACCTCTAGATGGGAGCTATCAATTTTCTTCAATTTCCATCAAAAAATGTTGCCACGGCCAACGTTCATAGAACTTAGTTTAGTCAGACCTCAATATTTCCCTTTGGCACACCCTACAGGGCACATTTATGATCGGATTGCTTTGAAACCTGGTATGCTTATTTAGGGTGACCTCTAGATGGGAGCTATCGATTTTCTTCCATTTCGTCGAAAAATGTTGCCGCTGCCAACGTTCTTAGAACTTAGTTTAGTCAGACCTCAATATTTCCCTTTGGCACACCCTACAGGGCACATTTATGATCGGATTGATTTGAAACCTGACATGCCTGTTTGGGGTGACCTCTAGAGGGCTGCTATCTATTTTCTTCAATTTCCGTAAAAAAATGTTGCCGCGGCCAACGTTCTTAGAACTTAGTTTAGTCAGACCTCAATATTTCCCTTTGGCACACCCTACAGGGCACATTTATAATCGGATTGCTTTGAAACCTGGCATTCTTGTTTGGGGTTACCTCTAGATGGAAGCTATCAATTTTCTTCGGTATCTGTCAAAAAATGTTGCCACTGGCAATGACCTTCAGTGAACTTAGTAAAAACTTAGTGCAGTTAAGCATCAATATTTCCCTTTGACACACCCTGCAGGGCACATTTATGATTGGTTCGCTTGCAAACTTGGTGAGCTTGTGTGGGGTGACATCTATATGGGAGCTGTCAATTTTCTTCCATTTCTGTCAAAAAATGTTGACCCTTGAACTTAGTTTAGTCAGACCTCAATATTTCCCTTTAACACGGCCTTCAGGGCACATTTATGATCGGATCACTTTGAAACTTGGTATGTGTGTTCCGTGTGACCTCTAGATGTGAGCTATTGCTTTTTCTCATTTCCATAAAAATTTATTGTCGTTATCACCAACCTTTGAACTTACCGCATTTGTGCATCAACTTATCCCTTTTGCACTCTCTACAGGGTATATTTATGAATTTCCATAAAAAAACCCATTGCCACAAGCAATGACCTTCTACTTAGTGCATTAACATCTTCCTTTGGCCTGCCTCAGAGGACACATTCATTATCAGTTTGTTTTGAAACTTTGTATGCCTATGCAGGGTGACAAAGATAGGAGCTATTGATTTTCTTTTCATTTCAATCAAAAACTGTTGCTGTTGGTAACAATCTTTGAATTTATTGCATTTGTGCATCAACATTCTTTGACATGGCCTACAGACCACATTTATCATAGGATTGTTTTTGAACTTAATGTGCTCATTAGGCAAGACCTTTAGATAAGAGCTATTGATAAGCATTCATTTCTGTGAAAAAAGTTGTCATTTACAATAACCTCTGAACATACTGCATGTGTGTATCAACATTCTTCCTTTAGCCAGTCTTACAGTTTACATTTAAAAATGCATGGATTACTCTAACGTTGTGCACACACAATGCAGTAATGTTAAAATTTCATCAAATAACATTGGTACCAATGATATTAAATTTTGCCATTTCATTTATAACTTACAAAGTTCAAGTTTGTCAAGCTGAGCTACAGTGTCATTGACACTTTCGTTTCAAATCGGTTGGATAGGTAACCGGTTTCCAACCAGTTATCTGGTTAACCATTTCAGTACTATTGGAGTAATCTCCTTTTTAGAAGATAGGGTGGCTCACACAGCACTTCAAAGAGATTGTTTTCATTTGCAACAGACAGATTATCTATGCATCCCAGGTCAAGTATGAGGATCTGGGAACTTCATATTTTCATGTGAGAGCAGGCGAACATAATTCCGTGTACTTGTCATTGGTATTCCCAAGATTTTATCTTTTTGAAAGATAACTTCTGGTGTACAATACACAACAAAAGCCAGATTTGATAAATCGCCATTTCCTAAGAAAATACTGATCAGGTTCGATTTTGATAGGTGCAGTTTGAAAGGTCAGTGGTTCCAGCTTGACCCTTGTCATCTGCATGGTAAACTCAGACAAGATACTTAATTCTGATTTCTCTTGGTGAAGCATGGTGCTGATGTGTACTAAGTTGTACAGCACAGTGATGGTACACTTGTCTTCAACCACTGTTAACTCTGCTCTTGCCAGATCAGTAAGTTGGAAAGTTTGACAGGTACTCTCTGTTGCTTGGTACTTCTCTCCAGGTACTCTGGGTTTCTCGACCCATAAAACTGTCCAACACAATATAACCTTGGCTGTTGAAAGTGTCACTAAACCCAAATAAATAAATAAACTAGGAAAGTTCTTCAAAACATCAAAATTGGTGCATTTTCTAGGTTGCTAGATATTGTAGGTATAAAAAAAAAAAGAAATTTTACTCAAAAAATTTAATTTTAACCCTTTACCCATAGCAGTAAGAAAATGACAAAAAAAAATTCTTTAAGGCCTAAAAAAATAAAAAATCTGTTTCTCTGGCCCTCCTGCATGGTCCTTTTGGCTGCTGCATGCTCTCTTTTTATAACCAATTTAAACTTGAAAAAATAAAAATTAAATGGTTTATGTCTGATATTTTACCCAAGTTAAAAAATTTGATGAATTTGTCCCTTGAGTGCAAGAAGGCTTTGCAATGCTTTAGCATTGCAAAGCCTTCTTGCACTCAAGGGATGAAATACACCACCACCCATGGTATTCTGTAGGTTATGAGGCCTAAAACTTGAACCAAGAACATGAACATTTGATGGCAAAGAAGCAATTACTGAAATAAAAAATAAAATAAAAGAACGCTCACCCGCATGCAATTTTACAAATAATGGCCTGAGAAACAGAAGATCTAGTTTGTGTGGCCTAATCACTAAATATTTTAACTTTTTTTCTCTTAAAAACAAAGCTTATGCCACCTCCACAAGCCTGTTCCAATGAGTGGTCATAAACTATCTTTTTGAGACAAAAAGTGAAAAATACAATAATATAGGATTGGCGATTTTTGTGAATAGTGCTGACCAGTTTTGACTGTTACTGTGGCAAAGGGTTAAATATATATATTGAAACAGGAATGTTATCAGGAATTTCTGTTTATCACATAATTGCCACTCCAAATGCAGTGCTGTATTTATAAATAATCATGTTATATGAGGTTGTGAAATGACATGTCTCCAACATGGGTGCATTCTCTTTTCCCAAATTTTCCAGTTGAAACTGCAATATTTTCTGCTGTATTTATGTGATAAAATGGACCTTCATTTCATCCCTTCAGTACCAATTTTATCAACAAGTGCACTAAACTCAATTTGAGCCTCAGTGAACCTGCAGCTTAAGTAGAATTTACAGTACAGTGAAGCCCACTTAATTGGATATCTTCTGGTAGAATAACCCTTTTCATTGAATATAATTTCCAAACACAAAATCATTTAGTCAGTACAAATTTGACCTGTTAATTGCATATAGCTTAAAAAGTAAATGTCTGTTAGGCCCCCCAATAATAATGGTTTGGTTCCGGTTACCTGACCGACCCTAATTTTGCAGCCCGACCCTAATGATTTTTAGCTCAACTTTGACGTAAGTCAAATCTGAGCTTATGCCATGACCAGTCGTCCATCGCCTGTCTGTCCATCAACAATTCAATACGGCTCGGGCTAGAGGCCGTATTTATGAACCGATCTTTACAAAACTTCTTGGGTACCTTTGTTATCACCATGGGATGAGAACGAGTGTTTTGGGGTCTGGTCTGAAATTCAAGATGGCCGCTGGCAGCCATTTTGTACAAAATTAGGTGCAATCAGATTTTTGCGCAGAACTTTCATATGAAAGCTCTGATTTGAAAAATTTTTTGTATGAATGTTTACTACCATGGGATACATCACATATAATACAGGTTTTTTCTCGTGCGTAAATTATGCAAATTAGACTAACTTTGATGTATTCAGTGTTACTTTCAGCACTGTAAGTGCAAATGCCAATACGGCTCGGACTGAGGCCGTATTTATGAACCCATCTTTACGAAACGTCTTGGGTACCTTTGGTATCACCGTGGGACGAGAACAAGTGTTTTCGGATCCGGTCCGAAATTCAAGATGGCCGATGGCAGCCATTTTGTTCAAAATTAGGTGCAATCAGATTTTTGCGCAGAACTTCCATATGAAAGCGTTGATTTGAATAATTTTTTGTGTGAATGTTTAGTACCATGGTATACATCACATATAATACAAGTTTTTTTCTCGTGCAGAAATTATGCAAATTAGATGAACTTTGATTTTTTCAGTGCTACTTACACACAGTAAGTACACATGTCAATATGGCTCGGGCTAGAGGCTGTATGCATGAACCGATCTTTACGAAACTTCTTGGGTACCTTTGTTATCACCGTGGGATGAGAACGAGTGTTTTTGGGTGTGATCTGAAATTCAAGATGGCCACCAGCAGCCATTTTGTACCAAAATTAGTGCAATCAGTTTTTTGTACAGAACTTCTGTATGAAAGTTCTGATTTGAATAAATTTTTGTATGAATGTTTAGTAACATGGAATACATCACATATAATACGTTTTTTTTTCTCATGCAGAAGTTATGCAAATTAGATGAATTTTGATTTATTCAGTGCTACTTATACACAGTAAGTGCACATGTCAATACTGCTCGGGCTAGAGGATGTATTTATGAACCGATCTTCACGAAACTTCTTGAGTACCTTTGTTATCACCTTGAGATGAGAACGAGTGTTTCTGGGTGCAGTCCAATATTCAAGATGACTGCCAGTGGCGATTTTGTACCGAAATTAGGTCCAGTCAGTTTTTTGTCAACTTCTATACGGCTCGTATTTATGAACTGATCTTCATGAAACTTCTTGGGTACCTTTATTATCACCTTGGGACAGGAACAAGTGTTTTTGGGTGCCTTTGTTATCACTGTGCTATGAGAACGAATATTTTGGGGTTCAGTCAGACCCACTCTGGGACTCCAAGATTTCTTTTCTAGTTTAGCATCTGACTGTCACCCACCTTTACAATACTTTACCTATACATTTGTTACAGGCTACGGTCTATTTATGTACAGACCATTACAATACTTTATATGTACCTTTGTTATCAGGTCATTACCTAGATGTTTGTCATTGCTGTGTCACATACTATACATGTACATGTCTTAACAAGTTGAGCTACAGTGTCATTGACACTTTCATTTTTATTATACCGAATCAATCTATATTTCCCCGGAACATATAAAATACCCATAAAACTGATTGGGATGCATTGTAACAACAAGCTAGTTTGACAACAGTATTTAAGGCATAAACAATAACAGTTAACAAAATAACATTTCTTCGTTTCACAGCCACTTTTCACTGTTCTGGTAGTCTTGGCACAGCACCATAAACATTCATTGTGACATTGCAGTTCACAAACTGGGGACAAAATTTATCCGCTTTTGCTCAGAGTTACCTGGAGCATCGCTTAGTGCTAATACTGTCTTTTGAATGAACTAAATGATCAGTGTCTTCTGAAGACATTTGTGCGAACCAAGAAGTGTTTACGGAAGACATAGTATAACAAGGTAAACAACAGTGGTATGCGGAAATCAGCGTCTTTTGTCAGATAAATGACATCACTTCTTTTTGCTTTGTGCGTTTCTGCGAGCCTCCTTGGATCACTTCAGTTTCAGAGGGTAACATTGCGAAAAATGTTACACGGCAATGTTACATGGTCGGGTAACATTGTGAATTGACCCACTGCAGCATATTAGAAAAGAACGTTGTGTTTTATAATGAGGTATAATAAACTTATTTTAGCTGTCCTTGATGGACTTTGAAATGTAATGTTATTTGGTTGTTCATATAAACATTTTGTGTCCTTTCTTTAACATTGATAGTCCTATTTCAGTGTCTCAATAAGGTGATAGAAAGCATAGGGGAAAGTCTACAGACATAGAGTGGAGTGTGTCCACTAATTCTTACCAGAGTTATAGCCCTTGCTGGACATAAGTCTACAAACATAGAATGGGGTGTGTCCACTAATTCTTGCCAGAGTTATAGCCCTTGCTGGACTTGGGCATGTGTTACCTGAGTAACACTTTTCTTGTTTCTTTGTTTGATAACATTTGTCTGTTACACCATATAAACCGAATTGTGGAAAGCGCCCTAGGTGAGGTAGGGAGAGGACGGAAGATACCCAGGCCTGGATATTTTCCCCTGACCCCTGATGAAAAAAAAATTTCTCATTAATTCAAAGCTATTTGAATTTAAAAGTGGAGACATACACAATAATAATAATAATAATAATAATAATAATAGTAATAATAATAAGGAAATTTTATAAACCATAAAATCACAAAGTGCTCTAAAATGCTGTACATAGGGATGCACAAATTGGACGAACGTCCGTTACGCTTGTCTAGCAGTTTTCTAGAAAAAAATTTGATAACCATTTCTCGCTCATCTAAATTGTTAACGCATAATGAGTTAGCTCCTCAAAGAAATTCAACATGTAACATCACAATTTCAAAGAATGAGCCGACAAAGCGCACATGATGCAAGTATAGATAACAAATACAAAGCGAGTCTCAGTAATCCGTTTCTACTAATGGTCAAGCAGTACTATAGGCATTAGCTAAATGATGTCACACTCTGAAATAAACATGCTTTGATTATGCGCAAAAAACTTTGAAGGGTATTTGGGCTAACGTTAACCCATCACAGTGTTTCTGTGAGTACTGTCAACGAAATATACCCCCGATGTATGCCGGTACGGAGATGGATTTCTTAGTAGTTCAACGCAGGTTGTTCCCGACTTCAGTAGTAATCAATACCTCATATTATCGGACACAAGTATGGTTATCCGGTTGATGGCTTTTCAAAGCTGTTGAGTTTCTTTGCAACCGGATGCAAACTGGATATCTGGCTATTCGTGGCAGCTCTATGTATTGCACATTTACGAAAAAGCGAATTTACATGTGAATGGTTTTCGAAATTTGGAGGGTTACCCAAATTTTTGGGGCATAAACGTTTTGGGGGTGTCTAAATGTTCAATTTGTGCTTGCCTGTGTACAGTTAAATAACAATGACTATCAAGGCAATATACTGACTGAGAAAGGTGTGAAGGTCTGCAGGTTACTGTCAAAAGCCTCTCTGAAAAGATGCGATTTAAAACTGTTTTTGAATTGGTTGAGATCTTTCGATGCCTGAACCTGAACTGGTAAATTATTGTGTCGCCTGCCCCACGAAGTGGGGAGCGACATATAGGGATTACTTTTGTCGCCTTGCGTCGTCTGCGTCGTCGTCCACGTCACACTTTCTCTTATCCGCCACTCCTCTTTAACCTATGAATGGATTTTGATGAAACGTTCAGTGATTCTTTATCACATAATGGCATTGTGCACCTCCTATTTTATTTTTTGATCCGCTGTATTTTTAGCTCAACTTTGACGAAGTCAAATTTGAGCTATTGTCATGGCCCGTCGTCCGTCGTCCGTCTGTCCGTCTGGCTGTCTGTCCGTCTGTCCATCTGTCCATCTGTCAACAATTGGCTATGGCTCGGGCTAGAGATCGTATTTATGAACCGATCTTTACGAAACTTCTTGTGTACCTTTGTTATGACCCTGGGACGGGAACGAGTGTTTTTAGGTATGGTCCGAAATTCAAGATGGCTGCCAGCGGCCATTTTGTACTGATGATGCAAAAATCAGTTTTTTGTACAGAACTTCTGTATGAAAGTTCTGATTTGAATAACGTTTTGTATAAATGTTTAGTACCATGGGATACATCACATATAATACGGGTTTTTTTCTCGTGCGTAAATTATGCAAATTAGACTGACTTTGATTTATTTAGTGTTACTTTCAGAGCTGTAAGTGCCAAGCTGCTATGGCTCGGGCTAGAGGCCGTATTTATGAACCAATCTTTACGAAACTTCTTGGGTACCTTTGTTATGACCCTGGGACGGGAACAAGTGTTTTTGGGTGTGGTCCGAAATTCAAGATGGCTGCCAGTGGCCATTTTGTACCGATGTTGCAAAAATCAGTTTTTTGTACAGAACTTCTGTATGAAAGTTCTGATTTGAATAAAGTTTTGTATAAATGTATAGTACAATGGGATACATCACATATAATACGGGTTTTTTTCTCGTGCGTAAATTATGCAAATTAGACTAACTTTGATTTATTTAGTGTTACTTTCAGAGCTGTAAGTGCCAAGCTGCTATGGCTCGGGCTAGAGGCCGTATTTATGAACCAATCTTTACGAAACTTCGTGGGTACCTTTGTTATGACCGTGGGACGAGAACGAGTGTTTTTGGGTGCAGTCCCAAATTCCAGATGGCTGCCAGCAGCCATTTTGTACCGACGATGCCGAAATCTGTTTTTTGTACAGAACTTCCATATGAAAGCTCTGATTTGAATAATTTTTTGTATGAATGTTTAGTACCATGGGATACATTACATATATTACAGGTTTTTTTCTTGTGCGTAAATTATGCAAATTAGGCTAACTTTGATTTATTTAGTGTTACTTTCAGCACTGTGAGTGCAAATCCCAATACGGCTCGGGCTAGAGGCCGTATTTATGAACCGATCTTCACGAAACTTCTTGGGTACATTTGTTATCACTGTGGGATGAGAAGGAGTGTTTTTGGGTCCAGTCTGAAATTCAAGATGGCCGCTAGCAGCCATTTTGTTCAAAATTAAGTGCAATCAGATATTTGCGCAGAACTTCCAAATGAAAGATCTGATTTGAATAAATTTTTGTATGAATGTTTAGTACCATGGGATACATTACATATAATACAGAGTTTTTCTTGTGAATAAATTATGCAAATTAGGGGTCCGGGTGGGACTTAGAAAATTTTGGACCAAAATCCGGAAATTAGTTTTTTGGTTTTTTATGCGTTTTCGTCAATTTTAAGACAAAAAAAAAAAAAATTTTTTTACACTGAAAATTTGGGGTCCGGGTGGGACTTAGAAAATTTTGGACCAAAATCCGGAAATTAGTTTTTTGTGTTTTGATGCATTTTGGTCAATTTTAAGAAGAAGAAGAAAAAATTTTAGTCTGAAAATATTTTGTTTGGGACTGAAAATTTCCACACAAAAATAATAATCTACAATGATTGGTCTTAATCTGTAGTCCATTACAGTCACCTTGTAATTCTTTTATTATTGTTGACTGGGCCAAAACAAATACTAATTCCTGTCATATTCATTATTCAGTTGTCTTGGTCACAGCAAGTACTAATTCCTGTCATATCCAAGTTGAGCTACAGAGTCATTGACTCTTTCATTTCCAGAGTTATGCCCCTTTTCCACTTAAAATTCTGTCTGAAACGCCTTGGAGTGTCTCTTATCCGCCACTCCTCTTCAACCTATGAATGGAATGAAACGTTCAGTGATTCTTTATCACATAATGGCATTGTGCACCTCCTATTTTATTTTTTGGTCCGCTGTATTTTTTCCAGAGTTATGCCCCTTTTCAACTTAGAATTCTGTCTGAAACGCCTTGGAGTGTATATATCTCGGTCATTGTCAGGCGAATTTTAATGATATTTGGTATGCACATGAACCAGGATGGGGGAAAGGATATCCACATATAACCGTTATCATCCACACATTTTTTCAGAGTTATGTCCCTTTTTCGACTTGGAATTCCATATAGGGGTTGGGGTGCACATCGTTTATCCGCAACTCCTCTTTAACCAATGAATGGATTTTAATGGAACTTTCACAGAATCTTTATCACATAATGGCATTGTGCATCTGCTATTTTATTTTTTGATCCGCTGTATTTTTTTCTGGAGTTATGCCCCTTTTCAACTTAGAATTCTGTCTGAAATGCCTTTGAGTGAAAATATCTCAGTCATTGTCAGGCAGATTTTAATGATATTTGGTATGCACATGGACCAGGATGGGAAAAGGACATCCACTTACAACCGTTATCATCCACACATTTCTTTCAGAGTTATGTCCCTTCAAACCAGAAACAGTAAAAACAATAGTACAAATACTGATTTAATTTTGTTAAATCATTTGTTCGATCAGATTTGGTACAACAGTAATGATTTAGATTGGGCTCACCAGTGAAATGCCTCACTACAGACATTTATTTACAGCAACTGGAATTCATCATTCAAGAAAGAAGAATTTGATTACACAGTGAACGCGAATTGTCTTGCTTGACTCCCCATAAAAGCATGATCTTCAAGAATTTACTGGAAACAATAACTGCTTATTAAAAGTTTTGTAAATATTGCTCCAGACAGAATTGGCCACAAAAGTTCAGAACTGGTTGTCTTTCTTAAACACATGACTTAACATAAACAGAAATAATATCATTACTTTGTAGCAACTTACATAGAAGAACTTGATTAACAAGGTTTGAGGTAAATATTTAAAGACATGCTATTAAAATAAAGTGCAGGCGACACACGTCTTCCATGGAAGACTCACATCTAAGTTGCAATGTGCAGGTCCAGCAAAAAAGAAAGCTCTGTTATTCACAAAAGTGGACCTAGAGAAGGGCATCTGTAGCTTGATTTGTGTGGAGGAGCGCAAGGTCCTTTCAGGTTTTTTAATTGCCAGAAAGTCTTGTAAGTACTTAGGTGCCAAGCCACGATTGCATTTAAATACCAAAACCAAAATTTTGAAAATAATTCGCTGTCATACAGGGAGCCAACGCAATTTTTTTAGTTAACAATCTAAACAAAGTTTGGGAAAAATGTTTTAGTGGTTTGTGATATGGTGACTGATTACACGACTGTTAATCCTGGCCCAAATGACATTATTATTTGATGAGGGTAACGTTTTTTCTGAGCATAAATGCCTAAAATTGATGACAAATATGTGTCTCAACATTTGAGTATCAAATAGCATTGAATTAATAAGAAAACAAATTTTCATGGGTGGGGGTGCATTTGGGGGTTATTCAGGGTGGGTGATGTGAGATATTTTAGGATATTTTCCCTGGGGAAAGCTGGGGGGGGGGGGGGGAGGGGGTGCTGATGGATTATATGCCAGATTATAAATGAATCTATTTTTGTAGGATTTAAGTCGCCCAACCATTGAGTTGCCCACTGATCAATCTTTTCTAGGTCGTCAGTTTGGATGCATGGACTTTGAGGTATAGTGAGATTTGTTTTCCATACAAACGTTTTGTGGTGAAACTCAAGAGTCGATAGTCAAAGTTGAATATATTTTGGTATCCTGATAGACCAATATGTGGGGGAAAGGTTATCGACACCAGGTGGGTTTTGTCCACTAATGTTATTTACTTCAGTATGGCCACCATGGACTTGTCACTTTCCACGGGTGGGCAATATTTCCACAGACACAATAATATTAGATTCCAAACACTAATTATAGGAATAATTATAAGAAATTTTAATTAATGAAGCACCAGGTACAACCCGGTGCTTCACTAATTAAAATTTTGATCATGATGATTTTTATTACCTAGTAAATGCATGCATGGACATCACTGTCCACTACTGAAATATGTCCATTCCATGACAACTGTACTGTTAGATTTTAAACATTTTAAACATCTGGGGAATATGCATTCACTTTTGTGACCACATGGCATTGGAGCAGGGATCAAACTAAGCAGTATCGCATCGATCATTAAATATGCATAGTGAAATGCGATGCACATTCTCAAGTTCTATATCATTAGTCTTAACTTGTAACTGCTTGTCTGGTAGAAACATGATGGCTTAACCCTTTACCCAACAAATCGCTCACATCTGCCCACGTAATATGCAAATTCGGCAGCTGAAAAATATTATTTTTTGAAAAAGTTCATCAAAACCATACCATGTGACCCCTCTTTGGAATAAGCTCGTTCCAAAGAGGGGTCACATGATATGGTTTTGTTGAAATATTTTGAAAAAGTTTAAAAAATGATATTTAATATAATAAAATTTGAAATCGTCTGTGTTGGGTAAAGGGTTAATGGCAAATCAGCAGTTCATTGAATACCTGGTGGTCCATGAACTGCCGATTTGCCTCCCAAGTCCTCGAGTATCCACTAGAGTAAAATAGTTAATTGGGGAGAGAAGCTCACTCACACGATGACAGAGCACCAAATCAGTATGTCTGTACCGTACATGTATGTACCGGTAATGCATGGATCAAACCACTTGAAACTTTGAAAGCTACAGTAGTGAGAGAGTTAAAGATTCAACGTCTGTTGGTACCAGGCGACACTACAGAAATTTACAGACCCAGGTGATGCTGCTACTGCAAGTTAATAGCAGCATTACCCTATGGTATAAATTTCTTTGTATTTTTTTTTCTTCAAGTAGGCCTACCACTAATATACATGTAACTATAGTGTCAAATTCTTTTTAAGGAACAAAAACACTCATTATTGTACCGGTATATTGAATTTGAAACATAAAAATGCTACACAGTTTTCAAAAAATGCTATACATGTTTTGAAAATGCATAGCATTTCACTATGCAAATAAAAAAAAGTATTTTGATCCCTGCATTGGAATTAACCCTTTACCCAATGCAGACGATATCAGAATTTAATACAGTAGAACCTGTCTTGGGAGACCGACCGCCCTTTGGGCCACACAAAAGTGGTCTCTCAAGACAGGTGGTCTCTCATAACAGGTTTCAGGTTTTCTCAAGTCAGTGAATAACCAACCACAAAATTCAGAAATGGAGAAGAATGGATTTTTGTAATTACTTTGTAGTTGTTCTTTTTTATGAAGTTTTTGTAACAAATTGAAATGGACTGTTATAAAAATTATAAAAATAAATTTTTGTTGAAAATCTTCAATGAAGATTTTCAACACAAATTTATATTTATAATCCTATCTGTCACATTTCAGGTATGTATGAAATTGTTTATTCAGCAATAATCATAATCTTTTCACAGGGGTCTTATAAAAACATCTCAATCTTTAATGAGTTATGTAACTGAATAGCAAATGAAACCCAATTAAGAGCTTTTAATACGTTTAATTATGTTAGTATAACCACAATGGATTTTCAAATTCCAGAACAGGTAAAAAGTTTTTGTCATGGTTTCAGTCTTCAAAGGGGCGGTCTCTCAAGACAGGTCCATTATGGCATAAAAATACAAGTTGGTACCAGGACACAGTGGTCTCTCAAGACAGGTGGTCTCCCATAGCAGGTCCATTATAGAGTAAAACCAATCGGTGCCTGGCAGATGTGGTCTCTCAAGACAGGTGGTCTCTCAAGACAGTGGTCTCTCAAGACAGGTTTTACTGTATTTTAAATACCATTTTTTTAAATTTTAAAAAAAATTTCAACAACACCATATCATGTGACCCCTCATTGGAACGAGCTGAATGAGCTCGTTCCATTGAGGGGCCACATGACATGGTGTTGTTGAAATATTTTGAAAAATTAAATTTTTTCAACTGCTCATTTTGCATATTACGCGTGCGGATGCGGGCGATTCGTTAGGTAAAGGTTAATTAACACAAGAAAGAATTAACCAATGTACAGGATGTCAACAATTTAATTATTTCTTTCAAATTTTTCACATATTTCCTTTCCCAAAACTTAAACAAAACACCCCTTTGTTTTGTGACAACAGATATTCTGCTTTCAGATTTGTTCAATTCTGATCACATACATGACAGCAATTCTACATGTAGAATAGATTGTTATATAAATAGACTTGTGTCACAGTTTTGTCATAATACAGTGGAACCCACTTATTTGGATATCTGTTAACTGAATAACCCTATTAATTGAATATAATTTTCCAACACAAAACCATTTACCATACCTCCAGTACAAATTTGACCTGTTAATTGAATATAGATTATAGAGTAAACTCCTTTTAATTGAATAAAAAATCTTGTAACCTGTCAGAAAATTACCCTGACTCTCTCCAGGTTTCTTTTGTTTTTTGATCAATTTGGCCTCAGCACATCCAGTACAGGCATTTAATCTATTATATCTTGTTTGACAGAGCTCATAGAGCTCTGTCAAACAAGATATAATAGAATAAATGCTTAGTTTATTTCTAGAATACAGGAAAGTGACACAATCCCTGTTAATTGAATACTCCTGTTAATTGAATAATTTTCATTGGCAAAGTGGCTATTCAATTAACAGGGTCTTCTGTAATAGATAGAGTGAGTTGACATACTTAGCAAATCTTACATATTTTGTTGCAAACCTCTAACCAATCCCAGGGGGAAGTTGGAGACAAGTTTGGATTTGCAGACCTTTGTCTTCTGTAATAGATAGAGTGAGTTGACATACTCAGCAAATCTTACATATTTTGTTGGAAACCTCTAACCAATCCCAGGGGGAAGTTGGAGACAAGTTTGGATTTGCAGACTTTTGTCTTCTGTAATAGATAGAGTGAGTTGACATACTTAGCAAATCTTACATATTTTGTTGGAAACCTCGAACCAATCCCAGGGGGAAGTTGGAGACAAGTTTGGATTTGCAGACCTTTGTCTTCTGTAATAGACAGAGTTGACATACTTAACAAATCTTACATATTTTGTTGGAAACCTCGAACCAATCCCAGAGGGAAGTTGGAGACAAGTTTGGATTTGCAGACCTTTGTTAATTTACACAGGATCATAAACAAAACAAAACTTAACCCTTTACCCAATGTAACAGTCCAAACCGGCCTGCGCTATTCTCAAAAATCACCATTCAATTTTCATTAATTTTTTTCATTTTTTGTCTCAAAAACATAGCTTATGAACCCTCTTTGGAGCTGGTTTATTGAGCTTGTTTCATTGAGAGGTGGGGGTGGTGATAAGCTATGTTTTTGATGCAACAATGTCAGGATTAGCCATTGTGCAGAAGTATGTGACCTTAAACACCATAAATAAACAAATGATGCAAAAAATGGAAAAAGTAGTTATTCAAAAACTTCTTTTTGCAAGTGTAATCCCCTTTTCATGTTAGTTAACAGGCTATACAAAACCATATATTGTGACCCCCTTCATTGGAATGACAAGCTTGTTTCACTGAGGGGGTCACGTGATGTGGTTCTGTTGAAATGTTTAGAAAACAAATTTTTTTCAACTGCTGAATTTGTAAATTGCGCAGACGGAATTGCTCATTACAAAAGGGTTAAAAGTCAAAATACAGAGATTTGAACATCATTTAACCCAGCATAAATGCCCAAACTGGCCAGCACTATTCACAAAGATTACCATTCAATGTTTTGGCACAAGAAAATGAAAAATTTAGTTATTTAAGAATTTTGTTTGCAAATTTTGTCTTTTCATGTTACGTAAAGAAT
The DNA here is from genome assembly GCA_031216915.1 of Pictodentalium vernedei. Classification (NCBI taxonomy): domain Eukaryota; kingdom Metazoa; phylum Mollusca; class Scaphopoda; order Dentaliida; family Dentaliidae; genus Pictodentalium; species Pictodentalium vernedei. The sequence goes on along the minus strand of CM062296.1, from coordinate 129,945,578 downwards.
TAAACAAATTCATCAACAATGTCATTTTCGTACAGTACGGCCGCCATGGTCTGGTCACTTTTCACGGGTGGGCAATTTTGCCACGGACGTAATAATATTAGATTCCAAACACTAATTGTAGGAATAAACGACAAAAAATTAATTAATGAAGCGCAGGGTACAACCTGGTGCTTCATTAATTAAAATTTGCTGACAATGATTTATATTACATGGTAAACAAATGCTGGCATGGACATCGCTATGTACAATGTACTGTAAACAAGCCAGAAAATAAGCAGACTGTCATCTGCAAAATAAGGTCCCCAGAGGGTGAATTTAGTGATGCTACCCTGCACAGCAGGGTAGCATCACTAAATTTACCCTCTGTGAACCTCAATCTGAATCAGGGTCTCAAAACTAAACAGAAAGAAGTACCCAGAGGATAAATTGGCCCACTGTATGGGATAGCATCATCAAATTCACCCTCTGGGAACCTCATTCTGCAAATGTCAGACTGCTTATCTTCAGACCTGAATGTAAACTCTGAAATGACGAGATACACAACACTTAATGGGGAGTGGACTTTCCCCCTAAAGATCAGCTGAAATATTTTTCTTTAAAATTTTGAAAATATTTTGTTCATCGCCACTCGAGTGCATTCAGGCGCCATCTGCAATTCTCTAGCATTGCAGATGGTGCCTTAAACCACTCAAGGGATGATATGTGTCAAAAATCACACACTTGAATTTATGTGTGAGTGGCAAAGTTTATAACACCCCATTGCAACAACCTGGATGGGCTCTTTCTACAGTTAAAACTAGAAGTCCTGTCCTGAAATGCGCACAAATAGCATGTCAATTTGTGTGTTAATCTACGCGTTATGACGATAGTAAGGCTATCAGATTCTGCACATACGGCCTGTGCACAAGCAAAGTTTCAGCCAATGGACCTTCGGGTAACCTGGAGGTCCATTGGCAGGAACATTGCTTGTGTTTGCTATGGGTAAGAAGGAGAACCTGCCATGCTTTGGGTGCCATTCGATATGGCAATTTCGCGCAATTCCTATGCGCAATTAAGCCTAGATAAGCGCACAGTTTGTGACAGGACTTCTAGTTTTAACTGTAGGCTGATGGGGTGGGGGATGTCTTATTCAGCTGTGTTTTGGAGGCAAGGATTGAAATAATGATAAAATTTGATTGTTTTTTGTTCTCTACGGAAACCCCAGGAAGTGAAGTAGTGCTTGTTTACTGTAGAAACAAGTTCTGTTTTGCAGGTAAAATATAGGACCCGGCCACCAATGCTTGGGGTGAAAGTCCTCTATAATGGGCAAGATGTATATACTCGATTGACTAAACTTAGCTTTATCTCCATGTTGTGGTCATGATTAGCCATTGTGCATATATATGTGACCTTAAATACCAATAAATAAACAGATTGATTTTCGTGAATAGTGACAGACAGACCTGTCAGACCTGTCAAATGAGATACTGAGGGTAAAATTCCCTGTTTCCTTTAACCCTTAAGGAACTGGAGATTTTTATACATTTTCGCTGTACTTTGAAAGTCTACTTCCAGTGGCTTGGCAGTTGTTTCTGTTCTGTTCAAGTCTTGGCTGCCTACAGAGGCAGCCAAAGACTTGCCTAGAAACAACTGACAATGTACTTAGAAAACAAGTTTTTAGTTTACCCAAACAATGCATGATGGGCCACCTGTTTCTTTGCATTAAAAGTTATCAAAGTCGGAATTACGTTCTTAAGGATTAAGATGATTAGTTTAAAAAAGAGTCTGAGGTAACAGCGTTGTGTCCTTGGGCAAGGCACTTAATCCTGATTGCCATGGGGGCACGATGGCGCTGTGAATTAAAGGCATACTGCACGTCGATGGTGCACCTGTCTTCAGCCAATGCTAACCCTGCTTGTGTGAAGTTAGTACGTTGGGGAGTCTGACAGTTGCTCGCCTTTGCTCTGTGGTTCTCTCTGGGACCCCGGCTTCCTCCACGTAAAATTGTCCAACACAAGGTTACACTGGCTGTCGAGAACACCCTTAAACTCCATTAACCCTTTACCCAACGTAACGGCCAAAACCGGCCAGCGCTATTCTCAAAAATCGTCAGTTAATTTTCATTATTTTTTCATTTTTTGTCTCAAAAACATAGGTTATGACCCCTCGTTGGAACGAGCTCGTTCCAACGAGGGGTCATAACCTATGTTTTTGAGACAAAAAATGAAAAAAATTAGTTATTCAAGAATTTTTTTTGCAAGTGTCGTCTGCTTTTCATGTTAGGTAAAGGGTTAAGTAAATAAATAAATAGTTGAAAAAAGAAAATTTGAGTGTAATTTTTGGTATCCACAGAAAAACACTAGATTTTCTTTTTATTATACACTTTTTATAGGAATCTGATAATTCCACTCGTTTCAACCTTGAATTGTTGCATGAAAGTAAACAGCCCATTGAATCATTGATACGCAGAAGTGATTTGATTGATACTCGGAACAGATAGCGTCTTGCAGTCTGATTCAACTGGCGGGCTTCTAGTCCAAACATGGCCTGAAAGTCTGTAATATAAGTTTTTGGTTTGGTACGTCCCTTGAAAGGACATACCAAACTAAAAACTTATATTACAGACTTTCAGGCCATGTTTGGACGAGCAGGTTTCATGCATCAGTTTAAGGCGAATATGTGTTGAATTATTGCTGGAAATGATCAGTATCCACTCAAAAACACAAGATTTTCTTTTCATTATACGTTTCTCGAACAAACGGATCATTTCCAATGATAATTTGACTCGTACTCACCTTGAAGTGATGCTTTGAAGATGCCATTTTGATTGATACCGTGAAAGTGAAAATTTCTATATCTTTACAGTGGGGGATACGATTTCTATCTTTCCACAATTTCTTCGATAATCTATCATTTAGTGTATAATAAATATGTTGTATACTGGTGTTCAGAATGGGATCTCAATGAGCCGGCTTTGCCGGGGAGTTGTGATCTCATTTTTGGACACCACCATGAATCTGATGCAAATCACAGGACATGCACATTATCATGATAATTCATTTATCTAACAATTATGTCACATAAGCAGATTAAATCTTAAATTTTTAATACAGTTTGGGGACAAGAAAAAGTTTAAAAAAAAACATATTTTATAGAACTATATTGTTCTGCACTGTAACAAACAATGAGTAATGCAGTCACTGCAATTTTCAAAGTTGTGTTGTCAAATTATTCACTCTCAGTGACACATCCCATGATGATCTGCTTGAATTTACGAGTGTGCGACACCTGCACATCCTGGGTTAGGTGTAATATTGAATTGTGCAGTTTCTATTTGTTGTGGGGGGTGGGGGGTGGGGGGTTTGGGGGGGGGGGGCATGGGATATTAATAGTTCTGTCGCTAACTGTAAGGAATTTTGTTTTGTTTTGTGAGTGATCCGCTGAGTCGATCACTGAAATGCACATAGAATGTATTCATCCGCCTGTTATGATAGCCCGCCACATTACCGGAAACAAGTCATCTATATGATACGGAATCAGAATGAGTTGTCTATATGATACGGAATCAAAACGTATGTGATACATATCGTTTCTCATGGTTTTCAGGCCAAAATCTCTTTGAATGTTAGATAAAAAACCAGATCTATAAGTACAGTAGAATCCACTTAATGGAATATCCATTTTGCCAGTGAAAATTATTCAATTAACAGGAGTATACAATTAACAGGGATTTGGTCAGTTTCTTCTGTTCTGGAGGTAAACTGAGCATATATTCTATTATATCTTGTTTGACAGAGCTCATAGAGCTCTGTCAAACAAGATATAATAGAATAAATGGCTGTACTGGATGTAGTGGGTCCAAAAGGTTGACAAATAAAGGGAATTTGGTGCGTGTCACAGTAATTCTTTCAACATATTACAAAAATTTATATACAATTAACAGGAGTTTACTCTACAACCCATATGCAATTAACAGATCAGATTTGTACTGAAGGTATGGTAAATGGTTTTGTGTTTGAAAATTATATTCAATTAACAGGGATATACAATTAAAAGATATCCAATTAAGTGGGCTCCACTGTACTGGCAAATTCCAACTGATGAAGTTCAGTTGTCAGGACATGGCCTTTACTGTGAAAACAAGAAGCTTGAGCACTCAGTCAGTCTTTACACAATTTTATAATTATAGGCTGATTAATTACCTGTTGCAACAATCTGAATGAAAAATTTGCCACTTTATTTTATATTGCAGTACATGTAATGTGGTGCGCTGTGGGTAGGAAATGAACAATTTTGAAATATTTTCATGCCTGAGAGATTTGTATTATGTCTGGTAATTGATGGCTTAATGTGTTAATGTTTTGTGTGTTAACTGTGTATTGATTAAACCAAAATAGGTTGTAGTTCACTACAGTACAAGTCAAAATAAGTTGTAGCATAACCGCAATAAACTAATTATGCTGTTGCCCCTGCACTGATACGATCAAAATCTAGCATCATTTTCTGGAAAGCTCTCAGTGAGAGCTTTCCAGAAAATGATGTCAGCTTCTGATCTTATCAGAGTAGGAAAAGAAAGATAATAGTTTATAGTGGTTATCCTACAACTTATTTTGACTTGTACTGTACAAGCAAATGTATGTATGCTAAATTTTTTCCTTTGCCAGTGGATGATGCATGTAGTAACAGGTGTGTTGGCAGGAGTTTTCTTTTGGAGGGGGTGGGGGAGTTGGCAGGTGGTAAGTCCATGTTTACTGTTGTAAACAAGCTCTACTCTACTGTAAAATAGGACCCGGTCACCAGTGCCATACCTGGTATGGAAGCCCTCTAAAATGGGCAACATGGGTATAAACGATTGGCTGGACATTATATCAATGTTGTAGTCCCAATTTTAATTGTGCCGAAATATGTGTCATTAATCACCACTAAATAACTAAATTTGGGGAGGGGGAGAGTCACACAAGCAGAAAGATATAGCAATGCCTGTTCAAATATCTATTCTTTGATATGAATATGAACTTAGGGCAATATGGGGAATATTCTTTAAAAATCTTCTTCTTCAGAACCATCAGTCAGAATCATTTAACGTTTGGTAGACATCATTGTTATGAGGGCCAAATTCAAGATTGTGCAAACCAAGTCTCTATGTTAATATTTGGGCTTCCTATGGAAGCCCAAATTTTAACTTGGTGCAATATGGGGGATAATTTTTAAAAATCTTCTTCTTCAAATCCACCAGTCAGAATGCTTTCATATTTGGTCTACAACATCTCTAGGGGGTCAGGTTCAAGTTTGTTCAAATTGGGTTCCTAGGTATATATTTGGGCTCGTTATGGTAGTCCAAATTTTAACTTAGTGGAATATGAGGAAATTTCTTTAAAAATTTTCATCTTCAGATCCACCAGTCAGAATGTTTTCATATTTGGTCTACAACATCTCTGGGGGGGTCACATTTAACTTTGTTCTAATCGAGTGCCTGAGTTAATATTTGGGCTCCCTGTGGGAGCTTGGAATTGGCCGTGTAGCTGCAGAATTAGAAATTTTGTATTTAGTACCCTCTAGAGGTGTGTAACTAAGATTAATCAACATTGGTTGTACCAAGGGGCTTCATAGGGGAGCTCCACTTTTCACATTATGACCAACTGAAGAAAAGGTATGATGCTCAGACTATTTGCTACTCCTGAGGGGCTCAAGGATTGACAGTGTATCCTCTGAAGAGGGATTGCTTAATGTAGATTCATTCTTGGACTCTGTTTATATTGTATTCTGTTCAAGGTGAGTGCTTCAGGTTCCCTGGGGCCTCTTGTTTAATTTGTCTTCAGTGAATATTTCTACAAGAAATACCATTCATGTGAGTAAGAAGACATGACCATTCTTTCACAACTGGTTTCCCTGTGGTTTTTAATTGGCCTTGAAACAGCTTCAGAGAATGTTGTGAGAGGATACATGTGGAGGACAAATTCAGTATCATGAGCTCCAACATAGAAATTAATTGAGAATAATGAAGGATGAGAAAAATTAATTAAAAAAAATGATATTTTCTCATTTTTAGCTCAACTTTGACGAAGTCAAATTTGAGCTATTGTCATGGCCCGTCGTCCGTCTGTCCGTACGTCAACAATTGGCTATGGCTCGGGCTAGAGGTCGTATTTATGAACCGATCTTTACGAAACTTCTTGTGTACCTTTGTTATGACCCTGGGACGGGAACGAGTGTTTTTAGGTGTGGTCCGAAATTCAAGATGGCTGCCAGCGGCCATTTTGTACCGATGATGCAAAAATCAGTTTTTTGTACAGAACTTCTGTATGAAAGTTCTGATTTGAATAAAGTTTTGTATAAATGTTTAGTACCATGGGATACATCACATATAATATGGGTTTTTTTCTCGTGCGTAAATTATGCAAATTAGACTGACTTTGATTTATTTAGTGTTACTTTCAGAGCTGTAAGTGCCAAGCTGCTATGGCTCGGGCTAGAGGCCGTATTTATGAACCAATCTTTACGAAACTTCTTGGGTACCTTTGTTATGACCGTGGGATGAGAACGAGTGTTTTTGGGTGCAGTCCGAAATTCAAGATGGCTGCCAGCAGCCATTTTGTACCGACGATGCAGAAATTTTTTTTTTGTACAGAACTTCCATATGAAAGCTCTGATTTGAATAATTTTTTGTATGAATGTTTAGTACCATGGGATATATCACATATAATACGGGTTTTTTTCTTGTGCGTAAATTATGCAAATTAGACTAACTTTGATGTTTTTTGGTGTTACTTTCAGCACTGTAAGTGCAAATGCCAATACGGCTCGGGCTAGAGGCCGTATTTATGAACCGATCTTTTCGAAACTCCTTGGGTACCTTTGTTATCACCGTGGGACGAGAACAAATGTTTTTGGGTCCGGTCCGAAATTGAAGATGGCCGATGTCAGCCATTTTGTACAAAATTTGGTGCAATCAGATTTTTGCACAGAACTTCCATATGAAAGCGCTGATTTGAATAATTTTTTGTGTGAATGTTTAGTACCATGGGATACATCATATATAATACAGGTTTTTTTCTCGTGCAGAAATAATGCAAATTAGATGAACTTTGATTTTTTCAGTGCTACTTACACACAGTAAGTACACATGTCAATACGGCTCGGGCTAGAGTCTGTATTTATGAACCGATCTTCACAAAACTTCTTGGGTACCTTTGTTATCACCTTGGGACGAGAACGAGTGTTTCTGGGTGCAGTCCAAATTTCAAGATGGCTGCCAGTGGCCATTTTGTACCGAAATTAGGTCCAATCAGTTTTTTGTCACAACTTCTACACAGCTCATATTTGTGAACTGATCTTCACGAAACTTCTTGGGTACCTTTGTTTTCACCTTGGGACAGGAATGAGTGTGTTTTGGGGTGCCTTTGTTATCACTGTGCTATGAGAACAAATATTTTGGGGTTCAGTCAGACCCACTCTGGGACTCAAAGATTTCTTTTCTAGTTTAGCATCTGACTGTCACCCACCTTTACAATACTTTACCTATACATTTGTTACAGGCAACGGTCAGTATTTATGTACAGACTGTTACAATACTTTAAATGTACCTTTGTTATCAGGTCATTACCTAGATGTTTGTCATTGCTGTGTCACATACTATACATGTACATGTCTTTGTCTTGACAAGTTGAGCTACAGTGTCATTGACACTTTCATTTATGAAGGAGGACTGTTGTTCTTGCATAAGGGACCTTCAATCATGGACATTGTGTCTGGGGACCTTTTGGCCTCCCATGTTATTTTTAGGGATTGTTCTGTTTGGGGGAGGTTTTGTCCAGGGATCTCCTGTCTGGGGTCTTTTGTCCAAGGGAGCTTTTGTCCTGATACCTGAAAATAATTATTGCTACCTTCTTGATGGTTTTCTTGATTAAAATTGCGTGGAATTTTTGTGAACTAATGCTGATTCCTTAAGGTTCTACATATATTAGCCCAATTTATCGGCAAGGCTGGTAGTTAACCCTTAATGGTATGGAGAATTTTTTATATTTTTACAACACTTTTGACTGTCTACATCCTGTGACTTTGTTGCAGTTGTGTCTATGTAAGTCTTGGCTGCCTATATCAGCAGCCAAGACTTGCATAGAGAAACTTCCCAGGCACTTATAATGTAGCTTGCAAGCTTCCCCAGAGACATCATGTTTGGGCATCTGTTCTGTTGCAAACAGTCATCAAAGTCAGAGTTAGGACCTTAGGGGTTAATAATGGCGATGTGAGCTTTTCTCATCACTTGGTGTCCGTCATCATCTGTAAACTTTTCTCATTTTCATCTTATTCTCTGTAACCGCTGAGCTGGTGTGAACCAAACCTGGCAGGAATGGTCTATGGGAGGTCCTCTACAAATGAACCTCATTATGTTCCTGTCGGATGAAAAACATGGCTGCCAGAGGCATTCTTTGATTCTGGTTGGTGGATTTTCAAAAATCTTCTCCTCTGAAACTGCAAGTCCAAATGTTTTGAAACTTCACATAAATGATGACTGGGACCCCCTCTACCAATGATCCCAATTTAATCTTGATCAGGTTGAAAATGTGGCCACAATTGTGGCTTATAGTTATGAGAGAAACCCTATGGGAAATCACATTTTCATCTTCTCTGGAATTACTGAGCCAATGTGAACCAAACTTGTCAGGCATGGTCTATGAGAGGTTCTCTGCAACTGTTACTAATTTTATTCCCGTTGGATGAAAAACGTGGCTGCCAGAGGCATTCTTTGATTCTGATTGGTCAATTTTGAAAACTCTTCTCTGAAACTACAAGGTCAAATGTTTTGAAACTTCACATGATTGAGGACGGGGGCACCTTCTACCAATGATCCTCATGTAATGTTGATGTAATGTTGCAAATATTGCCACAATTGCGGCTCACAGTTAAATTGGAAACCCTATGGGAAATCACATTTTTATATGTAGTTATGCCAGGTGAGTTATTACAGGCTCTTTAGTTATTTCTCATGGATTTTAATGACACTTTCAACTGCCAATTTCACCTTGTGTCGAACTGTGAGTTTCACGGGTGGAGGAGGCTAGAGTACATAAAGATCATCACAGAGCAGCTGTAAGGAGCTGTCAGACTCCCCAATGTACTAACTTCACACAAGAATAGCTTGTATATGTATATTGTATAAGTGCACCATCAACGTCAGTATGCCTATAAGTACACAGTGTCACCATGCCCCCGCATGGACAATTGAGATTAAGTGCCTTGCCCAAAGACACAATGCAGTTACCCCTGTTGGGGATCGAACCATGCAACCTTTGGTTTGAAATCCAATGCTGTTTCCACTGAGTCACTGCACTCCCACATGCATTGTTAAGTTTAACCCTTTACCCAACGCAGACGATATCCAGATTTATTATTTTAAATATCATTAAAATTTGAACAAAACCATATCATGTGACCCCCTCATTGGAACAAGCTAAATGAGCTCGTTCCAGTGAGGCATCACATGATATGGTTTTGTTGAAATATTTTGAAAAATTAAATTATTTCAACTGCTCAATTTGCATATTACGTGGGCGTATGCGGGTGATTCGTTAGGTAAAGGGTTATTGGCATACATTGTACTTAGTTTTGTTTTTGCTCTCATATATGTTTCTATTGGGTTAAAATACAACAATTGAGTTATATCCCATTATTTAGCAATGTTATTCATGAGGGCTTGTTACTGAAACAATTATGTCTGAACAAACCCAATAATGGACCCAATCAACTCGAGTAATGGACGCAAGTGAGAGTGTTTTACATTTCGTGAGAGTGCATTGTACGCTGCTGGACCACATTACAAATTAACTCCATAATTCTGGAAACCAATAATTGTATTACAAGTAATGAATTATGGACTACTCCTTAGTTAATTAACCCTCATCCCAGTGTGATGACCATATCCAGTCGCTGCTATTCAGGGCTTACCCTTTGAACCCTTATTTCCTGGAATGGGATCACCTTTGTGTACACTTTGTGAGATGGGTCAGTCCAATATCAATACACAGAGAGGACAAAATAATAACTGCTGTCTGCAGCCGACTACATCTTTAGTCATTCATGAAAAATGTTAGCAAATTTCATTTTCTAGTCGTTTTAACCATTTGAACCCTCGTTTTCTGGAACGGTAGTGCCTTTGTGCAGATTTAGTGAGATGGGTCAGTCCAATATCAATATATAGGCAGGATAAAATAATAACTGCCGTCTGCAGCCATCTGGCTGCAGACTGCAGTTATTATTTTATCATCAGTGCCCCTTGTATAGACCTCTTATAATAAGACAAAAATGGGACGAAATTATGCCTTGAACCGAAAAATCATTCTTGCGAGTTCAAAGAGTTAAAATTCACGTGAGAATCAGAATCTGGTTTAAAATTCACGTGAGAATCAGAATCTGATTCTGCTGGAAAATAATGAGATTCTTGCAAAACGTTCATTTTGTTCTTGTCATAGATTCTGAAAATGTCCTTAACCCTTTACCCAATGCAGATAATATCAAAATTGATTTAATTGTTGTTTTTTCAAATATTTAAAAAAAATTCAGCGAAACTATTTCATGTGACCCCCCCCCCCCCCCTCATTGGAACGAGCTTGTCATGCTCATTCCAATGAGGGGGTCACATGATATGGTTTTGTTAAAAAATTTTGAAAAATATATTTTTTCAACTGCTTAATTTGTAAATTACGCGGGTGGATGTGGCTGATTTGTTAGGTAAATTTGAGGAGGGGGGAGGTGCAGTGGTGTTGCAGTTCTCATCAGATCACCGAAGTTAAGCAACATCGAGCCTGGTTAGTTCTTGGATGGGTGACTGTCTGAGATATCGATTCAGACTCCCACGTTGTGTCCTTGAGCAAGGCACTTAACCCCGATTGTCCACATGGGAGCATGATGATGCCATGTACTAAGGTGTAATGCATGTCAATGGTATGCATGTCTTCAACCTATTTAACAGCCTGTGCTGCAGTCCGGAGTTACGATGTTGGGTAGCTGGCAGCTGCTTGGTGGTTCTCTCCAGGTACTCTGGCTTCCTCCACCCATAAAGACCGTCACCGACACGATATGACCTTGGCCGTTAATGTGTCGTTAAACCGTAATAAATAAATAAATAAATAAATAAATAAATAAATAAATAAATAAATAAATAAAGGCCTGGAAGAGCACGGTGGCTCGGTGGTAGACTGTTGGACTTCTATGCTAGAGGTCCCGAGATCCGATTCCTGTCTGTTAAGACCTGTGTTGTGTCCTTGCGCAAGGCACTTTATCCCAGAAGCTCGAATACGCTGTGTACTAAGGCGTACTGCATGTTGATGGTTCACATGTCTTTAACCACCATAACCCTGCTTGAACGGAGCTTGAACAGAGTTGGAATGTTGAGATGACAGGTGCTTGACGATGCTCGGTGGTTCTCTCTGGGTACTTCCTAAAACTGTCACTGTCACGATTAGCCATTGTGCATAAGTATGTGACCTTAAACCAGTAAATAAATAAATAAATAAAGGCCCGGAGAATTCTACTTATTGTTTGCTTCCTCAAAATATAGGTTATACTTTTACGTAGCAGTGGTGTTTAGTGAAGTCTTGGCTTCCTTTACAACCAGCCACTAAAAACCACTGTCAAAATATTGTAACTTCCATCACCAAGAGTACTAAAAGCTTTTTTTATGTATATTATATGTATATGTAAGACAAGGCCTTTAAAGTTTAAACTTTAGTAATTGAGTTTGATTGGGGTTTAATGACATCTTTGACTGCCAGGGTCACCTCATGTTGGGCAGTTTTACAGGGTGGAGAAAGTTGTAGTACTCAGAGAGAACCAGTGAGGAGGGGTGAAGAACTGTCAGACTTACAAAGTACTAACACCACACAAGCAGGGTTAGGCTTGAGGCATCACAGTCTGAATGAATTAGCATGCCTTAATGATGACGCGGTTCGAAAAACCTTTACCCAAGGTGGACGACATCAAAATTTATTATTTAAAAAAAATGTTAATCAGATTTTCCAAACAAATTTCTACAAAACAATATCATGTGACCCCTCATTGGAATGAGCTCGTTCCAATGAGGGGTCACATGATATAGTTTTGTTGAAATTTCTGAAAATTATTTTTTCAACTGCTGAAATTGTATATTACGTGAGCACCTGCAGATGATTCCTTGGGTAACGGGATAATACTATTCATTCGGGGCTACAAAAAACCTCAAGACATCTTGAAAATTAAATTGTGGGTTAATAAATAATGATGATAAACCAATATTTTTGTAATTACACCGGTATTCAATCAATATTGGTTTGAATACCAGTATATATTGGTTTATCTATATACTGTGCAGCCCTACTCATGGGTATAACAGTACTCTCAAATTTTCAGTTATTTAAGAACTGTAAATTGATTCTCGTAGCAGGTGTTTGTGAGATTCCAAAAATATGAATTGGGACCAAATTTTAACCCTTTACCCAACAAATCGGCCATATCCTCCCGCGTAATATGCAAATTCAGCAACTGAAAAAATACTATTTTTCAAACAATTTCAACAAAACTGTATCATATTGCCCCTCTTTGGAACGAATTCCACCAGGGGTCACATGATATGGTTTTGTTGAAATTTTTTGAAAAATTTAAAAAAGTGATATTTAAAATAATTGAACTTTGGCACACCTCACAGGTCGCATTTATGATCAGATCACTTTGAAACTTGGTATGCTTGTTTGGGGCGACCTCTAGATGGGAGCTGTCGATTTTCGTCAATTTTTATCAAAAAATGTTGCCGCGGCCAATGTTCTTAGAACTTAGTTTAGTCAAACCACAATATTTCCCTTTGGCACGCTCTACAGGGCACATTTATGATTAGATTGCTTTGAAACCTGGTATGCTTGTTTAGGGTGACCTCTAGATGGGAGCTATCAATTTTCTTCAATTTCCGTCAAAAAATGTTGCCACAGCCAATGTTCTTAGAACTTAGTTTAGTCGGACCTCAATATTTCTCTTTGGCACACCCTACAGGGCACATTTAAGATTGCATTGCTTTGAAACCTGGTATTCTTGTTTAGGGAGACCTCTAAATAGGATCTATTGATTTTCTTCAATTTTCGTCAAAAAACGTCAACGTTCTTAGAACTTAGTTTAGTCAGAAGACCTCAATATTTCTCTTTGGCACACCCTACAGGACACATTTATGATCGGATTGCTTTGAAACCTGGCATGCTTGTTTGGGGTGAGCTCTAGATTAGGGCTGGGCGATATTTCGATATACCGGTAAATACCGGTATTGAAATCGGTACCGGTTAAATATCGTCTATTTTTTGGCAATACCGGTATATCGTCTGTAACGATATTGGTTTGATAATAAAATTTCAACATGTGTTTTTTCGTAAAATCGCACAGAAAGTTGCTTTGAAAATACAGGAAGTTTATCTTTTCTTATTTCGTGAACAAATGATAAACAACGAGAGATGATGAGAGTAACGTTCTATCTCGTTTATCGTCACCGACATGCAAGCATTCATGGAGAAATTATGAAAAAAAAATTTAATACTTGTTTGCTAAATTTGTTTGATTATTTTTAATTAGTGAATAATTAAAGTAGCACACATCACACAAATAGTTTGTTGTTACACGGAAAACACACCCGACTGTCACGCTGTAAAAACACGGTCACCTGCTGTTGGTCGCATTTGTGTGAATTGTAATCAGCAAGCCATACTTATCGCTTAATTCGTTGTCAGCAATCTGACACAAAAATGTTTCAAATCACACATATTCACAATTGCGAAATGTGCAACATTTTTTGTCAAATATGACAGAGGTGTGATGCCATCACTGGGAGAAACATTGTCGCCTGGTGATTGACACCTGCGGACTATCATGAAAGTGAAGGGTGGTCACGTCTTGGAGGCGTGCTTAATATCAACAGACCGACTGGCCTGACATGTGACAGATGACATTTGACATTGTCATCTGAGGAAGTTCACTGCTGGAAGATAGGAGAAGGGGAGGAGCTACTACTGGTTCTTTGTGAAACCAGGCCCTCGGAATCCCGTCATCTGTATACCCGTTGTTTTGATAAAAAGTTTTGTTTGCCACTGTTTTCATGAAGCCACACATACGCAATTAACACAATGTGACAATTGACTGGCTCAGTAATTAAACGCTTATCAGTCAAGAGAGGCTGGCCATGTTTTTACAGGAATTAAATTGACAAAGACTAATTTACTTGTATCCCAGATTCAGATGAAAGCCAGTAAACCCATGATAATTTTATGGCTTATTTTCGTATTAAACAATAGGTTCAATAACTTTGTAGACATGGATTATTATGGTCTCCCATTCAAATCACTCATTTTTCCAGAGCAGTAAGTGATATTTCTATCTTTTGCTCCAAAAATATATTTTTTATTCATGATATCCCTTGCACTTAATATGCGTTTCACACACTGCTGCACGATATACCGGTATATCGCGATATTTTTTCTGATATCGTTACCGGTATTCAGATTCCCATATCGCCCAACCCTACTCTAGATGGGAGCTATCAATTTTCCTCAATTTCTGTCAAAAAATGTTGCCGCAGCCAACGTTCTTAGAACTTAGTTTAGTCAGAAGATCTTGATATTTCTCTTTGGCACACCCTACAGGGCACATTTATGATCGGATTGGTTTGAAATCTGGCATGCTTGTTTGGGGTGACCTTTAGATTGGAGCTATTGATTTTCTTCAATTTCCATAAGAAAATGTTGCCGTGGCCAACGTTCTTAGAACTTAGTTTAGTCAAACCACAATATTTCCCTTTGACACACCCTACAGGGCACATTTATGATTGGATTGCTTTGAAACCTGGTATGCTTGTTTAGAGTGGCCTCTAGATGGGAGCAATCGATTTTCTTCAATTTCCGTAAAAAAATGTTGCCACAGCCAACGTTCTTAGAACTTAGTTTAGTCAAAAGATCTCGATATTTCTCTTTGGCACACTCTACAGGGCACATTTATGTTCGGATTGCTTTGAAACGTGGCATGCTTGTTTGGGGTGAGCTCTAGATGGGAGCTATCGATTTTCTTTCATTTCCGACAAAAAATGTTGCCAAGGCCAACGTTCTTAGAACTTAGTTTAGTCAGACCTCAATATTTCCATTTGGCACATCCTACAGGGCACATTTATGATCGGATTGCTTTGAAACCTGGTATGCTTGTTTGGGGAGACTTCTAGATGGGAGCTATCGATTTTCGTCAATTTCCGTAAGAAAATGTTGCCGTGGCCAATGTTCTTAGAACTTAGCTTAGTCAGACCTCAATATTTCTCTTTGGCACACCCTACAGGGCACATTTATGATTGGATTGCTTTGAAACCTGGTATGCTTGTTTAACTTGGTGTGCTCATTAGACAAGACCTTTCAATAAGAACTATTGATTAGCATTCATTTCTGTGAAAAAAGTTGCCATTTACAATAACCTCTGAACATACTGCATTTGTGTATCAACATTCTTCCTTTAGCCAGTCTAACAGTTTACCTTTAAAAATTGATGGATTACTCTGTTCTTCAATTTCTCCATTTCATTTATAACTTACCAAGTTCAAGTTTGTCAAGTTGGGCTACAGTGTCATTGACACTTTCATTTAAAATTGCATGCGTACTGGTGGCGTTTTATTTTATTTTTTGTTTTTGTAATTATTTCTTTGCCATAAAAATTTGATATTCTTCGTTTTATGTTTTAGGCCTCATAATCTACAGAATGGCATGGTTGGTGGTGTTTTCATCCCTTGAGTGCAAGAAGGTTTTGTAATGCTAAAGCATTGAAAAGTCTTGTTGCACTCAAGGGATAAATTATCAATTTGATTAACTTAGGTAAAATATCAGTCACATGATATGGTTTTGTTGAAATGTTTTGAAAAATAATATTTTTTCAGCTGCTGAATTGGCATTTTATGCAGGCGGATGTGGCTGATTCATTGGGTAAAGGGTTAAAAAACAAACCTCATGTTTATTTATTTACTATGCCTCAAAGTTAGTTTGTCCAATCAGAATGTTGGAATACCATCCAAGGGTTCTGCCATTTCAGGTAACCAGACCTTTAGATCAGTCTAATTTGGGCACAACGGCAAATATGGATGTTGTCTGCATGGTTGGAGAAAAAGCACTGTTTCTTTTCTTTATTGGCTTCTGTTTTAGGTTTTAGGTCCCCCATCATAAAACACTAGTTTTCAACCCATTGTTAAAGGTCTTCACCATTATCACTGGTTCCCTACCACGTAAGTTTACTTGACTAACTCGAGAAGGCTTCTTAGTTTCCCAGTGTCAAGCCAAAGGTCTATTTGAATGTAAATTACGCATGGCGTTCACTGAGAAATGCCCCAAACATGAATATCCTAGATCTCAAGCTTTAAGTGCATGTTCATATGGAATTTGCCACAGAAAAGCAATTGCAGTCAGCAGTATCATATATGACACTGTCAACGCCGATTGCTTTTCTGTGGTGAACTGGCCAAACTGTATATTGCCGAAACACTGCAAAACTTTGGAAAAAGTTTCAAACTCTGCATAATTTGGGCTCAATTATCTTATTAGGGCACAGCACTTACCGTCGTTAGTTGGGAAGAATTGAAAGGCCTGCAGGTAACTCAACTGATATTATTTGATCTTGCGTGGTTCTCTCCGGGTACTCCAGCTTCCTCCACTCATAAAACCGTCCAACACGAGGTGATCCTGGCTGTCAAAAGTGTCATTAAACCCCAATAAATAAATAAATAACTCTAGTAATATAATTTACATGGTGTGTGGCTGGCCGATACATTTCCATACAAGGCAATGAGAGTTCATATCAGCTGAGGCGAATAATAATAATAAATTTTCACGAGAAAAAAAGAGAATGACCAGACATTTATTTTTATGTGTACCCATACTATGTATGGTACACATAATGCCGGCATCCGGGGTGGCCATCCGTCGTTCATCCATCCTTTGTCCATCCGTCTGTCTGTCCATCCGTCCGTCCACCTGTCCTTCCGGCGTCCGTATCCATTTCTTTGTCTTTCGATAACTTGAAAAATATTGCTTGGATTGTCAAGTTACTTTATATTTGTGTTCAGGTTACTGATGTGCCGAGCTGTATAGTTTTTGGTGTAAATCTGATATTTTGATCCTGAGATATTAACCCTTTATCCTTCAAATTGAAAATTCCTCCAATCCCTTTGGCATTTGATAACTTGAAAAATATTGCTTGGATTGTCAAGTTACTTTATATTTGTGTTCAGATTACTGATGTGCCGAGCTGTATAGTTTTTGGTATAAATCTGATAATTTGATCCTGAGATATTAACCCTTTATCCTTCAAATTGAAAATTCCTCCAATCCCTTTGGCATGAGATAACTCAAAAAATATCAATCCGATTGTCATGTTACTTTATATATTTATTCAGGTTACTGATGTGCTGTGCTGTATAGTTTTTTTATGTAAATCTGATAATTTGATCCGGAGATTGTGGCCCTCCGTCATACAGCTTTCTACTAGTTGCACGTATGGGTACACATCTGACGATTTCATCAGCCTATTTTGTAGAAACTGCTATTGACAGCACCGCACAGAATCCACAACAGTAACTGGCACCAGTATGTATCCATGGTGACAGAAAACAATTGTCGTGGTTTGCAGTATAATATTTGTTTACAAAATAAAGCATACCGCTAAAAGCATATCTAAAATACTCTTACATTAAATTACTGACATTTCCATGTGAAAAGGATTATCCCTTTAAACCAACGAATCGGCCGCATCTGCCTGCGTAATATGCAAATTCAGCAGTTGAAAAAACATTATTTTTCAAAAAATTTTAACAAAACCATATCATGTGACCTCCTTGTTGGAACGAGCTCGTCAAGCTCGTTCCAATGAGGGGTCACATGATATGGGTTTGTTGACATTTTTTGAAAAAATGATATTTAAAGTAATAAATTTTGATATCGTCTGCATTGGGTCAAGGGTTAACAAAGCACTTTTAAACGTTCAAAAATCATTTTTAATCTGTTGAAGAAACTGTAAAGAAGGGTGCCTGGTGGCTCAGTGGTGGACTGTTGGACTTCTATGCTAGAGGTCCCGAGTTCGAGCCCCGTCTGGGACGACCCACGTTGTGTCCTTGGGCAAGCCACTTTATCCCGGTTGCATTCATGGGGCCACGATGACGCCGTGTACTAAAGTGTACTGCACGTCAATGGTGCCTTCTACTGCTGTAACCCTGCTTGAGTGGAGCTTGAACAGAGTTAGATTGTTGAGGAGCTGACAGTTGCTCTTCGTTGATCGGTGGTTCTCTCCGGGTACTCCGGCTTCCTCCACCCATAAAACTGTCATGGTCACGATTAGCCATTGTGCATAAGTATGTGACCTTAAACCCCAATAAATAAATAAATACTGTAAAGAAATTGTTTGCTTCAGCATAAAAATTGATATAACAACAACGAAGAAATTTGAGGACTACAAATAATATTTTCTGTCCATTTTTATACACACGTTTTGAAAAAACGGGTCGTATTATGGTACACCGCTGTCCGTCTGTCCGTCCGTCCATCTGTCCATCCGGTCACACGTTGTACGATAACTCAAGAACGCTTTGAGAGATTTTCGTGATTTTTGGGTAGGTGGTGTATATCGATGGAGGGAAGCTCCCTTTCGTTTACATGTATACTCATATTGTGTGCTTCCCTCTTGTAATTAATAACGGGCGTATCATGTGCTCATGGCACAGCTGTTTATTTAAATATTTAATGTTTTAAATCAATAAATATGGTACCTTGAAAATATTTTTGGTACTTAAATTCTCTTATTTTAATTCAAATTTTGAAAATTCGAAGTGAGTGGTATGTATCAAAATCGTGATGGCGGCTACTCACCCGAGATCAAATAATATCCATTTATTATATGCTAAATGATAGTTTATCGAAGAAATTACCGAAAGATAGAAATCATATCCCCCACTGTGAAGATATAGAAATTTTCTCTTACACGGAATCAATCAAAATGGCGGCTTTCAAAGCATCACTTCAAGATGAATACAAGTCAAATTATCTCTGGAAATGATCAGTTGTTCTGAAAATGTATAATGAAAAGAAAATCTAGTGTTTTTGAGTGGATACTGATCATTTCCAGCTATAATTCAACACGTATTCACCTTGAATTGATGCATGAAACCTGCTAGTCCAAACATGGCCTGAAAGTCTGTACTATAAGTTTTTGGTTTGTATGTCCTTTCAAAGTACGTACGAAACCAAAAACTTATATTACAGACTTTCAGGCCATGTTTGGACTAGAAACCCGCCAGCTAAATCAGATTGCAAGACGCTATCTGTTCCAAGTATTAATCAAATCACTTTTGAGTTTCAGTGCGCTGTTTACTTTCATGCATCAATTCAAGGTTGAAACGAGTAGAATTGTCAGATTCTTATAAAAAGCGTATAATAAAAAGAAAATGTAGTGTTTTTGAGTGGATACCGAAAATTATCTCACTAATGACCAAGACAAATGGCCATTTTCGCTCAGCAAGTGCTCACAAAAAAATAACCATTTGTCTTGGTCACTCATGAGATAATTTTCGGAATCCACTCCAAAATACTATTATTTATTTATTTATTTATTAATTAGGGTTTAACGACACATTAACAGCCAGGGTCATATCATGTCAGTGACAGTTTACAGGTGGAGAAATCCGGAGAGAACCACTGAGCAACAACGAGCAGCTGTCAGCTCTCCAACATCGTAACTCTGAACCCTGCACCGCGGCACAGGCACGGTTGGATTGGTTGAAGATATGCGCACCTTTGACGTGCAGTACGCCATAGTACACAATGTCATCGTGCCCCAAGGTAGGCAATCGGGGTTAAGTGCCTTGCCCAAGGACACAGCACGGGAGCGTGAAACAGTCACTGAAATGGTCACCCATCCAAGTACTAACTGTGCTCAATGTTGCTAAACTTCAGTGATCTGATTTGAACTGGTTACCGTGATGTCACCATGCCCCCTCCAAAACACTAGATATCCTCTATGTCTATATATGCTCATATCCTCACAGTATTGAGTTTTTACAGTTTGGATCATGGGGCAAGGGCAATCAAATGATGACAGTTGATCAGATGTTGTAAAACGAGGGGGTCTGGTGGCGGGTTCTCGTCAGATCACCGAAGTTAAGCAATGTCGAGCCTGGTTAATCATTGGATGGGTGCTTGTCTGAGCGATCAATTTGGGCTCCCACGTTGTGTCCTTGGGCAAGGCACTTAACCCCAATTGTCCACATGGGGTCACGATGACCCTGTGTACTAAGGCGTACTGCACGTCGATGGTATGCATGTCTTCAACCAATCTAACCCAGCCTGTGCTGCAGTGTGGAGTTACGATGTTGGGGAGCTGGCAGCTGCTCGTCATTGCTCGGTGGTTCTCTCCGGGTACTCCGGCTTCCTCCACCCGTAAAACTGTCACGGTCATGATTAGCCATTGTGCATAGGTATATGACCTTAAACACCAATAAATAAATAAATGTTGTAAAACGATTATATTTTCACAACTCCTAACTTCCAGAATTCAATATAGAGTGCCCGGGTTATTTGTACCCCTAATTTTTTATTAAGTGTATCATTTGATTATAAAAATGTGTTAATGAACTTCTATTCTCTGGTATTCTGAGGTTCTATGCCTTCTGTTTTATTTAGTGTATTTGATAGAGTTTACCTTTTCATTCTTTAACCCTTTACTTAACATGAAAAGCAGACGACACTTGCAAAAAAAATTCTTGAATAACTAATTTTTTTCATTTTTTGTCTCAAAAACATAGGTTATGACCCCTCGTTGGAACGAGCTCGACGAGCTCGTTCCAACGAGGGGTCATAACCTATGTTTTTGAGACAAAAAATGAAAAAATAATAAAAATTCATTGGCGATTTTTGAGAATCGTGCTGGCCGGTTTTGGCCGTTACGTTGGGTAAAGGGTTAAGGTTTTCTTTAGCCTACACATGCAATTTATAGAGTGATTTTTCTTACAATTTTATTTAACCCTTTACCTTAGACGCAAAGCAGACAACACCTGCAAACAAAATTCTTGAATACCTATATTTTTAAATTTTTTGCATCAAAAACATAGCTTATGACCCCTCATTGGAATGAGCTCAACGGGCTCGTTCCAGTGAGGGGTCATAAGCTATGTTTTTGAGATAAAAAATGAAATAATAACAAAAATTGAATGGTGATTTTTGCAAATAGCGCTGGCTGGTTTTGGCGGTTACATTGGGTAAAGGGTTAAAAAATTGATGGTGAAAATGAGTGGAGTGACAGATATGTTAGAAACAGTCTGAATAACAGTTATATTATCAGTTTACTACGAATGACTTTCATTAATTTTCAGTACCTATCCACTGACCTACCATTAGTTCATGTCAGTGCTTGGCCATGTCTCAAATCAGGAGTGTCAGTTGAGAATAATCAATCTGAACGTGCAATGATATATATGTCTATATCCTTTGTATGTCATGATAATACGTCTCTTCTGTTTTCATTCAGCTGTTCTATTGCAGACATGTTAACCTCCAGAATAATTTTTCAGGGAACCTGTGGGTGATTTTCAGGGAAATGGAATGGATTTCAGGGAAAAGTTTGTGCAGGGACAAAACAAAAGAAAAAACTTGTGAATTTTCAGCTCATGGACCATCATTAACACCAGGTTATATCCAGATCTAGTTGTCAATTATGCTGATGCATTTATGCTGCATTAAAAAAATCATAAAATAATTGCTGATTTGATCCCCTTTCCCCAAAGCCCCCCCCCACCATCCTCTTCATTATGGCCCCCCACCCACAGAGCTCCACCACCTGTGGTTTGCTTTTATCAAAGTCTACTAAGCTAATAATTTCCCAAGTCTGGAAATTTGGGCAAGGCACTTAACCCCAATCGTCCACATGGGGGCACGATGACGCTGTGTACTAAGGCATACTACACGTCAATGGTACACCTGTCTTCAACCAATCTAACCCTGCCTATGCTGCAGTGTGGAGTTACGATGTTGGGGAGCTGGCAGCTGCTCATCGTTGCTCGGTGGTTCTCTCCGGGTAATCTGGCTTCCTCCACCCATAAAACTGCCACGGTCATGATTAGCCAGTGTGCATAAGTATATGACCTTGAACACCAATAATAAATAAATAAGTCTGGAAATGTTAACAGGAAAAGATGTCCTAATGTTGAGTTACTTCAAGAAGATTAGTACTTGGAAAGTATCTTTATCAAAATCCTTTATGCATGTGTGGTCATTTGTGCCTGCGCAAAACTTCTCTTTTCATCATTGAAGCATTTTTTTTGTTTTAATTCCATTCAAATTTTCTAGGTACAGATGGCCAACAGTTAACAGTTCTGTGGTCAGCACAACGGAATAAATGTAGTGTTAGAAAATAAGTCCATTGTGTATAAGTATGCAGTCCTCATTTTTCGGCATCCTAAGGGACTTTAACCTATTTTTAAACTGGGATTTTTGGTCCAAAACTGATTCCAGTCCAGGAAGACGGGGACTACACTGAAATTTTGTGATTTTCCTGGGCATTCCGGGAGAGTTAACATGTCTGTCTATTGGGAGATATATATCAGATGTTGCTACTACTGATGCGATTTTTAGACCATGGAAAAAATTGATTTCTGGTCCCACTGACCATGGACCCACCGCATCATACGTTTTGGGAAAAAAATTTGCTGAACCTCTCTACACCCACCCCCCACCCCCCCCCCCCCCCCCCCCACCCCCACCCCCTCCCCTGCATCCCCATGGTTATTCAAGAAATGTTTTTGCAAATATTGTGTGCTATTCAAGTTGTGTAGAGAGGTAAATGTTAAATCTTTCTCATAAATCTCGGCATGAGTGCAGAATTCTCAAGGATTCCAAAAAATTAAACTGGCAGACTAGAATATAAAATCTTTCCTCATTATATCTTAGTTTATCAATTACCATTTGGGGAATATCCAATGTATTCCCACAATTTTTTTCAGATCTCTCAGAAGTTATAACATTTTTCAAATCTTAACTTCCAACAGACAAAATCCTTGGGAATTCAAAACATGAATTCAAGAGGAAAGCATCTTGCACCATTCTTAAATTCCACATCATCGTATGAAGTTGTCTCTTTATCAGTATTGAAAGTGTTGTCTGATTGGCTAAAGTGAACAAAACAAATAACAATGATGTCAGTGATTAAGCAGGTAATAAGAGATCATGCTGTTGTTACTCAGTAGTTGCACAAGTCACATCGTGGTGCTAAGAATACTCTTTGATCCCGACCAGCTCACTTCGACTGCGGAAACTGTCATTAGAAATGTTAAGCAATTTCCACCTAATATTCGTTTTGTTACTAATACTTTTACTAATAAAAACTTACAAACACTTGAAATGTAACCACTCATAATTAGCTAGAGCAGAAATTACGTGAAAATCCTATTCCATAATTCCACCCACATGGCCGCAGACATTACCAGCATAACAGAGGGCATAATAACTTGTCATCGTGATATCTATTCTGAGTTTTCTGATGGTTAACATAAAAAATGTTCACTGTTATTAAGTGCACCAACCTCGTCCGAATTCCACAACGAAGCTCAATTCATCAGTGGTTTCTAATGCGAGCTGAGACTGCAAAATCACTCACGTGATTACAAATTGTCAAAAATGTCACCTTTGGCTTTGGCCTCCAGCACAGGTTTGGAGATTGACCATGTCATTTTTAACTCTTAACCCGCTGAGGATTTTTAAACTATTTTTCATCAAATCTAGCCATGGCTGCTGTAAAGCAGCCATGACTAGATTTGATGAAAAATTCATTAAAGTTTGACTCATGAAATCGCTGGTGAAAATGTTGTTGAAATTTATAGGTGAAAATATGGTTAAGTATGCTCAAATTTTACTTATTTTAATGTCAAGTGGATTCCTGTTCTGGGCAGTTAAATAACAATAATCCTCACATAGAAATGAATATGACACACAACATACAGTCCGGGAGGCATGGTGGCATTGCGGTAACCGGTTCTTGTCAGATCACCGAAGTTAAGCAACATCGAGCCCGGTTAGTCCTTGGATGGGTGACCATCTGAGCGATCGATTTGGACTCCTGCGTTGTGTCCTTGGGTAAGGCACTTCACCCCGATTGTCCTCATGGGGGCACGATGATGTTGTGAACTAAGGCTTACTGCACATCGATGGTGCGCATGTCTTCAGCCAATCTAACCCTGCCTGTGCTGAAGTGCGGAGTTTCGATGTTGGGGAGCTGGCAGCTGCTCGTCGTTGCTCGGTGGTTCTCTCCGGGTACTCTGGCTTCCTCCACCTTTGAAACTATCACCGACATAATATGACCTTGGCTGTTAAAGTGTTGTTAAACCTTAATAAAATAAAAATGAAATAGCATACAGTCCAACAGGTCTAACAAGCTACAGAGTTTATTCCATGGCAACATGAATGTGAGCCCAAATTTTAACTTCTTCACAGCAGCCAGGACAAGATTTGATGGAAAATTCAGGAAAATTTGACTTCTGTTGTCACTGGTTCAAAAAGTCTATACAATTTACAGAGGAAAATTTATTTAAATATTTCACTTAATTGAATGGCAAGAAATTTCCTGTCCTGGCAGGAATATCTGCCAGCAGCGTGCAAGGTCTTAATGATTAAACTTTTGATAATGTCAAGGTTTATTACACTTTTGCATGTGTCTTAGCTCATTAGGAGCATGGTGGGATTTGATTGGGTCAAAAAAGATTAATGATTGATACCTTCCGGCCAAAGACTGGCCATCCATCAGAGCGTGTCACCCTCAGACAGGCGACATCGCAGGTGGTTTCAAAAGAACCACACACGGCGTCGCATGTCGGAAGTAAAGTGCGCTGGGAGAATGCATTTTACATCGACCTACCCACCACTGATCAAAAGGGAAGATATAGGGCTAAAAAGTGAGGAATAGAGAAATAAATAAAAAACCTACCCTTCGACCAGAGACTGAGCGTCCAACAGAGTGCCCCCTCAGATAAGCGGCCTGGCAGGTGGCTTCGAGGGAACCACATACGGGGTCGCGTGTCAGAAGTGAAGCGTGCTGTAAAACGTGCATTCTCCCCACCCTAACCATAAAAATGAGGATATAAGGCTAAATAATAAAAAAAATAAAAGTAAAATGAGAAATTGTGAAATAGATAAAAAAAGAAAAATAGAACAAAAAATACAAAAAAAACCCCAATAATAATAAAACTACAACATAGTAAACAACTAAATAAATAACTAGGAAATAAATAAATAAATAAAGTTCCGCTCAGTTCCCAAGAAGCAGGCACAAAACTAGATAGATAGAAGGCGATAGATAGATGGGTAACAGATAGACAGGCAGGCAGGCAGGCAGGCAGGCAGGCAGGCAGGCAGGCAGGCAGACAGACAGACAGACAGACAGACAGACAGACAGATAGATATTTATTTATTTATTTATTTATTTATTTATTTATTCAACAGTAAACATTCAATGATGAGAAATACAAAAAGAATGTATTTTCCTTTTTTCGCTTGGATAGAATGGATCAGAAAAGATGATCAACTATCTTTTTTTCTTTTCTTCTCCACTTGTGTCAAACATTTGTTATTACAGAATTGAGTATAGTGTTTTGAGAAACACTAGTGTTTTCATGCATGTGATATGTTATTAATCAATTTTTCAAATTTTAAAAGCATATTTGTTTTTCCCCATGATTGATTGTAATGCGTTTTTTGCCAAAAAATCAATGTTTTAACTACAGTACAGTCGATGTGGACTGGTAGTAATCCATGTGTGGGGAGTGTGGAGGCTCTGTAGGTAGAGATGCAGACTGCAAACCGAGAGGTCCTTGGTTTGAATCCCACCTGCGGCAACCACGCTATGTCCTTGGGCAGGACACTTAATCCCAATTGCCCACGTGGGGGCATGGTGCCGTTGTGTACTAAGGCGTACTGCACGTCGATGGAGCACTTGTCTTCAACCAATGCTAACCCTGCTTGTGTGGAGTTCATATGTTGGGGAGTCTGACAGTTGCTCACCATTGCTCGGTGGTTCTCTCTGGGTACTCCGGCTTCCTCCACCTGTAAAACAGTCCAACTCGAGGTAACCCTGGCTGACCTTAAACCCCAATAAATAAATATATAAATTTGTAATGATAACTTTCACACCTCCCTTTTCTCAATAATTATGGGAGAGGTAGGTGGGAAACATGGGAGGGTGGGGTTTTGGTAATGCTAACCCATAAAGGGGTTACATCTTCTCTCATTCCTGAAAGTCGAGTGCCATGGAAAATAGAGCTAAGTTACCATGACATTATCTTGGGGGAATGAGATGTAATATTTCATGCCAATCTGGTAGCCTTTGCCATTAGAATAGTTAATGATGATCTGGAAGGAGGGACTTTAGAAAAATGGAACCCAGCCCTAAATGTTCACATATAATTCCTAAACTTCGTATCTTGAAGCATTTTAACCCTTTGAACCCTAGCGGCCGTTTTTCCGGCCAGCAACATCATACGTCATAACGTCGTTAAATAGGATGGCTGTTCAGTAAATGTGTGGAGTAGACCAATCAATATTTTCAACGTGCAGCCCTGAGGCTGCACGTTGAAAATATTGACTTCTCTACCACAGATAATGAATATGGAATCTTCTAATTGCTGCCATTGAACTGGCATGGAAGATACCACTAGAGTTCAAAGGGTTAAGAAAAAAAATGAGAGTACTGATTTTACAATATCATATCTCAAAATTCCTGTTAACTTTCAAAATGTGTATTACCACCTGAAAGTAATTTTTCTTGGTAGATTTATAGACCTTTTCAACCTCAGTGTTTCCAACATAAGCATTAGCTCTGTCAAACAGGAAAATACATAGAGGATATCTACGCTGTTTTAGTGAATTTCGGGAATTATCTGATGCGTGTGGACCTGAAAGTTTTATTTTTCACGAGCGCTTGAGGATATCTATGCTGTTTTAGTGAATATCGGGAATTATCCCCTGAGTGTGGATCTGAAAGTATTATTTTTCACGAGTGCAAGTGCTTGTGAAAAATAAAACTTTCAGGTCCAGACTCATGAGATAATTCCCGATATTCACTAAAAACGTATAGATTTTCTTTTTATTATATGCTCCATGACATTTTACTGCGCAATATTCATCCCAATTCGAGTGCAAATAGTTTCAAAACAATAGCAAAAAGCTACTGATCGTTTCTTCAGGGAGACGTCATGCGCCAAAGCGTAACGTCATTTAGGAAGCTACTGAAAAAATTCATCGTATGGACCTATTATTATTTTTCACGAGCTCTTTGGACCTGAATATAATTATTTTTCACTCGCGCAAGCGCTTGTGAAAAAAAACCCTTTCAAGTCCACACTCATGAGAAAATTCCAGATACTGACTAAAATAGAGTAGATTTTCTTTTTTATTACATGCTATGAGACATTTTATTGCACAATATTCAGTCCAATTCGACCCCAAATGTGTATATTTCAAAACAATAACAAAGATCATCTGATCGTTCCTTCAAGGCAACGTGATGCGGCGTAGCGTAACATCATTTAGGAAGCTACTGAGGGATATTAAAATATCTTTTACATAATTTGCGATAATTCACAGGCTAGCATATAATACAATAAATGCTTGATTTATTTTTAGAAGGCATGAAAATGACCACATTCCTCTTTATTGAATATTCCTGTTAGGCCTAAAAAAGTTAAAAATCTGTTTCTGAAGCCATCATACATGGTCCTTTTGGCTGCTGCATGCTCTCTTTTTATAACCAATACAAACTTAAAAAAATGAAAATTAAATGGTTTATGCCTGATATTTTTTTCCCAAGTTAGTGAAATTGATAAATTTGTCCCTTGAGTGCAAGAAGGCTTTGCAATGCCAAAGCATTGCAAAGCCTTCTTGCACTCAAGGGACGAAACACACCACCACCCATGTTATTCTGTAGATCATGAGGCCTAAACATAAAACAAACCAAGAACATGAACTTTTGATGGCAAAGAAATAATTGCAAAAATAAAGAATAAAATTTAAAAAAAAACGCCCAAATGTAATTTTACAAAAAAATGGCCTGAGAAACAGATCTACTGTGTGGGGCCGTAATTGAATATTTTTCATATGGCTAATGTCCTATTTAATTAACAGGGTTCTATTGTATTGAATTTTCGGGTTACAGTTTATATTAAATGCGTCTTGTGTCCTTGGGCAAGACATTTAATCCTGATTGTCCATGTTGGGGCACTGTGTACACTAAGGCGTACTGCACATTGGTGGTGTGCTTGCCTTCTACTGCTGCTAAGTTTGCTTGTGCAGAGTTTGTAAATTGGAGAGTCTGGCAGTTGCTCATCACTGCTCGGTGGTTCTCTCTGGTACTCTTGACTTCTCCCAACCATAAAACTGTCTGACACCATGTGACCCAGGCTGTTAACCTTTACCCAACATAATGGCCCAAACCGGCCAGCGCTATTCAGAAAAGTCGTCAATTACTTTTCATTATTTTTTTTTCATTTTTTGTCTCAAAAACATAGTTTATGACCCCTCTTTGGAACGAGCTTGTCGAGATCGTTCCAATGAGGGGTCATAACCTATGTTTTTGAGACAAAAAATGAAAAAAATAGTTATTCAAGAATGAATTTTGTCTGCTTTTCATATTAGGTAAAGGGTTAACACTGTTGTTACAGGGTTCCCATGGGCATTGGATTCAAGGAATGGCCTTGAATTTGACAAAGGGTCATTCAAGGCCTTGAAATCATGGAAAATGTCTCAGACCTTGAAAAGCCTTAAATATTAACGAGGGGTGTGTGGTAGCATTGCGGTAACCAGTTCTCGTCAGATCACCGAAGTTAAGCAACATCGAGCCTGGTTAGTCCTTGGATGGGTGACTGTCTGAGTGATCAATTCGGACTTCCGCGTTGTGTCCTTGGGAAAGTCACTTAACCCCGATTGTCCACATGGGGGCACGATGACGCCGTGTACTAAGGCGTACTGCACATCATGGTGCGCATGTCTTCAACCTGTGCTGCAGTGCAGAGTTATGATGTTGGGAAGCTGGCAGCTGCTCGTCGTTGCTTGGTGGTTCTCTCCGGGTACTCCGGCTTCCTCCACCCATGAAACTGTCACGGTCATGATTAGCCATTGTGTATAAGTATGTGACCTTAAACAACAATAAATAAATAAATGATAAATATTAACGAAATAAAAGAAGCACATTATCATTACTATGTAGTATTATATTTAGTGAAGGCAGAGTCCTAACATGGACCCTGCGGTCATTACCCCCTCCTCCCACTTCCCTGGTAGGGAAGTGGAAGGTAGGGGTAATGACAGAGGTCCTAGTTATGACTAGTGAAGGCAGGGCCTTGAAATTCTTTTATTTTTTTTATTGGTGTTTAATGATACTTTGACAGCCAGGGTCACCTCGTGTCAGACAGTTTTACAGTAGGAGGAAGCCGGAGCACCCAGATAGAACCACCTACCAGTGTTAGCGACTGTCAGACTCCCCAATGTATTAACTCCACACAAGTAGGGTTAGCATTGATTGAAGACAAGTGTACCACCAACGTGCAGTACGCCTTAGTACACCACACCACCATGCCCCCATGTGGGTAATTGGAATGAAGTGTCTTGCCCAAGGACACAATGCAGTTATCCCTGGTGGCGAACTAATCATGTACCTTTAGATTTAAAGTCCAATGCCATCACCACTGAGCCGCTGTGCTACAGTAAAACCTGTCTTGAGAGACCACCTGTCTTGAGAGACCACATCTACCAGGCACCGATTGGTTTTGCTCTGAAATGGACCTGCTATGGGAGACTACCTGTCTGGAGAGACCACCTGTCTTGAGAGACCACTGTGACCTGGTACCAACTTGTATTTTTATGCCATAATGGACCTGTCTTGAGAGACCGCCCCTTTGAAGACTGAAACCATGACAAAAACTTTTTACCTGTTCTGGAATTGGAAAATCCATTGTGGTTATTCTAACATAATTAAAAGTATTAAAAGCTCTTAATTGGGTTTCAATTGCTAACTCATTAAAGATTGAGATGTTTTTATAAGACCCCTGTGAAAAGATTAGGATTATTGCTGAATAAACAATTTCATACATACTGGAAATGTGACAGATAGGAATAAAAATAAATTTGTGTTGAAAATCTTTTTGTAACAAATTGAAATGGACTGTTATAAAAATTATAAAAATAAATTAGTGTTGAAAATCTTCAATGAAGATTTTCAGCACTAATTTATTTTTATAATTTTTATAACAGTGCATTTCAATTTGTTACAAAAACTTCATAAAAAAGAACAACTACAAAGTAATTACAAAAATCCATTCTTCTCCATTTCTGAATTTTGTGGATGATTATTCGCTGACTTGAGAAAACCTGAAACCTGTTATGAGAGACCACCTGCCTTGAGAGACCACTTTTGTGTGGCCCATAGGGCAGTCTCTCAAGACATGTTTTACTGTACCTTGAAACATATCAAGAAACAGCCTAAAGTAGTCTTGAATTTTATCAGTCCTTTCCTGCAGAAACCCTGGGACCGTTGTTTTTATTGGCATTTTTTGACCTTGTAAGGGTTTCGGAATCATGACATGCACTAACTATATTAAGATCATGGGGAAGTGAATGAAATGGAATTAAACAAGCTATTATTATTAAAAATCTATATCCTGTGTAGATACGTAGTCATTACACATTCTGACATCAATAATCGATTTTAGTTATTCAATCTGCTCATTACATGTGACATCTTGTAACAAAGGTAGTTTAAATGACAAGAGCTGCCGTTAAAAGGGCATTCGATTCATCAATTCATAGGAATGACACAGTGAGAGTTTGTAGGTATCGGTTTACTTCTGTTTATTTCACACTTGGAAGTTTTAACACATCAGGAATTATGTTGACTTGGATCAGATAGACTTGCTAAATTACTGTACTGTGTTCACAAAAGTGGACAGATAATGTTGACTGGATCATGACTAGGGGAGCAGTGCTTGTTTACTTTGGTAAACAAGCTCTGTTTTACTAGTTACATAGGATCCGTTAATTATTGTTTGTCTGGGGTGGAAGTCTTCTATATGGGTAACGTGGGTATGAATGATTGGCCGGACTTTACTTTATATCCATGTTGCGGTGGGGGGGGGGGGGGGGGGGGGGGGTGGGGGGGGGGGGTTCGTGGCTCAGGAAGTAGTGTGTGTCCTTCGGCTAGACACTTCACCCCCCCCCCCCCCCCCCCCATTGTCCATGTGGGTACTAAGGCGTACTGCATGTCGATGATGCACTCATCTTCAACAAATGTTAACCATGCTTGTGCAGAGTCAATATGTTGGGGAGCCTGACAGTTGCTTGCCATTGTTTGGTGGTCCTCTCCAAGTACTCCGGCTTCCTCCACCCGTAAAACAGTCCGACACAAGGTGACCCGGTTGTCGAAAGTGCAGTTAAAC
Source organism: Pictodentalium vernedei (assembly GCA_031216915.1). NCBI lineage: Eukaryota > Metazoa > Mollusca > Scaphopoda > Dentaliida > Dentaliidae > Pictodentalium > Pictodentalium vernedei. The sequence goes on along the minus strand of CM062296.1, from coordinate 129,914,113 downwards.
TCCAATAAATAAATCTTGTGTGACAGAGCTCAGTGAATTAGTTAAATGCCCAGTTGCATTATGGGAAAATGTATGGCTTGATATTTTGACACCAGAGGGTTAAACACCAATAAATAGATAAGTAATATTAATTACTCTACAAGTTGTACAGTACAGTCGCCATGGGCAGTCACTTTTCCACATGTCCACAGTGGGCGCCCACTGATTTTCCACAGAAATCAGTTTGATACCAATTTCTGTGGACTCTGTGGGCATGTAGTTCTGTGGGCAAAAGCCTGTGGACTTCTGTGGAAAAGATTACTGAACGATGAAGATGCCGGACGGCAGTGTCCACATAATTAATCCGAAACACGTCTGCCCACAGAAATGTAACTGGAATTAATTTTTAACACGTCTTGATAAAATATGACTCTGATTAAAAATATTTATTTTTTCATCATTTCAATTTGCTAGCACGGGTATATGATCATTTTTGTATTTACAAAAAGGAAAAAATTGATAACTTGTTAAAATTATGTCACATTTTCTCAATCTGAAAAGTGAATAGCACAACCCACACTATGAAAACAAGACATACAGTGACAAACCCATGTCGACTGCGAACGAGTGCTTTGAAAAAAATGTGTACAAAACGCAAAAAAATAGTTGAAAATAAAAGAGTGCACCAACGAATATCGCTGATATGCAGTTATGTATTGATATGATCTTTCTGTTTAAACCGAATATGATTTTCGATCGACTGTTGAACAATTTGTTCGCTTTCGTTGACAACTCTAAGCTCGGGCGGGAAGGGAAACATTCGGCTTCTAGAATTTTCGGCCTGGAAATATTTTGACAAAGGAACATCAGCCCGGTGAAATTAGTGCCAAGTACTCAGACCCATTTATTTATTTATTTATTTATTTATTTATTTATTTATTTATTTATTTATTTGTGTTTAATGTCATATATTTATGCAGAAAGAAGCTAATCATAACAGCACCCCCAGGCCTTGACCCTTTTTTAATTCTGATTGTTCAGCGTACAATACAAATGCATCGTCAAATTAATTTCGTTTTTTTTTTAACCTGACCCTATCGATAAATTACTTCGGAATTATTCACTAAAAAGTGCAATATGAAAGTCGCCCTTTTTAGTGGATAATTTCGGAGTAATTCTGATAGTTCAGCGTACAATAAAATGCATCGTCAAATTAATTTCGTTTTTTTTTATCCTGACCCTATCGATAAATTACTTCGGAATTATTCACTAAAAAGTGCAACATGAAAGTCGCATTTTTTAGTGGATAATTTCAGAGTAATTCTGATAGGTGAGCGTACAATAAAAATGCATCTTCAAATTAATTTCGTTTTTTTTAACCTGGCCCTATCGATAAATTACTTTGGAATTATTCACTAAAATGTGCAATATGAATGTTGCACTTTTCTGTGGATAATTTCGGAGTAATTCTGATCGTTCCACGTACAATAAAAATGCATCGTCAAATTCGTTTTTTAACCTGGCCCTATCGATAAAACTTCGGAATTATTCACTAAAATGTGCAATATGAATGTCGCACTTTTTTGTGGATAATTTCGGAGTAATTCTGATTGTTCAGCGTACGATAAAAATGCATCGTCAAATTAATTTCTTTTTTTTTTTAACCTTTTTTTAAATTACAATGTATATTTTTAATTGTTAAAGTGAAAGAATGAAAAAATATAAACCAAACATTTTTATTCTCTTGGTTGTTATTATTTTTCTGCAAGATTGTTTGTTATTCATCAGTGATTACATTAATTAACTTGATTGACTTATGTTGATCGGCAATTAATGGTGCTCTTGTGTTTATGATTTATGACTTTCTATAATCCTTCTGAAGTAGTTTTACAGAAGTTAGTGGCATGTGTATACTATATACAGCAGCATTTGAAAGGATTAGAAACTTCAAACGACTTGTGTTCACGAGACTAATGGATCTATCTTGTCTGACGCAGACCACTGAGGCTAACTTTTATTAATATCACCGCGGTAGGGTTAAAAACCAACATTAAGTATTGGTAAGTGAATACTCGAGAGGTGCTTATCCCACTTGTAATGGACCGACCCCCATGGGGATCCCAGGAAGTGAAGCAGTGCTTGTTCATTGTGGTAAACAAGCCCTGCTTTACTGGTGGATTATGACCCAGTAACCAATGCTTGGGATAGAAGTTGTTTTTCTGAAATTATACTCTCAAGTCTTGATTCGAATTTCAAAGCCAGCCGGTAGCTGTCGCGAAATTGAACCGGAACTTTGCGAAAGTGGAAGATAAAAATGACGCCTCTTCGGGGCGAGGTAATACCTTTGGCGAGAGGATTCCCTCTCCCACTGGTCCTTACCCGAAGGGGCACGGAGGCCCTGAAGAGAGAAAGAGAAAGAACAGGAAGAAGAGTCCAACGACCAATCATAGGGACGCCCGGCGCTTGGAGGCCTTCCGGATGGGGAAGAAAGAGGTGAGCGAGAGGATGGAGGTTCTGGAGGCAGTCGCCAGTTCCCATCCTAGTCCCACTAGTACACCCAACCAACTGCCAGCTCCTGAGCCGGTACTAGCTGTTGGATGAGAAACATCTGGTGGAGACTGAGGAGGAACTGGAGGTTGCATTTTCACCACCTTCCACCCCTCACTCCCCACTTCCTTCTCTACCGGACACCCTGGGTGTGTCGATCACAGCAAAACAGCCATCTCAGTTTGCAGCCACCACCAAAGACATAAAGAGAGCAACAGAACGAGCAATTGAGATAGGACAACAAGCCATCTCTGAAACCCGCAAGTTCAGGGAAAATCCAAGGCAAACTCCAAAAAGGCATTAGATGCAATCCAATCACTAAATTCAACATCATCGACTTCCACATCACCATCTCAACCACCTCCAATGAAAAAGAGCCGGAAGAAGCCCATGTGGGGGTAAGCCTCCCCTCCTCCCTTTTCATCCTCTATCACGCCTTGACATTCAACAAAAAATGAATTGTCAACGGGGGTCGAAAGCGGCTTGCCCCAAACTGTCCCTGCGTGCCTTCGGCCCCGTGAAACCATTCCGTCCGAGCTTTTTAGTTTCTGCATTTTCGTCAGTTCAATTGTCCCAGGAATTTGTCGTGACAGGGGAGAACAGAAACTAATCTGATATTTTGACCTCGTTCCGATGTTAACAGATTTTTTTTCTTATTGCTATCGTGTAGAAAAATTACGTAACATAAATATTATAATAGTGTAATAAAAAGTCAGATCATGTGGACTCCACGGGAATTGCTGTGTTAGTTATTAATTCCGTGGGCAAGTAGGTAGCATGCCCACGGTCTAGAAAAATCTCTGTCCACAGAAATTTATGTGGGCAGTTGAAAGGTAATTTGTCCACGGTTTTCCACAACCACTGTGGACATGTGGAAAAGTGACTGCCCACGGCGACTGTACTGTATACAATTAACCCTTTACCCAACATCACGGCCCAAACTGGCCAGCGCTATTCTCAAAAATCGCCAATTAATTTTCATTATTTTTTCATTTTTTTTGTCTCAAAAACGTCGAGCTCGTTCCAGTGAGGGGTCATAACCTAGATTTTTTAGGCAAAAAATGAAAAAAAATTAGTTATTCAAGAATTTTGTTTGCAACTGTCGCCTGTTTTTTGTGTTAGGTAAAGGGTTAACATATCAAATCTTGAATAAAACTTTCACCTAAAGAGTGAGTTGTATACGCCCATGTAATTTACAAACTGAGCATGGAAAAAAGTTACTTTTCGAAAAATATCCAAACCCTATCATGATAGGGTTTTGTTGAATTTTTTTTTAAAATTCCCCCAAATTAATTAAAATAAGAAATTGTTGATATCTTGTGTGTTGTATAAGGGTTAAAATGATGTTTGACAGTTTCTGTACTGTGATCGCAAAAGCAGTCTTATTCATGAACAGATCACAATTTGATTACAACACACTTGCACAAGTGGGTCGAGATTTACAAGATAAAACTGCTGAGTGAAGAAAAACTAGTGTTCAACTGAGTACCAAAAATTGCTGCTGACCGATTACAGGTTATTTGAGCTCACAATTGGCCGATTCTGATTCTAATACCGTGCACTACTAGACAAGTCGAGGCTCGAAAAAATTACATTAAATTGTTCTATTTTACAGGTTTACAGTCCATTCACTACTAGATAAGTCGAGACTCAAAAGAACTACATTAAATTGAACATATTTCACAGTGTTAAACTCTGTTGACTCAGGTCCAGTAAAATTACCAGTCGCGCACACTTGGGCGGTAAACGTGCCTCTCAGAGCCATGTTTACCACCCAAGTGCACGCAACTAGTAATTTTTACTGCAACCTGAGTCTATGGAGTGCAACCTTCACTTTTTCGGTATGAACTGGCGATTGCCGCAAGTACGCTCAGTTGTAAGATTCAAATGTCATTTAACTTGTATATCCCGTAAAGGGACATCTAGAGAGATTAAGAATACACATTGTGGTGGTTTTTCAACTTTATTGAATGGTATCATTGACAGCATTTTACATTAACAATTAAACAACAGTTGCAGAAGATAATAAAATGTGGATAATGAATTATCACAAAAAGTGCTTGGCAACAATCAAATCAGTTGAACCGATGTTTCAGGAGCCATTGCTGTTGTCATCCGATTGACCATAATCAGCCAATTGAGTTGGACGATTCCGATCATCGGTTGAACACTAACAAAAACAGGCTCAACATTCATGCATTTGTTCTTAGATCAGAGAGATTCAGAGGGTTGTGAGGAAAAAAGTGGACAGAGATTTTCTAAACAGATCAAAACTTAGTCACGTTCCTTTCCAAATTCTCTGTTCTCTGTTGTGATCACAGCAGTTTTGATGTTTGAGCTGTTAAATAAAAACATTCTTCCAGCATAATTAGGAGAATCCCAGTGAATCACCTCTATCTGTTAAGTCTCACCATGAAGTCACGTTGTAGTGAGACTTCTAAAAAAAATTCTTTAATATTTCTGCATTTGACTTAAAACAAGCTATTAATTGAAAATAGAAAGTGTTTTCATTTTTGGAATTCCCATAAAAAACTTTCGGTAATCCATTCTAGTGAGCGATGATCAGTTGAGTTTAAACAATTTTTAGCTTAATTTGACAAGTTATTGTTATGATGCACGTTGACGTCAGTGAGTCAGTTCACATTTGTTTTGGCACAGGCTTAAAACACCCCGTAATTCTTGTCCAATCATCACAAAATTTCATATGCTGGTTCGAGGTCATGTCTAGAATCTAGATGAGAGCATCCTCTTTTGGTCGCGATCGGTCAGCCATGACAGCTACGAGAGCTCGAAACCCTTCAGCACAGTCTACAGGTTGTATTTATGAAGGGATTTCATTGTAACCTGGTAGAATGACTTCATATAATGTCTTGATGAAAACATCCCCTTTTGGTTATGATCAGTCAACTGTAATAGCTATGAGAGCCGAAAACCTTAAGCACAGTCTACAGATTGTATTTATGAAAGGATTTCATTGTAACTTGGCAGGATGACACAAAATTTCATATGCAGGTTTGAGGTCATGTCTGGATGAGAACGTCCCCTTTTGGACGCGATCGGTCAATGGTGATGGCTGCCTGAGCCCAAAACCCGAAAACCTTTAGCACAGTCTACAGGTCGTATTTATGAAGCGATTTCATTGTAACTTGGTAGGATGACTCTGTATAATGTCTAAATGAGAACGTCCCCTTTTGGTCATGACCTTCAACCATGATTTCTGCCCAAGCCCAAGAACTTTTAGCACAGTCTACAAGTCATATTTAATATGGAGGGATTTCATTGTAACTTGGTAGGATGACACCGTATGATGTCTATATGAGAACTTCCCATTTGGCCGCAATCTGTCAACCGTGACGGCTGCCCGAGCTCCAAAGCTGAAGACCTTTAGCACAGTCTACAGATTGTATTTATGGAGGGATTTCATTGTAATTTGGTAGGGTGACTCCATATAATGTCTAGATGGGACTATCCCCTTTTGGTTGCGATCAGTCAACCGTGACGGCTACCCGGGCCCAAAGTCTGAAAACCTTTAGCACAGTCTACAAATCATATTTATGAAGGGATTTTATTGTAACTTGGTAGGATGACCCTGTATAATGTCTAGATGAGAACGTCCTGTTTTGGCAGTGATCGGTAAACCATGACCGAGATTTGTTTCGCACAGTCTACAGTTCATATTTATGAAGGAATTTCATTGAAACTCGGAAGGATTACTTGTTATGATGTCTAGATGAGACGGTCATATTTTGGTCATGATCGGTCAGCCATTAAAGCCCCCTGGTCACTTGACCTAGATTCCTTTAGCGCTGCTTACAGGTAGTTTTTATGATGGATTTCATTGTAACTTGGAAGGATAACTTGGTATGATATCTGGATGAGACTCCTATTTTGGTCATGATCGGTCAACCGAGAGATCTCCAGTTGAGTGGGCTCCACTGTAATATAGTCATTAACTTTGAATACGCTACTGGAAAATTCTCAATGGACACTGGAAATATACTGGAAAGGTACAGTGACGCCTGCTTAATTGGATATCTCTTAACTGAATAACCCTGTTAATTGAATATAATTTCCCAACACAAAACCATTTACCATGGGGCTCTGTCAAATAAGATATAATAGAATAAATGTGAAGGTTATCTCTAGAATATAGGAAAGTGACACAATCCCTGTTAATTGAATATCCCTGTTAATTGCATAATTTTCATTGGCAAAGTGGCTACTCAATTAACAGGGTTCCACTGTACTGGAATTTGAGTGTACAAACTATGTCTAAAGTGGGCAGCGTAGGTATAAATAATTGTCTAAAGTTCAATATGCTGAAAGTGATCTTAAACACCAATAAAAAATAGTTCTGCATATGCATTTGATGGGTATTTTCTAAATTGGTATGCATTTTAACCCTTTACCTAACACAAAAAGCAGATGACACTTGCAAATAAAATTCTTGAAGCACTAATATTTTTTATTTTTTGTCACATAAACATAGCTTATGACCCCTCATTGGAATGAGCTCATTGAGCTCGTTCCAATGAGGGGTCATAAGCTATGTTTTTGTGACAAAAAATGAAAAAGTAATAAAAATTGCATTGTGAATTTTATGAATAGTGCTGGCCAGTTTTGGCAGTTATGTTGGGTAATGGGTTAATTGGGAATCAGTGAACTTTGTAATTTCCAACATGCAAGCCTGGAAATAAGCAGGCTTGCATGTTGGAAAGCAGGGTGAATTTGCTGATGCTATCACCTACAGTGGGCCAGTTTATCCACCGGGTACCTCTTTCTGTTTAGGCTTGAGACCTTGATTCAAATTGAGGCTCACAGAGGGTAAATTTACTGATGCTATCCTGCTGTGCACATTAGCATCACCAAATTTACCCTCTGGGGACCTCATTCTGCAGATGACAGTTTGCTTATTTCAAAGGCTTGACCATGTGACAACTCCGGCAATGGAGAAGTGCATGTTTATAATGTATACAAGTTCTGTTCTACTGGAAAAAGAGGGCCTAGTAAACAACATCTGGGGTCAATGGCGTAGCCACAAGGGGGCTAAGGGGGGAGGGGCACATGCCCCCCCCCCCCAATCTAGCTGTGCCCCCCCAAATGTTTTCCGCAACATCATGGTAAAAAATATCAAGTTTTGCTACCATGAAAAAGAAGATAATTTTCACCTCAGAACCCACCAGAATGCACCATTTGAGACTTGGATTTTGAAAATTTCTTGGGGGAGGACCCCAGACCCCTCCTCAAGATGCTCGTGCCTTTGGCACTAGCCCTTCAGCATCTGATGGCTATGCCTCCCCCCCCCCCCCCCCCCCACCCACGCCTGTCTGGGGTGAAAGTCCTCAAAAGTAGGCAACTGCAAAGATATGTGCAGCAGACTAAACTTGACTTTATGTTTGTGTTGCAGACACGATTCAGTCATAGATGCTGAAAGTGACCTTAAATGCCAATAAATAAAATAAATTTAATTAATATATTTCAGTTAGGCCCCCTAAAACGTGTTTTGATTCTCAGGCAATCCATCACTGAAATTGAACTCCCTCATTGGACCTTTTTCTTGCCTTGGAGTGTCTTCTAATATTACTACAAAATCGTTGGCCTCTGAACGTGTTACGTTTTTTGGATTGATGTATATTACTGAAATCTGAAGAGCATAACAAAAGACAGTCTTCATACTGTAGCTTTACAGTTGTTTCTTGGCAAGCCAGAAAATAAGAAGACTGTCATCTGCAAAATGAGGTCCCCAGAGGGTGAATTTAGTGATGCTACCCTGCATAGCAGGGTAGCATCACTGAATGTACCCTCTGTGAACCTCAATCTGAATCAGGATCTCAAAACTAAACAGAAAGAGGTACCGAGAGGATAAATTTGCCCACTGTTTGGGATAGCATTATCAGATTCACCCTCTGGGGACCTCAGTCTGCAAATGTCAGACTGTTTATTTTCAGGCCTGTTTCTAGGCATGTCTTGGCTAGAAATGACTTTCAAGGCACTTAGAAAGTATCTTGCAAGTTTCCACAGAGACATCATATTGGGTCACCTGTTTTGTTGCAGTAAAAATTATCGTCGGCATTAGGACCTTGTGGGTTAAAATTAAATGATTTAGTTTGTGTAATTATGTACTTCCTGTATATTCTGTGTGTCAAAAGACAACCTCTCTATCTATGCTCAGTATATGCCAGAAAAAAATAAAAATAAAAAATAAAACCCTCTCTCCCCCACTGATATGAAAAAATAAATTATAGGTAATTTCCTTGTTTTTTTCTTCCATCTGAGTAAATTCATCATCAATGTTGGATGTTTTTTTTTTAATGTGTTTGCCATCAAGGTGAGAAGAAACACTGGAGGTTATTAAACACAGGTGAGGATATGAGATGGACGAAAAACTCACAAAGAAAGAAAATAAGTACTTGAACTGGCTACAACTGCACTTGTTTTCACAGTACGGTCGATGTGGACTTGTTGTAATCCCTGCGTGGGCAGTGATGTCCACCCACACATGTCTTGACCAAGTAATAAAACTCATCCTCTGCAAAATTTTAATGAAGCACTGGGTTGTATCCAGTGCTTCATTAATTAATTGTTGATGATTATTCCTGTAATTAGTGTGTGTTACTGCATTTGTGAAAATATTGACCACCCGTGGGAAGTCTGCACTGACCATACTGTACATTCCATTTTCAATCATTGCATTTCTGTTTAACATTTTTCCCAACACAGTATGACTGGGTTCTGAAAGCTGAACAAATCCTTTCTTGAATATTACGAAATATTGCTATTTTTGGCCCCCTCATTAATAAGATGTTTTGTAGTCAAAAATTTTAAAAATAAAAAAGACTTGAAATGGTGATTTTTTTTATCAACAGTGCTGACTAGATTAATAGCACTGACCAGTATGAATATTCTTCGCTTAGCAGAAATTATGGAATTCTACCAACAAAATAAATCAAATTCATTGAATTTTATTTGCCTTTCTTCACAATTTTTTCTAGGAAAATTCCACTTAACCCTTTACCTAACAAATCGTGCGTATCCCTCCCCGTAATATGCAAATTGAGCAGCTGAAAGAATTAAATTTTTCAAAATATTTAGACAAAACCATATCATGTGACCTCTCATTGGAATGAGCTCATTGAGCTCGTTCCAATGAGGGGCCACATGATATGGTTTTAATGAGCTCGTTCCAATGAGGGGTCAAATGATATGGTTTTGTCGAAATATTTTGAAAAAATTATGTTTAAAAAAATAAATTTTGATATCACCTGTGTTGGGTAAAGGGTTAAGAGTTCATTTCATGAAAAAAGCTCATCAGGATCAAACCATTTGGAAGTCATAATCTTGAGAAAACCAGAGAAACCAGAATGGAAAATGTTTTTCACTACACAATGTTCCCACTGCTCTTGCTTGTGATTGCGTTTTTTTTTATTGATGTATATTACTGAAATCTGTAGAACATAACCGAGGACAGAATACATACTGTGGCTTTGCAGTTGTTTCTAGGCAAGCCAGAAAATAAGCAGACTACCATCTGCAAAATGAGGTCCCCAGAGGGTGAATTTAGTGATACTACCCTGCATAGCAGGGTAGCATCACTAAATTTACACTCTGTGAACCTCAATCTGAATCAGGGTCTCAAAACTAAACAGAAAGAGGAACCAAGAGGATACATTTGCCCCCTGTATGGGATAGCATAATCAAATTCACCCTCTGGGGACCTCATTCTGCAAATGCTAGACTGCTTATTTTCAGGCCTGTTTCTAGTCTTTAATCTCAGTGTGACTCCAATGAATGTATAAAAATAAACTCAAGCTAGAACCCAGCAAATCACACAATTTCAATTTGAATCAAATCGTCTCTATTAGTCAAAATCGAATCGAACCTCGAATCAAATCAGGGGCATCTTCAAGATGACCAACTGTTGTACAAGGTACTGTTAACCTGATTTGTTCTGACTGTGGTGGCTCAAGCTCCAGCTGCTAAAATATTCCAACAACATCAACAAGGCATGCCTTCATCGAAGGCGTGCCTTGGTGATGTTGCTTGAATATTACCCAGTAAGGGTTTTAATTAAAAACAGAAATGGGTGCGAGAATTATTGGTATTCGACACCACACAGAGCTAGCCACTAGCAACAGCTCATCATATTGCCTGGAAACTTTAAATTTGCTTTCAACTGGTGGCATGACTCGTATTGAATCAAATAACTGGGATGATATTGAATCAAATCAAATTTTAAAGCTTTGAATCACACATTTTGATTCAGATTGAATCTCCAATCGAATCATCTCTATTATTTAAAATTGAATCAAGCTTCAAATCAACTCAGAGGCATCTTTTAAGTTGACTGAGTGGGGAAGGAGATGCTGTAAACCTGATTTGTTCAGGTCCAATCCACTTTTCAGTTGTTATGATACTACAGCCTACTGGTGCTGTCTTCCCTGCAGGAACCCTGGGAAGTGAAGCAGTGCCTGTTCACTGCAGTAAACAGGCTCTGTTTTACTAGTAAAATAGGACCCAGTCACCAATGCTTGAGAGATGCAAACCCTCTCTAAATTGGGCAACATGGCTTATTAACGCACCCCTGGTCTTGAATTGATACTCATGTTATGGTCATGATTAGCCATTGTGCACAAATATGAGACCTAAAACACCAATAAATAAATAAATAATACTGGTGCTGTCTATCTCCATCATGAACCTAATATCAACAGGCGCACTAGACTATTAGAAAATTGGCAGTTATCACAAAGCTGGTTGAAGAAAAAGCCATTTATCGTCCTTTGAGTGTAGCAAGGTGCCATCTGCAATGCCAAAGCATTACGGATGGTAGCTTGGTGCGTTTAATAGATGATATATTGTGCAAGCGAGCCATAACACAATCTCCATTGTCGCTTCAAATATCATTTTTATAAATTTTCCGACTGAATTTGTACTACAGTGGAGCCCACTTAATTGGATATCTCTTAACTGAATAACCCTGTTAATTGAATATAATTTCCCAACACAAAACCATTTACCATTCCTCCAGTACAAATTTGACCTGTTAATTGAATATAGGTTATAGAGTAAACTCCTGTTAATTGAATAAAAAATCATGAAACCTGTCAATAAATTACCCTGACTCTCCCCAGTTTTTCTTTGTTTATAGACCTATTTGGCCTCAGTACATCCCATACAGGCATTTAATCTATTATATCTTGTTTGACAGAGCTCATCATTGAGCTCTGTCAAACAAGATAAAATAGAATAAATGCTATGTTTATCTCTAGATCTAATACAGGAAAGTGACACTATCCCTGTTAATTGAATACTCCTGTTAAGTGACTAATTTTCATTGGCAAAGTGGCTATTCAGTTAACAGGGTTCCACTGTAGCTAGTTAGACTGGATATGTTCAGTCATCAGAAAACTTTAAAGTTATCTATTGAAAGTCAACAATAAAAAATTGTATGAAATCCAAATCTCTCCAGGGATTCAATTTTTTTCAAATAATCAAATTGGTTTCAAATTGAATCGAATCAGAAACAAGATTCAAAATTGAATTGAATCTCGGAATGTTCACCTGGTCCAATCTATATGCTACTGTATCACCCAACAAAATTGAGTGTAATGCAATTATGATCTGAAAGGTCTATCTCCCTGAAGAATCTGTTAACCCTTTACCTAACATAACTATGAGATGAAACTTCTAAAAAAAATCATGAGTTAGGCTAAAAAAATTGAAATTTGTTTAACAGGTCCTCGGCAATTTCATCAGCTAAAGGGTTAATAACTGAAAGTGAAATGACATTTTAACATGATGAACCTCTATATTTTTTTATTATAAATAAACAGAACCGTAAAATACATGTTTGTTTCAAGTTACTCACGTCCACCGAAATAAAAAGAAAGAAGACAAATGAAGAATTGTTTATTTTCAATAAACCCACAGAAAATGCATTGTACACTACAGTCGCCAAGGACTGGTCATAATCCATGCATGGGCAATGATGTCCATGCTTGCTTTTACCAGGTAATAAAAATCATCAGCAGCAAAATTTTAACTGATGAAGCACTGGGTTGTACCCGGTGCTTCACTAATTAAATTTTTGATGATTATTCCTATAATTATTATTGTTTGTAATCTAATATTATTACGGCCAAGGATATATTGCCCATCTGTGGAAAGTAACCAGTCCATGGCAGCCATACTGTAACAGTCCAGTTATAAGGGCTGTTTACCAACCAGCCTCCAGTTTCCTCCGTTTTTCTTAGTCACTTGGTAAATCGACCACTTTGTGTGAAAGGGTCTTGGATTTGAAAACCTTTGCTCCTGCACTTATTTCTCAATCTGTTATACCATCAGCAGGCATAATTTGTTACATCAGAGGGCATAACTTATACTAACAATGACCATAAATCAATTTTGGGTGTTTCTGATTTACTTTTCGACAGAAATTATCGATGTAGTGTGTTGCTGCTTCTGGCATGCACTGATACTGTGCATTGCAGTAAACCTGATTGTTCCGACTGTGACGGTAACCCATCCAAGGACTAACTTGTTACTGCAATGCCACCACGCCCCCGATAAAGATTCAAAATGAAAGCATCGGGCAGCTGATTTTGAATCAAATCGAATATCAACTTAAGATTCGAATCAAATTTCTAAGCACTGCAGGGTTCTGTATTGAAGATTTACTTTTCAGGTTCTAAATTTTTTACTGTTCGAACAAGTGAAAGCAAGGGTGTAAATTATTTGTCTCGCCAAACAGTATAGTGGGGTTCACTCAATTGGATATCGCTTAACTGGTAGAGTGCTGAATTATTTTTAGTAATCAAAATTTGTTCACAAGTCTTTGCCTTGTAGCAATTTATGGGAGAGTGCCATATGGCACTCTCCCATAAATTATTACAAGGGAATTCCCTGCAGACTAAATAATTTCTCTTCAAAGATAATATGAAGGACATCCACAGAGTTTGAAGCCTTTGCATTGCAATAACTGCACTTGAGAGTAAAGCCCAAATATGGGCTTCCAGCTCTCAACCAGTTAATGGAATAACCCTGTTGATTGAATATAATTTCCAAACACAAAACAATTTACCACACCACCAGTATAAATTTTACATGTTGATTGCATATAGGTTTTTAAACCACAAGTCAATAATTACATCAAATCTGTGTGTCAGGCGGATTGGGATGGAGCGACAAATAACAAGTTCCATCGCTTTTGTCCAAATATTTTTGATCACTACCGTATTTAGTCTATGTATTGGGACAGCTTAAAATAATTGTTTTCACAGGTGTCCCAATTCTTAGAAAATAGGGAAAGAACACAGCCTGGTCTTGATTTGATGCTCAATAAAGTTGTGTGTGATTCGTTTTCCTTCACTATATATGAAAATCGCCATCCAATTTTTTTTTATATTTTCATTTTTTGCTTCCAAAACATAGCTTATGATCCCTCATCGGGCTCATTTCAATGAGGGATCATAAGCTATGTTTTGGAAGCAAAAAATGAAAATTTTTAGTTACTCAAGAATTTTTTTTATGAGTGTCATCTGCTACTAGCGACGGGCCAACTGGAAACAAATCTCCTGAATGTCCCAAACTTTAGAGCATAAAAAAAATATAGTTTTCTGGAAAAAATGTGTGTCCCAAATCATAGAGTGTCCCAATACATAGAGTAAATACGGTACTTGTCTAGTTACCTTTGTAGAAAAGATCATGTATTTTTGACACGATGTCATATTGGTCATACAAGACTTTCACATTCCATTTTGTTAGAGTGGTATGCAACCAGAGTATGTTCCTTAACCAACCGGCGTTGACAGTGGAATACATTCTTTTACATTGCACTGATTTTAATCATGCCAGAGGGCAGTATTTCAGTGTAGGTTCTCTAATAAGAGATCTTCTTTATGACATGAGGCCGCAGAAAATTCTCTCATTTCTAAAAGCAATCAACATTTATAGTAAATTTTAAAATTGTTTTTATTCTTTTAAACTGGACTCTTCAAGTCTAAAAATGCTGATTGACAACTAATTACGGTGAGTGTAGATTCTTGTTTTGAATAGCTTGCCAACAAACAAAATTGATGTGAACATAAGGAATGAAACCCTTGCCTCCGGGGAATAGTTTAAATTTTGGAGAGCAATTGCCTGCATCAAATCCTGATATTTCGGATTGAAAATGCATAGCAAACTTAAAATTGGGAAGTACCGATAAAATGCGATGCAATACCAGTTAAAATATTCACTGCCTGCCTCCAATATCAGAAGCTAAGTAATAGCGTAACACTTTACCCAATGCACACAATATGAAAATTTTGTTTTTTAGGCCTAAAAAAGTTAAAAATCTGTTTCTCAGGCCCTCCTGCATGGTCCGTTTGGTTTCTGCATGCTCTCTTTTTAGCTCACCGAAGGGAGCTCAACTTATCACTTGCCACCCGTCGTCATGAACATTTTTCAAACGACTTCTCCTCTGAAACCACTGGTCCGATTTTCACGAAACTTCATGTGGATGTTCATTACTATATGGCAATTCAAATGAAATGGCCACGTCCCTTGGGAGCTCTGTATGTGGCATAACCGTATGAATTATAGAAAAATTATAAACAAATCTTCTCCAGAACCAGTAGGCAGAATTTTTTGATACTTGGTGTGCAGCATCTTGGTAAGGGCCAGATTCAAGTTAGTTCAAATCGAGTCCCTGGGTTTATATTTGGTCTCCCTTTGGGAGCCTGAATTTTAACTTAGTGAAATATGAGGAAATTTCTTTAAAAATCTTCTTCTTCTTCTGATCCACCAGTCAGAATGCATTCATATTTGGTATACAACATCTTGAGGTGGGTCAGTTTCAGGTTTGTTCAAATTGGTTACCTGCGTAAATTTTCGTGCTCCCTATGGGAGCCTGAATATCAGCTTAGTGCAATATAGGGAATTTTTTTTTAAAATCCTCTTCTTTAGACCCTGTAGTCAGAATGTTTTCATATTTGGTATACAACATCTCTAGGAGGGTCCGATTCAAGTTTGTTCAAATCTGGTCTCTGGGATGATATTTGGCTTCCTGTTTGAGCCCGAATTTTAACTAAGTGCAATATGAGGAAATTTCTTTTAAAAGTATTCTTCAGATCCACCAATCAGAATCCTTTCATATTTGGTATACAACATCTCTTGGTGGGTCAGGTTCACGTTTGTTCAAATCGGGTCCCTGGGTTAAGATTTTGGCTCCCAATTTGAGCCCAAAGTTTAACTTAATGCAATGTGAGGACATTTCTTTAAAAACCTTCTTGTTCAGATCCACCAGTCAGAATTCTTTCATATTTGGTATATACATTTGTAACATCTCAAGGTGGATCAGATTCAAATTTCTTCAATTTGAGTGCCTGGCTTATTATTTGGGCTCTCTATGGGCAGGGTTAGGGGGGGGGGGGGCATGTTAGGTTCAGGTTTGTTCAAATCCATTCCTTAGTGTTTTTCCATAAAATTTGCCTTTGCATGGCTTCATTCCTTTGTAGTATTGATGAACCATGTCTAACTGCGATGAAATGCAAACAATTTTTGAGTGGTTTGTATATTGGCTCCAAGCCTGTACGACCCACCCCCAAACCAGTTGCTATTATTTAGAAGGAAGAATACGAATTATTGACATACAAGTTTAAATTATTGATTTAGAAATGTCCCTCTCGGCCCCCCCTCCCCCTCCCCCCCCCACCAGATGCCTCCCCCCTCCCCCCCCCCCCCCCACCAGATGTGCAACGCAAAATGCTACATTTTATAAAAGCGAATACAAAATTAATTTAAAAAAAATAATGACTGGTATTAGCTCCACAGTTCCTCTCGTATTTTCTATTTTTGTGTTTGGAAGCATGCCCTCACCACATACACTGCTGATGTTTATCGAAAAATAATATCGAAAACCGGTATGCTCTGACAGTGTTTGGGTCCATGTGTTAATTTTTGTGAAACCCTGCAGCAGCACGTGTTGACCTCATTGTCGTTTGTTCTATTTTTAATGTTGGAAAATTTTGTTGGTGTTCAGTGCACTGAATATGTTTATTCGAAGCAATAATTACACTGTTCTGTTGCTGCTGCATGGTTTATACTGCATTATATGGATTTATTTATCAGACCCTTTCATTACTGTCGTCATTTAAGGTCAGTTCAACATAACATTTGTGGGTTTTTCTCTTTCCAAATCTCGAAGGAGTCTAATGAAAGCACACGTTTTGAAAACAAAAATTCGATTGGTCAGTTCGTCAGACATGTCAGTTTGAGAAGGAAAACAATACTTACCTGTCAATAAATAAAGAACAAGTTTGCAAATAATGTTTTAATAATTCTATTTCCATTGTACAATATATTGTGCATACAATACTTGTTTTTAACATAAAACAAAGATGAAATTTTCAACTGAAAAGAAAATCATTGTCATTTTGGATTTATGTTTCACTGCGATTTTCCCACCACATCAGTCCGGGACGATCTTTGAGTGGGTGTCCGAAAATTTCGAGGCTTAAAAAAAATTATTTTTTGATGAAAAAATGGTGTCCGAAAACAGAAAATGTCCGAAAATTTAGATGAAATACGGTGGTCAAATTTGAGGTTATGCCATGGCCCGTTGTCTGTCCATCAACAATTCAATACGGCTCGGGCGAGAGGCCGTATTTATTAACCGATCTTTACGAAACTTCTTGGGTACCTTTGTTATCACCGTGGGATGAGAAAAAGTGTTTTGGGGTGCGGTCCCAAATTCAAGATGGCCGCTGGCATCCATTTTGTACCAAAATTAGTGCAATCAGTTTTTTGTACAGAAAGTTCAGATTTGAATAAATTTTTGTATGAATGTTTAGTAACATCGAATACATCACATTTTATACAGGGTTTTTTCTCATGCAGACATTATGCAAATTAGATGGACTTTGATTTATTCAGTGCTACTTATACACAGTAAGTACACATGTCAATACGGCTCGGGCTAGGGGAAGTATTTATGACCCGATCTTCACGAAACTTCTTGGGTGCCTTTGTTATCACCTTGGGATGAGAACAAATGTTGCTGGGTGCGGTCTGAAATTCAAGATGGCTGCCAGTGGCCATTTTGTAGCAAAATTAGGTTCAATCGGTTTTTTGTACAGAACTTCTATATGAAGGTTCTGATTTGAATAAATTTTTGAATTAATGTTTAGTAACATGGAATACATCATATATAATACAGGTTTTTTCTCATGCAAAAATTATGCAAATTAGATGAACTTTGATTTATTCAGTGCAACTTATACACAGTAAGTGCACATGTCAATACGGCTCGGACTAGAGGCTGTTTTTATGAACCGTTCTTTATGAAACTTCTTGGGTACCTTTGTTGTCATTGTGCTATGAGAACAAATATTTTTGGGTTCAGTCAGACCCACTCTGGGACTCAAAAAGGGAGATAATTAAAAATCTTTTAAAAAAAAAACACCAGACAAAATAATGTTTCTTGAATTCAGCATCCCTAGGATGTGTATATTCAAATGTGTTGAAGCCAAGTTCCAGTGTTAATATTTGATGTTGTTTGGGGGAGGGTAAACATTATTAGCACAACCTGATTTTCTATTTACAATGAGAAAAATAAAACCTCATGAGCTAAAGATAAAAAATTCAAATACCTATATTTTAAGATGGACTGGACAAATATTTATTAATTAGTATGAATCAACCTTAGAAGGGTTTGAATCAAACAGGTCAGAACAATTGCTAACATTTGGCTTATGGTGCGCCATACAAGGATCCCCATTGTAACATTAACCCCATGAAGATTTCTTTTCTAGTTTGGCATCTAACTGTCACCCACCTTTACAATACTTTACCTATACATTTGTTACAGGCTACGGTCAGCATTTATGTACAGACCGTTACAATACTTTATATTTACCTTTGTTATCAGGTCATTACCTAGATGTGTATCATTGCTGTGTCACATACTATACATGTACATGTCTTAAACAAGCTGAGCTACAGTGTCACAGACACTTTCATTTGACCTTGTCGGGTTAGGGTTTAACGTGGGAAAAACCCCACAAGTAAGAACGTGTAAGAATGTCTGTTCATCTGTCTATACAAATGTTTTGCATTGTAATTTCAAAGCCTTGGTCGGATTTGGATCTCCTTTGGTATGCTGAGAGACCTGCATTGGGGAACGGATATGCAGAAGGAATGGGTTCCGTCCAATAATTTTTCCGAGATATTGCCCTTTTTGGACTTAGAAAAATTTTCTGTCCCACAATATACCTTTAAGACTACTTTAAACATGCCTAAGGGTCGGGGGCCTTGGCCACCGCTTTGCCTAGTCCTTGTTTCAGTGGTAAGAGAAATTATGTCTTGGGTAAGAATATTCGTCAGCAGCATGCAAGGAGTTAAACACCCCTGTTGTTCTGTATTATCAGAGTACAATGGACTTGCATACTGAAACAGATATTGGGAATTAAAATGGAGGATCTTTTAAATGCCAGTAACAAAATACCAAAACAAACAGATAAAACTGCAACACACAGAATATCGAAATTCACTTCCTGTTCTAACTGCAATAACAGTTTGGATTGATTCACCATGATATTGCATGATACAAACATATTATGGATTCAACACAGAAATGAATTATCACATTTCAACAGAAACATATAGCACAATATGTGATGAATGCTGATTACTTGTATCAGCTTTCCTATAATAGTCAACAGGAATCTGACAGCTTCTTCTTGTATAGAAAATTAACTTCGATAGTGCCAAGACAAATTTGATAGAAGGCTGAAGATATTTGAAAGAAGGTCTGAGTGTCCAGGTTTTTTTTGACTAATTTTCTCAAAACCCAGACAAAAATTCCTCAAGTAATGTTAACTTTGATCATCTGCCGTAATTTGGTGGCTGAATGTTCTGGTCTTGCAGGTCAGAGGTCCCTGGATCACCACAGTAGGGAATGATCCAGAATTTCAGAGTTGTTCTGATAATATCTAGTAGCCAGAGCTTTAGATATATGTAAAAACTTTAAAATGTATTTATTTTCAACAAAAATGCATTGTGAACAAGCCTGGAAATAAGTGATCTGTCGTTTGCAGATTGAGGTCCCCAGAGGGTGTATTTGCTTATGCTATCCAATATTGTGGACCAATTTATTTTTTGGGTACATCTTCCTGTTTAGGCTTGAGGCCTTGAGCCAGATTGAGGCTCACAGAGGGTAAATTTAGTGATGCTACCCTGCTTTGCAGGGTAGCATCACCAAATTCACCCTCTGGGGATCTCATTTTGCAGATGACAGTCTGCTCATTTTCAGGCTTGATTGTAAGATAAATTGGTTGCATACAAATACAAAACTGTGATCACAAAAGTAGACATAGAATTTTAACCAGACCACAACTGGGTCCACTTTTCCTTTCCGAAATACTGTAGAATCTCACCTGTTGGAAAAGAAATGCGAGAACTTTGAATCTTAGTACTTTGGGGAGTCTGACAGTTGCTTGTCATTGCTCACAGGTTCACTCCAGGTACTCCGGCTCAATCCTCTCCTCGTAAAACAGGCCAAGAAGAGGTGACCCTTGCTGTCAAGATAGATAGATAGATAGATAGATAGATAGATAGATAGATAGATAGATAGATAGATAGATAGATAGATAGATAGATAGATAGATAGAGATAGATAGATAGATAGATAGATAGATAGATAGAGACAGACAGACAGACAAGACAGACAGACAGACAAGACAGGCAGACAGACAGACAGACAGACAGATAGAAAATATTTTTAACCCCCTGCACACTGATGTTGAAATATCTAAAGTTCAAGGTGCAAATATTTCCCATAATGCAACTAGAAATTGAACCAATTCAATCTTGTTTGACAGAGCTCATTGAGCTCTGTCAAACAAGATTGAATTGGTTAAATTCCCAGTTGCATTATGGGGAAAATGGCTACTTGAAATTAGCTTATTTTGACATCAGAGTGAAGGGAGTTAAACAGGTAGACGTAGGCCGATGTGTATTTTAGTCATATCTTTGGGTAGAATCAGCTTGAGATGTTTAGAATATTGGCCCTGGTATAAGTTTTGTATTATTTTCAGTCTTAAGAAAAAGCATGACTTATAACTTTTCCGAAGGCGAATAATTTGGGATGAGACATCAGGAGTATCAAGCATAGACATATAAGTATATTGTATATACATTGATATATACTGAACCACACACCCCATATTTATATATATATATACAGGATACATACTGTGGGTTTATTGTTCATGACAGTCAGGGCATCTATTGTACCTGCATGAAACAGAATTCTTGTATTCATTGAACATTGAATCTCTAATGGATTTGATAAAACATTTTCACATTGTTGTTATCTGGAAGTTCCCTGTTGTTTCATTCCAGATTTTAAACCCCAATAAATGGATAGTAAGTAGTACAGTGGAGCCCACTTAATTGGATATCTCTTAATTGTATATCCCTGTTAATTGAATATAATTTTCAAACACAAAACCATTTACCATACCTTCAGTACAAATTTGATCTGTTAATTGCATATGGGTTGTGGAGTAAACTCCTGTTAATTGTATATAACTTTCTGTAATATGTCGAAAACATTACTGTGACACGCACCAAATACCCCTCATTTATCAACCTTTTTGGCCTCACTAGATCTAATACAGGCATTTATTCTATTGTATCTTGTTTGACAGAGCTCTATGAGCTCTGTCAAACAAGATATAATTGAATAAATGCTCAGTTTACCTCCAGAACACAGGAAACTGACCAAATCCCTGTTAATTGTATTCTCCTGTTAATTGAATAATTTTCACTGACAAAATGGATATTCAATTAAGAGGATTCTACTGTATATTGGTTACTGTGGCAACGAAGTTCATTTCTACTGGTGTAGAAGAACCTACTGTAGTTTCATTGGCTGAACTGGACTGAAAAATTGGATTCTGGGTCCTAACATTGCCACAGATGTTGAAAGTGACCTTAAATGCCATTAAATCTTTACCTAACACGAAAGGAAGACAACACTTGCAAACAAAATTCTTGAATAACTAAATATTTTCATTTTGTGTCTCCAAAACATAGCATATGTGATCGTTCCATTGAGGAATCATAAGCTATGTTTTTGAGACCAAAAAATGTAAAAAAATAATGAAAATTGAATGGTAAATTTTTAGCTCAACCTTGACGTCAAATTTGAGGTTTTGTCTTGGCCATCAACAATTCAATACGGCTCGGGCTAGAGGTCGTATTATGAACGAATCTTTACGAAACTTGTTGGGTACCTTTGATATGACCGTGGGACGAGAATGAGTGTTTTGCGGAGCAGTCCGAAATTCAAGATGACCATCGGCAGCCATTTTGTACCGAAATTAGTGCATTCAGTTTTTTGTACAGAACTTCTGTATGAAAGTTCTGATTTGAATCAATTTTTATATGAATGTTTAGTAACATGGAATACATCACATATAATACAGGTTTTTTTCTAGTGCAGAAATTATGCAAATTAGATGAACTTTGATTTGTTCAGTGCTACTTATACACAGTAAGTACACATATCAAAACAGCTCGGGCTAGGGGCTGTATTTATGAACTGATCTTCATGAAACTTCCTGGGTACCTTTGTTTTCACCTTGGGACAGGAATGAGTGTGTTTTGGGGTGCCTTTGTTATCACTGTGCTATGAGAACAAATATTTTTGGGTTCAGTCAGACCCACTCTGGGACACGAAAGATTTCTTTTCTAGTTGAGCAGATTTCTTTTCTAGTTTAGCATCTGACTGTCACCCACCTTTACAATACTTTACCTATACATTTGTTACAGGGTACGGTCAGTATTTATGTACAGACCGTCACAATACTTTATATGTACCTTTGTTATCAGGTCATTACCTAGATGTTTGTCATTGCTGTGTCACATACTATACATGTACATGCCTTGACAAGTTGAGCTACAGTGTCATTGACACTTTCATTTTTAAAAGAGAATGGTTTGACTCTTTGCTTTCGAGGGGTGTGTTTTCCTGGCCAGTTCAAAATGCCCAATTACCCATTAGGGGGTATAATATCAACCTTTGTTAACAAAATGTGCTTCTACAAACAGGAATAGTCCATTTACCAATAGTTTCCTGATGATAGACTCCATTACATTTTCATCAAATCAAGTCATGGCTGCTTTACAGCAGCCATAAATCATTTTTTTTAACAATTCCAGAAATACTTTACACTTTAAGGCCAACCAAACTAAAGATAATTCATTCACAGGAATTTTTTTTCAAACAAATAAGGGAGGGCAGTTTTTATTTAATTTTTAGTCTTAATGGAATGGTTGCCAATGCCGAAAATTCAGTTGTAATAGCCTGAAATTAAATACTAGAGCTTCCATGTTGGTTTCACTGATAGTTTTTATTGTAACAGTAATCATACAACCAAAATTAATACAGAAAAACTAAATTGGAAATCGAAAATAATACAAGTTTTTTAAATAAATAATACTCTTATTATTTTTGATTTTCATTTTATAGAGCGCTATCACAAAATCGATCCTAGATCATTTTGCAACCTCGCGGTTCTTGAATTTTAATTTACTTGGAATTTCTCAGAAAATAAATTGCATTTTTCTGAGTTTTCCATAAAATATCACACTATTATCATTTATTAACAAACTAATTATTCTAATTTCCCAATAAATATGTTGTTTATAGGTGTAAACTTGATTCAAAACAGCTGATCAGGCATGGAAATCAGGTTGAGTTCTTGAGAGTACCGGCAAACATTCCTTTGATGTTTGACACCAGAGTAATGTCCCTTGAGTGATAAACTCAAGCGACCAAAACAAATCACTTTGTGATTGTTTTTCGTATTTCTTTTGTGACTCATGTCACATTTCACAAAGAGAATAACAATACTGAATGATATATTTCACCAGAAATAGAGGATATGAAATGAGTTTTTTTCTCATATGATATTTATGAAACGAGTCTAAGAATTTTCCGTTTGGGCGAGTCTCTGGCGAGCCCAAACAGAAAATTCGGACGAGTTTCATAAATATTATATGAGAAAAACACTCATTTCATATTCTATTTATCATATGACACACATATGTACAAATTAATGACTTAGTATGACTTTTTAACCCCTTACCTGACGTGTGTTGCAGACGACACTTAAAAAAAAAACATCCTCATATAACTAAAAATTTTCATTTTCTGCTTCCAAAACATAGGTTATGACCCCTCATTGGAACGAGCGTGACACACTCGTTCTAATGAGAGGTCATAACCTATGTTTTGGAAGCAAAAAGTGAAAATATAAAAAAAAATGAATGGCATTTTTCTTGTAGGTAAAAGATTAATACAATATAACCCACCCTAAATAGGACAAATAACGTAAATTTCCCCTAATGAAATTATGCAAATGTTACCCAGTTGAATTTTGTTCAGTCAATCAAATTGACCAGTTTTGAAATTGACCAATGAAAGCTCCCAACTCTTATTATGCAAATTATGAAAATGTGGCCCAGTTGTATTTTGTTCAGCCAATCAAATTGTCTAGTTTGGAAATTGACCAATGAAATTGACGGAAGGCTTTATTTATCACTGATTAATATGAAAACAAAATATCAAATGTTTTAAAGTGAACAAAACGGATGAGTCATATGATAAATCATGATAAGATACCACTAAAATC
Source organism: Pictodentalium vernedei (assembly GCA_031216915.1). NCBI lineage: Eukaryota > Metazoa > Mollusca > Scaphopoda > Dentaliida > Dentaliidae > Pictodentalium > Pictodentalium vernedei. Next base: position 129,889,907 of record CM062296.1, on the reverse strand, counting down.
ACATCCTATTATGGTTTTATACATTGTGAATTTTGCCTCCGAAATAAATATGACGAACATGGGCCCAAAAAAAAAACTGAATGCACTGTTACCTGAGAATCAAAAAATTAATTTTGTTTAGCCAAAAAGTTAAACTTCCTCAGATCTAATAAGTGACTGAATTAAAGTCTCAAGTTAAGAGAGATTAGATTGAGTTGTGGAACCTAATATTAGTCCCTTGAAAATAGTTGTAAATAAATTGAAAAATGTGATGAAAATGCTAAATATTTATTTTCAGAAATTTATGTGAACCATGAAATGGTAAATAGGTTTGATTTGGGCCCCCACACTACCAGGAAAAAATTTCTTCTGGCCAACTTCTTTTATCTTCTTTAACCCTTTACCTAACATGAAAAGCAGACGACACTTGCAAACAAAATTCTTGAATAACATAATTTTTTGTCTCAAAAACATAGTTTATGACCCTTCTTCGATGAGCTCGTACCAAAGATGGGTATAACCTATGTTTTTGAGACAAAATTGAAAAAATAATAAATATTAATTCGCGATTTTTGTGAATAACGCTGGCCGTTTTTTGCCGTTGGGTAGAGGGTTAATTGACCTTGGATGAACAGCATTATGTGCTAGGATGTGTTTAGGATTTTTTTTTTTATATTAAATGTTACTGTTGACACAGGGGGAGGCCACCAAAAATTTGCAAGACGTGACGTGGGTGTGGGTGGGTCTCTTGAGTACACAAAAAATGTGCATTTCCAACTTGTGCAATTTTTTAAAAATATATCAACATATCAGCTAATATATACCATCATTTTTGTTTCAAACCTTAAAGATGATGTTGTACATCACACTCGTAACATAAATACAACATCAGGAGGCTTTATATGTGAGAATATTGGGCTTAAACTGGGAAAATGTCACACGTAAGTAGGGGGTGGGTGTCTTATTCGAAAAGTAGTAAATGTGCAGACAATATTTTGGGAAGAATTCAAATGAAAATTTGTTCCCGTATATGTACACCTGCTCTGGCCAAGCCTATAATGAACAGCTTGTCATTTGTAGATTGGGGCCCACAGCAGCCCACAGAGGTTTAAATTGGTGGTACCAGTTTAACCCTTTACCTAACATGAAAAGCAGACGACACTTGCCAAAAAATGACTGAATAACTATTTTTTTTTTTCATTTTTTGTCTCAAAAACATAGGTTATGAACCCCTCATTGGAACGAGCTCAACGAGCTCGTTCCAATGAGGGGTCATAACCTATTTTTTGAGACAAAAAATGAAAAAATAATAAAAATTAATTGGTGATTTTTGAGAATAGAGCTGGCCGGTTTTGGCCGTTACGTTGGGTAAAGGGTTAAGAACATTATGAAAACCCCCTAAAGACAGCTGTGCCTACTAAGTTTATAAGTTTATTTTGGATTTTATTGTTAGAGTGGGGGTGGGTGTCTGAGAACGGTAGTAGAAAATTTGCACGTAGTGGGTGGGTGGGTGTAAAAAGGAGCCGAATAAAAAATAGGACGTCATGTCTTGCAAATTTTTAGTGGCACCCCCTTGGTTGACATGCTAATTATTTGTGGAATTCAAATTAAAAGCCTTCAACCATAAAATGTCTCCTTTCTTACTCACCTTACAAACTTTAGGTTGAAACAACATTAATTGTGTATAGTCAGCGTTAGAAATCTTCCAGCAAAAGTCTCTTGATGAAAATCCTACAGAAAATGAATGAATTTTACCGCCTCTTCCTACCACTATCTTCTCAGTTTTCTAATGTGCGGTATTTGATTCTTTTAAAATCACAGAGATGCACAAAAAAAATTCATAGAGGATATCTAGTGTTTTTGAGTGGATACCGGAAATTATCTCATGAGTGACCGATACAAATGTTTGTTTTTCACGAGTGCTTGCGCGAGCAAAAATAATCTTTTATCTCGGTCACAAATGAGATAATTTTCGGTATCCACTCAAAAACAATAGATTTTCTTTTTATTTTAAGCTTTTTATAAGAATTTGATAATTCCACTCATTTCAACCTTGAATTGATTCTTGAAAGTAAACTACGTGGAAGTGATTTGTCAATGATTGATTCTCGGAACAGATAGCGTCTTGCAATCTGATTCAGCTGGCGTGTTTCTTGTCCAAACATGGCCTGAAAGTCTGTAATAAAAGTTTTTGGTTCAAGGGTACCATACTACGAGCAAAGGGAACCCCAGTGTAGTAAGATTTTGTTTATAAACAATTGTTCTGTTACAATCTATTGGAGAGTGCCTCTTGGCACTCTCCAATAAATTGTATGAAAACAATTTGCTTAAACATTTTTGTGTGTTTCAACTGCTGAGCAAACAAGGTAATGAATACAGTGTAAAGCCACTATAGTGGCTTTCAGCACTTTTCAGTAGAGTCTTGATAGTGGCTTCTAGTATTCAACCAGTTAAACACCAAGATATAAGTAAATCATTGTGACATCTATAGTTTATATTAGGGTGGGGAGGGGAGAGGATTTTTTTTGGGGGGGGTGGGGGTATTGGGAGGGGAGTATTGTGGAGCCCTCCAAACTACATCGAGGATATATTACGAATGCTGTGAGTTAAGGCTTAAAAAAGTTAAGAATCTGTTTCTCAGGACCTCCCTCATGGTCATTTTGATTGCCGTATGCTCTCTTTTTATAACCAATGCAAAGCACGCCCCCCACCCCCACCCCCCCCCCCCCACCCCATTAAGTGGTTTATGTCTGATATTTTACCCAAGTTCATAAAATTTATAAAGTTGTCCCTTAAGTGCAACAAGGCTTTGCAATGCTTTAGCATTGCAAAGCAAAGCCTTCTTGCACTCAAGGGGCGAAATACACCACCACCCATGAAGCTTAAAACATAAAACAAACTAAGAATATGAACTTTTAATGGCAAAGAAATAATTACAAAAATAAAAAATAAAATAAAAATAAAAATCTGCCTGCATTCAGTTTTACAAAAAAATGGCCTGAGAAACAGATCTACTTTGTGGGGCCTAACAGTTACTTTTTGTGACAAGTCATATATGTTGCTTTGAAATGTCATCACTATTTGTGAAATTAATTATGCTTTTCAAAAATAATGGATCTTAACCCTTTGCCTAACATGAAAAGCAGATGACACTTGCAAACAAAATTCTTGAATAACTATTTTTTAGCTCACCTACATCGGTAAGATGTGGTGAGCTATTGTGATAACCTCGGGCATCAGCGTCAGCGTCGGCGTCCGGCGTGTCCAATATTGTAAGATTTAATGTTAAGGTGAATTTCTCAAACATCAGTGGGCTCAGGCCTTTGATATTGCATATGTAGGTTGTAGGGGACTATTAGAACAGTATTTAACCCTGAAACTACGACTTTTTTCCAAATTTCAGCTAAAATTTTCTGCCAAAAGTTGTTGTAAGAATTTGCGTTTAGGTGTTGCAAGAATTTGTGTTAAAGTCAGCTTTTGTGCAGATTGTGCTGGTTTAACTTCTCATTACTGTTGATTTTCATATTTCAATAACAACTGTAGGTATTAACCCTACTGTATGCAGAAATTTAACGAAAGTTTTCTTTTTTTTCAGTCAAAATTTTCATGTTTTTCTCGGACTTAGTAAATTTTAAGTTGTAAAACTTTGTAAACTTTGTGTTTAGGTGAGTTGTGTTTCTATGTGTCTTTCCAAGCGATTAATATTCTACACTTGGGTTACTGAACTCCATTGCAGTAATATTTAACCCTCATTACATGCATATTTGAGGAATTTGAGGCTGATTTTCTGCCAAAACTTGTAAGAATTAGCGTTTAGGTGTTGTAAGAATTTACGTTAAAGTCAGCTTTTGTGCAGATTGTGGTGCTTTAACTTCTCATTACTGTTGATTTTCATATTTCAATAACAACTGTAGGTATTAACCCGACTGTATGCAGAAATTTAACGGAATTTTTCTTTTTTTTCAGTCAAAATTTCCATGTTTTTCTCGGACTTAGTAAATTTTAAGTTCTAAAAGTTTGTGTTAAGGTGAGGTGTTAAGGTGAGTTCTCAAAGATCAGTGGGCTCAGGCCTTTGATATTGCATATGTAGGTTGTAGGGGACTATCAGAATAGTATTTAACCCTGATACTATGACCTTTTTCCAAATTTCAGCTAAATTTTCTGCCAAAAGTTGTTGTAAGAATTTGCATTTAGGTGTTGTAAGAATTTGCGTTAAAGTCAGCTTTTGTGCAGATTGTGCTGCTTTAACTTCTCATTACTGTTGATTTTCATATTTCAATAACAACTGTAGGTATTAACCCTACTGTATGCAGAAATTTAACGGAAATTTTCTTTTTTTTCAGTCAAAATTTTCATGTTTTTCTCGGACTTAGTAAATTTTAAGTTGTAAAACTTTGTAAACTTTGTGTTTAGGTGAGTTGTGTTTCTATGTGTCTTTCCAGGCGATTAATATTCTACACTTGGGTTACTGAACTCCATTGCAGTAATATTTAACCCTCATTACATGCATATTTAAGGAATTTGAGGCTGATTTTCTGCCAAAACTTGTTTTAAGAATTAGCGTTTAGGTGTTGTAAGAATTTGCGTTAAAGTCAGCTTTTATGCAGATTGTGGTGCCTTCACCTCCCATTACTGTTTATTTTCTCATTTCAATAACAACTGTAGGTATTAACCCTACTGTATGCAGAAATTTAACTGATTTCTTTTCTTTTTTTCAGTCACAATGTTCACGTTTTTGTCTGACTTACTCAATTTTATGTTCTAAAAGTTTGTGTTACGGTGAGGTGTTAAGGTGAGTTCTGTTTCTATGTGTCTTTCCAGGCAATTGATATTGTACGCATGGGTTACTGAACTACATTGCGGTAACATTGCGCCCTTATTACATGCATATTTGAGGAATTTGACAGGGATTTTTGGGACTTATATTCACTTTCTTTAAAAAAAAATTTTTTTAACTTTTTTTTTTTATTATTTAATACTTTCTCATACTTGTTACTAGTAACATTAAGGCTTATTTTAGTTGTTGATGTGATGTATTTTTGTTGGGACTTATAGTCACTTTCTTGAACAAATGTTTTTCCGCAACTCCTCTTTAACCAATGAATGTACTTCAATTAAAATTTCAGTGATTTATGAAAGCCTTTCCTAATTCTTATTTATGATTTAATATCTGGCCTCATGATTCATATTCTTAATCATAAACATTTCTAAAAGATGTATCCAATGATTCTAGGTTGAATTGATATATAATAAATGCAGAAATATAGACTTTCCAAAGCCATCACATAAACCACATTAATCATTTGATGCCTAGTTAATGATTTACATTAACTAAATATTAGGCATGTTACATTAGAACGACATTATCAAGCGCAAATGTAGGTGAGCGTTGGGATGTAACATCCCTCTTGTTTAATTTTTTGTCTCAAAAACATAGGTTGTGACCCCTCATTGGAACGAGCTCAACTAGGGGGTATAACCTATGTTTTTGAGACAAAAAATGAAAAAAATAAAATTAATTGACGATTTTTGTGAATAGCGCTGTCCAGTTTTGGCTGTTACATTGGGTAAAGGGCTAAGTCTTAACAAAAATGAGCCTTAAGAAAATGACTGAGATACAGTAGAGTCCTCTTAATTGAATATCCATTTTGCCAGTGAAAATTATTCAATTAACAGGAGTATACAATTAACAGGGATTTGGTCAGTTTCCTGTGTTCTGGAGGTAAACTGAGCATTTATTCTATTATGTCTTGTTTGACAGAGCTCATAGAGCCCTGTCAAACAAGATATAATATAATAAATGTCTGTATTGGATGTAGTGAGGCCAAAAAGGTTGATAAATAAGGGGATTTGGTGCATGTCACAGTAATTTTTTCGACATATTTAAAAAATTTATATACAGTTAACTGGTAGAGTGCTAAGTTATTTTTGGTCATCAAAATTTGTTCCTGTGTCTTTTGCCTTGTTACAATTTATGGGAGAGTGCCAAGAGGCACTCTCCCATAAATTGTAACAAGGCAAACCCATATAGACTAAGTAATTTCATTTCTAAGATAATATAAAGCACATCCATAGAATGTGATACCTTTAGGCTGGGGTACCTGCTCTTCATATTAAAGCCCTGATAGTGGCTTCTAGCACTCTACCAGTTAACAGGAGTTTACTCTGCAACCCATATGCAATTAACAGTTCAAATTTGTACTGAAGGTATGGTATATGGTTTTGTGTTTGATAATTATATTCAATTAACAGGGATATACAATTAAGAGATATCCAATTAAGTGGGCTCCACTATAGTTGTTATGTCATTGTACATTCAGTTGTTACTATTAGTGTAAATTAAAGCATTTCTTCATCTCTCTCAGTTTATAATTCCCACTTGCAAAGGATTGTTCCACACAAAAAACAGCACTTCTCACTTGTAAAAACAATGAAAGTCCCATGTGGTCAGATCTTTTATAGAGTGTAATAAGTTGGAACACTGGCATATGGCAAGAAAAGATTACATTTGGGTAAACAAACTTGGTTGCTATTGATTTTCTGTCAGTTTGGAAAGAGTTCGTTGCAAGATAATTTCGTAAATTAAATCCCTTATGACGGGCAAAGAAATAAACAAATAGTATTAAAGAGAGACCAACTTTTCCTTTGAGGTTTGAATAGAAAAAGAAAATGGAACACATTTGTAAGCAATTCCCATGATTTTGCACTTTGTACAATATCTGGATCTTATTAATTAGACGGGTATAATAGGGTTCACAGTCCGATGTCCCCTGTCAGAATTTTAACCCTTTGAACCCTTCTGGCATCTTCCATGTCAGTTCAATGGAGGTAATAGGAAGAGCCCATATTCATTATTTGGTGTGTGTGTGTGGGGGGGGGGGGGGGGGGGAGTGGGGGACTAATTAGTATATTTAACGTGCAGCCTTCAGGCTGCCCATTGAAAATATTAATTGACCTATCCCACACCCTCACTTATCAGCCATCCCACTTAATGAAAGTATAACATATAGTTTTCCTGGGAAAAATGGCCTCTCGGGTTCAAAAGTTTAAGTATCCTGAGCCTATGGGGATATGTATGCTGCCAAAGATAAATTTGTCATACTGGAAAGTTATTCACATTACCCATTTACCCAACATAACAGCCAAAACCGGCCAGCGCTATTCACAAAAATCGCCAATTAATTTTCATAATTTTGTCTCAAAAACATAGGTTATGACCCCTCATTAGACGAGTTCAATGAGCTCGTTCCAATGAGGGGTCATAACCTGTGTTTTTGAGACAAAAAATGAAAAAAATTAGTTATTCAAGAATTTTTTTTTTGCAAGTGACGTCATCTTTTCATGTTAGGTAAAGGGTTAAGGGGTCACCCAATAAAAGTTTGGGAAAATTTTTGAAATTTTCACTAGTGCCCAAAATACTGAGAAAAGAAGTTATAAAGACATATTATATATCAAAATAATAACTACAATACAAGGAAGTGGAATATATTCACTTTTTCATGAAAAAAACATTTTTGGGGCAGTTTGATAACAGTCAAGCTTCCAATGGCATAAGTAGCCAATTGCAAAAATCATGAATAGATCGGTAATTTTAATGACTGAGTTTCAAACAAAAGACTTTGAACTCCAAACTTATTGAATTCACATGATTTTGCTCTATAACCTCTATGCGATTAACGGGCTAAATTTTTATTGAATGTATGGTAAATGGTTAGGTGTTTCGAAGTTACATTCAGTCTTTTATAAAATTATTAAATGGGGGGCTTGTGTAATTCCATCCAGTTAAAAATTCAATCTTTGTTTATCTTCCTTGATATGCAGTGCAACTGGAAGTTTACTATCGCAAAGGTGGGGCTACCCAGTCATGGGATGGGTGTGACCGCTAGTAAAATAGATACACACAAGGGAAATTCGGTGACTGTCAAGATAATTTCTCAACATATTACCAGATTTCTTATTCAATTAACAAGACTTCTCTCTTTAACCTTTATGCAATTAACCCTTTACCCAATGAATCGGCCACATCCACCCGCGTAATATGCAAATTCAGCAGCTGAAAAAATACTATTTTTCCAAAAATTTCTACTAAACCATATCATGTGACCCCTCTTTGGAACGAGCTCACTGAGCTCGTTCCAATGAGGGGTCACATGATATGGTTGTGTTGAAATCTTTTGAAACATTTAAAAAAATGATATTTAAAATAATAAATTTTGATATCGTCTGCTTTGGGTAAAAGGTTAATAGGTCAGATTTGTACTTTAAATATGGTAAATGGTTTTGTGTTTTGAAGTTATATTCAATTCACAGGGTTATTCAGTTAACTAGTAGAATGCTGAATTATTTTGGGTTATCAAAATTTGTTCACATGTCTTTGCCTTGTTGCAATTGATGGGAGAGTGCCTACAGGCATGCCGGGAGACACACCTACAGGCACTCTCCTATACATTGTAGCAAGGAAAATCCCTACAGACTAAGTAATTTAACTTCCAAGATAATATGAAGCATATCTGCTGAGTTTGAAGCCTTTACGTTGCAGCACCTGTACTTCTGAATAAAGCCCAAATTTAGGCTTCCAGCACTCTACGAGTTAAGTGGGTTCCACTGTAATATTTTTGTTGATGCCAGTCACTGTGACAGGTAACAGAATTTTTGTGCCTGTCATCCCAAACTTTGTACCTGTCCAAAAAATTGTGACTTAATAGTTTGCTGTACCATTACTGTGATGAGTGGGAGCGTGGTGGCTCGGTAGGTAGAGGTGCAGGCTACAAGCCAAGAGGTCCTCGGTTCGAATCTCACCTGCGGCAACCGCGTTGTGTCCATGGGAAAGACACTTCATCCCCATTTACCGCGTGGGGTCACGGTGGCATTGTGTTCTAAGGCGTACTGCACGTCGATGGTGCACTTGTCTTCAACCAATGCTGACCCTGCTTATGTGGAGTTAGAATGTTGGGGAGCTGACAGTTGCTAGCCATTGCTTGGTGGTTCTCTCCGGGTACTCCGGCTTCCTCCACCTGTAAAACTGTCACGGTCATGATTAGCCATTGTGCATAAATATGTGACCTTAAAAACACCAGTAAATAAATACTGTGATGAGTATTCTGTATTTTTGTCTAGGTATCTGTAACCCAGGGTGATCTCCAACTGGAAAACAAATAGTATTAATGTTTCATAATAGTTTATTACATCCCAATAATTCTTTATTACATCTAAAGGATGCGCGGTGGCTCAGTGGTAGACTCTTGGACTTCTATGCTAGGGGTCCCTAGTTCTATCCCTGTCTGGGACGACCCATGTTGTGTCCTTGGGCAAGGGACTTTATCCCGGTTGCCTACATGGGGGCATGATGACGCCATGTACTAAGGCGTGCTGCACGTCAACTGCTGTAACCCTGCTTGATCGGAGCTTGAACAGAGTTTGAATGTTAAGGAGCTGACAGATGCTCGTCGACGCTCGGTGGTTCTCTCTGGGTACTCCGGCTTCCTCCACCCATAAAACTGTCACGGTCCCAATTAGTTATTGTGCATAAGTATGTGACCTTAAACACCAATAAATAAATGAATTACATCAAAATATTTGGTGGATGTAAGAAATCTATGAAATACAACATTCATGAGTTTACAGTGTATGGCACATATTATAAAATCTGGACAGAATACAAAATGTATTGAAATGTACAATATGTGATGAAATGGAAAATCGACACGCATATAAATAAAATACAAATTCACCAGATATGCAGAGTCTGTAATATACAACATCTTCTCAGATAAGCACATGACTTTCAAAATTTTTAATTTTACTGATACATAATTAATTTATTGGGCTTTAATGACACTTTCAACAGCCATGGTCACCTCGTGTTGGACAGTTTTACAAGTGGAGTACCTGGAGAGAACCACCGAGCAATGTTGAGCAACTGTCAGATTCTCCAACAGACTAACTCTGCACAAAAAGGGTTTTCATTGGTTGAAGACAAGTGCACCATTGATGTGCAGTATGCCTTAGTACACAGCACCATAATAGTGTCCCCACGTGGACAATCAGGGTTAAATGTGTCACCCAAGGACACAATGCAGTTACCCCTGGTTGGGATCGAACCGTGGTCCTTCTGGTTTGAAGTTTAATTCCGTAACCACTGAGCCACCATTCTCCCCACTGATACACTGATCAGTGATAGAGCTTACAGACAAAGGATAGCAAGCCAGAAAATAAGCAGACTGTCATCTGCAAAATGAGGTCCCCAGAGGGTGAATTTAGTGATGCTACCCTGCAAAGCAGGGTAGAATCACTAAATTTACCCTCTGTGAACCTTAATCTGAATCAGGGTCTCAAAACTAAACAGAAAAAGGTACCCAGAGGATAAATTGGCCCACTGTATGGGATACCATCATCAAACTCACCCTCTGGGGACCTCATTCTGCAAATGTCAGACTGCTTATTTTCAGGCCTGAACGATAGATAATAACAGAGGGAGAGGAATAAAGCCTTGCAAAGCCTTGTTGCATTCAAGGGATAAATTGATCAATTTTATTAATTTGGGTAAAATATCAGACATAAACCATTTAATTATTATTTTTTTAACAAATAAAACAACTCAATAGAGTTCAAGGGGACCTGTGCATAGAAATCCTGTGAATGAGTCTGATAGGTATGCCTAACCGGTTTCGTTCTGATTGGAGAACTCATCAGAGGCAAAGGTAACTACTTGTGGCTCAGCCTTATATACTATCTCGGCTCAATGTGGCGGATGCAGAGTGATGACATGTTTGACAAATGCTAGGGGTGTTTGTATTGGCACTTATTGATTTTGGTGAGAGGTACATCCAAAGTCGATGTCGATGTCGACTTTGGATGTACCTCTCACCAAAATCAATAAGTGCCAATACAAACACCCCTAGCATTTGTCAAACACGTCATCACTCTGCATCCGTTGAGCCGAGATGGTATATAAGGCTGAGCCACAAGTAGTTACCTTTGCCTCTGACGAGTTCTCCAATCAGAACGAAACCGGTTAAGCGTACCTATCAGACTCATTCACAGGATTTCTGTGCACAGGTCCCCTTGAACTCTATTGAGTTGTTTTATTTGCTATATATATTTAGACTTGTTGCAATAGTCATGGATAGTCTATCTACGGCCACAGTATCTAGTTCAATCAGCACCTTGAGCTTAAGCTCTAGCATTAGTAACACTACCGTTAGGATGTCGGACACAGACGAGCCGAATGCCAAGAGACCACGTACGGGTCCGGGCACCATCATGGCTCCGGTCACTTTCATTAGTGACAAAAATAAGGCAATATACAAAACTATCAGAAACTTATGCATTAAACAATTGAAACTCGAACATCAAGCCTTTTCCTAGATAAATGTGCGTCCTCCAGCCTCTCACCCACTGGACTTTGACCCACAATACCTAGTTCTTGAACCACCCGCAATGACATTACCAAAACGAGACTAAAAGATACCCTCATCCAGGCCAGCGGCCAAATATTACAAATCACATTGAAACAGGTCCACACTGACCTTAACACAGTTACCGGGCAAATAGTAGCCGCCCGAACCAGGAATTGCATATACTTAATACACTGCAACCAATGTGGTAAACAATATGTTGGTGAAACAAAAAGAAACTCCAGTATCCGCATCTGAGACCATATGGCGGACATTAGACATATACGGGACACACCCATTGCCATTCACTTCAATGGCCCCAATCATTCTTTTTCCGACATTCACTACCGTATTATACAAGTACTACACTCCGACCCGGAATCTTATACAAATACGGACCAGCACCGATTGAGTGAAGTGCATTGGGATATTCACACTTAAAACACTACAACCATTTGGCCTGAACAGAAAGGACTTTTAATTAAGTGGTATATATATATTATTTTTTTAAGTTTGCATTGGTTATAAAAAGAGAGCGTGCTGGAGGGCCTGAGAAACAGATTTTTAACTTTTTAGGCCTTATTTCTTCTATTTTCAGTGAGTTTTAAAAAAGTTTAAAAAGTGAAATAAAACCAACAAAATGTCGGCAGTTTCAAAAGGATTTATTCGAGTGAAGCTTCTTCAAGTGGAAAAGGGAGCAACAATGGACACTACGGCAGATTTGTTTGATCCATTTGTAGCTGTCAATGTGAAAGAAGCTAGAGAAACTCCAGGTAAGATTTGAATTGCAGGCTAAGTATTAATTCCTCAAAGAAAAATGTCGTAATAATCACTTTGAATAAAATAGATGAAATAATAAACCAGAACAACTAACTAGAAACTAACTAATTTAATTTTTTATTGACTTTAATCAAGAGAATCCAATTGGATTTTCTCTTTCTTTTTCCTTGATATGAAAATGACTTGAATGTTCGAAACGGCAACTGCACTTCGCATAGAATTAACTGGTGAGTTGCAGAATGACTTCAAAGAAATTTCCGTCTTTTATTTTCTTTTCTGATGATACGGGCCTTCGACACTGATCTTTATAGAACTGGATTGCTGAAACTCTCATTGGCCACATGTATATAAATGTCTCGCCTACTAATACCTGGGGGTGGGGGTGTGGATGTTGCTACAAAACAATGCACAACCAAAAAAAATTCTCAAAAGGTTTTCAATTATCCCTGCGCCTTGCAATTGATGATCCCTTTTCAAAAGATATATTTCAATGTCTTTGAAAAATTAATATGTTGATGATTTGCGCATTTTTCGCAGCAATTCAAATTGGATATTTCTATATACTTCAGTTATTTTTTACAAAATGCAAATACAGTGGTGCCCACTTAATTGGATATCTCATAACTGAATAACCTGGTTAATTGAATATAATTTCCCAACACAAAACCATTTACCATACCTCCAGTACAAATATGACCTGGTAATTGTAATTGAATATAGATTACCGAGTAAACCCCTGTTAATTGAATAAAAAAATCTTGTAACCTGTCAAGAAATTACCCTGACTCGCCCCAGTTTTCCTTTGTTTTTAGACCTATTTGGCTTCAGTACATCCAGTACAGGCATTTAATCTATTATATTTTGTTTGACAGAGCTCATGGAGCTCTGCCACACAAGATATAATAGAATAAATGCTAAGTTTATCTCTAGAATACAGGAAAGTGACACAATCCCTGTTAATTGAATACTCCTGTTAATTGAATAAATTTAATTGGCAAAGTGGCTATTCAATTAACTGGGGGCGCGGCGGCATTTCGGTAACTGGTTCTCATCAGATCACCAAAGTTAAACAACATCGGTCTCGATTAGTCCTTGGATGGGTGACTGTCTGAGCGATCGAATCAGACTCCCAAGTTATGTCCATGGGCAAAGCACTTCATCCTGATTGTCCACATGGGGGCACGATGATGCCATGTACTAAGGTGTATTGCACGTCGATGGTGCACATGTCTTCAACCAATCTAGCCCTGCCTGTGCTGCAGTTCGGAGTTAGATGTTGGAGAGCTTGCAGCTGCTCGTCGTTGCTCGGTGGTTCTCTCTGGGAACTCCAGCTTCCTCCACCCATAAAACTGTCACAACACAATATGACCTTGGCTGTTAAAGTGTTGTTAAACCTTAAATAAATAATTCAATTAACTGGGTTCCACTATACTGAAATTGGAAAGTTAACACAAAGTTGCTAGTTTTCATGTTAGGTAAATATCATGACATTTGATGAACAGAAAGCTGTTATGCTGTGATTGTAGTTACAGTACAACAGCTTTTCCTTCATTAGACATCATTGATGGGAGTAGTTTAACCACATTGATTAACTTGATACCATCTTGTAAGGGGAGTGGAAGGCAGGGTGTGCAGACTGAGTTGCAACATATTTTGCTGATGTTCCACCAATCCAGTTGCATAGAAATCAAGATTGAAAGCTCTCCTCGGATCAGTGTCATCAGCTATTATCATCAAAAAAGAAAGAATAAGGAAAACAATTTATTGTAGTTATGCAGTATATTGTTGTCACCCTATACATCCATATGCCCATATGTTCAGCAGCTTGTCTTTGTCGTTTGGTGAATGATGATACCGGCGTCTCAAAATGATTTGCCTGTCCACTTGTTTTTAGCTTAACTTGACAAAGTCAAGATAAGTTATTGCTATTACTGTGAGTCTGTTCACATTTTCCTTTAGCACAGGCTACACCCCGTAGTTCTTGTCCAATCGTCACGAAATTTCATATGCAGGTTTGGGGTTATGTCTAGATGAGACCCTTCCCTTTTGGTCACGATCAGTCAACCGTGATGGCTGCCCAAGCCCAAAACCTGAAAACCTTTAGCACATTCTACAGGTCATATTTATGAAAGGACTTCATTGTAACTGGGTAGGTTGCCTCTATATAATATCTAGATGAGAATGTCCCCTTTTGGTCATGATTTGTCAACCGTGATGGCTGCCCAAGCCTGAAACCCAAAAACTTTTAGCACAGTCTGCAGGTCATATTTACTATGTAGGGAATTATTTAACTTGGTAAGATGACTCCGTATGATGTCTAGATCAGAACTTCCCCATTTGGTCGCGATCTGTCAACCGTGTCGACTGCTCGAGCCCAAAACCCGAAAACATTTAGCACAGCCTACAGGTCGTATTTATGAAGGGATTTCATTGTAACTCGGTAGATTGCATGGGTAACTGTGACGGCTACAGGGGCCCGAAGCCCGAAAACCTTTAGCACAGTCTACAGGTCATATTTATGAAGGGATTTCATTGTAACTTGGTAGAATGATTCCAGATAATGTCTAGATGAGAACATCCCCTTTTGGTTGTGATCATTCAGCTGTGATGGCTGCCCAAGCCCAAAACCCGAAAACCTTTAGCACAGTCTATAGTTTGTATTTATGGAGGGATTTCATTGTAAATTGGAAGGTTGACTCCATATAATGTCCAGATGATAACGTCCCCTTTTAGTCATGATTGCTCAACTGTGATGGCTACAGGATCCCGAAGCCTGAAGCCCCAAAACCTTTAACACAGTCTATAGGTCATATTTATGAAGGGATTTCATTGTAACTTGGTAGGATGACTCCAGATAATGCCCAGATGAGAACGTCCTCTTTTGGTTGTGATCATTCAACCATGATGGCTGCCCAAGCCCAAAACCCAAAAAACTTTAGCACGGACTACAGGTCGTATTTATGAAGGGATTTCATTGTAACTTGGTAGGGTGACTCAGTATAATGTCTAGATGAAGACATCCCCTTTTGGTTGCGATCGGCCACAATGGCTACACAGGCCCGAAACACGAAAACCTTTTCATAGTCTGCAGGCCGTATTTGTGAAGGGATTTCATTGTAACTTGATAGGATGACTCGTTTTGGAAGAATTTCACTGTAACTTAACCTAGGGGGCCACATACATTAACTGTGAGGGCCACATTAGCCCACCCCTCAATTCTGTAGTGCAGTCTACACCTCATATTATTTTTATTGAAAACATAGCACACAGGGAACAGAAATTAACATATACCCAATTATCATAATTCTTGTCTTATTTCATAATCCTTTCATAAACATTGAACATTATCCTTTTCATCAAACACAACTCACAGACGAGTTAAGCTACAGTGTCATTGACACTTTCATTATTTTTCAGATTCGGTCGGTTTTGGTCCAGTTTTTCTATGTGTTAAGAACAACACTTCAGGCTCCGTATCTTGGAAAAACCTACAATAGTTTATTTGACACCACTCACCACAAAAAGCCCTCTCTGTAAATATCTCCATTGGGTTCAGCCTAACTTCCCTTTGATCATTATTTAAGGTTCTAGGGAATCCGTTGCTAAGCCCTTTTGAGTCAGAAAAAACATTAATTAGTTTGTCCCTAAATCCTGATAAATTCTGTCTTTTGATTGGTCAGAGCTTACCTTGGACAAATAGCAAGCCTGGAAATAAGCTGACTGTCATCTGCAGAATTAGGTCCCAAGAGGGTGAAGTGGGTGATGCCACTCTGCATAGCAGGGTAGCATTAAAAAATTTACCCTCTGTGAACCTCAGTCTGAATTGAGAGTTCATATGGGCCACCAGTCCAGTTTCCTCCCAGTAA
Source organism: Pictodentalium vernedei (assembly GCA_031216915.1). NCBI lineage: Eukaryota > Metazoa > Mollusca > Scaphopoda > Dentaliida > Dentaliidae > Pictodentalium > Pictodentalium vernedei. The sequence goes on along the minus strand of CM062296.1, from coordinate 129,873,886 downwards.
ATATAGAATAAACATATAGTGATGTCAAGTAAAAAATGTATTCTATGAGTAGGATTAAGAATGAAACCGATGAGCCTCTGGCGAGTCTGTTTCATTCTTAATTCTACGAGTAGAATAAATTTTTTACTTGAAAACACTATACGTTTATTTTGTTTATCCCATAAATCTTCTACAGGGCACTCGTGGCAAAATAGTGCTATAATTCGCTACAAAACACAGCGAGAAGTGAGGAGCAAATTGGTTCAATTCGATCGACCAGCAAAATTGGGAAAAATAAACAAGACACAGTAATACATTTCTGTCTAAAAATAATTCCCCTACAAACTTGAGCTAAACTTGCAAAAATACTTTATTATATGTGCAGTGGGTGGTGTTTTCTACTGGAATTGTATAATACATTCAAAAAGATTTAAAGAAATCAACAATCAAACTATTAATTATGCTAGACAAATGTGGTAGAGGCCAGAGGTCAACAAGTCCGTCGCTACTAGGGGAATAAATTCTTTCAGTGTTAAACCTATGGGGAAAATTCTTCACCCTTCTAGGTGAATGAAGCAAAATTTTATCCAAGGCCTTTATTATTCAAATAAACAGCCATTTATGGTATAATATAGTTTTATCAGTTTATTCACAAACACCATTCGGTTGGTTTTTGCTGCTTCTTACAGTTTCGTTTTCTGGTTTTCAGCAAAAACTGGAACCAAACCCAAATACCTCCCCACTCTAATGGCCCAAACAAGGATATAACATACAAATTAAAGTCTTCCTGTCTGTACACATGACCTCAGATAATAATAATAATACTCTGGCCGGCCACTAATTTGTCATGGTTCTCAGGTGAGAAGGCCTAGGTTACCCCTGTGCTCCCAACTGCCTCCCTATTCCCATGCCTCTTCTCTCTTCCCAACACTTGGAGACAAACTGCTTGATGATATCCTGCCGTGACCCATTCTTCCCAATCTCCCTGATAAGCATACTAACCCCTCTCCTTTGTGTCACCCACTAACCACATGTCCTTCAATCTCCTATCCTACTTCCCCATTTTACTCCCAGTGAATCTTATTCTGTTAGAGTGGTATTTTGGACATTCTGGTAGAAAGTGTTCCAGGGTCTCCACCATGCCTAATTTACACACCTGGCACTCCTTTTTACTGGTTTTCCCAATTTTTCCCCCAAGCTCTAGGGGCTGCATCCTCAGCTTGAACAACAGTGACCCGCCAAGATGTGATCATGTCTCAGAATCCAGGCAGTTATCTGTAAGTCATGGGCAACAATTATGTGAGTTATAGGAATGGATTAACCCTTTGCCTAACTTGTAAAGCAGACGACACTTGCAAAAGAAATTCTTGAACAACTACTTTTTTCATTTTTTGTCTCTGAAACATAGGTTATGACCCCTCATTGGAACAAGCTCAATGAGCTCGTTCCGATGAGGGGTCATAACCCATGTTTTGAGACAAAAAATTTAAAAAATAATGAAAATTAACTGACGATTTTTTAGAACAGCACTGGCTGGTTTTGGCCATTACATTGGGTAAAGGGTTAACAAATGAACAGATGAATGGAGAGAAAAACATATAGTCAAGCTGTCTACTAGATGTTTTTCAAAAATTTGGTGGATGGATGTACAGATGAATGGACAGACAGGCAGACCAACATACAGCCATACTGGCTACGATACCTTCCCTCAAAGTTTTTGTGGTGAATAAAAAGAGAATCTCCAAATAAAATTTTAATGTGAAGTGTACAGCAACAGTCTTTGACAGAAAAATAATGAAGTATACCTCAAAATGTTACAAAAAAACCAAAGTGCTTGAGATATAGTTCTGATTATGTCAAGAGATCTTTCTACATTACCAGACATACAGATTTCATGGAAACACTCATTCCGTTTCCGTGCAGATTCCATCCAGGCAAAATCAGGTTCCCACAAATTGTTTTGCATTACGGTTTTCATCAAGGGGCACTTAACACACTAAAATCTTTCTGCCAAGACTAAAATTGTATTATTTATTAACGATGAAACAGTGATACAGGCCTGGCATTCTTGAGTATGCAGGAGGGTTAAAAATCGAGCTCCTCACATGGTTTAGGGGAGCGATTAGCTCTCCTCAAGCTTACATAAGCTAAACGTGGCAAAATGAAGTTGTACTATTAATGAATTCTGCGCAGTGGGCTTTGTACATTTTATTATACCCCACACAACGAAGTTGCAGGGCTATAATGTTTTTGACTGGTCCGTCCGTCAGTCAGTCCTACTTGTTTTCCAGACTTTTTTTCTACACGCTTCCAGATATTGAGCTGATTTTTGGTATGTGAGTCTAACATGGTGGCCTACAGATCAAGTTTGCATTTTGTTCTGCTCCTCTGATTTTTACCAAAATTATGGCCCTTGGACTCTGAAAAATTCATCAAAATTACAGTTTTCCGGACTTTTTTTCTACACGCTTCCAGATATTGAGCTGATTTTTGGTATGTTAGTCTGACATGGTGGCCTACAAATCAAGTTTGCATTTTGTTCCGCTCCACTGATTTTTACCGAAATTACGGCCCTTGAACTTTGAAAAGTTCATCAAAATTACAGTTTTGCAGACTTTTTTCCTACACGCTTCCAGATATTGAGCTGATTTTTGGTATGTTAGTCTAACATGGTGGCCTACAAAACAAGTTTGCGTTTTGTTCCGCTCCACTGATTTTTACCGAAATTATGGCTCTTGGACTCTGAAAAATGCATCAAAATTACAGTTTTCCGGACTTTTTCTCTACACGCTTCCAGATATTGAGCTGATTTTTGGTATGTTAGTCTGACATGGTGGCCTACAGATCAAGTTTGCATTTTGTTCCGCTCCACCGAAATTACGGCCCTTGAACTTTGAAAAGTTCATCAAAATTACAGTTTTGCGGACATTTTTCCTACACGCTTCCAGATATTGAGCTGATTTTTGGTATGTTAGTCTAACATGGTGGCCTACAGAGCACTACCGTTGAAACTACAGAACACTGTTTTCTGCAGTATTCCTAGAATCTATGTTTATTTTTAAAAAATGATTAGAGCTTGAAATATAGGGGTGCGTGGGGTATGTGAGCGGGCTCACTAAGGTTCTATATTTTGGTGCTGCTAACAAGGTAGTCTCTGTGAGATGGCTACACTGCCCCTCCCACACCTCAGGGCCTTGCCGCGGCAGTCTGGCCATCTCGCAGAGACCACTAACACAGCAGAGATCTGAAAACCCTGTGGGTTTTAGGCTGTTGTGGTAATCATTATTTTTGCCATCCTCAATTTTTTTAAGGCGAGCAGTAGGCGAGCGAATAAATCGCTCTCCTGAAAATGCCAGGCCTGGTGATCACAACCAAGGACTATGAATGTCATTAAAACTCCTTGTCATAACTGTAGCAACATTGCACTCATTTTGACAATCTCAGTTCAACCCGATTGTTGAGCATGTGTGTCGCCAACACTTTCTGATTCTACATTACTAAAATTGAATGCACCCAATTTCAGCATGTTTGACAACAAAACCACGTGAAGCTAAACACATGAAATGGTATCACTGAAAACAATACAAAATCACTTTTTTATCACTGAATTATATTATTTATTTATTTATTGGTGTTTAAGGTCACATATTTCTACACAACGGCTAATCCTGACCATGATAGTTTTATGGGTGGAGGAAGCCGGAGTACCCAAAGAGAACCACCGAGCAACGGCGAGCAACTGTCAGCTCCCCAACATACTAACTCCACACAAGCAGAGTTAGCATTGATTGAAGACAGGTGCACCATCGACGTGCAGTACACCTTAGTACACAGCATCACCGTGCCCCCCATGTGGGCAATGGGGGTGAAGTGTCTTGACCAAGGACACAACGCGGTTGCCGAGGACCTCTCGTCTTGCAGCCTGCACCTCTACCAACTGAGCCACCGCGCCCCCTTTATCACTGAAACTGATATGATTAGGGGAAAATATCTTTTCTAAAATGAAAGATATATTCTCCCAGTCTCACAGCACTGTGTGCAGAATGAAGGAGAAGAGGTGTGTTCAAGCTTTCTTTATAATCCAGGTTTACAGACATTTTGTCCCCACCAATCAATACCATTACCTTTCCTGGACTGAACGGATTGTTTAGCACTTGGACGATTCGCCCCCTCCCGAATCAGAATTACACGAAGAATTTTTGTTTCATTATTTTTAGCTCAACTTTGGCGTAGCCAAATTTGAGCTTATGCCATGGCCAGTCGTCCGTCTGTCCATCTGTCCATCAACAATTCAATACGGCTCGAGCTAGAGGCCGTATTTATGAACCGATCTTTACGAAACTTCTTGGGTACTTTTGTTATGACCGTGGGACGAGAACGAGTGTTTTGGGGTCCGGTCCGAAATTCAAGATGGCTGCCAGCCGCCATTTTGTACCGACGATGCAGAAATCTGTTTTTTGCACAGAACTTCCATATGAAAGCGCTGATTTGAATAATTTTTTGTATGAATGTTTAGTACCATGGGATACATCACATATAATACGGGTTTTTTTCTCGTACGTAAATTATGCAAATTAGACTAACTTTGATGTATTTAGGTTACTTTCAGCACTGCCAGTGCAAATGCCAATACGACTCGGGCTAGAGGCTGCATTTATGAACCTTCTTGGGTACCTTTGGTATCACCGTGGGACGAGAACGAGTGTTTTTGGATGCGGTCCGCAATTCAAGATGGCCACTGGCAGCCATTTTGTTCAAAATTAGGGGCAATCAGATTTTTGCGCAGAACTTCCACATGAAAGCTCTGATTTGAATATTTTTTTGTGTGAATGTTTAGTACCATGGGATACATCACATATAATATGGGTTTTTTTCTTGTGCAGAAATTATGCAAATTAGATGAACTTTGATTTTTTCTGTGCTACTTACACACAGTAAGTACACATGTCAATACGACTTGGGCTAGAGGCTGTATTTATCAACCGAACTTCACGAAACTTCTTGAGTACCTCTGCTATCACCTTGGGACGAGAACGAGTGTTTCTGAGTGCGGTCCGAAATTCAAGATGGCTGCCAGTGGCCATTTTGTACTGAAATTAGGTCTAATCAGTTTTTTGTACACAACTTCTATACGGCTCAGGCTAGAGGCAATATTTATGAACCGATCTTTACGAAACGTCTTGGGTATCTTTGTTACCACCGTGGGATGAGAATGGGTGTTTTTGGGTGTGGTCCGAAATTCAGCATGGCGACCAGCAGCCATTTTGTACCAAAATTAGTGCAATCAGTCTTTTGTACAGAACTTTTGTATGAAAGTTCTGATTTGAATAAATTTTTGTATGAATGTTTAGTAAAATGGAATACATCACATACAGTACGGGTTTTTTTCTCGTGCAGAAATTATGCAAATTAGATGAATTTTGATTTATTTGGTGCTACTTATAAACTGTAAGTGCACATGTCAATACGGCTCAGGCTAGAGGCTGTATTTATCAACCGATCTTCACAAAACTTCTTGGGTACCTTTGTTATCACTTTGGGACGAGAACGAGTGTTTCCGAGTGCAGTCCAAAATTCAAGATGGCTGCCAGTGGCCATTTTGTACCGAAATTAGGTCCAATCCGTTTTTTGTCACAACTTCTATACAGCTCGTATTTATGAACTGATCTTCACGAAACTTCTTGGGTACCTTTGTTTTCACCTTGGGACAGGAATGAGTGTGTTTTGGGGTGCCTTTGTTATCACTGTGCTATGAGAACAAATATTTTGGGGTTCAGTCAGACCCACTCTGGGACTCAAAGATTTCTTTTCTAGTTTAGCATCTGACTGTCACCCACCTTTACAACACTTTACCTATACATTTGTTACAGGCTACGGTCAGTATTTATGTACAGGCCGTTACAATACTTTATATGTACCTTTGTTATCAGGTCATTAGCTAGATGTTTGTCATTGCTGTGTCACATACTATACATGTACATGTCTTGATAAGTTGAGCTACATTGTCATTGACACTTTCATTTTTGTGTGTTCAACTCTAAAGTAAAAAAACAAAAGAATTATTCCATTGCCCTACAGTTATGATTGTTTTTTCTTTGTTATCTTTTTCACTTGCAAGTAATGTTATACACGCTCATCTGAGTCATCATTGCCTCAGTTCGTCTGTCGCAATTATAAATTGAGTGTTCAAGGGCACAAAATATACAAATGAAAACACAGATAATTTGTTTCACTTTTTTTTATCTAACAATCATAGATTTTGGCCTGAAAACCACGAGAAACAGCACGTATCACATAATGTGTTTTGATTCTGTATCATATAGATGACTCATTCTGATTCCGTATCAGATAGATGACTCGTTTCCGTTAGCGCTACAGGCTATCATAACAGGCACATAGATACATTCTATGAGCGTTTCAGTGGTCGACCGAACATTATGTCCCAAAAATGTTTGAAAATAATTTAACCCTTTACCTATCATGAAAAGCAGACGACACTTGCAAAAAAAATTCTTGAATAACTAATTTTTTTCAATTTTGTCTCAAAAACATAGGTTATGACCCCTCGTTGGAACGAGCTCAACGAGCTCATTCCAATGAGGGGTCATAACCTATGTTTTTGAGACAAAAAATGAAAAAATAATGAAAATTAATTGGCGATTTTCTTTTAGAATAACATTGGCCGGAAAGCCGGCTCGTTGAGATCCCATTCTGGACACCACCTTGAATCTGATACAAATCACAGGACATGCACATTATCATGATAATCTGTATTTATCTCATCAAATGTATTCACTGTCTCATAAATAACAATCCACTGCATATTCTATGTCCTTCTTAAACATTTGCAGGCCTTAAATTGGAAATCAGAATAAGAAAATGGGTACAGAATGAATAAGAAATGAAAATGGGTTCCCTGATAGCTCTTATTGGAACCCAAATGTAGGTTCCGTGGGGTTCTCAGACATAAAATACATGGAACCTGTTTTAAGGTTCAGTGAATTTCTGAAATCTGCATGTCTGCATTACTAACTTACTAAACTAGAACTAATGCCTATTGTGATTAATACCCCAACTTATGGCTTTCCAGAATTCCACTCTTGAATGTGGAGTTTTGAAATTTGGAATATACAGATATCTACTTACTTGTGAGCACGTCTAAGATGTTTCATCAAAATCAGTTCAGAAATGTTGAGATGAGTTGTGCTTCCCAAAGGGTTTAACCCTTTACCCAATGCAGACGATTTCAAAATTTATTATTTTAAATATCATTTTTTAAATTTTTTCAAACAATTTCAACAAAACCATATCATGTGACCCCTCTTTGGAATGAGCTCAATGAGCTCATTCCAAAGCGGGGTCACATGATATGGTTTTATTGAAATTTTTTGAAATACAATATTTTTTCAGCTGCTGAATTTGCATATTACGCGGACGGATGCGTGCGATTCATTGGGTAAAGGCTTAACAACACATTTGAAAGCCAGGGTCACCTTGTGTCAGATAGTTTTATGGGTGGAGAAAGCCAAAGTTCCATAGATAACCACCAAGCAATGGTGAGCAATTGTCAGACTCCCCAACTTAACATTGTGTTAACATTGGTTGAAGACAAGTGCACCATCGACATGCAGTATGCCTTAGTACATAACGCTACTGCAGAGTTAGCACATTGGGGAGACAGACAGCTGCTTGTGCTGAGTTAGCACTTTGGGGAGATGGACAGTTGTTTGCCACTGCTCAGTGGTTCTCTCTCTGGGTACTCCGGTTTATAAAGCTGTCTGTCAAGAGATGAACTGGCTGTCGAAAGAGTTTATCCCTAATCAAAAAAAGAAAGAAGGTTGTTTCATAAATGTAAGAGCAGTTGCACACACAAGAATCCAATACAGTGGAGCCCACCTAATTGGATATCTCTTAATTGTATATCCATGTTAATTGAATATAATTTTCAAACACAAAACCATTTACCATACCTTCAGTACAAATTTGATCTGTTAATTGCTTAAGGGTTGTAGAGTAAACTCCTGTTAATTGTATATAAATATTTGTGATATGTCGAAAACATTACTGTGACACGCACCAAATACCCCTCATTTATCAACCTTTTTGGCCTCACTACGTCTAATACAGGCATTTATTCTATTATATCTTGTTTGACAGAGCTCTATGAGCTCTGTCAAACAAGATATAATAGAATAAATGCTCAGTTTACCTCCAGAACACAGGAAACTGACCAAATCCCTGTTAATTGTATACTCCTGTTAATTGAATAATTTTCACTGGCAAAATGGATATTCAATTAAGAGGATTCTACTGTATTATAAATTATTGTGATGGGTTGACGGTAACATGGTCTGAGGTTTGCGTTTCGGAGCTTATATTCAACCGAGATGTGAAGCGTCGAGGTTGAACATATGCTCCGAGCCACAAACCTCAGACCATCTTACCGTCAACCCATCACAGTAATGTATATGTTCCAATAAGACACTACCCATAGCACCGTGAAACACGAGAGACTTATTTACTAAACTTGTGTCGTTAAAAGTTGCCTTGTTCAAGGACACTTTTAACGATCACAGGTTTAGTAAATGAACCTCTCGTGTATCCACGACAGCACTGGATAAATAATCAATAAATCAGATAAACTCATTCCATCTTAGTTCAAATCGTAAATCGATTTGTAATTTTAAACAACACTTCATCTGGAACATTGTCTGCTGCACACATGAAACATCCAGAAAAATGAAGCGGCTTGCTTGTCACTCTGTTGATGAAGCAGTTACGAAAAGGGCCAATATTTCGCGTTGTGACGTCAGACGGTAACATTTACCACTTGAGCCATAAACATAGATTATACTAAGTGAGCTCTTGTCCAATCAGAGGAGGAGGATTTTAGTCTTATTGGAACATAGAAATCTATATTAAAAGTTACAAGCCTCGCCTGATATTAATTAATCTCACTTCGCCTCACGTGACACCATACCTGGCAAGTAAACGTCCTGTAATGTATTTATAATGTCATCAAATGAATTAAATAATAAATTAAAAGACAATGATAAAGTTACGTGTGTCCAAAATGTTACCACCATGAACTGTCTTTTATTTGCACAAAATAGGTGAAAACTTGAGTTGGAAAAATTAATTTGGAAACAAAATGGTGCCCAGCAGAGGGGGTGTGTGGGCTCATACACGGTCACTGGCAATGTATGGACTCAATCCCATAGCTGGTCCCCCATTGAATAACCTAATATTGTGTTGTCCACCGATGCTATAAGAGCACGTTGATTCGTCAAATTAAATCTTCCCGACGTGAAGGGGATATAACTTGGTTGAAATTGCTGCACATTGCAGATTTTTTAATCGAAATTGATTCGTAAATGTAGGAGTTGTACACACAAGAATTTTGGATGGATATATGGATGGATGGACATACTGCTGAACTTATGGATGAACGATGTATAGGGTGACAACAATATATTGCATAACCACAAGAAAGTTTTCCTTATTTTTATCTCACCTGACTGAAAGTCAGGGGGAGCTATTGTGATCACTCACCGCCCGTCGTCCGTCATCCATGAACATGGTGCTTGCATCTTCTCCTCCACAACCGCTGAACCAATCTAAGTGAAATTTGAGATGCTTGTTTGTTATGACATCACATTTTTATTCTGTTCAAATCAGGTTGCCCCGCCCCTCAGTAGGGCCACTCCCAAAAAGTGTGCCTAAATCTTAAAAAATCTTCTTCTCATGGACCAGCAGTAGGAGAGACTTGATATGTGGTGTGCAGCTTCCTTTTGAGGTGTAGACTCAGATTTGTTCAAGAGAAGTTTGTGGGGCTATATTTGCCAATGTTATGGGAGAGGCAAGAATTTTTGCCCCGCCCAAAATTTCTATTTTCCAAACCAAGAGGCTGATTGGAAGCAAATTTGATATGAGGGCTTATTGGGTATAAGTACTTAATTTATACCCCAAAAAATTTTCCTGTTGCACCATGGAAACCGCAGGAGCTAAAAATAAAAACAATTTAAAATGCCCATATCTCAAAAACTACACAGCACTTACAATTCTTATTTGGTGTGCAGCTTCGTTTGGACCAAGAGAATGGAATGGTAAAAGAATTTGCTATTTGTTTTATCATAGGGTACTTTTTGGGGAGGGCAGCGTCAGCATTTTTTAACACTGTGGGTAATGGTGAAAACATTTAAGACTCGTCTTCTCCCAAACCACTGCTCCAAAAGCTATCAAATTTTACATATAACCTCTTTGGAAGATTGTTTCACATGTTTATTGAAATCAAATCCCTGGGTCCATATTTGGGTTCTCTATGGGAGCCCAAATGTGTAAATTAGTGCAGTGTGAGGAATATTCTTTAAAAATCTTCTTCATCCGATCCACAAATCAGAATCTTTTGATATTTGGTATGTAGCATCCTTAGGGGTGAAATTCAAGTTTGTTCAAGCCGAATCCCCAGGTTTATGTTTGGGCTCACTGTGGGAGCCCAAATTATAACTTAGTTCAATATGAGGAATATTCTTTAAAAAATCTTCTTCACATCCTCCAGTCAGAATCTTTTGATATTTGGTATACAGTATCTTTAGGGAGGTGAGGTATAAGTTTGTTAAAGCCAAGTCCCTGAGTTCATATTTGGGCTTCCTGTGGGAGCCTGAATTGTACCAAAATTTCTATTTTCTGAACTGAGAGGCCATTTTGAACCAAATTTGATATGAGGGCTTATTGGGTAATAAGTACCTAATTTATGCCAAAAACAATTTTCCTGTCGGCCCATGGGAACTGCAGGAGCTAAAAATAGAAATAATTTAAAATGCACATATCTCCAAAACTACATGGCACTGAGAATTTTTATTTTGTGTGAAGCTTCCTTAGGAACAGCAGAAAGGAATGGTCCAAAAAATTTTTTTTGCCATCAGTTTTATCACGGAACTTTTCCAGGACTTTGAAAAAGTGCTGAGTCTGCCTACATGGGGGCACGATGACGCCGTGTACTAAGGTGTACTGCACGTCGATGGTGCACGTGTCTTCAAATGGTGTAACCCTGCTTGAGCGGAGCTTGAACAGAGTTAGAATGTTGAGGAGCTGACAGTTGCTCATCATTGCTCGGTGGTTCTCTCCGGGTACTCCGGCTTCCTCCACCTGTAAAACTGTCATGGTCATGATTAGCCATTGTGCATACATATGTGACCTTAAACACCAATAAATAAATATATAATGCTTTAGCATTGCAAAGCCTTCTTGCACCCAAGGGGCGAAATAAACAACCACCTATGCTATTCTGTAATTATGAGCTCTAAAACCTAAAACAAACCAATAACATGAACTTTTGATGGCAAAGAAATTATTACAAAAATAAAAAATAAAATAAAAAAATGATCGCCCACATGCAGTTTTACTAAAACTGGCCTGAGAAACAGAAGATCTACTTTGTGGGGTCTAAGCAAATATACCAAAACAAGGGTAACCCATTACACCCAGACAACTACCATAAAATAACACTTTTAAGTAACATCTCTAAATTATTCACCAGGATTTTAAGTGAATGAATATATAATTTTCTCAATGACAAAAACTTAAGTGAAGTGCAGGCAGGGTTTTCACAAGAATTACTCTACAATTGATCATATATTCTCCCTACGGGCAATCGGGGAACTATTAAAACTGAAGAAAAAAATCTTTATTGTGCATTTATTGATTTTTCGCTTAACTTGGCAAAGTCTAGATAAGCTATTGCCATCACGCGTGCGGAAGTCTGTGAGTCTGTTCACATTTTCTTTAGTACTGACTACACCCCGTAGTTCTTATCTGATCATCACGAAATTTCATATGCAGGTTCGAGGTCATGTCTAGAAGAGAACATCCCTGTTTGGTCATGATCAATCCACCACAATGGCTGCGAGAGCCCGAAACCCAAAAATGTTTAGCACAGTCTACATGTCGTATTTATGAAGGGATTTCATTGCAACTTGGTAGGATGACACCGTTTAATGTCTAGATGAGAACTTCTTTTGGTCATGATCAGTCAACCATGATGGTTACGCAGGCCCAAAGGCCAAAAACCTTTAGCACAGTCTACATGTCTTATTTATGAAGGGATTTTCTTGTAACTTCGTAAGATGACTGTATAATGTCCAGATGAGAACATCCTTTTTTGGCTGTGATCGGTCAACCGTGACAGCTGCACAGGCACATTACCTAGATTTGTTTAACACAGTCTACAGTTCATATTTATGAGGCAATTTCATTGTGTGATGTCTAGATGAGACTGTCATATTTTGGTCACGATCGGTCAGCCATTACTGCCGCCTGGTCACATGACCTTGATTCCTTTAGCACTACTTACAGGTTGTTTTTATGAAGGAATTTCATTGTAACTTGTCAGGATAACTTTGTATGATATCTAGATGAGATTCTCCTGTTTTGGTCTTGATTGGTCAACCGTTACTGCGAACCATCACATGACCTAGATTCCTTTATCAAAGTCTATGAGCTATATTTATGAATGGATTCCATTGTAAGAAGGATGACTCGTTTTGGAATGATTTTACTGTAACTTGATAACTTTGGTTAACAAACATTAACTGTTAGAGCCACATCAATCCAGGTGTTAATTGTTTAGTACAATCTACTCCTCAATTTATTCTTATTGAAAACACAGCATACAGGAAACAGAAATTAACATATTCTCAATTATCACAATTCTTGTCTTATTAGTCTGTGTGAAACATACAGACTATTGTTTTTGTAAGGTTTCTTTTTCTTTTTTTTCTTCTTTTTCTTCTTCCCTCTTCTTCTTCTTTTCCTTTCACCTGTCGTCTATGCACTTCCTTGTCCGCATGATAAATCGAAAACGAATTGTCCTATCTCACTTATTTTTTGGAATACTGGTAGACAGTTACAAGTTCTCAGGCACCTTTGTTTTTCAGATTCCTGGGGCATCAGGGGTGTCTGAAGGGGTTTTTGAAAGTGGGTCACGCCCATATCTCGGGCATGATATGACCTATGGACCTGGGACCCCCACCAAATGAATCAACTCTCTATGGAGATTCAAAATATGGGTCAAGGTCACTGCGGTCACCTAGGGGTGATTGAGTGCATTTTTCACAGTTGCTGGAAATCACATTTTAGACCCCTGCCCCCCCCCCCCCTAATGTATTCCTGAAGTTCATACATGCTTTTTTCCCCCGTTGAAAACATGCATAGAAGTGCTTGCTCCCGACATGGCCAATGATACTGTCTGTTTTTCGTCTTCTGGCAGTTCTGGACCCTGAACTCCGTGTGTTTTCTCTAAGTGATATTTCAGCGTTGTTGTCCCGCCTTCAATGGACATTTTCGTGTGACAGTAGACACATTTTACCTTCTCGGCGTCTTCTAATTTCTTCAAATGTTTCCATATCCACGATTTGGGTGGCATAATGTTTCATGGAAAATAAATAGCTTCCAGTCTACGAGAAGAATCACAGAGAAACATGATAGTTGTAAACACCACGTGATGTATGACACACTCTCGTGTATACACCTGAACATCCTCGTGTATCAGAGCAGAAAGGCATGAGACATGCAATCTGCGACAGAAGTTCGTTCACAGAACCTAGTCTATTTATAGCTCTCATGAAACATACTCTAAGCAGGAAAAGCAACGTCATCGCCACGCGAATACTGTGTCTGGTTAGGGTTATTATAGACTGGCTGAATTCAGTTTATTCTTGTTGTATTTTACTTTATTCGACATGCATATATGATGATACAAAGAATATGAACTATGGCATTAATTAACAAGTTAAATTTTTTCTAATGCGTTAATTTTTTTTTAAACGTTAACATGTTAAAGCGTTAACTGCTCCCAGCCCTGCCTGTAACCACTTTAGACTTCTGTATCGGTCAGTGCATGATTTGAATGATCTTTGGTATGCTGATGGACCATCATGAGGAAAACAATCTTCACAAGCAACAGGTTTTATCCAATTATTTTTTCTAGAATTATGGGTCTTTTTTTAAAACCTTTTTCATCGTTCGTCTGTCCTTAACAACTTCAGACCTCTGTATCTCAGTCAGTGCATGTTGGATTTGGATGATCTTTGGTTTGCTGATGGACCATCATGTGGGAAAGATATATATTTCTAGACTTATTTGCCTTTTTTGACTTATTTAGACTTAGAAAATTTCAGTTTTGATGGTTTCTGGACGATAACCTTTAGTATAGGGTATGTATCTTGGGTATGCGGATGTACCACCAACCTCCAACCACTTCCTCCCATTTTCAGTAAAATAACTAAAATTGTTCCTCTCAAATTTTATGGCCTGCAAAGTCGAGCAGGTGATAAAGTAACTTGATTATATTTTCACTCTGATGCAAGGAAGGAAGATTGCTCAGCCCTCAGAACATCTTGTGATAAGCTTTCCAGTATTTACACTCTGGTTCTTTTGTCTTTTTGGGGTCAATAACCAAGATGAAATACCCGATAAACAATAGACTGAGTGTTCAAGTGACGTCACTTGAATACCTCTTGTGTGCCGAGTATATCGAGTCTGTGTGTTTTATAGATTGAACAAAAGACGGTTTAGTCAGTTTCCAACCTAGTGGTCATAATATTCATAAATTTGAACAACCTGCCAGCATACTGTAATACCTCGCCCCAATGCGGCTTGGCGTTGTTGAAATCCATAAAGACCGCCAGCTATAAGGTTGGACAACAAATTTGTAATATAGGTCTTTGGCAGGGTACATAGTCGCCCCTGTACCCTGTCAGAATTTTATGTACCCTGAGCACAGGCTCATGATACATAAAATTATGTTAGGGTATGTGGGGATGTGTAGACTGCCGAAGGTCAAATTTGCCATACAGGAATATTATTCACACAAAAACAAACAATATTTCAAACTATTCCGAGTGAAGAGATTTTGAATCTTCCTTCCTTGCATCCATGTGAAAGTAACCAAAGACTTTGTCAGATCAATCTTTTGAATATATTTATTAGCTCACCTGAGCGAAGCTCAAGGGGAGCTTTACTAATCACTTTCTGTCCGTCGTCCGGCGTCCGTTGTCCGTCGTCCGTCGTCGTCCGTCCGGCGTTAACTTTACATTATCGACTTCTCCTCCTAAACCACTAGCCCAATTTTATTCAAATGTTGGCTAAATGTTTATTACCTAATGCCAATTCAGATTTGTTCAAATGAAGTTGCCCCTCCTCCTGGGTGGTGCCACGCCCCCAAGGGGCACCAAAATCTTTGTAAATCTTCTTCTCATGAACCAGCAGTAGCAGAGACTTGATATTTGGTGTGCAGCTTCCTTTTGAGGTGTAGACTCAGATTTGTTCAAGAGAAGTTTGTGGGGCTATACTTGGCGTTGTTATGAGAGGGGCAAAATTTTTTGCCCCGCCCAAAATTTCTATTTTCCAAACCGAGAGGCTGATTTGAACCAAATTTTATGTGAGGGCTTATTGGGTCATGAGTACTTGATTTATGCAAAAAAAAATTTTCCCGCAGCCCCGTGGGAACCGCAGGAGCTAAAAATAGAAAAAATTTAAAACGCCCATATCTCCAAAACTGCACGGCACTGAGAATTTTTATTTGGTGTGCAGCTTCCTTAGGACCAACAGAAAGTATTGGTAAAAAAAAATTGCCATCGGTTTTATCATAGGGTACAGTTTCGGGACTTTGAAAAAGTGCTGAGTCAGCACTTTTTAACACTGTAGGCAATGGGAAAAACATTAAAAAATCTTCTTCTCCAGATCCAGCAGGCAGAATCTTTTGATATTTGGTATGCAACATTGTAGGGTGGATCTGATTCAAGTTTGTTCAAATCGGCCCCCTGGGTTCATATTTGGGCTCAGTATAGGAGCCCGATTTCGAACTTAGTGCATTTCAGGCAAATTTCTTAAAAAATCTTCTTCTCCAGATCCAGCAGGCAGAATCTTTTGATATTTGGTATGCAACATTGTGGGGTGGATCTGATTCAAGTTTGTTCAAATCGGCCCCCTGGGTTTATATTTGGGCTCAGTATAGGAGCCCAAATTTGAACTTACTGCATTTCAGGCAAATTTCTTTGAAAATCTTCTTCTCCAGATCCAGCAGGCAGAATCTTTTGATATTTGGTATGCAACATTGTGGGGTGGATCTGATTCAAGTTTGTTCAAATCGGCTCCCTAGATTTATATTTGGGCTCACTATAGGAGCTCGAATTCGAATTTAGTGCATTTCAGGCAAATTTCTTCAAAAATCTTCTTCTCCAGATCCAGCAGGCAGAATCTTTTGATATTTGGTATGCAATGTTGCGGGGTAGATCTGATTCAAGTTTGTTCAAATCGGCCCCCTGGATACATATTTGGGCTTACTATAGACGCCCGCATTCGAACTTAGTGCATTTCAGGCAAATTTCTTAAAAAATCTTCTTCTCCAGATCCAGCTTCAGAATCTTCATATTTGGTAAGCAACATTGTGGGGTGGATCTGATTCAAGATTGTTCAAATCGGCCCCCTGGGTTAATATTTGGGCTCAGTATAGGAGCCCGATTTCGAACTTAGTGCATTTCAGGCAAATTTCTTAAAAAATCTTCTTCTCCAGATCCAGCAGGCAGAATCTTTTGATATTTGGTATGCAACATTGTAGGGTGGATCTGATTCCAGTTTGTTCAAATCGGCCCCCTGGGTTCATATTTGGGCTCAGTATAGGAGCCCGATTTCGAACTTAGTGCATTTAGGCAAATTTCTTAAAAAATCTTCTTCTCCAGATCCAGAAGGCAGAATCTTTTGATATTTGGTATGCAACATTGTGGGGTGGATCTGATTCAAGTTTGTTCAAATCGGCTTCCTAGATTCATATTTGGGCTCACTATAGAAGCTCGAATTTGAACTTAGTGCATTTCATGCAAATTTCTTAAAAAATCTTCTTCTCCAGATCCAGCAGGCAGAATCTTTTCATATTTGGTAAGCAACATTGTGGGGTGGATCTGATTCAAGTTTGTTCAAATCGGCCCCCTGGGTTTATATTTGGGCTCAGTATAGGAGCCCAAATTTGAACTTAGTGCATTTCAAGCAAATTTATTAAAAAATCTTCTTCTCCAGATCCAGCAGGCAGAATCTTTTGATATTTGGTATGCAACATTGTGGGGTGGATCTGATTCAAGTTTGTTCAAATCGGCTTCCTAGGTTCATATTTGGGCTCACTATAGAAGCTCGAATTCGAACTTAGTGCATTTCAGGCAAATTTCTTAAAAAATTTTCTTCTCCAGATCCAGCAGGCAGAATCTTTTGATATTTGGTATGCAGCATTGTGGGATGGATCTGATGCAAATTTGTTTAAATCGGCTCCCTAGATTCATATTTGAGCTTACTATAGAAGCTCGAATTCGAACTTAGTGCATTTCAGGCAAATTTCTTAAAAAATCATCTTCTCCAGATCCAGCAGGCAGAATCTTTTGATATTTGGTATGCAACATTGCGGGGTGGATCTGATTCAAGTTTGTTCAAATCGACCCCCTAGATTCATATTTGGGCTCACTATAGAAGCTCGAATTCAAACTTAGTGCATTTCGGGCAAATTTCTTCAAAAATCTTCTTCTCCAGATCCAGCAGGCAGAATCTTTTGATATTTGGTATGCAACATTGCGGGGTGGATCTGATTCAAGTTTGTTCAAATCGGCCCCCTGGATTCATATTTGGGCTTAATATAGTAGCCTGAATTCGGACTTAGTGCATTTCGGGCAAATTTATTAAAAAATCTTCTTCTCCAGATCCAGCAGGCAGAATCTTTTGATATTTGGTATGCAACATTGTGGGGTAGATCTGATTCAAGTTTGTTCAAATCGGCTTCCTAGATTCATATTTGGGCTCACTATAGAAGCTCGAATTCGAACTTAGTGCATTTCAGGCAAATTTCTTAAAAAATCATCTTCTCCAGATCCAGCAGGCAGAATCTTTTGATATTTGGTATGCAACATTGCGGGGTGGATCTGATTCAAGTTTGTTCAAATCGGCCCCCTGGATTCATATTTGGGCTCACTATAAAAGCTTGAATTCAAACTTAGTGCATTTCGGGCAAATTTCTTCAAAAATCTTCTTCTCCAGATCCAGCAGGCAGAATCTTTTGATATTTGGTATGCAACATTGCGGGGTGGATCTGATTCAAGTTTGTTCAAATCGGCCCCCTGGATTCATATTTGGGCTTAATATAGAAGCCCGAATTCGCACTTAGTGCATTTCAGGCAAATTTCTTCAAAAATCTTCTTCTCCAGATCAGCAGGCAGAATCTTTTGATATTTGGTATGCAACATTGCGGGGTGGATCTGATTCAAGTTTGTTCAAATCGGCCCCCTGGATTCATATTTGGGCTTAATATAGAAGCCCGAATTCGCACTTAGTGCATTTCGGGCATATTTATTAAAAAATCTTCTTCTCCAGATCCAGCAGGCAGAATCTTTTGATATTTGGTATGCAACATTGTGGGGTGGATCTGATTCAAGTTTGTTCAAATCGGCTTCCTAGTTTCATATTTGGGCTCACTATAGAAGCTCGAATTCGAACTTAGTGCATTTCAGGCAAATTTCTTAAAAAATCTTCTTCTCCAGATCCAGCTTCAGAATCTTTTCGTATTTGGTAAGCAACATTGTGGGGTGGATCTGATTCAAGTTTGTTCAAATCGGCCCCCTGGGTTTATATTTGGGCTCCGTATAGGAGCCCAAATTTTAACTTAGTGCATTTCAGGCATATTTCTTAAAAAATCTTCTTCTCCAGATCCAGCAGGCAGAATCTTTTGATATTTGGTATGCAACATTGTAGGGTGGATCTGATTGTGATTCATGAACGTATTTATTTGTAAAGTTGATAGAATCTTAGACAAAATTTGCAGAAAAGATCTACTATAGAAGGGGTGGTATCCAGGGTGAACCGTTTACCCAAATCTAGCAGTACTAATGCATTATTCACACAAATCTTCGTTCAAATTTTATGACCCCTCATTGGAACACACGCATTCAGCTCATTCCAACAAGCATATGCCATGTTTTCGAGACAAAGGAATAAAAATTTTAGTTATTCATGAAATTTTTAGGCAACTGTTGTCTGTTATTCACATTGCTTCATGAAATTTCAGTACTTTTAGAAGTTACCTCAGTAATCAAGGGTTAATTCCCTTTAATTAAATGTCGCCTCTAAAAAACAACCACTTTGCATATCTTACCTTTTTACCAGCATAACTGCCAAAACTTGTCAGCATTCTTCGCAAAAATCGCTATTCAAATTTTAATTTTTGTCTCTTAAACATACATGTACTTATCGCTTGTAAATACCCCATTGGAATGAGCTTTTTGAGCTCGTTCCAATGAGAGGTCGCACACCATGCTTTTTGAGTCAAAAAAGCAATTTTTTTAGTTATTCCAAAATTTCGTACGTAAAACACAGCTTTATGACTTCACATTAAAATGAGCTCTCTAAGCTTGTTCCAATCAACATTCACGCACTATGTCTTTCACACAAAAAATAAAATTTTCCATTTATTCAGGAATTTTGTTTGCAAGAACACTCTTACCCCCCCCCCCCCCCCCCCCCACACACACACACACACAAACACACACACACACACACACACACACAAACACAGACACACACATCTAAAAGTTCGTCAGCAAAAAAACAGTTACTTCAATTTTTAAATGCATTATAGGAACAACTTGCCTAATCAAATTTAAATACTTTTGCATCATTCTGTATCTAGAACAAACCATTTACCATATCTTTACGCAAAATTCTCCAGCATCATTCACAAAAAAACACCATTATTTATATATTCACATTTCTGTCTCAAAAATATACCTGATCTTCCCATACCCCTATTGGAATAAGCTGTTTGAGCTTGTTCCAATGATGATAAAAAAAAATAAAATTTGTGAAAATTTTTGTTTTCTTGCATGCAAATATATACATGTAGCACATGGAAGATATCCACAGTTGGGGAGAGATGTCCAAGGCTATCTCTTCACATTCCTTGTTTGTGCTTCATGCTAAACCAGTTTGTCTGCAGAGATAAATTTGCTTTATTAAAAATCATTGGAGATTGGCCACACACCAATGATTTTAAATAAAACTAATTTTAGGTAACAAATGTTGAACTTCAAACAAAATCTATCACTCAACCAGTTAATGTTGATGAGGCATGACATGGTGAAGGTGACCTAAAATACTTCTTAGAGTCACTTTGTCAGGTGAGCGATTAAGGCCACGTGGGGCCTCTTGTTTTAGTTATATTCCAGAATTTTGTACGTAAAACACAGCTTTATGACTTCACATTAAAATGAGCTCACTAAGCTTGTTCCAATCAACATTCACACACTATGTCTTTCACACAAAAAATAAAATTTTCCATTTATTCAGGAATTTTGTTTGCAAGAACACTCTTACCCCCCCCCCCCCCCCCCCACACACACACACACACACAAACACACACACCCACACACACACACACAAACACAGACACACACATCTAAAAGTTCATCAGCAAAAAAACAGTTACTTCAATTTTTAAATGCATTTTAGGAACAACTTGCCTAATCAAATTTAAATACTTTTGCATCATTCTGTATCGAGAACAAACCATTTACCATATCTTTACGCAAAATTCTCCAGCATCATTCACAAAAAAACACCATTATTTATATATTCACATTTCTGTCTCAAAAATATACCTGATCTTCCCATACCCCTATTGGAATAAGCTGTTTGAGCTTGTTCCAATGATGATAAAAAAAACTAATATTTTGGAAAATTTGTGAAAATTTTTGTTTTCTTGCATGCAAATATATACATGAAGCACATGGAAGATATCCACAGTTGGGGAGAGATGTCCAAGGCTATCTCTTCACATTCTTTGTTTGTGCTTCATGCTAAACCAGTTTGTCTGCAGAGATAAATTTGCTTTATTAAAAATCATTGGAGATTGGCCACACACCAATGATTTTAAATAAAACTAATTTTAGGTAACAAATGTTGAACTTCAAACAAAATCTATCACTCAACCAGTTAATGTTGATGAGGCATGACATGGTGAAGGTGACCTATAATACTTCTTCGAGTCACTTTGTCAGGTGAGCGATTAAGGCCACGTGGGGCCTCTTGTTTATAGGGGGTTTAATGACACTTTCAACAGCCAGGGCCACTTCATGTTGAACATTTTATGGGTGGAGAAAGCCGGTCTACCCAGAGAGAGCTGCAGGGTCAGTACATAAAATGCTCACAGGGTACATGGACCTATACAGCTGTATATTGTGTACCCTGTCATCGATCTGGATAGCTAATATTGTGGCATAGGAAAACATGAAGATAAATGTCATCAGAGCGGAAAATTTATTGTAAGGCCTAAAACATTTAAAAATCTGTTTCTCTCTGGCCCTTCCACATGGTTGTTTTGGCTGCTATCTTTTTATAACCGGTGCAAACTTAACCCCCTGCACTCTGATGTCGGATTTACTCACATTTTCATCTGTGGTTATCCATTGTTATCTCTCCTGCAGTTAATGTCAAAGGTTCAATAATTTATATTTTTATTGACAGAGCTCTTTGAGCTCTGTCAATCAAAATATAAATTGTTGAACCTTTGACAACATAAAGAGAAAAAGTCAAGATTTGGAAATTTGAGATTCTAACCACAGAGTGAAGGAGGTTAAAAAAATAAAAATTAAATTGTTCATGTCTGATATTTTACCCAAGTTAATTTATATTATTTATTTATTTGTGTTTAGGGTCACATATTTCTGCACAATGGCTAATCATGACCGCGACACTTTTACGGGCGGAGGAAGCCGGAGTACCCGGAGAGAACCACTGAGCAACGGCGAGCAGCTGTCAGCTCCCCAACATACTAACTCCACACAAGCAGGGTTAGCATTGGTTGAAGGCAAGTGCACCATCAACGTGCAGTACGCTTTAGTATACAACACCACCGTGCACCCACGTGGGCAGTGGGGGTGAAGTGTCTTGCCCAAGGACACAATGCGGTTGCCACATGTGGGATTCGAACCGAGGACCTCTCGGCTTGCAGCCTGCACCTCTGCCTACTGAGCCACCGCGCCCCCACCCAAGTTAATAAAATTGTTGAATATGTTCCTTGAGTGCAAGAAGGCTTTGCAATGCTTTAGCATTGCAAAGCCTTCTTGCACTCACAGGATGAAATACACCACCACCAATGCTATTCTTTAGATTATGAGGCTTAAAACATAAAAGAAACCAAGAACATGAACTTTTGATGGCAATGAAATAATTACAAAAATAAAATAAAAAACTGCCCACCCACTTGTAATTTTACAAAAAATGACCCGAGAAACAGAAGATCTACTCTGTGAGGCCTAAAGGATGTAAAGGATCTGTGTAGTTTGGGCTTATAATACACATGACCAATGTTCTCACTAATCCAGCTTTATTTAAGCAGGATTATTTTTATTTTGGTTTTCAGTTTCAAATTCTTCCTCTTGTCAGATTTTAAGCTTCTTACAGCAGGAAGTTCATGTAATGATTTGCTATGTTTTTCTAAAGGGTATGCTTTTTTTAACCTTTCCTAAGCACAAACTAGAAAAGGGAAGAACAAAAGAGGCACTTGTCAGGTTACTGGTACAGTGGAGCCCACTTAATTAGATATCTGTTAACTGAATATAACTACCAAACACAAAACCATTTATTTATTTATTTATTTATTGGGGGTTAATTACACTTTTGACAGCCAGGGTCACCTCGTGTCAGACAGTTTTATGGGTGGAGGAAGCCTGAGCAACCAGAGAGAACCACTGAGCAGTGGTGAGCAACTGTCAGACTACCCAACATACTAACTCCACACAAGTAGGGTTAACTTTGGTTGAAGGCATGAGCACCATCAAGTACACCTTAGTACACAGCACCACCGTGCCCCTACATGGGAAATCAGGATTAAGTGCCTTGCCCAAAGACACAATGCAGTTGCCCCTGGCGGAGATCGAACCATGGACCTTTCGGTTTGAAGTTCAATGCTGTAACCACTGAGCCAATGTGCTCACCTCAAAACCACTTTCCATACCTTAAGTACACATTTTGACATGTTAATTGTTTATAGGTTATAGAGTAAACACCTGTTAATTGAATAAAATCTCTTATTTATTTATTTATTTATTTATTTATTTATTTATTTATTTATTGGTGTTTATGGTCACATATTTTGGCACAATGACTAATCATGACCACGCCAGTTGTATGGGTGGAGGAAGCCGAACTACCTGGAGAGAATCACTGAGCAATGCCGAGCAACTTTCAGCTCCCCAACATACTAACTCCACACAAGCAGGGTTAGCATTGGTTGACTACAAGTGCACCATCGATGTGCAGTACGCCTTAGTACACTATGCCACCATGCCCTCCACATGGGAAATGACGTGTCTTTCCCAAGGACACAACATGGTTGCCACAGGTGGCATTCGAACCGAGGATCTCTCGCTTGCAGCCTGCACCTCTACCTACTGAGCCGCCGCGCCCCCCAAAACTCTTATAAACTGTCGAGACATTACCCTGGCAGTCACCAAATTACCCTTGTTATTAGCCCTATTTCGCTTCACTGTATCCAATACAGGCTTTTATCACTGTATCCAATACAGGCTTTTAATCTATTATATCTTGTCTGACAGAGCTCCATGAGCTCTGTCAGACAAGATTTAATAGAATAAATGGTCAGTTTATCTCTAGAATGCAGAAAAGTGACCAAATCTCTCTTAATTGAATACTCCTGTTAACTGAATAATTTTCATTAGTAAAGTGGCTATACAATTAACAGAGTTCCACCATACTTGGAACAGCAGTGCCCTGTCTTTGTGGGGGTATTCCCTTTGTTTCACTTACTACTGTTCTTCGACTATCCACATCAGAAGTTTGTAGGCTATTAACACTTCTATGAAAATGGCCAAGTGGATTTTGTCACCCTTCATAAACATTAACTTGGTTGGCTGGATAGACATTTGAATACTAGAGAGTGAACCATTTTAGATCAATCAGAACAGGTCCAGAGAGTAATTAAAAGCATCCTATGTCAGTGGAGTGATGGGGAAGAAATGGACTTCTCTAAAATTGGGATTGCTTTTGCATTGCAGATGGCACCTTGTTCCATTCCACTCAAAGGATGATACATGGTGTATGTGTTCTAATTTACAATCAGATTCCATTTAGCAATAAAATCTTTCATTTGACACCCAAAAAATTAATTTGGCCCCACCCCTATGAAAAAAACCCCGTAACTAATGATAGAATTACAACCAGAAAGAAAAGAATGACTAACCCTGTGCATTGCACCAAGTTATTTGGTAAGTTAAACATAAACTAACTGATCATAGGCATTGCCCAAGGTTAGTTGATAGGCTGTGTTATTTATTTATTTATTGGTGTTTGAGTTCACATATTTATGAACAATGACCATGACAGTTTTATGGGTGGAGGAAGCCAGAGTTAGGGCTGTCATGATTTTTGAATTCAGGAATTAATTAATCGTAACAAATAATAAATAATAATCAATTAATCGTACCTAGATGGGCCCTTCCCCTCTCTTTGAAGTTGTTACAATGAAGTTCAAGTCAGTTGACCTACCTCAAATAAACAACGAAGACGATCCTCTTTTAGGTACATTCAAAGCTTTGATGTTCTGAACTTCTGAACCGTCAGTGTAAAAATCAAGACCGGTCGGCAGTTTGCAACATCAACGAAGTCTTGAAGCCAAAGTAAATTATTTCTCAATATATACAGTGCTGCTTCGAAGTGTAACCTATCCCAAAGGAGATGCGGCAAATTTATTACATTTTTTCTGTGGAATGACGATCACTATCGATATTTTGGATAACCGGTTGACGTTTTTTTCAATCGGAAAGTCTGCAGGATTTGAGGTAGAAGAGCGTTCAGAGTCAGCAAATGACCCAATTAGTTTTGACTGCAAATATATGGTTTAGAAGATCCGTTTGATTCATGCTGCATTCAGCCATACCGACCATTACATGGCATCTTTGATTTCAACATGCACCCCCAAATCAACATAAGGACTATCTGCAATATTTTTTTTCAAATATGCTGATCAATTTTTACTATCACCACAATAGTAGTACAGCATTTGGTATAAAATCCATTATTTGGCTACGAATAGTTTGACTCCATCTCACCAAAACACAAGAATATGATGATATTTCTTTACTTTGGTGTGGTGGCCATCTTGGTTGCCATGGTCACGTGACCTAATATGACCGAGGTTCATATGCTACTCAACGCCCAAACCTATACCTACCAGCATGCCAAGTTTCAGGAAGATATTCCCCTAAACAAAAAAGTTATTCCCATATATCTACACTAGATGTATTATTACTGTGTAATTCCACTAAGTGCATGGCAGTGACATGTATGCTGTGGTGCTGTATATCAACGAAAAGAGTTAAAGTTGGCTGCTATCGATTTTCTTCAATTTCCGACAAAAAATGTTGCCACGGTCAACGTTCGTAGAACTTAGTTTAGTCAGACCTCAATATTTCCCTTTGGCACACCCTACAGGGCCCATTTACAATCAGATTGCTTTGAAACCTGGTATGCTTGTTTGGGGAGACCTCTTGATGGGAGCTATCGATTTTCTTCAATTTCTGTCAAAAAATGTTGCCGCGGCCAACGTTCTTAGAACTTAGTTTAGTCAGAAGACTCAATATTTCCCTTTGGCACACCCTACAGGGCACATTTATGATCAGATTGCTTTGAAACCTGACATGCTTGTTTGGGGTGACCTCTAGAAGAGAGCTATCGATTTTCTTCCATTTCCGTCAAAAAATGTTGCCTCGGCCAACGTTCTTACAATTTAGTCTAGTCAGACCACAATATTTCCCTTTTGTACACCCTACAGGGCTTTGAAACCTGGCATGCTTGTTTGGGGAGGCCTCTAGATGGGAGCTATCGATTTTCTCCGGTTTCTGTCAAAAAATGTTGCCACTGGCAAAAAAAAATGACATTGGTTCCAATGATCTTCAATTTTGCCATTTCATTTATAACTTACCAAGTTCAAGTTTGTCAAGTTGAGCTAGTGTCATTGACACTTTCATTTGAGTATTATCGACTTTAATCCCAAACAAATTATTGTAAATTCATATTTCGACTCCAGATGTATGAATTTGCATAATTTCATGTTCTTACTGTTGCCAGCATCACGTCTGGACGTCGCAATTCAGACATGGGATGAAATGAAAAATTTGCACATGTAGTCAATTGCGTGTGTGTCCACCGTTTGCCTCTTGGATGGCAAGACATCAACAGCACATGGACCTGATAAATCTCTTGGATGTCACACTGTGGTATTGTGTTCCACTCCTGCCTTAGAACATTATGTAAATCGCCCAATGTCTGAAGATCATGAAGTCGTACCCGACGGTCCAATTGATCCCAAAGATGCTCGATTGGCGACAAATCTGGCGAAAGAGGGAGCCAGGGAAGAAGTTTGATACTCGGCACCTCAAGAAAGTTATGACAGATACGCGCCACAGGACATCGGGCATTGTCTTGCTGGAATAACTGCAATCTGATGTTAGGGTTAAACAACGGGACAACAACAGCGTTAAGGATTTCGTCCCTATATGGCTATCCATTCAGATTACCATCGATGAATATCAACTGCGCTCAATGGTGGAAGGAAATTCCTGCCCAAACCATTACACTACGAAACGATCGCATTCCCGCACGCAAGCATCAGAAAACTGTTCTCCTCGTTGGTGATCTGTAAACATGTTGATAGACACATTAACCCTTTACCCAACGAATCGGCCACATCCGCCCACGTAATATGCAAATTCAGCAGCTGAAAAAATACTATTTTTCAAAACATTTAAAAAAAAACATATCATGTAACCCCTCTTTGGAATGGGGGGGCCACATGATATGTTTTTTTACCCCTTCCTGCATAATAGGACTATATTACTGAGTACAGTGGATATATATTCTTGCCCTACCATCAGCGCATCGTAGACAAAATTGTGATTCATTACTAAAAAGAACTGTGCTCCAAGGCTGCTGTTTCCAGTGAACACTCTGATGTACCCATTCCATTCTCACGGTACGGTGACATTGGGAAAGGATTAGTCTGTGGTATGGATGCCTACTTCGGATGCCGTGTTCAGCGAGTCTGTTGCTGTCAGTTTGTGCACTGATTGTATTGTTAGTTCTTCCAGGAGTACTTGCTGCTGTCCTCATCGCCGGAAGGAAGCGATTCCGCAAGTGAGACGTCCTGATGTGTCATTCTTGTGCAGGGGCTGTCACTCTTGGTCAACCTGAATGCGGTCAGTTGGCTGTAGATCCAGTGGTTCTATACCTTCCAACGAGACGGTAAATAGTGTCCACAGTGACTCTGAACTCAGCAGCAAGCTCACCTGGAGGTATCCCAGCCTCATGCATACCAATGGCACGCAACCTCTGATTTTTGGTTAACCTTGGCATTTTTTAAAATGTCGGAGAACAAAAACTATTGTGTTTTCTCAATAACCCAGGCTCTCTAGCCCAACATGACACAAAGAAAATCGTCGGTCACCCATTCAATTTGACATTCTTGGGTAGTACGTGCTATTTTGAAATCCATAGCAAAATTGTATACGGTTGGGTGGACAACAACAACATGTCATTAAACTCTTCGCACGACTTCCTGTCCACAAACATGCAACATTAGAACTATTATATTTCATCCTTTATGCTATTTGTTCACATTTGTTTCTATTATACTTTCTTTTTTGACTCAGTATATTTAAAATAATAAATTTTGATATCGTCTGCGTTGGGTAAACAGTTAAAAGGTCTCTCAGTTAAAATAAGTAATCACACCAGTCAGAGTTTGCTTTTTCTAACAGCAAAAATTAATTTCAGAAAATATAAATGTTTATATTTATTAACCCTTTACTTAACATGAAAAGAAAATGACGCTTGCAAAAAAATTCTCGAATAACTAATTGACGAACTCGTTCCAACGAGGGGTCATAACCTATGTTTTTTAGCTGCGACTAGCAGCTCTGTAAGTGGCAATGTCGGTCTGTCGGTCGGTCTGTCTGTCTGTGACCAACGAGTTTCAAAACTCAATAACTTTTGAAATACTTGATGGAATGACTTTATATTTGGCATGTAAGTGTATCTTATGGATGTCTAGGCACTGTTCAATGCATGTGTTGTTCCAAATATTTTTCTTGGAGTTATGGCCCTTGATGAACTTAGAATTTTGTTCCAAATATTTTTCTTGTTTTTTTTTCACCATCACCTGTAAATTGCCCCTGAGAATATTTTTTAGACTTGCAGATTGCACCACCCGTCACAGCTACGGCATCGATGTCGCAATTTTTGAGACAAAAAATGAAAAAATAATGAAATTTAATTGGCAATTTTTGAGAATAGCACTGGACGGTTTTTGCCGTTACGTTGGGTAAAGGCTTAACCAAAGATATATCAATTCTTATATCATAATAGTGTCCTATAACAGCTGTCACACTATATGAAAATATACACTGACTAAGGCTGTAAAAATTCTCAGGGTTTACATGTTACATAGTGTGCAGGATCAGGGCTGAAAATAAGCGGTCTGACATTTGCAAAATTGTGGGCCAATTTATCCTCTGGGTACCTCTTTCAGTTTAGTTTTGAGACTCTGATTCAGGTTGAGGTTCACAGAGGGTAAATTTAGTGATGCTACCCTGCTGTGCAGGGTAGCATCACAAAATTCACCCACTGGGGACCTCATTTTGCAGATGACACACTGCTTATTTTCTGGATTGTGCAGGATTCAAGGAACTAATGGAAATACTTATACTTGATTATGGACATTTTTTCAAAATGAATTCCAAAAGTGAGAACATATTCTATTTTCAGTTAATAGTGTGTCTTCAATGCACAGAATAAGAAATCTTGTAACACTGTACCAGCACTTGTTGAGAGAGCCAAAATACGGCTTTTAGCACTCAAAACAAATTAATTGTATGTGTTCAGTCTCGATTGACCATGATTTTCATTGCTTCACAGTTTTCCTGCATAATAGGACTATATTACTGAGTGCAGCGGTTCTTAATTCACTGTTACTGACTAATGTTTGTTACTTAGACTATCCTCAAGTGTATTTTCTAACATTAGAGCACTTGACTACTTACACCATCCATCAGTGTTAACTCTTTGCATGCTGCTGGTGGCTATTCCTGCCAAGGACAGGATTTCTCTTGCCACTGAAATAAATATAATTTGGGCACTTTTGACGAGAATTTCTCCCTTGTAAACGAAATGGATATTCTCGCCAAAGATTTCTAAAGTTAAAATTCGATGAATTTTTCATCAAATCTAGTCACACCTGCTCAATGTTTAGTTCTCCCCCAGCCCAAAGATAGCCGAACCGTCACAGCCAGATTACCTGCTGTATTACATCACAGGCAAGAAAACTCGACTCCCAGCTTCTAAGAGTTAATTGAATATAATTTCCTAACACAAAACCATTTACCATACCTCCAGTACAAATTTGCCCTGTTAATTGAATATAGGTTATAGTGTAAATTCCTGTTAATTGAATAAAAAATCTTGTGAGAAATTACCCTGAACCTCCCCAGTTTTCATTTGTTAGCTCAACTTGACAAAATCAAGCTGAGCTATTGCCATCACTTCTCGTCCGTTAGCCTCTGTACGTACATCCACATTTTCCTTTGGCACACCGCACAGGTCACATTTATGATCAGATCGCTTTGAAACTTGGTATGCTTGTTTGGGGAGACCTCTTTTCTTCCATTTCCATCAAAAAATGTTGCTGTTGGCAGTGACCTTTGAACATTGTTTAGTTAAGCATCAATATTTTCCTTTGGCACACCCTACAGAGCAACTTTATGATCGGGTTGCTTTGAAACTTGCTACGCTTGTTTGGGGTGACCTCTAGTTGGGAGCTATCGATTTTCTTCTGTATCTGACATAAATAGTTGCCATTGGCAACGACCTTCAATGAACTTAGTGCAGTTATACATCAGTGAATTGATTTTGCCACTGGCAACAATTTTTGACAGAAATGGAAGAAAATCAACAGCTCCCATCTAGCAGTCACCCCAAACAAGCACACCAAGTTTCAAAGCAAACTGATCATAAATGAGCCCTGTAGGGAGTGTGCTTGTTTGGGGTGACTGCTAGATGGGAGCTGTTGATTTTCTTCCATTTCTGTCAAAAATTGTTGCCAGTGGCAATGACCATTGAACTTGGTTTAGTCAGGCATCAATACATTCTTTTGGCATTTATGATCAGATTGGTTTGAAACTTGGTATGCTTGTTTGGGGTTACCTCTAGAATAGGAGCTGTTGATTTTCTTCGATTTCTATCAGATCATGTTGCCGCTGGCAATGACCTTTGAACTTAGTATGGTCAGGTCACAGTATTTCCCTTTGGCACACCATACAGGGTACATTTATGATCCGATTGCTTTGAACCCTGGTGTGCTTGTTTGGGGTGACCTCTGGATGCGAGCTATCGATTTTCTTCTGTTTCCATCAAAAATGTTGCCTCTGACAATGGCCTTTAAACTTACTTTAGTCAGGCATCTGTATATTCCTTTGGCATGCCCTACAGGGCACATTTATGATCGGATCGCTTTGAAATTAGATGTGCTTGTTTGGAGTGATCTGTAGATGGGAGATATCGATTTTCTTCCATTTCCGTCGAAAATGTTGCCACTGGCAACGACCTTCGATGTACTTAGTGTGATTATGAATCAATATTTTCCCTTGGCACACCCTGCAGGGCACCTTTATGTTCAGATTGCTTTGAAACTTGGTGTGCTTATTTGGGGGTGACCTCTAAATGGGAGCTAGCAATTTTTCTTCCATTTCCATTAAAAAATGTTGCTGTTGGCAATGACCTTTGAACTTTGTTTAGTTAGGCATCAATATTTAATTTGGCATACGCTACAGAGCAAATTTATGATTGGGTTGTTTTGAAACTTGGTCCACTTGTTTGGGGTGACCTCTAGTTGGGAGCTATCGATTTTCTTCTGTATCCATCATATATAGTTGCCATTGGCAATGACCTTCAATGAACTTAGTGCAGTTATACATAAATGAATTGATTTTCTTTCATTTCCATAAAAAAATTATTGTTGTTAGTGCCAGCCTCTGAACTTAGTGCATTCGTGCAGCAACTTATCCCTTTTGCACTCTGTACACGGCATATTTATGAATTTCCAGGACCCCCCCCCCAAAACATTGCCACCAGCAGTGACCTTCAAACTTAGTGCATTAACATCTTCCTTTGGCACGCCTGAGAAGGCGCATTAATTAGCGGGTTATTTTAAAACTTTGTTTGCTTATTCAGGGTGAACAAGATAGGAGCTACTGATTTTCTTCTCATTTCCATAAAAAATTGTTGCTGTTAGCAATAACCTTTGCATTTGTGCATCAACATTTTTCTTTCCCATCAGCTACAGGGCACATTTATCATAGGATTGTTTTTGAACTTGCTGTGCTCATAAGGCGAGACCTCTTGATCATAACTAATCATTAGCATTCTGTGAGAAAAAAAGTTGCCATTTACAATGACCTTTAAACTTACTGCATTTGCATATCAGCATTCTTCCTTCAGCCAGCCTTATAGTTTACATTTAAAAATGCACTGGTTGCTCTGATGTTCACACACAATGCTGTTATGTTGAAGTTTCACCAAATAACAATAAAACCAATGATCTTCATTTTTGCCATCTCACTAATAACTTACTAAGTTCAAGTTTGTCAAGTTGAGCTGCATTGTCATTGACACTTTCATTTATAGACCTATTTGGCCTCAGTACATACAATACAGGCATTTAATCTGTTATATCTTGTTTGACAGAGCTCATTGAGCTCTGTCAAACAAGATATAATAGAATAAAAGCTTAATTTATCTCTAGAATACAGAACGGTGACACAATTCCTGTTAATTGAATATCACCATTAAGTGAATCATTTTCATTGAGAAAGAGGATATTCAGTTAACAGGGTTCCACTGTATAGATAGATAGATAATTTTATTTTGCAGTACATCACTAGTGTATACAAATACAGACGTTGAATAGCAGCGACATTAATACATGAATACAAAACAATATACATACATTTGTGTGGAACTAGATTGTACTACAAGCAGGTGGCGTAGCCTGAGTGGCTGTCTTCCCGCCATTCCCATAGATGTAAGAGTGTAGCGTATATCGTTGCACAATCCTAACAACAGCACAGTTAATCAATTTCTTCTGAAAGAAATCATAGCGTTTTGTTCAATTTCGATTTCCTCTTGGTAGTTTTCATAAAATTTTTGAGAAAGAATTATTTTTAATCTTCGGACTGTCTAGGCTAGAGTAAGTTCAGGGGGGGGGGGGGGGGGGGGGGGAGAAGAGATCAGATAAGATAAGATAAGATAACAGAGCTGGCATTCTAGATGTGGTAATTTTGTTTTGATATGTCAACAGAGTGAAGTGTGACTCAAAGCTCTGATGTACAGTCAGGACAAAGTGGGTTGTTGCAGCTGCTATGAGGTGGTTAGGAGTTCAGGTATTGCTCTGTCAGTATTCTTTTAAATATCTGTCTTGAGCTATTTTCAGTTGATGGCTGTATTGAATTCCATATTCTTGGAAATGTATGAATTGGGAGGTTTGCAGAGAATTGGGTTCTTGGTTTAAGTGTGTAGAGTTTACCTGATTGTCGTGTGTCTAGGGGATTTTGGTACATTGTAAATGTATTACATGTATTATATGTATATATATATTAGTCTTTATAATATGTGTGTTGAAATAGTTGATAAGTCCACTGGTCTGTGATGGGCTTGTTTAACTCTTAACCCTTTGATACTTCTGTACGTCTCATGACGAACGAAATCAAACAGCGTGTTGATATTTTGCGGTCATTTGTTTTGTTATTATTTTTTCGATTTTTTAAAGTTTTAACCTCAATTCATATTTTCTCCCGAATAGTGCTGAGTGACAACCGTTGAGCCAAATGTTATCGCAGCTTAAAATACTTATAGAATTCTGCTGTCAAGACTTCTTAACTGGTTGAGTGCCCAGAAGCCACTATCGGGGCTTTCAAAAATGAGGATATCAGAGAAAAGCCAACACTTTCCTTGCTTATATTTCATATTCAGTAAAATGCAAATAATATTTTTATATAAATTTGTTTTATTACAAATTATTGGAGAGTGCCCATGAGAACTCACCAATAATTTGTAATAAAACATGTTTTGAATAACAAATTCAGACCAAAAAAAATAATTTAGACCTCAACCAGTTAATCCCTAATGTGAAAAGTATCTTGTTATTTGTACTTTCCGACGTTTGGTGTCGCATTTTGAAAAACGTTGAAGAAACTGAATTCCCAGTGATGTTTGAATGTCAGCATAATTAAAGTCTCAAAGGGTTAATTACAAAACAAACTACTGTAATTAACCACCTGTGAAAACAGGATGAGGAACGGTTATTGCTATTCTAAGAGTGCCTTTTTCCATTGGGTGTTTTCTTTTTATCGGAACTACCCACTATTTGAATGGTGCATTTTTTTAAATATTAAGGGCGAATAAATAACTAAAGCTCATTCGGTTGTTTTTTTTATCACATGAACATGTTGTAATTACACGCATCTTCGTCCAGTGAAGGAAAGCGAACAGAATATCAATTTACCCAAAGTGACCTCTACATGACAATGGAGTAAAAAACATGGACATTGCACATGTATGTGTTATATGTTTGGAACTGTCCAGTCCTCCGGAGTTCAGAATGAGAAGATAGGGTGTGCATGGAGGGTGGGA
The DNA here is from genome assembly GCA_031216915.1 of Pictodentalium vernedei. NCBI lineage: Eukaryota > Metazoa > Mollusca > Scaphopoda > Dentaliida > Dentaliidae > Pictodentalium > Pictodentalium vernedei. The sequence continues at coordinate 129,840,121 of CM062296.1, read as the reverse complement.
GAGAGGGTGGAATGTCATATACCAGGGCTTTGAAGCCTTTATTCAGTGGTAAATGACAGCTGACATAGCCTAGTGTCTTATGGCATCAAGTGGGCAGACATTCTAGGGTGATGAAATGACAAGTCTATTTTTTTTTAATCAAATTGGAAACTTCTCATCATTTAATCACCTGATTTTTGTTGAATGTGGCGCAGTAGAGGGTGGAGAAGTGACACATGGTATTGAGGGTTAGTGGGAGGGGCCAGTGATGCATAACTATGTTGTTGTCATTTTGTTGTCATCCATAACTCCAGTGTTGGCATTTTCTGAGGGCATGGGGGGGGGGGGGTTATTGGCTGTGTAAAACACCAGTTGAGAAATAGAAATTATCGGTACATATTTACAGACGTTTTTCTGTCTGTAACGAGTCCTGTACCAATATCTTGTTTTTCAGTCTTGTTTATTTACTTTTAGTAGTAGGGCATTGGGCAACAGATGTATTCTCAGTTGCATTTGCCGAATTTACAAGCCGAGTGAGGGAACCGCCAAACGTCTATCATTGTTTATAACCGGGACTATAGAAACGAAAGGATAAACAGTTATCCAGTAGAGTAACCACGGGAAAAAGTATTTTTTTAATGTTTACAACCACGTTTCTATTCCTGATTATACCGCGATTGTTACTAATTACTTAATTGCGCGTTGGAATTGCATGCAATTGCCATATCGAATGGCATCCAAAGCACGGCAGGTTCTCCTGGTTACTCATAGCAAATACATGCAATGTTTCTGCCAATGGACCTCCGGGTCACCCAGAGGTCCATTGGCTGAAACATTGCTTGTGCACAAGCCATATGTACAGAATTTGATAGCTTTACTTGGGCCATAATGCGAACATTAACGCGCATATCAACATGCTATTTGTGCGCATTTCTTGACAGGACTTCTAGTTTTTAGCTACCCTGAGACAGTCAGCATGGCTTTAGAATAAAACCTGAACTAACTCTGTTATAATTTTATCTATTCTACTGGAAACATTTGCTGTATTCTCTTTTTTTTGTACAGTCATGTTTCTACTTGGTTGAGAAACTATTGGTGTTTTTGTTAATGTGTACATCTCAACACATTTTCTAGTTTAATTGAATTAACACCTGAACATGTTTTTTTATCTTCACTGCTGTACTTCAGTTTTGTTGGCATTCTCTTTTTCTTGTCTGCTTTTATCAATTTTTCAGTCACAATATGTGTTTATATATAGATCAGTTGAAAAGTGTCTGTTGTCAATGGTGGAATGAAGGGAACTTCTACCCTGCTCCCTTTGAATCCATGAAAAAAAGTTTGTCCCTATTGTCCTCTTATCTCCTCTAACTTGAATATGTAACATCCAATCTATTCCTATCTCGCAAGTGGTCATGAGCTTTGTCCATGCCCTTGTGCTAATTAGTCTGTGTGAAACACACATACTCTTTTTCTTCTTTTTCTTCTTCGGGAGCGCAGTGGCTCAGTGGTAGACTGTTGGACTTCTATGCTAGAGATCCCGAGTTCAGTCCCCATCCGGGACGACCCACATTGTGTCCTTGGGCAAGGCACTATATCCCGGTTGCCTACATGGGGGCACGATGACGCCTTGTACTAAGGCATACTGTACGACGGTGGTGCAAGTCATCAACCGCTGTAACCCTGCTTGACCAGAGCTTGAACAGAGAATGTTGAAGAGCTGACAGTAGCTCGTCGATGCTCAGTGGTTCTCTCCGGATAATCCGGCTTCCTCCACTCGTAAACCTGTCTTCTTCTTCTTCTTCTTCTTCTTCTTCTTCTTCTTCTTCTTCTTCATCTCCTCACCTCTCCTTCTCCTCCTCCCCCTCCTTAAGTACAGTACTCTCATATTAGAGGTCTGACATACTCTACTACCTAGCTGTTTCTGCTACTTAGCTGTTTATATACTTTGATCACTACAGTGCAATGACTTATTTTGTCTGTACCATATAACCTTTTGCCTCACACAACTGGCTGCATTTACGAATATTTGTCTTAACCCTTCACCCAACGAATCGCCCGCATCCGCCCACGTAATATGCAAATTCAGCAGTTGCAAAAATATTATTTTTCCAAAAATTTCAACAAAACCTTATCAGGTGGGTCACATGATATGGTTTTGTTGAAATTTTTTGAAACATTTTAAAAAATTATATTTAAAATAATAAATTTTGATACTGTCTGCGTTGGGTAAAGGGTTAACCCCTTACCCGACATAATGGCAAAAACCGGCCAGCGCTATTCTAAAAAATTGCAATTAATTTTCATTTTTTGTCTCAAAAACATAGGTTATGACCCCTCTTTGGAATGAGCTCGTCGAGAAAAATTTCAACAAAAACGATATATGACCCCACATTGGAACAAGCTCATCGAGCACATTCCAATGAGGACTCACATGATAATGGTCTTGTTGAAAGTTTGTAATAATTTTTTTTTTTCTAGTCAAAGTCACATGACACGGTTTTGTTGAAACTTTATAAAAAAAAAAGTCCAATTGCCAATGCAGATACAACTGATTTTTGGTCGAGTTGTGTTAACAACCGAGACCTATGGTTTCGCGACGGTCGGTGTACGTCTGTGCAGGCGGGCGAGCATCTGTGTGGGCATCCAGGCATCCTCGTACTGTTAGCACAATAACTGATTTGACTAATATTTGCCTCACAGGTTTTTTGTAATAATATCTCAAGTAAGTTCGAAAGCTGGCCCGGGCCGATTTTTTGTTACAGAGTTATGGGTCTTAATTAGTGAATTTTAGCTCAACTTTGGCGAAGCCAAATTTGAGCTTATGCCATGGCCAGTCGTCCATCTGTCCGTCAACAATTCAATACGGCTCGGGCTAGAGGCCGTATTTATGAACCAATCTTTACGAAACTTCTTGGGTACCTTTGGTATGACCGTGGGACGAGAACAAGTGTTTTTGGGTCCGATCCGAAATTCAAGTTGGCCGCTGGCGGCCATTTTGTACAGACTTAGGTGAAATCAGATTTTTGCGCAGAACTTCCATATGAAAGCGTTGATTTGAATAATTTTTTGTATGAATGTTTAGTACCATAGGATACATCACATATAATACGAGTTTTTTTCTCGTACCTAAATTATGCAAATTAGACAAACTTTGATGTATTTAGTGTTACTTTCAGCACTGTAAGTGCAAATGCCAATACGGCTCGGGCTAGAGGCCATATTTATAACCCGATTTTTACGAAACTTCTTGGGTACCTTTGGTATCAGCGTGGGACGGGAACGAGTATTTTGGGGTGCGGGCCAAAATTCCAGATGGCCGATGGCAGCCATTTTGTACAAAATTAGGTGCAATCAGATTTTTGCACAGAACTTCCATATGAAAATGCTGATTTGAAAACTTTTTTGTGTGAATGTTTAGTACCATGGGATACATCACATATAATACAGGTTTTTTTCTCATGCAGAAATTATGCAAATTAGATGAACTTTGATTTTTTCAGCGCTGCTTACACACAGTAAGTACATATGTCAATATGGCTCAGGCTAGAGGCTGTATTTATCAACCGATCTTCATGAAACTTCTTGGGTACCTCTGTTATCAACTTGGGACGAGAACGAGTGTTTCTGAGTGTGTTCGAAAATTCAAGATGGCTGCCAGTGGCCATTTTGTACCGAAATTAGGTCTAATCAGTTTTTTGTACACAACTTCTATACGGCTCAGGCTAGAGGCCGTATTTATGAACCGATCTTTACGAAACTTCTTGGGTACCTTTGTTATCACCGTGGGATGAGAACGAGCATTTTTGGGTGTGGTCTGAAATTCAAGATGGCCACCACAGCCATTTTTTACCAAAATTAGTGCAATCGGTCTTTTGTACAGAACTTCTGTATGAAAGTTCTGATTTGAAAAAATTTTTGTATGAATGTTTAGTAACATGGAATACATCACGTATAATACGGGTTTTTTTCTCGTGCAGAAATTATGCAAATTAGATGAACTTTGATTTATTCAGTGCTACTTGTACACTGTAAGTGCACATGTCAATACGGCTTGGGCTAGAGGCTGTATTTATCAACCGATTTTCACAAAACTTCTTGGGTACCTTTGTTATCACCTTGGGACGAGAACGAGTGTTTCTGGGTGCGGTCCAAAATTCAAGATGGCTGCCAGTGACCATTTTGTACCGAAATTAGGTCCAATCAGTTTTTTGTCACAACTTCTATACAATACTTTATATGTACCTTTGTTATCAGGTCATTACCTAGATGTTTGTCATTGCTGTGTCACATACTATACTTGTACATGTCTTAACAAGTTGAGCTACAGTGTCATTGACACTTTCATTTTTTTAGCCTTATCATGAAATTTACGAAACTTGTTCAGTAAATAAGGTCTGGACCTCAATGAAAATTTGGTACACATGTAATTTACTGAATTCATTTCGTAAATTTTACAATTAATATATATTCGGAACATTATATATCTATTCATTACAACAATAAATTGTTCGTAATTCCTGGTATGTTAAATTAGGTGTACAAAACATTTATTTGTTTTATCATATTGACTGTCAGATGTTACTGCCTCAGTAAACTTTGTTTAAAAAAAATGCATATTTATTCCATCAAATCAACTTGTACAATGTCATCGAGTAACTGGCACATATGATTGTCTTCCTAAAGTTTTAGTTTGATTTTGTCTCTCATTATAGCTGTTGACCAAGACTTACAAGCTCCTCGTATTAAATTATCAGAAGTAATTACTTTTTTAATTGTTTCTCTGTTTGTAGCTTTCTAAATCAATATCTCATCAGAAAAAATGAAAATAAATTGTGATGTTTAATGAATGGAAATCCTGCTATATTGATCAGTTTATATTGTACTGAATTGTGGTGTGATAATCATACTTTCTCCTCTTGGGAACCCGAGAAAGTGGAGCAGTACTTGTTCACTCTGGTAGAGGAGAACTGCATTGATTGGGCCCATGAGCTAATGCCTATGGGTGGTGAAAATAGGGTCCTTCTAATATTTGATATTCGAAAAACGAACTCGATTTGAAGCGGATATTCAAGTCAAATTTGAGACCAAAACAGGGAGCCAAATATGGAATTGTTTAATATGGTTAACAAAAAGAATGCAGAAAGTTTAACGTTTTTAGCTTAACTTGACAAAGCTAACCATGATGAGAAAATGGGCATGTGACCTAGATTTTTTTAGCACAGTCTACAGTTCATATTTATGAAGTGATTTCATTGTAACTTGGTAGGTATGATGTCTAGATGAGACCATCCTATTTTGGTCACAATCGGTCAGCCATTACTGCAACTTGGGCACGTGACCTAGATTCCTTTAGCACTGTCTACAGGCCATATTCATGTGGGAATTTCACTGTATCTTTGTGGAATGACTCAGTATGCTATCTGGGGGAGACTGTCTTTTTTTGGTCATGATCGGTCATGTGACCTAGATTCCTTTAGCAAAGTCTTCGAGTCATATGTATGAAGGGATTTCATTGTAACTTGGTAGGAGGACTCATTTTACTATAACTTGGTAACTTTGGTTGACATACATTAACTGTGAGAGCCACATCAACCCAGGCCTCAATTCTTTAGTACAGTCTACACCCCGCATTGTTCTTGTTGAAAACATAGCATGTAAGGTACAGAACTTAACATATTCTCAATTATCACAATTCTTGTCTTATTTCATAATCCTTTCATAAACATTGAACTTTATCCCTTTTATCAAACACAACACACAGTCAAGTTAAGCTGCAGTGTCACTGACACTTTCATTTTTGTCCCCCAACATTTTTTGGATGACTGTTGTAATCAGCTGTGTCCATCCATGCATCTGTCTGTCCGGAGTGGTAACTAAAGTTTGGGTCATCGAATCAAATCAGTACTAAATTTGGTGTATATGTCTCTTATCCCAATGATTACGTGAATTCCGAACATCGGCTGGATCCGATAATGTTTGTTGGTGTTATGCCCCTTTTTCAATGCTTTTCTGCCCAATTTCACGCACTTTGGAAATGTTGTGTCCAGATGATAACTTCAGTTTGAGTTATTGAATCAACACCACATTTTGGACATAGGTTTGTCTCAAGAATACAGAGGTCAAGTTCGAATGTGGGTTTGGTCCGACCAATTTTGGCTGAGTTATGGTCCTTCTTCCATTTTTTTGACTTTGAAACTTGTATGTCCATGTGATAACTTTAGTTTGAGGTACATATATTTGTCTCAGAAATACACAGGTTAAGTTCGAATTTGTGTTCAGTCCAACCAATTATGGCTGAGTTATGACTCTCTTTCCATTTTTTGGACCTTGAAAATTTGTTGTTTTTGTCTTCAATGTGTCCTGTGTAAGAACTTGCTGTCAGGGGACATAGCCCATTCCTGGCAGTGCACTTGTTTAATATAATCTGACTGACCAATATTCCCACTCCATCATCAAGACATGCCTTCGATGAAGGCATGTCTTGATGATGAAGTTCGAATATTTAGCAGTTGGGACTTTAACCATCACAGTCATAACAAATCTCGTTTACACGGTACACCCCTCTAATCTTTGCAGCATCCGTTGTCTTCATATTCTGTATTGCTCTCAAACATATTGATATCCATTTGATTTCAAATTTTGGGGTATTTGGTATTTGATTCGGTTATCAATCTGCCTGCAAGTTAATTAATTATTTTCTCTGTTTTCAGTGTACTAATATCAATAATTACTGTAACCAGTTCTCGTCAGATTGCCAAAGTTAAGCAAAACCGAGCCCGATTTGTCCTTGGATGGGTGACCATCTGAGTGATCGATTCAGACTCCCATGTTGTGTCCTTGGGCAAGGCACTTAACCCTGAATGTCCACATGGGGGCACGATGATGCTGTGTACTAAGGCGTACTGCACGTCGATTGTATGCATGTCTTCAACCAATATACTCCTGCCTGTGCTGCAGTGCGGAGTTACAATGTTGGGGAGCTGGCAGCTGCTCGTCATTGCTCAGTGGTTCTCTCCGGATACTCTGGCTTCCTCCACCCTTAAAACTGTCACCGACATGATATGACCTTGGCTGTTAAAGTGTCGTTAAACCTTAATAAATAAATCAATCAATCTATAATTACTGTATATTAATGCTACTACTTCAACTAACACATGAAGTTAGTTTGCATTATATTCTGGAGTGTAGGTAACACAACTTAACCCTTTACCCAACGAATCGCCCACGTACATCCGCCCGCGTAATATGCAAATTCAGCAGTTGAAAAAGTATTATATTTTCAAAAAATTTCAAAAAACCATATCATGTGACCATCATTGGAACGTGCTTGTTGAGCTCGTTCCAACGAGGGGAACCATGATATGGTTTTGTTGAATTTTTTGAAAAATTTTAAAAAATGATATTTAAAATAAGAAATTTTGATATCAACTGTGTTGGGTAAAGGTTTAAAGGATTCACATTCTGTTCATGTGCTTCATATTATCTTTGTATTTTGTATATATGGATTTGACTAGTTTCAGTGTATGGAAGAATGCCAACAGGCGAATCTAGGACAAAACCCCCTCAAGACACAACACCCCCTTGGAAAAAAAATCTGCTGACAAAACTCCCTCAGGACAAAACCCCCTCACCTTAATTGACTTCTTGGACAGAACCCCCTCACATAGCAAAAAAATAAATGTTAATGAACACGAATTATTTTTTGTTTGTTTTTTTTTTGTTTTTTTTGTGTTTACTCATTTTTCATAAAAAATATTTTTCTCAAATACAGTAAACATGCATATGTCAACAATTAAACAACTTTTGATATATGAAAACTTTGTTTTGTTTTCATAATACTTCTTGAAAGCACACTACATTATGCACTTCATTTTTTTTCTGTAAGAGTTTGAACCACATAATATAAGATGACAAGAAAATTACTAAAAATATTATTATTATTATTTTCTGCTATGCGTCTTGTATAATTTAAAAATACAAATTATTCACACCTCCACCCCTTCCAAAAAATGATTTAAATAATTGAAAAAATTAAACATAAAAGTCCCCCCTCCCCCCCCCCCCCCCCCCCCCACACACACACACACACACACACACACTCTTTCCAAAAAATATAACATTTTTATTTTCACCATATTCTATAAATAATATTTCTGGTGAGGGGGTTTAGCCTTGGGGGGTTTTGTCTTGAGGGGGTTTTGTCTTTGAATGCAGAAAGTGAGGGGGTTTTGTCTGAGGGGGTTTTGTCTTGAGGGGGTTTTATCCTGTTACCCTACAGGCAGCCTACAGGCACTCTCCCATATATTGAAACAAGGCAAAAACAAATGAACATATTTTGACAACCAGAAATATTCAGCACCCTGCCTGTTAATGAATGCACATACATGTATGCACACAGGGAAAGGCTTTTTTGTTCACTGTTTGATTGCCAAAAAATTAATTGTTTATTGCCTTATGTCTATTTTAATGAAACCTTTATCAATGAAGTTTCATTGTGCAATTTATTGTACTTATTAGAAGTAGACTATAACAGTAATCCATCTTTAAATTCCCCATCAAGTGTGGTTTTAACAATCAACATGCATCACTGACTCCTACTTAGAAAACAATAGAAGCCAGCGGGGGCACGGTGGCATTGCGGTAACCGGTTCTCGTCAGATCACCAAAGTTAAGCAAAGTCGAGCCTGATTAATCATTGGATGGGTGACCGTGTGAGTGATCAATTCGGACTCCTGCATTGTGTCCTTGGGCAAGGCACTTAACCCTGATTGTCCACATGGGGGCACGATGACGCCGTGTACTAAGGAGTACTGCACGTCGATGGTACGCATGTCTTCAACCAATCTAACCCTGCCTGTGCTGCAGTGTGGAGTTATAATGTTGGGGAGCTGGCAGCTACTCATCGTTGCTCGGTGGTTCTCTCCGGGTACTCCGGCTTCCTCCACCCATAAAACTGTCACGGTCATGATTAGCCATTGTGCATAAGTATATGACCTTAAACACCAATAAATAAATATAAGCCAGCAAATCGAGAACCCCCCATTTAAGCCAAGTAGAAATGCTATATTTGTAGGAGTCAATGTGCAAGTCCTCTAAAAGTAGTCAATATAATTATAAAAAATTAGCTAAACGTGACTTTAAACTTGTGCTACAAACAGGATGTAGCCATATATGCTAAAAGTAGCCTCCATCCCCAAAAAACAAATGAATACACTTTACCTTATAGGGGGCGCGGTGGCTCAGTAGGTAGAGGTGCTGGGTGCAAGCTGAGAGGTCCTTGGTTTGAATCCCACCTGCGGCAACCACATTGTGTCCTTGGGCAAGACACTTCACCCCCTATTGCCCATGTGGGGGCATGGTGGCGTTGTGTACTAAGGTGTACTGCATGTCAATGATGCACTTGTCTTCAACCAATGCCAACCCCGTTTGGGTGGAGGTAGTATTTTGGGGTGCTGACATTTGCTTAGTGGTTCTCTCTGGGCACGGTACTCTGGCTTCCTCCAACCATAAAACTGTTGTGGTCATTATTAGCCATTTGCAGAAATATGTGACCTTAAAACACCACTAAATTAATAAATGATTAACTTTACCCTATACCCAAAACGTTTTGATGCCATTGTGGTAGGTTTGTCCTTAGATGGATTTCTCCAAAGAGCCTTAGTATTGTCCAAAGGGGATTTTGTCCAAAGGAGATTATATCCCAAGTGGAATTTGTCTGAGGGGATTATGTACTTCAGTCATATTTATTTATTGGGGTTTAATGACACTTTTGACAGCTAGGTCACTTTGTGTCAGATAGTTTTATGAGTGGAGGAAGTCAAGCGTACCCAGAAGGACCCAGTGGGCAATGGCAAGCAACTACATTTAGAACAAGTCACAAAATTGCTGTAGATGATTTGATTTGTAGTCATAAAAGAATGCCAGTGTTCAGCTCACTGGCAGTATTATTTATAGTGTTGTGGTAGAATAATACTACAACTTAATCTGGTTTTCCTGATGTGAATTCCTGTTTGGTACCGTAAGCAAATATCAGTCAAGTCAGATACCGAACCGATACCGATGTATACCCCCTTAAAAAAATACTGAAACCGATACCAAACTCAAAATTCTATTACCACCCATCTCTAGAGCCTTCACCATTGAACCCAAATAAACAAAATAACACACATGGGAAAAAGACATTAAATTTTTTATGGTACAAATAGTGAAGTCTCATCTTTCGTAATCTTTTTTTCTGCTGAGTGCTGGTTGGTCAGGTAATAGACAGAACAGCATACGCATTCGAGCTATCATTTTTTACCGCACAAGGTCGATTTGGTCGGAGAGATTGTATTGAACGAGAAGCCATAGGGTTTGACTTCAGTATTATGCCTCTGTCAAAATTGATCGAGTGCGGTAAAAAATCACAGTTTGAATGTCTATTTATTGCATGTCTACAGTTTACTAAATCGATTTTGGCCTTCGGCTTCTTGTTCAATATCATCCCTCCGCCAAAATCAATCTCATGCGGTAAAAAATGAAAGTTTCAAATGCGTATGCTGTTCTGTATTTATTTCACACCTACAGTTTACTAAAAAAATATTAAAAACAAATTATTGCCAAAAATAACCAAAACGTAAAAAAAAAGAAATAGTTAAATTGTCTGTGCATATTAACCATATTGTTCAAGGACAATACAAAAAAAATTCTTGTTTGGTGCATTGTTTGCAGAAAAAACGTGTATTTTATTGAAATAAAAGCAATAAAAATCATTTTGGCCCATTAGGATTTGTGAATTCAAATCAATGGATCCATCAATATTACTTATTGCTTGGGATAGTACATGTGTGATGGGATATAATGGTATCGTACTCAAAGCTAACTGAATTATTCAAAACCGCTGTCAAGTGTCTATAAATGGAATTACATGCATTTCATCATATGGAAGTAATCTTGCTATTTCCAATTCATCAAAGTTACCCTCTGAAGAATTGTGTTGTGACATTTTTTTCTCCTTTTTGTTTGAATATGAAAGGGTGTTTCTTGCTGACTAACCAGCAAGGAATTTTTTCATATACTTTGTACTTTTAACTTTTTAACCCTCTGAACAGTGATGTCGACATATCAAGTCAGCAACAGTGCATTTTTATGCTGTTTGGGTGCTAATGTAGCCAATTGCCCTAAAAATTTCTATTTGGTACCCAAAATTCTTTATGGGCTAAAATTTTGGCACCATCAGCTCTGTTAACTGGTTGAGTGCTAAACTATTTTTCAAGGGAAATCTGTAATGCGAGTATTTCTTTTTACAAGATACCTTGCTACCAACAGGGGAAGGCTTAGTTTAGCAAGATTTTGTTAAAAAATAAGTGTTTTGTTAAAGTTTATTGGAGAGTGCCATAAAGCACTCTCCAATAAATTTTAGCAAATAATTTTATGCCAACATTTTTAGCTCAACTTGACAACGACAAGTATCAGCAGTTGGGATGGTTTTCTATTGCTGAGCAAAGGACAAGCTAATTCATACATTGCATAGCCACTAAAGTGGCTTTCTTCACTTTTCAGCAGAGTCATGATAGTTAGTGGCTTCAAGCACTCAACCAGTTAAACAAGGTATAATAGATTAAATGCTAAGTTTATCTCTCAAATGCAGGCTCTCCCGCATGGTCCTTTTGACTGCCGCATGCTATCTGTTTATAACAAATGTTAACTTAAAAAAAAATAAAAATCAAATGGTTTGTGTCTAATATTTTATCAAGTTGAAAGAAATAGATAAATTGCAAAGCCTTCTTGCTCTCAAGGGATGAAATTCTCCACCACCCATGCTATTCTGTAGATTATGTGGCCTAAAAAGTAAGCCAAGAACAGGAACTTTTGAAGGCAAAGAAATAATTACAGAAATAAAATAAAAAACTGCTCGCCCGCATGCAATTTTACAAATAATGGTCTGAGAAACAGAAGACCTACTTTGTGGGGCCTTAATTGAATATTTTTCACAAGAAAAGTGACTGTTCAATTAACAGGGTATTACAGTATTGTCACATAAATACATTTGACAGTTTTATGGGTGGAGGAAGCCGGAGTACGCGGAGAGAACCACCGAGCAATGGCGAGCAACTGTCAGCTCCCAACACACTAACTTCACACAAGCAGGGTTAGCATTGGTTGAAGACAAGTGCACCATCGACGTGCAGTATGCCTTAGTACACAATGTCACCATGCCCTCGTGGGGGTGAAGTGTCTTGCCCACGGACACAATGCGGTTGCCGCAGGTGGGATTCAAACCGAGGACCTCTCGGCTAGCAGCCTGCACCTCTACCTACTGAGCCACCATGACCTTTTTGAGTAGTTAGAATTTTTTATGGTCAGTAGGATTACCCATAACACATGTATTTTTATACCCTTTCCCCCAGCGGGGGTATGTATATAGGAGTCTCGTTTTCTGTACGTCCATCCATCTGTCCATCCATCTGTCAGTATGTCCATCTGTCTGTCCTTTCATCCCAAAATTCAATCATGAATAACTTGTAAAGTACTTAGTTGAGAGACTTGATATTTGGTATGCACGTGTATCATAGTGCTGCATACCTATAGTGAAATGCAGGTGTTGTGCGAGATTATATTGCCAGAGTCATTGCCCTTTATGGACTAAGAATTTGTCCGTCTTGAAATTAATTTATGAATAATTTGTGGAGTACTCAAAAGTCTATGCTATTGATGTCTACCCACGGTACGTGGCAGATGTTATGCAATATATTATTGTAGGAGTTATTGCATTTTATGGACTTTGATTTTGTCCGTCCCAACCAAAATTCAATCATGCATAACCTGTTTAATTAAGGGTAATCAACTCCTCCCACAATTTCTAATGTAGAGAGTTGAAACTTTAGTATATGTCGACACATGTCTTGCAGATGCACAGCGTATAAAAAATTTGCAGAAAATTTTTTTTTTTTCACAGAATTATCAAATCAAGTCACTCTCACATTTGGTAAAGAGGAGGGGTACCTTTTAGCTCACCTGGCCTAAAAGGCCATGTGAACTTTTGCCATCACTTGGCGTCCATTTTCCGGCATCGTCCGTAAACTTTTCACATTTTCATCTTCTTCTCTGGAACCACAGAGCCGGTGTGAACCAAACTTGACAGGAATGGTCTTTGGGAGGTCCTCAACAAATGATACTCATTTTGTTACTGTCAGATGGAAAACATGGCTGCCAGAGGCATTCTTTGATTTTGGTTGGTGAATTTTCAAAAAACTTCTCTGAAACTACAAGGCCAAATGTTTTGAAGCTTTGAATAATCGATTACTAGGACCACCTCTACAAACAATCCTCATTTAATGTTGAATCAGTTGCAAAAATGGCTGCAATTGCAGCTCATAGTTACCATAGAAACCCTATGGGAAATCACATTTTCATCTTCTTCCCTGGAACAACTGAGCCAAGGTGAACCAAACTTGACAGGAATGGTCTATGGGAGGTCCTCAGCAAACGTTCATCATTTTGTTTCCGTCGGATGAAAAAAATGGCTGCCAGAGGCATTCTTTGATTCTGATTGGTGGATTTTCAAAAATCTTCTCTTCAGAAATTACAAGGCAAAATGTTTTGAAACTTCACATTATTGATGACTGGGACACCTACCAATGTTCGTCATTTAATGTTGATCAGGTTACAAACACGGCCACAATTGTGGCTTATAGTTACTATAGAAACCCTATGAGAAATCACATTTTCATCGTTTTCTCTGGAACTAATGAGCGAATGTGAACCAAACTTGGCAGGAATGGTCTTTGTGAGGTTCTCTACAAACAATCCCCTTTTTGTTCCCATGAGATGAAAACATGGCAACCAGAGACATGCTTTCATTCTGATTGGTGGATTTTGAAAAATCTTCTCCTTTGAAGCCACAAGGCCAAATGTTTTGAAATGTCACATGATTGATGACTGGGACATCCTCTACCAATGATCCTCATTTAATGTTGATCAGGTTGTAAACATTGCTGCAATTGCAGCTTATAGTTACTATAGAAACCCTGTGGGGAAATCACATTTTCATCTTCTTCTCTGGAACTACTGGGCTGATGTGAACCAACCTTGGCAGGAATGGTCTATGGGAGGTTCTCTACAATTGTTTCTCATTTTGTTCCTGTTGGATGAAAAACATGGCTGCCAGATCTGATTTGAAAAATGTTCTCCTCAGAAACTACAAGGCCAAATGTTTTGAAACTTCACATGATTAATGACTGGGACACCCTCTTCCAACTATCCTCATGCAATGTTTATCGCCTTTCAAACATGGCCACAATTGCAGCTTATAGTTACCATAGAAATCCTGTGGGAAATCACATTTTCATCTTCTGTTCTGCCAGGTGAGCGATTACAGGCTCTTTAGAGCCTCTTGTTGTGTCACCCTATGGTGACACTTTATAGTTCTCATGATAATACCCCAATGTAATCTGTCACAGGTCTGTCATCTGTCATCCTTTAGCGTCACCCAGTAATGAATGTTTCATTTCAGTAATGCTATCCATGATATTGCAGGCGGGGGTATATACCACCCTTGACTTTGCTCTAGTTTATTTTTGGTCTTACATCATAGTCTAATGCAGAGGCTTTTGTGATTCTCATTATAGTAGCTGAAATTAAAGTATAGCTTGTTATCCCCCTGCAAGGCTAGGATATAGCAAAGAGCTCCATCCATCAGTCCAACTGTCCGTCTGTCCATCTGTTCGAGCAAACAAATCAGGTTTATGTACCAAGTTGTTGGTACACAGCACTGTTATATGTCTAGTCTGATGTGACCAGCCACATAAAGTTGAAGTAACAAATGTGTCTAAAAAGGTGAGTTATGTGGCTAAAATGGTTTATGTGGCTAAAAAGTGACAAAAAGTCGGTTATTATATTTTCAGGGATTTTATGTTAGGGTAAGGGTTAGGGTCAGTATGCTGAAAGGGTTAGGGTTTGCTACCACACAGAAATTAGAGTGTTCGTCCATCTGTCCATCCATCTGTCCATCCATCTGTCCATCTCTCCATCCGGAGTTTGTTTATGGCATAACTTGAAGAATATTTAGCAGATTTCAATTCTTGTGGTATATGCCCCTAATGCACCAATGTCTATGTCAAGTTCGATCACCAAAAATTATGGAAGTTATGGCCCTTTGTTATCAAAATATCCTGTAAATCTTGTTTATGGCATAACTTGAACAAAAGTTAATGGATTTCAATTCACTTTGGTAAATGTCTCTATAGCAACAATGTATACATCAGGTTCGTTGACCAGCGATATCCAATGAAAATTAAGGAAGTTATTTCTCTTTGTTTAATAAAAAACTATTGTGTAATGCTTGTTTACGGTTAAAACCAGAAATCCTGTCCTGAAATGCGCACAAATACCACGTCTATTTGCGCGTTAATCTACGCGTTATGATGATGGTAAGGCTATCAAATTCTGCACATACGGCCTGTGCACAAGCAAAGTTTCAGCCAATGGACCTCCGGGTAACCCGGAGGTCCATTGGCAGGAACATTGCTTGTGTTTGCTATGGGTAACAAGGAGAACCTGCCATGCTTTGGGTGCCATTCGATATGACAATTGCGTGCAATTCCTACGCGCAATTAAGCCTAGATAAGCGCACAGTTCGTGACATGACTTCTAGTTTTAACTGTATGTCAAAACTTGAACAATAATTAGCAGATTTCAGTTTTTTTTGGTATATGTGTCTATAGCAACAATGTCCATGTCAAGTACAATGACCAGCGATATCAGGTGAAAATTATGAGAGTTATTGCCCTTTGTTTAATAAAAAATATCATGTTATGCTTGTTTATGGCACAACTTTAACAATAAATATCAGATTTCAATTCTGTAGCAACAATGTCTGCTGAAGGATTAGAGTTGCATGTGGAATAAAAATTATTTGACTGCTGTGACCTTCCCCCCCCACCCCCCAACCACCCTGTCATTTAGGCTATTTTTTCTTTGCCCCAGAATGCATTTTGAAGGATTTAGAGTGATTACCTGGAGAAAAAAAATTTGACTCCTAGGATCCTTCCCCTCCCTCCTGTCCAGTCGGGCCACAAAATATTTTTTGGCTTGAAGAGTGGTTTGGCCAGATTTAGAGTGAGTTTATGGGGGGGAAAAACACCTATGCCCCCACCCTTCTCAACTGGAGGTGCAGGGGGATTAGCAGCGCTTGGCTATGCAGGTCTCTTGTTTATGATTAAAGTGACAGGATCTCCATCATTCATGGGAAATCTGAAAAGTAATGGAATTAGAATCCATACTTGGAAGACCGGAACATTGTGTCAGTGGTCTTGACAGACACTGAACTTATAGCAAATTTGATTTCTTTAGTGAATGGATAGAAATTGCCAACATCTATTTCAAGTCACAGATTTGTCACTGTGTCTTGATAAAGTGGAAGAATGAATTTATTCTATTGAGTTTTTGTATTTCCAATCATATACAAAGCTTAAGACATCTGGTAATCCAGGGACCGACCTGGGCATGTGCCAGTGCGTATTTGGTTCTGAAACATCAGGACCTGGCTCTTAAATCTCAGAAATAGGCTTCTCAGTTGGCGCGTGACTTCTCAGATCATATTTTGATATTCTTTCGATGGAAAATCGAGAGAGACACTCTTACATGTATTATATATATGATTATCATTTATCATTGTTGTAGAGTGCTTAAGTTAATACTTCAAGTCTTAATTACCAAGCATTAATCTTCACTGTGGTTTCTGATCAAGTCTTGGCTGCCTAAATAGGCAGCCAAGACTTGATCAGAAACCACAGTGAAGATTAATGTTTGCTATAGTGTACTAAATGAAAATGATGAGAGCTATTACATACTTGCAGTGTGTGTTACAAACAGCAGTGTGACTCCGTAAATTGAAATCTGGCGCATGAATTGAAAAAAAATAGGCTCCGAGGCCAGAGCGTATTTTAAATAGTCCTGATCGGTCCCTGGTAATCCCTTTACCTTACATGAAAAGCAGAACACTTGCAAAGAAAATTATTGAATAAATATTTTGTTCATTTTTTTGCGTCAAAACATAGCTTATGACTCATCATTGGAACGAGCTGATTGAGCTCGTTCCTATGAGAGGTCATAAGCTATGTTTTTGGGGCAAAAAATGAAAATAGAATGGCAATTTTTATGCAGAGCACTGGCTGGTTTTGGTTGTTACGTCATATAAAGGGTGAAGTTCAAATACATGAGCCACAGCTTCTGTTCAGGCTTCAGAAAGTTTTTGACTTACTTCCTTCACGCCTTGTTTTTATGCTCCCCCAAATAAATTTCGGGGGAGCATATAGTTGTCGCCCTGTCCGTCTGTCCGTCAATCCATCCATCCGTCCAAAACAAATGGTTTCTGGATGATAACTTTGGTTTGACTGAACAAAATGAACCCAAATTTTATACATAGGTTTATAACCACATAATACAGGTTGGGATTGATAATGGGCTTGGTCCGGTATTTTTTAGCAGAGTTATGGCCCTTTTCTGACTTAGAAAACATGTTGATATTGGTTTCCAGTTGATAATTTTAGTTTGAGTGAACGGAATGAAACATAATTTTATACATAGGTTTATAACTTCATAATATAGTTTGGGATTGATAGTGGGCTTGGTCTGATATTTTTTGACAGAGTCATGGCCCTTTTCTGACTTAGAAAGCATGTTGATATTGGTTTCCGGATGATAACTTTAGTTCGACTGAACGAAATGAAACAAAATTTTATACATAGGTTTATAACCACATAATACAGGTTGGGATTGATACTGCGCTTGTCTGATATTTTTTTGGCAGAATTATGGCCCTTTTCCAACTTAGAAGACATGTTGATATTGGTTTCCGGATGGTAACTTGAGTTATAGGTGTTTGATTTCATTCAAATGTAGAATGTAGCTTACTGTAGACAATATAACAGACAGGTTTGATTTTGATTGTGGTGCGATAATTTTTATCTGAGTTATGGCCCCTTTTGGGACTTTGTTAACCACTAAAATATAGTTTTTCATAAAGTGGAAGCATTCGTGTCCCATGAACACATTTAAATGATAAGATAATATATATATTAATTCAATATCAACAAAGACAAATGACGAGAAACTCATGCTGTGCAGTGTGGGGCAGGGGTGTAGCCACTCTTGGTGTTTGGAGAGCATCTGTTGTCTGTGCCAACTCATTGCCCTTGTATTGTGTTTTTATACGCCTGTTTTTATACGTCTGTCCATCCATCCATCCACATGTCATACAATAACTCGAAAACGCTTCGAGCAATTTTTTGTGATTTTTTGGTGGAAAGTATATGTTGATGGAAGGAAGCTCCCTTTCGATTTGTGTCACTGTCCGATTTGTCTTTCCAGAGTTATGGCACTATATTCATCAAAATATAGGCAATTTTCCACATGTCAGAAAATTTACCTTTTTTTCTTGAAGTTATGATCTCTATAGACATAAGATTTTTACATGAAATTCAAATAATTTATTTCCGAATTAATGAACACAGTATATTGTTGGTTATGATTATTGTACAAGAATATAAAAAAAACCTGACAAGTACACATGTATACTCATATTGTGTGCTTCCCTCTTGTAATTAATAACGGCGTATCATGCGCTCATGGCACAGCTGTTTATTTATCTAATCATTCCCCGCCGTCGTCCGTCCATCACCCATCGTGCGTCAACACTATGTTTTGCTCTTCTCCTCCAAAACCACTGGGCCGATTCAAGTGAAAGTTTGTGTGAGTGATGGTCCCGAAGGTGCATTGCATTTCTGTTCAACTCTACATGCCCAGCCCCATAGGAAGGGTGTGGGGGAAAATGCTCCAAAATCTTCTCATGAACCAGTGTGTACAATGACTTGATATTTGTTATGGAGCTTCCTTTTGAGGTGTAGAATCAAGTTTTGTTCGAACGAAGTTTGTGAAGCAATATTTAGGTTTGAAATGGGAGGGGTAAAGGCATTATTGGGTCATAAGTACTTGACTCGTGCAAAAAAAAAAAATCCTGCGTCCTCGAGGAAACCCCAGAAGCTAAAAATAGAAATATTTTCAAATGCCCATATTTCCCAAAACACACGGAACATAGAACTGTTATTTGGCATGAGGATCCTTAGGACAAGTACAATTGAATGGTAAAAAAAATTGCCATCGGTTATGTTAGGGTGTCCTGTGGGTGGGGGGGGGGGGGGGTGGCATCGAAAAAATCAGTCAGCATATTTGCAAAAATTAAAAAAATCTTTTCTCCAGAACCAGTGGTCAGAATGTTTTGATATTTGGTATTCAGCATCTATGGGGGTCTGATACAAGTTTGTTAAAATGAAGAACCACCAGTCAGATTCTTTTAATGTTTGGTATATATCACTGTTATGAGGGTAAGATTCAAGATTGTTCAAACCAAGCCCCTAGGTTGATATCCTATGGAAGCCCAAATTCTAACTTAGTGCAATGTGGAGGATAATTTTTAAAAATCTACTTCAGATCTACAAGTCAGAATGCTTTCATATTTGGTATAACCAC